>CM077091.1:44096048-44696048 GCA_039513925.1 Platanthera zijinensis
CTGAGGAACAATTCGAAATGACAAGAATACAATAATATTACATGGAAAACGAGTGATACAACCATTTATATACTAATTCGTACAATGCAAGATTTTAATTCCGAACTTTTTCCAAACTTAAGGATTATAATACCATAACTTTATTTGGATGAATATCCAAATACCTCGTAAAGTCTAACTCAAGGCAAATTAACTTTACCATTAACTTTATTCGGATTACCAATGATAATACAATATTTGATCCACAAACATTTAATTTAAGGCGACGCAAATTAGTTTCGAGGCGGACAAATGTGGCTTTCTTGGCTTGGATGGCAAGACTAGAGCACACAAGCAAATAAATCCTTGTAAGTCACAAGAAATCTCAAGACAAAATAATGCGGTAAGAAATATTCCATAAGTATTAAACATCTAATCCATGTCACAATATAGAAGTAAAGATAATGAAAACACCACACTATGAAAGACTTATAACCATGAAGATTGGGGCTACAACGGGCAGTAAATCTGGTGATGGTAGAGGTGTGCCTAATGTCCCAGATGGTTGTCGGAGAATTTCTACAGGAGGGGGTTGTTACGGGAAATAGGTAGAGAAACTTTAGAGGGCTAGCGGTCCATCTTTGAGAGAGGGAGAGAGTAGAAGTACATGAAAGGGACAAGAAAATAGCTTCCATGAGTGGAGGGAGGAGAGGTATGGGAAAGGTGGATGGAGGCTCATTTCTGTGAGCTGGAGGGAGGAGAGGTACAAGAGTGTTGGTGGCTAGATGGCTTGTTTCCGTGAGCTGGAGGGAGGAGGGGTGCGAGAATGGGGCATGAGGCTCGTTTCTTTGGGTTAGAGGGAGAATGTGGTGGGGTAAGGAGCGGCTTGTTTCCTTGAGCTTGAGGGAGGTTGGTGCTGGAAGGGGGCAATCACTCTTATCGTGAAAAGAAGGAGGAGGGATGCAGGAAGGGGGTAGAAACTCGTTTCCGTGATTTGAAGGCAGGATACATGGGTTACTGAAAGGGTGGGTTGGTGGAGGAAAAGGTGTGATTGTTAACTAGGAGTTGTAGCCTAGGGTTGCGGTGTCGACACCACGTTGATCACCAATTTTGGAGAAAAACCTTGTCCAAAATTTGTAATACCTGAACTTGTAGCTCCCCCAATACTAGTTTATAAACAAAAGAAACTAAGACAACCATACATCGATAGTCATGATGAATCGTTAACATAAGAGGCTCGATCTACCAAAGTAATAAATGTACATAATACTATAATATATGAAAGAAATATGTAAATGCTGACCCGGATGCAATGGAGGAGTTGGAATGTTGATCCAATCAAGCTCTCCTGCATGAGTAAACAAAAATGGGCCCCCCTTGCGGCCTATGCTGTTAAAGGCAGCCTAAGGCTCTAGGCTCACCAGACTCAGATGTTTGCACTTCGTGCTCCTTTGACATTAAAAACACGCTTGAGTGTGATTTTTGTTGTAAAATTTTTTCTTTCAAAATAATGCAAGAACTCAATAATTTTATATGATTTAGTATTTTTGAAACATAATCGATAGTTGAGACTTAGATATGATGCAAGCGAACATATTGATTTATATTTTTAAAAGATATAAATAATAGTAATGAATAATTAATGTGTAAATATATGAAGAATCTATTCAAGAAGATGAACTGATGTTTGATGCAGATTATTTAAATGAATGTCGTTGTGTCTTTCCTTCTTCGGGCGTGTGCCTGTGCCTTGAGCCTTGCGCCTTGAGCCTTGCGCTTAGGCTCCTAGACCCCTTTGCACCTCGTGCGACTTGTGCCTTTAATAACTATGCTTGCGACGATCCGAAGGAGATGAATGATACCAATCAATCCCCCCCCATTGAAAAGTCTTCATTTCTAAAGAATAAGATTATCATATTGTAGTCGAAGTCCATGGGCAAGGCAATTGAGCTCTGCAGGCTCTATCCAAGTATCATTAGTGAGAGGACGTCCTCCACAATGAACAATTTATCGGAATGTCAGGCAGTTCGAAGTGAATACAAACTGTTGTGTCACAATATCTCGGCCGCTCTTAGTTCTTATCTCTCCTGCCATGTGGATCCTTGAAATTTGCACTTGCATAAAAAGAAAAAGGAATCCCCAAGGGCTAGAATTATAAAGGCAAGATATCATCCACATTATCCTAACAAGCCTAAGGAAATTTGGATTCATATAATCATAATTTTTCCAAGAAAAATTAGAACAAGCAAGAGCAAACTTGGCAACAAAATTCAACACACCAATTAGTATCCCACAAAACAAGATTAAAAGGAGTGTGCGAAAAATCCCAAGAAATGAGATATCCCTGCTCCGGACGCTGACATAACTCCACGATTCATTCTTCAAACACCTCCTGTAAAGCTCCACAATATTGCGACAGTTGCTTTCAATAATAATACCACTCCACGATTCATTCTTAAAACACATGCTGAATGGATAAGATCACTTCAAGCTCTACCCTGTCCGGATCTCAATGCATGCAAGTGGAGTCGGGTGCCAAAAGGGTTTTACCCTTATCATCACATACACCACACTAATGGCCGCAAGTGAGTTCATCATAAGAGCACCGTCCACATTAAATTTTATCCATCTTGAAGGAGGGGGGGGGAAACCAAGCTACTGGAGAGAATAATCGTCTCGATTGATTAATTCTTTAGTGTCCACAGATGGGGAATTCATGCGCTAGAGCGAGGTTCTAAAAAATTTTCATAGCCATGAATGATGGAGTAACAACCTTATGTGAATGATGTTTAGCATTACGAGCATGCCAATGTTGAAAGCCCGCATAACAAAGATGCCACAATGGGACCGACTCCAAGTTATTGGACGAAACAAAGCATTGAAGCAAAGCATCCAAAGAGGTAAAAAGTTTCAGATCTTATTTTGTGATTGCTGCCACCTCTGAGGGTTATGAATAGATTCTTCTAGTTTGTCATCCAGGGAATTTAGCATTTTCACATTGAGTTCTACCACACCTCTAGCTCTGATGAACCAGCTGGTTATCTGAGCATCATTATGAGCCATGTCTTCTTTAATTTCCCTGATCTGTGCAGACAAGTCTCCCTTCACTACCTTGACAGTTTTGTCCACATAATGTTCAAAGAATTTTCTTTGTTCACTGAGCAGCATTCTCATACTAAATGGTTCTTCATGAACAGTATGACTTGATGTTCTTGCAATTTTAGGTTCTATTATTTTCTCATTTCTGTTTAGCACTTCAGATATTTCAGTGTCGTCAATTGGTTCACCTATAGTATCAAAAAGATGAATAGGACTTGAAACACAATGTTCCTTACTAGCTTGTTTACTTTTGAACAATATTAACTCTCTATAGTTGTTTGTTGGTGTTGTAGTCATATCCTTCAGATAGGTTTTACTTCTTTAATTGGCCTTGTCTTTTTGAACATCCAGCTCAGTAGGAATTACATTTTTAGCCAGTTCTATTACATTCTCTCTTCTTCTTCTTTCATTCAGGTAGATCACTCCGAGTGCATCCCCCCTCAGAAGAATCCACCTTTTTTCCAACATGACCAACTTTTCCATCATCAGTCTCATTTAGCTCAACTACAGGATAAAACACAATCTCCTCAATTATATCCCTTGATGTCTCCCCCTCAATGTTTGTAGGGGTTTGATCAACTATGTTTTCATAGTTTGTGTTTCTAAGTTTTTTACAGCTCTATATTTATCCTTTTTCTTGCTTTAGGAGCACTCTCTTTTATAATCTCCCTAGCCTTAAGAAAGGCTTGCCCCCTCTTAGCCACTGCATTAAGATCAATCCTTTTTAGGTAATGCAATGATGCACTTGTGAGTTGTTTCAGTTGAAAGTCTTTTGAGAATTGTTAAAGTAGAGAGATAAGATTCTCCTAAAGTTATTGACGCAGAAGGGATCTATAAGCAGCGAAAAACTGCGACCTAACCCTACAGGCTATGCAAAAGTCCATAGGTTAGATCAAAAATTAGAAAATAAATTAAAATCATCCCACGTAGATAAATTCACGACAAGGTAAAATATTTTATTTGGGCAAAACAAGCATAGAATTTCCTCCGCATGATGGGCCAAAGTAAGAGCTTGTGGTGAATAAATCATGCAAATCACGATAATTATCTAACAATCCACCACAATACAAGGTATCCAAACTAATATAGTGTTGGATCCCTAGTTGGATTTGGGCTAGGTTCACTAATTAGGATGAGTTTGACCCACATTGTATAGCCAGGGTCAAGTCCTTGAGTCCTAGAGTTTAGGATAGTATTTAGGTTCAACATTCATGGACAAGCCAGCTATGGACCTCAGAAGACTCAAGACTTAGGAGAATTTAGAGTTTAAAATTATCAGTTCGAAATTCTTCGAACTCAGCTCGATGATCGTCGATCTCAGATCGAAGAACTCAGAAATCTTTCTCTGAGTTGAGCTCGACGATATTCGAGCTCAGGTCGACGATCTCTTCATTCAGACAGATTCTCTACTCGATGAACTTAGAGCGCAGAATTGGCAAGTTATTCTCAGTATGCAGTTCGCAGAGCTCAGTTCGACGAACAGTAATTATCAGGTCGACGAACTATGAACTCCAGTTGACGAAATCTGTTCAGTGGTCGACAATTTCCTATCCTGAGCCAGAATGAGAGTTTTCCTTATTTCTGTCCTTATTTATTATATTATTTAAGCAGTGATTTCCTGAGTAATTAATGCTCATATTCTTCAGAATATAGCTATTATTGGAAGCATTAATTATGGTCTTCAGCAGGGTTAATTACTTGCTTATTTTAATTGGACAGTTGGGGAAACTCATTAAAGATAGTTATTCCAGCCATTTCATTCTCTAGATCTTTCAGCATTTAATGCCAGAAATTTAAATTTCAAAGGAGAAGGTTGACTGAAGAATATAAAAGAGATTTTCTCTTTTCACACGGCAACAATCAATGGAAGCATACACAAATTAGATAGTACTGAAAATACAGTGAAGAGATACAAAATAACAACATACAGAATTCTTTCTTTGTGTACAGAAAAACATTCTGTTTTCTCCCTTGATCTTTCTGAAGATTGAATAAGAACAACCATCAATATCAAGAGTCTTCTTCAACTTCTATTCCAGGAACATTTAAGGAAAACAACTTTGAATCAGTCAAAAGTTCCTAGATCTTTCAAGACAAGGCTGAAAACCTACACCCTGAGCAAGGCTCCAAGCTTTTCGAACCATTCATCATTTAAGAAGGAGTCTTGACAACAAAATCCACAAGTCTTCTCTATTGTATAGAGAAAAGAGAAGACATCATCACCTCTCTCACCTCCTGTAAAAGGGTTTACTAACTCCCTTCAAAAGTTTATTCTAATTTTTGGGCACCTGATCAAAAGCCTAAAGGGTTGTGAGATCGCCCTTGAAATAGAACTTATGGTGGCAGTTACCTGATCAAAAACCTGATAGTGGATTCTTACCAGGGTGGTAGAAGAGTGGATGTACCCAGTTTGGGGAACCACTATAAAATTCTTGTGTTTTTCTGTATATATATCATTTTCTTTCTTGTACTTGCTGTGCTGTGATATAATAGCTTAGCCTGTTTTCATTCCTTTCTATATTACTATTGGTATCACTTATTTTACTCTGATAAATTATAAAATAACCAAAAGTTTTAATTATTCTATTCACCCCCCTCTAGAGTAAATCAGGTCTAACCCCTATTTTTTAATTGGTATCAGAGAGGTGTTCCTTTGGTTGTACAAGATAACACTTGAACCTAAAGGTCCTTGTTAGATCTGATTTTCTTTTCCCTAGTTTTTCTGTTTTCACATCATGGCACAGAGCAAAGATTATGCAAGCACCAGACCTCCAGTCTGTAACTTGAATAAGTTTGCTATCTGGAAGGCAAGAATTAAGTTATATATGAACTCTATTAATGAGGACATTTTTAATTCTATTTTGACAGGACCACAAACTCCAGTGAATACAACTACTGCTAATTCCAACACTCATGCTGTTCCCCCACCTAAGTGGACAGATGCTCAGAAAAAGGCTAAAATAGCTGATGCAAAAGCCATGAACATTCTAGCTCAGACAATGTCTGGTGACATTTTCCAGAAGGTGGCAGAGTAAACATCAGCCAAGGCAATCTGGGATTCTCTTAACTAGATGGTTGTCTGTATCAGCAGGTGAGAGAAAGGATAGGAAATCTAATCTCATTTCTCAATATAGAAACTTTAAGAAAGATGAGTCAGAGTCCGTAAGTGACATGTACAACAGACTAAGCTCAATCATCAATGAGCTAAAGACTCTGGACAAGGATATAACTCTAACAGAAGTAAATGACAAAGTCCTCATGTGCTTCCCCAGCTCATGGGATTCCATAATCTGGCCAATCAAGGAAGCCAGAAGTCAAAATGAGATTTCCACAGAATCTCTACTTGGAAAGCTCAAGTCTTATGAGCAATTAATAAAGTCCAGAGAAGCTGTAGAGTAGAATACTCCTTCAGTAGCAAGAAAGGAACAAAGAATTGCATTCAAAGCATCTGAAGAATCAGAAGCTCCAATAGCCAGTGAAGAATTTCTGAGTCTTTTAGCCAAGAGATTTTACAAGATGGGCAAGAGGGATTTCAGAAGAAAGTCATCTAGGCAAGATGATAAGCCAAGGTATGATAAGACTCCCACTAAAGAAGTTGTTTATTTTGGCTGTAGGAAGCCTGAACACTTTATCTCAGAGTGTCCAGAGAACAAAAAGAAGGAGACAAGAAGAGAGAGAAAAACCATGAAGCAGCACTATAACAAGCCCTCCTCCAGCAAGCACAAAAGGAAGGAGAAAGGCTTTATTGCTGAGACATGGAGTGAAACTGAAGATGAATCTTCATCCTCTAGCTCCAGTGAAGATGAAGAAGTAGCAAAGGACAAGGAGATTTGCTTGATGGCTATTGATGCATCAAGAAGCCTATCTAAAGCTGATCAATCAAAAACTGAAGAACCTCTATCTGAAGAGGATCAGGTATTATCTTCCTTTGATTTTAATTCAGATAATTTTAGGACTAAATTCAAATCTCTATGCATTGATCTGATTAATTCTGAAAAAGAGATTAAACAACTAGAGAAAAATTAGCTGAACAAGAACACCTACTCTCTGAAAACATCAAGTTAACAGATAAAATAACTCTAGCTAATGAACAAATCATCACACTAAAAACTGAATTAATTGAGGCTAGGCAACTTGAAGAATCCCTGAATGGGAGAAGTATCAAGCTGATGGACATCCCAAGAATAGTTAATGACAGGCTCAATGACAAGCTGGGCTTAGGTGCTTCATCAAGCCAACCCCCAAAAAATGAGAAAAATATTTTAACAACTCCTATAAAATTTGTTTCAGAAAAAGTTAAAGAAAAGATAGAAGATAATAATATTAATCAAATAGAACTAAAATAAAAGAATAAGAAAAGGAGAAAGAGTAAGAAAAATCTAAACCAGAACAATGTTCAGCAGATTTCGTCGAACTCAGATCGACAAAATGTGTATAGTTCTTTGAACTCAAGTCAACGAACTCCGAACGCAAGCTTTTACTATAATTATTCTCTAAACTGCGACGACAAAACCAGTATGGTTCGTCGACCCGAGATCGATGATATTGGGGCCCAGAAAATGAATATTTTCATTCTCTGTGATGAGACTAATATGTTTTTACAAGGAGAAGATAGCTTCTACCAGTGAGAACTTGCAGGAACCTAATCTGTGTGAGAAATTGGATGAGTTGAACCTCACCAATGAGGCTATCACACATCCCTCTCCACAAGTTACTGAAGAAAGTGAAGATGATGAAACTGAAATCAGTGTAGAGCCAACAACAGCTAACTTAATTCCACAAGAGGAATTAGCTCCCTAAGCTGTTGCTCAACCAGCTCCTCCTACTGAGATAGTCACACTTAGAGATCACCATGTATCTCAAGTGATTGGAGACATATCAATGGGTTTGCAGACAAGGCATCAACTCCACCAGGACATGATGCATGCCTTCTTCATATCTCAAATTAAGCCCCAATCCATTAATGATGCTGAGCAAGATCCACACTGGATCATTGAAATGCAAGAGGAGCTCAACCAGTTTGAGAGATGTAGAGTTTGGGATTTAGTTCCAAGACCCAAAGACTACCCAGTCATTGGATCTAAATGGGTATTTAGAAACAAACTAAATGCTCAAGGTCTTATCATAAGGAACAAAGCTAGACTAGTTGCTCAAGGATACAGACAAGAGGAAGGCATAGACTATGACCAAACATTTTCCCCTATTGTAAGGATTGAAGCAATCAGGATATTCTTAGCTTATGCAGCCTACAAGAAGTTCACAGTATACCAAATGGATATCAAGAGTGCATTCCTTAATGGTGAACTCAAAGAAGAGGTCTATGTGAAACAACCACCAGGTTTTATCTCTTCATCTCATCCATCTTATGTTTTCAAATTGCATAAAGCTCTCTATGGTCTAAAGCAAGCTCCAAGATCTTGGTATGAAACCTTAGCTATCTTTCTCTTTGAGCATAAATTTTCTAGAGGCATAGTAGATATGACTATATTTATTAAGCATCATCATGATAAAATCTTGTTAGTACAAATATATGTAGATGCCATTATATTTGGTTCTAATGATTCCAAACAATGCAAGAGGTTCTCCAACCTTATGCATTCTAAGTTTGAAATGAGTAGCATGGGTGAGCTCTCCTACTTCCTTGGTCTCCAAGTGAAGTAGTTCCCTTATGGCATCTTCATATCCCAATCCAAATATGCTAAGGAGCTGATAAAGAGGTTTGGGATGACTGATGCTTCAGCTAAGAAAACACTCATGGCTACAAATGCTATGATTGATTCTGATGAACATGGGAAACCTGGTTATCAGAAACTATATAGGTCCATTGTTGGGTCCCTATTATATCTTAAAGCAAGTAGGCCAGATATCATGTTTGCTACTAGTCTTTGAGCTAGGTTCTAGGTAAACCCTAAAGAATCTCACCTTATTTTCCTAAAAAGAATTTTAAGATATATAAAAAGTTGCCCAAATTTAGGACTCTGGTATCCAACTGAGTCAGAGTTTGAGTTGACTGGATACTCAGATGTTGAATTTGCTGGATGTAGAGTGGACATAAAAAACACCTCAGGGACATGCCAATTCCTTGGTGCTAGACTTGTGTCCTGGTTTTGCAAAAAGCAAACATATGTGTCTACTTCAACTACAGAAGCTGAATACATAGAAGTTGGCAGTTGTTGCTCATAGATGTTGTGGATTCAAAACCAACTCCTAGATTATGGTGTCAACTAAAAAAATTCAACTCTACTCTGTGAAAATAGTAGTGCAATTTCTATTGCCCAGAATCTTGTGCTTCATAGTAGAACAAAGCATATAAAAATAAGACATCATTTCATTTGAGATTGTGTTGACAAAAAGAAAATTAATCTTGTCTACATCTACACTGATTTGCAAAGAGTAGACATCTTCACCAAACCCTTGGATGAGAGGAACCATTTGTTCTTTCTACATCAGCTAGGTATGATCAATGGAGAAGCATTAGTTTAATTTTTGTCTGTGGTCGAAGAATTTGTCATAGTTCGTCAAACGGAGATCGACGATCTGAGGACTATTCTTGAGAAAATTCGTCGACCTGAGATCGACGAACTCTCGGCATGAAGTTTTTTTCGTCGACCGGAGAACGACAATACTGCTTTATAAAATTTACGTCGACCTGAGAATGACGAAAAGTTTTCCCTTCTTCAGTCTGAGATCGACAAACACTTTTGTTAATAAAAATTTCGTCGACCTCAGATCGAAGAACTTTGTTTATTTCGAAGGACGGAGCTTGACGCTTCATATTCTGAAAAACTTATATCTAGGTTTTCTTCGAGCTCCATCCCGTGCTTTTTGTTCCCTTTACACTTGATCTCTCTTTTTTTCTTTTGCAGACGATCAATGGCGATTCCGACGAGCTCTCTTGCTGCAATGAAATTTTACATGGGATTCGACATTGACTTCGAATCATTCCAGCATTCTGATCAAATCTTCTTAGAAATACTGAAATTATTCGAAGATCAACAGTTAAAGAACTTCATGACAACAAGGATTAAAATTGCTGCCATAGAAATCAGAGAATGGGTGTTCACCTCCTCCACTCTAGACGCTGATACGATGACCGACACGATATCTGGTAACCAAGTTTCTTTAACCCCCGCAGCTTTGACAGAAATTTTTGGATTGCTTAATAGTGAAGAAGAGTTAGAAATAGATAACTCTGAGTTTATGAAATGTTAATTAAAATGGGTCACACTAGAGAGGACCCTAATAAGCTTTTAAAGAAACATTTTTCTTCTGACTATAAGTTTTTACCCGATGTGTTGGGTAAGGTATTGCTGGGCAAGCATACTGCCCATGATTATATCACCAGGTAACAGTTTCTAGTAATGTGTGCAGTGGTAAATAAGAAGCCAGTAAATCGGGCTAAGATACTGTTTGATTTGATTAAGAAGAAGAACAGTAAGAAGGAAGTGTGTTTTGGAAGGATCCTTGGATTCTTCCTACAGGAAAAGGCTGCTGAATCCCTGGTCTCATAGATCATATTCATTAATGCTTCCAAAACGCTAACATGTGCCTTATTTAGAAGATGGGAGAGGACAATCTCCAAGCCTTCTAAGGCTTCCACCTCTTCCAGGGCATTTGAGGATACCAGAGCTATAATACCTGATCCCCCACCCCCATAAGATGTCCCCTCCATCAGCATCCATCCATCCACCCAGATTCTAACACCTCTATCTCACCAACCTACAACTCCACAAATTTCAATTCCTTCATCAACCCTCCCACAACCATCCACATCTCAAACTCATATTCCAACACCACCTAAATCTCCAGTACATCAACCAACACCAATTCAATCTCCTTAACATCTACCAATGCTAGTTCACTCTCCAGATCATACAACACCACCTCAATCCCCACTTCTCCATCATCTTGCTGACATTCCCCTCCATAACCTCTTATCTATTCCATCTTTTGATCATATATCATCATCTCCCATCCACACACCTTCACCTCAAGATGAACTAATGCCAAACACCATTTCTTTCCCTTCATCATCCACCCTCCATCCTTCTGTATCAACTCAAACACCCTCTGAGTTCATGCAAATGGATTCTCCCGCCATTTCCTCCCTTCTAGGAATCATCACTTCTCTACTCAAACAGCCCATAGCAGAGGCCATTAAACCTCTTGCTGAATCCATCTCATCCCTCTATGCTCTTCTTTCTACTGCCCCTACAGTCCCTTCTTCTAGGGGCCTGGTTTCAGGACCCTCTGAAACCAGGCAGGGTGAGATATCCTATAAAGAAGCTCTAGTTTCTCCTCCTCCAGCAGCAGAAGTAGAAGCAGTAGTTTTGTAGATAGTTGAGTTAGCAGTAGCAGATGTACAGATGATTACAGAGGATGAAACAACTGATTTTGATATGTTGAGTACAGATGAGCAAGTCGCTCTCCCAGAAATTTTGACTGTTGGTGATTGTTGTGTCAATCCCACAGTAGATATTTTCTAGTTGTTTGATTCTTTTAATACAGTTTACTTCAGTTATCTTCCAGCAGTTTGCCTAGAGCCATTTTTGCTATAGTATGTTACACTTCGCAAATAAGTCCTGAAGTTGTCAATCGACTAAAGGAAAGCTTTGCTGTTAGTTCAGATGCACAAGTGACTGAGAATATTCCTGAACAAAGTTTTATTCTAGAGCCAAAAGATCCTTCCCCCTACCTTTGCTTGGGCTGAGTCCCCATTTCCTGATATGGATGAAATTTTGTCTGTTGAGCTAGAAGAAGATGATCAGATGGTCACTGATATTGTTGCTCCACCAGAAATTACAGCACCTTAAGTGCCTCCTTAAGCTGAGAAGAAAATCTCAAAGGAAGCCTTGAAGGAAATAGATGATATGTATGATAATCCACAAGAATCCTCTGATGAAGATATTGATGAAGAAGATTCTGATGAATCTGATGATTCAAAAGCTAAAAAGAAGGTTGCTAAGAAAAGAAAAGTTGTTCCAAAAGCTGCTACTAAGCCAAATCCCACACATGATGCTCCTTACTATATATTTTACAAGATTACTCCATACCCTGGGATGCCACAGTGGATGTGGTTATCTAAAAATGAACAAAAAGAAAGGAAGAAGAGAAGGAGGTACAAGTCTCCTCCTAGGAAATTAAGGAAGGACCTTCCTCCTCCTCCTCCCTCTACAGGGGCCTCTGGTAGTGTATCTCACAGGACAGCATCAATCACCAAAACTTATCAGAGACACTCCAAGCCCAGTACTCAAAGCAGCAGCCAACAGTCTTCTCAAAGCCAGCCTCCTCCAGCTACAGATAAGAGTACTTCAGCTACTCCTGATGATTCAAAGAAGGACTCCAGTCCTAAAAGGCCAGAATCTCCTCCAATTCCTTTTGTATATCCGGAGCAGGATACAACAAAAAAATGGCCATGTTCCATGAGCTGATAGGACTTTCTCAAATCAACAAATCCAAAGATGAAGGAAAATATCCCTCTCAATTCTCAACTATGTCATCATATAGGAAAGAAGAAGTAAAAAGGTATGCTAAAGCTAACAAGTTTTTCAATGTTGATGATTATATGAGCTTGCACCAAGAAGCAGTAGTTCAAAGAGCCACATCTTGCAATATAATTGGTGCATCATATATGACCATGACAAAAAGACAAGCTGCTGATCCTAATAGAGAAATTATATTCAGACAGCCTTCTGATAAAGCTGAAAAAGAGAAGCCAAAGAAGAACAAGTGATTCTGTGTGTTTAATTCTTACTTTCTGAATTTTATTTGTTTAATCATGAAGGACTTATTGTAAATATCTGCTGTTTGTTTTATTTCTGCCAGATATATGTTTTTATGCTTTATGATTATCTTTCATTTATTTGTTTTAGTGACCTCACCCAAATAGGGGGAGATTATTGGATCCCTAGTTGGATTTGGGCTAGTTTCACCAATTAGGATGAGTTTGACCCATATTATATAGCCAAGGTCAAGTCCTTGAGTCCTAGAGTTTAGGCTAGTCTTTAGGTTCAACCTTCATGGAACATCCAGCAGTGGACCTTAGAAGACTCAAGACTTAGCATAATTCAGAGTTTTAAATGATCAGTTCGAAATTATTCGAACTCAGCTTGACAATCGTCGATCTAAGATCGATGAACTCAGAAATCTTTCTCTAAGTTGAGCTCGATGATATTCGAGCTCAGGTCGAAGATCTCTTAATTCAGACAGATTCTCAGCTCGACGAACTTAGAGTGCAGAATTGGCAAGTTATTCTCAGTATGCAGTTCGCAGAGCTCAGGTCGACGAATTGGAATTATCAGGTTGACGAACTTGGAACTCCAGTCGATGAAATCTATTTAGAGGTCGACGATTTCTGTCCCTAGCTAGAATGAGAGTTTTCCTAATTTCTGTCCTTATTTATTATATTATTTAAGTAGTGATATACTGAGTAATTAATGTTCATATTCTCCAGAATATAGCCGTTTTTGGCAGCATTAATGATGTTCTTCATCAGTTTTAATTACTTTCTTATTTTAATAGGATAGTTGGGGAAACTCATTAAAGACAATTATTCAAGCCATTTTACTCTCCAGATCTTTCAGCATTTAATGCCAGAAATTCAAATTTCAAAGGAGAAGATTGTGTTGGATCCCTAGTTAGATTTGGACTAGGTTCACTAATTTAGGCTGAGTCTGACCCACCTTGTATAGCCAGCGTCAAGTCTAGTAGTCCTAAGGTTTAGGCTAAGTCATTAAGTTCAACCTTCTTGAACCAGCTAGGAGAGGACCTCAAAAGACTCAGACTTAGAAGATTTTAGAGAACATATTGTTCAGTTTGAAGTTCTTCAAACTCAGCTCGACGATCGTCGATCTCAGATCGACGAATTCAGAGTTATTTCTCTGAGCAGAGCTCGATGATATTCGAGCTCAGGTCGACAATTAGTTTTCTTCAAACAGATTCTCAGCTCGATGATCTCAGAGTACATATTTGGCAAGTCATTCTCAGTACACATTTTGTAGAGCTCAGGTCGACGAAATGGAATTCTCAGGTCGACGATCTTGGATCTCAGGTCAACGAATTCCATAATGAGGTCGATGATTTCTGTCCCGCTCCAGAATGAGAAGTCTTCTTCCTTCCATCCCCTAATTTCTATATTAATTTGCAGTAATATTCCCGAGTAATTAATGCTCATATTCCTTTGAATATAGTTGTTATTGGCAGCATTAATTATGGTATTCATCAGAGCAATTACTTTCTTATTTTATTAAGGATAGTTGGGGAAACTCATTTATGACAGACATTCTAGCCGTTTGTATTCTCCAGAATTAGTCAGCAATCAATGCCTGAATTCAAAATTCAAAGGACAAATTGGCTGCAGAATATAAAAGAGTTTTCTCTTTTCAGTCTGCTATTGATCAGCTACAAGATACAGAGAAAAATAGAGAATAAGAGACTAACAGAGCATTACATAGAAGAAAGTCCAGAGCATTAAAATAGTTGCTAATCATCCAGAACTTTCTTCTGTGTGCTGAAAAAATTTCTATTCATCCTTATTAATCATGAAATCTGAAGAAGAACATTCATCACAAATCAAGAGTCTTCTTCATCTTCAGAGCCTGGAATCTTTATAGACATTCATTCAACATCAGTCTACTGGATTCCTGGACATTGACAGAATAAGGCTGAAGACCTACACCCTGAAGTAAAGCTCCAGTCTTCCTGAACCATTCAACATCTCAGGGGGAGCTTTGTCAACATCAAAGATCCACTAGTCTTCTCTGTTGATTAGAGAAAGAGAAGACACCATCACCTCATCTCACCTCCTGTAAAAGGGTTTTAAATTTCTTCAAAAGTTAACCACTTGGTTGTCAAGTCTCCTGATCAAAAGACTTAGGTTGGTTTTTGGGCACCTGATCAAAAGCCTAAAGGGTTGTGATATCTCCCTACAAATAGATATTGTTGTGGCAGTCACCTGATCAAAACCTATTAGTCGATTTTTACCAAGGTGGTAGAAGATTGGATGTACCCAGTTGGGGAACCACTATAAAATTCTTATGTTGTATGGTTGTGCTCATTTTCTATTTGTTCATGCTACAGCTGTGATAGATAGAATAACTTAGCCAATTTTTTGGTATCGCCTACTTTCACTCTGATATAAAAGTTTAAAATAGCCAAATTTTTAATACTCTATTCACCCCCCCTCTAGAGTAAGTCAGATCTAACCCCTCCTTTCAATTGGTATTAGAGGGCTGTTCTCTTGGTTGAATAAGGTAACACTTGAACCAACAGATCCTTCTTAGATCTAAATTTTTCTAGCCTATTTCTTATAGTATGGCACAGAACAAGGATTATGCAAGCACCAGACCTCCAGTGTGCAACTTAAATAAGTTTGCTATCTGGAAGGCAAGAATCAAACTTAATATGAACTCTTTTTATGAGCGCATTTTTAATTCCATTTTGATAGGACCTCCTGCTCCAGTGACTGCATCCACCTCAACATCAAGCACACATGCTGTTCCACCACTAGAGTGGATAAATGCTCAGAAAAAGGCCAAGATTGCTGATCTAAAGGCCATGAATATTCTGGCTCAGACTATCTCTGATGAAATCTTCCAGAAGGTGGCTGAATGCACATCAGCCAAGGCTATTTAGGATTCTCTTAACCAGATGGTAGCTGGTTCTACTGATGAGAGAAAGGATATGAGATCCAACCTCATCTCTCAGTATGAGAACTTCAAGAAGGATGAGTCAGAGACTGTTGGTGATATGTACAACAAATTAAGCTCAATAATCAATGAGCTGAAGACATTGGACAAGGACATCACTCTTACAGAAGTAAATGACAAAATCCTCATGTGCTTCCCAGCTCATGGGATTCTAGTCTGGCCTATCAAGGAATCCAGAAGTCTTAATGAGATTTCCACTGAATCACTATTAGGACAACTCAAATCTTATGAGCAACTAATTAAGTGAAGAGAAGCTGCAGAATAGAAGACTCCTTCATCTGGGAGAAAGGAGCAAAATATAGCATTTAAAGATATTGAAGATTTAGAAGCCCCAACTGTCAATGAAGAATTCCTAAGTCTCTTAGCCAAGAGATTTTACAAAATGGGCAAGAGGGACTTTAGAAGAAAGACATCAAGGCAAGATGACAAACCCAGGTATGACAAAACACCAACTAAAGAAGTAGTTTGTTTTGGCTGTAGGAAGCCTAGACACTTCATTTCAGAGTGTTCATAGACTCAAAAGAAAGATAAAAGAAGAGAAAAGGAGTCAAGGAAATAACATTACAACAAGCCCTCCTCCAACAAGCATAAAAGAAAGGAGAAAGATTTCATTGTTGAAACCTAGAGTGACACTGAAGAAGAATCTTCATCTTCCAGCTCCAGTGAAGATGAAGAGGAAGCAAAGGCCAAAGAAATATGCTTGATGACTATTGATGCATCAAGCACCCATTCTGAAGCTGACCAATCAGACACTGAAGAACCTCTATCTTAAGATGATCAGGTATTATCTTCTTTTGATTTTGATTCAGAAGAATTCAAAATTGAATTTTAATCTTTATGTCTTGATTTAATTAACTCTAAAAAAGTAATTAAATAACTTAGAGAGAAAGTAAATGAACAAGAAAACCTGCTGTCAGAAAATAACAATTTAAAGGATGAAATAACCTTAGCTAATGAACAAATCATTAAATTAAAGACTGGATTATTTGAGGCTAGGAAACTTGAAGAATCCCTGAATGGGAGAAGTATCAAGTTGATGAACATCACATGCACTGTGAATGACAGACTTAATGGCAAGCTTGGCTTAGGTGATTCATCAAGTCAACCCCCACTTATTCAGAAAAACATTCTATCAACCCCCATAAAATTTGTCTTTGAAAAGGGTAAAGAGAAAATAGAAGATAATCATGATAAACAAATAGCTTTAAAACAAAAGAATAAGAAAAGAAGAAAGAATAAGAAAAATCTTAACAATAACAAAGTTCAGCAGATTTCATCGAGCTCAGATCGACGAAATGTGTACAGTTTCTCTAGCTCAAGTCGACGAAATCCAAACGCAAACTTCTACTATAACTATTCTCTGAACTGCGATCGATGAAACCAGTATGGTTCGTCGACCAGAGATCGACGAAATTGGGGCCCAGAAAATGAATACCTTCATTCTCTGAGTGTAGTTCGACGAACTCATCCCCGTTCGTCGAACTCAGATTAATGAACGTACCAAAATTCATCGACCCCAGCTTATAATAACAGAAATTTTAATTCCAACAAGATTTTTAATCAACCTAGACAAAACGTTAACTCTTTTAACCAATGGATAATTCCACCAAGAAAATACCATCCTTTAGGTTATAAAAGTCAACCTGAATATTCATATATTACAAGATTTAGTTATGTAAATCAACAATGACCCAAGATAACCTGGGTCAAGAATATCTAATCTGTTATTATGCAGGTGAAATACTATCCTACCACAGAGGAACAGTGGTATCTGGATAGTGGTTGTTCAAAACATATTATTGGCAGCAAGGATAATCTATCCAACTACAAGTCCAAGTTAGGTCCTAAAGTTATTTTTGGTGACTTCAACTGTGGCCAGACTAAAGGCTTTGGAGATGTAAAGATTGGAGTGGTCACATTCAAGAAAGTAGCTTATGTAAGTGGATTAAAGCACAACCTGATTGCCATTAGTCAACTCTGTGATGAAGGGTTTCAGGTATCTTTTGACAAATCCTCTTGCATTATTTCTTCTGCTGATAACAAGATTGTCTTAAATGGATCTTGAGTAGGAAATATTTACATAGTAAATTTTAAATCTGTTAGGTCTGAAATATGTCCGTTCAACCAAATTAATAATAATGAACTTTGGCATAAAAGATTAGGTCATATTAATCTGAAAAACATTGCTAGGTAATCTAAAGACAACCTTATTAGAGGATTGCCTTCTGGTCCCTAAAAGAAGGAAGTCCTCTACAGGTCTTGTTAATTAGGCAAGCAAACTAAAAATAGTTTCAAAGCCATTAATAAAAGTGATTCACCTAGGATTTTGTATCTTCTCCACATGGATCTTTTTGGACCCATTGTTGTACAAAGCCTAGAAAGGAAATATTATACCTTAGTGATTGTAGATGACTTCTCAAGGTTCACTTGGGTGTTTTTCTTGAGAAACAAGTCAGATAACTTCAAGGTTCTTACAGACTTTCTTAAGAGCATAAGGATTGAGTACTCTACTCCAGTTGCATTGATCAAAAGTGATCATTGTACTGAGTTTGAGTCTCTTCCCATGCAAAGATTCTTTGAGGAGGAAGGTATCAGACATTGTTTCTCTGCTCCTAAAACTCCTCAACAAAATGAGGTATCTGAAAGGAAAAATAGAACTCTAATTAAAGCTACAAGTACATTTCTTGCAGATGCTTACTTGCCGCTATCCTTCTGGGCAGAGGCTATAAGCACAGCAAACTATGTCCTGAACAGGAGTTTGATACATAAGCTTAAGGGCAATACTCCTTATGAATTAGTTAAAGGGAAGAAACCTAAAGTAGATTTCTTTAAGATTTTTGGTTGTATGTGTTACTTTCACAATAATGACAAAAAATATATTAGAAAGTTTGAAGTCAAGGCTGCAATGGGAATTTTTCTAGGATATTACCAAGTCAGCAAGGCATACAGGGTTATAATCAATCTATAATGAAAATAGAAGAGTCTGTACACATTTCCTTTGATGCGACTAACATATTTTACAAGGAGAAGAACTCTTCTACCAGTGAATATTTGTAGGTACCATATTTGTGTGAGTAGTTGAAAGAAATGAACCTCACAAATGAGGCTAATGCTCATACCTCTTCACAAAACTCTGAAGACAGTGAAGATGATTTCAATGAAACAGCTGTTAAACCAACAAAGCCTATATAATTCCACAAGAGGAATTAACTACCCAGGCTATTGCTGAACCAACTCCACCAACTGATCTTGTCATACTTAGAGATCATCCTGTATCTCAAGTAATAGGAGACATATCAGTAGGTGTGCAGACAAGGCATCAACTCAACCAGGACTTGATGTATGCCTGCTTTATATCTCAAATTGAGCCCTAATCTATAAAAGATGCAAAGCAAGATCCACTCTAGATTATGGCAATGCAAGGGGAGCTCAACAAATTTGAGAGATATAGAGTTTGGGAATTAGTTCCAAGACCCAAAGATTACCCAGTCATTGGAACTAAGTGGGTATTCAGAAATAAAATTGATTCCTAGGGCATTATCATAAGGAACAAGGCAAGGCTAGTAGCTCAAGGCTATAGGCAAGAGGAAGGCATTTACTATGATCAGACATTTGTCCCTGTTATAAGGCTTGAGGCTATAAGAATCTTCCTTGCATATGCTATCTTTAAAAAGTTTAAGTTAGATCAAATGGATGTCAAGAGTGCATTTCTGAATGGAGAACTCAAAGAGGAAGTAATGTAGAGCAACCACTAGGTTTTATCTCTCCAACTAATCCCTCTTATGTCTTTAGATTGCATAAAGCTCTCTATGGTTTAAAGCAAGCTCCAAGAGCTTGGTATGAGACCTTAGCTAGCTTATAACATAAATTTTCTAGAGGCATTGTAGATAGGACTCTTTTTATTAAGCATCATAAAGATAAATCTTGTTAGTACAAATTTTTATAGATGATATTATATTTGGCTCAACTGATCCCAAACTATGAAAAAGGTTTTCTTATCTTATGCATTCAAAGTTTGAGATGAGTAGTATGGGTGAACTTTCATACTTCCTTGGTCTCCAAGTGAGGCAATTGCCTGATGGAATCTTCATATCCCAATCCAAGTAGGCTAAGGAGCTAATTAAAATATTTGGGATGTCAGATGCCTCTGTAAAGAAAACACTCATGGCTACCAATGTTGTGGTTGTCTCTGATGAACATGGAAAACCTGTTGATCAGAAATTATATAAGGGCATTATTGGTTCCCTATTGTATCTCATAGCAAGTAGGACAGACATAATGTTTGCTACATGCCTTTATGCCAGGTTCCAAGTGAACCCTAAAGAATCTCATCTTATTTTCCTTAAAAAATTTTTAATATATATAAAGGGTTGCCCAAATCTAGGACTCTGGTATCTAACTGAGTCAGAATTTGAGTTGACTAGATACTCAGATGCTAACTTTGCTGGATGTAGAGTGGACAAGAAGAGCACATCAGGAACATGCCAGTTCCTTGGTGCTAGACTTGTCTCTTGGTTTTGCAAAAATCAAACATCTGTGTCTACATCAACAGCAGAAGCTGAGTACATAGTAGCTGGCAGTTGCTGTTCACAGATGCTGTGGATTCAAAACCAACTCCTAGATTATGGATACAACTTAAATAATTCAACCTTACTCTGTGATAATACTAGTGCAATTTCTATTGCTCAGAATCCAGTTCATCATAGTAGAACTAAGCATATAGAGATAAGACATTATTTCATTAGAGAGTGTGTGGACAAAAATAAAATTAATCTTGTCTATATCTACACTGATTTGCAAAGGGAAGACATCTTCACCAAACCCTTGGATGAAAGAAACTATCTGTTCTTTCTAAATCAGCTTGGTATGATTAATAGAGAAGCTTTAATTTAACTTTCTGTCTGTGGTCGAAGAATTTGCCACAGTTCGTCGACCTGAGATTGACGAACTGAGAAAAGTTCTTGAGATAATTCGTCGACCTAAGATCTACGAACTCTCTGTGTGAGTCATTTTTGTCGACCGGAGATCGATAATCTGGCTTCAGAAAATTTTTGTCAACCTGAGGACGACGAAAAGTTTTCACTTCTTCAGACTTAGATTGACAAACTCTTTTGTCGATAAAATATTTCGTCGAACTCAGATCGAAGAACTTTTTCTTTTCGCAGGACGAAGTTTGTCGTTTCATATTCTGAAAAACCTTATTCTAGGTTTTCTTCGAGCTCCATCCTACGCTTTCTATTCCCCTTGCATTTGTTCTCTTTGTGTTTCCTTTGCAGGTGATTAATGGCGATTCCAGCAAGCGCTCTGGTGACAATGAAGTTTGACATGGGTTTTGATATCGATTTTGAGTCATTTCAACATTCTGACAAGATCTTCTTGGACATTCTGAAATTATTTGAAGATCAGCAGTTAAAGAATCTGATGACTACCAGAATGAGGATAGCTACAACAAAAGTTCGGGAATGGGTTTACACCTCTTCCTCTCCAGATGATGATACTATGATGGGAACCATATCGAGTAACGAGGTATCTCTTACCCCCGCCATCTTAACTGAAAATTTTGGATTAGTTAATGAAGAAGAAGAGTTAGAGATTGATAGTTCTGAGTTTTATGAGATGTTGATTAAAATGGGTTATTCAAGATATACACCCAATAATGCTGAAGAAGCATTTATCTGCTGACTATAAGTTTCTAGCAGACGTAGTAGGCAAGGTACTACTGGGCAAGAACACAGACCATGATTACATCACTAGGAAGTAATTCCACGTGATGTGTGTTGTTGTGAACAAGAAGCCCGTTAATTGGGCTTGAATTATGTTTGAGATGATCAGGAAGAAAATTACCAAGAAAGAGGTGTATTTTGGAAGAATTTTGGGAATCTTCCTTCAGGCTAAGGCTGCTGAATAACTAGTCTCCCCGACCATATTCATTAATGCCTCCAAGAGGCTTACCTGTGCCTTATTTGGTAGGTGGGAGAGGAATATCCCTAAGCCATCCAAGGCTTCCTCTTCCATACCTTCTGAGGGTACAAGGGCTGCTCCAGCCACTCCCCACACTACTTAGGATGTTTCCATTCCCCCTCCACCTCCTCTTATTCAAACTCCCTCAACAACCCTCCACCATTCTTCCACATCTCAAGAACATCAACCAACACCTCCTGCTTCCTCAATCCATATTCATTCGCCTATTCATTATCCAATACATCAACCTTCACCACATCAAGCCCCTTAACATCAATATTCACCTATTCAATCTCCAGTAAATGCTAATACATCAAAGCATGTTACTTCTCCTCTATCTCCTCCTCCTTCACATCTTACTGACTTCCCCCGTCACAACCTATCATCCATACCAACATTCAATCTGTTATCATTCAATCTATCATCACCCCTTCATTCCCCATCATCAACAGATAAACCAATGCCAGATTCTTCACCCTCTCATCCATCATCATCCACCCTCAATCCATCTGTATCCACTCAAACCGCTCCTGAATTAATGAACATAGATTCCTCTCCATTTCATCTATTCTGCAATCCATCACACCTCTTCTAAAACAACTCATAGCAGAGGCTATTTCACCTCTTGCTGCTTCCATTTCTTCTCTAGCTACCCAACTTTTTGCCTCCTCTGTCCCTCTATCTTCAGTTAGGGGCCTGGTTCCAGTACTTACTGAAACTAGGCAGGGGGAGATGCTCAATGAAGAAGTAGCCCAAGTAGCAGCAGAAATAGCAGCAACAACAACAACAATAGTAGAGATTGTTGATACTGATATACCAGATGCAGATGCAGTTGAATCCTTAGTTATTCTTTCTGAAGACTGTTCCATTTCTCCAACAGTTGAACTGAATTCAGTTCTAGATTCTTTTGACCTCCTATATAGAAACATTCTTTTATTTGTTTCTCCTAAGTATTGCACAGATATTATTTGCTATACAGCTCTAGTTAGTACAAAAACTCTTCAGGCCATTCAGGTAAGTTTTGCTACTAACTTGGTTGTGGAATCTATAGGTCCAACCTATGTAATGGATAATAGCCCTATCCCCAGTTTAGATGATTTGATTGCACAAGATGTTGCAAAAGAGATTGCACAGATGCAAAATGATCCAGTGCTAAATGATTTTCTATTGAATGATAAAGACATAGAAGATTCACAAATGATTACAGAGATTGTTGCTCCTCCTACAGTTGTTCTACCTCAAGCTCCTCCTCTGACTGATAAGTAGATTTTAAAGGAAACTATAGAAAAATAGATGATTTGTATGATAAAAGTCAAAGTTCTTCTGAAGATGACACAGTTGATGATTCTGACTCTGATAATTCCAAAAGATCTAAATCAAAGAAGAGGAAGGCTCCAGGAAAGGCTGTTCTCAAGCCCTATCCAGACAATGATGTTCCATACTATATATTGCACAATATTCCTCTTACTCCAACAACTCCTCATTGGATTAAGCTGTCAAAGAACCAGGCAAAAGCATAGAAGAAGAAGAGGTCTGGATCTTCTCTTGTGAAGAGATTCAAGAAAGATCCACCACCTCCTCCTCCTCCTACTGCAGGAGCTTCAGGAAATCTTGCAAGGCTTGTTTCCAGTGCTTCTCAACCTCCTAAGCTAGCTCCTTATTAGTCTTTAAGACAATATTCTAAATCAGCTCCTTCTCACTCAAGACAGTCTTTCAGGCCAGCTAAAAGACAATCTTCCATTCCTTCCAAAAATACAGTGAATGCAGACCCCCATGTTTTTATCATGCTGAACAATCTGTAAAGAATTATCCTTCAACAAAATTTTAGTAACAGTCTATTATTTTCAGGAAGCCACAAAAGACAGCTCAGGATGTTTCAACTGATACAGAGAGACCTTCATCTACAAGATATGAACCAGAGCTTGATTCAAATTTCGGGATGGCTAGATTCCATGAGGTGATAGGCTTATCTCAGATAAACAAAGCAAAGACAGAAGGAACTGATCCATCATAGTTTACTACTATATCTACTTATAAACAAAAAGAGCTTGAAAAGTTTGAGGTAGACAAAGAATTATTTGATCCTAATGCTTATATGCAGGTTCACCTAGAAGCTGTTGTGCCTATAGCTTCTACTATAACACTTCTATGATCTCAAGACCTGTAGATGTCTAAGCAAGAAGAAGAAGATCCTCTTAGAACAATTATGTTCACTAAATCCTCTTCTGCCCCCCTCCAGACAGGCTCTAAAATAATTTTATTCTCTGTGAATATTTTTTTTATCTGCTGAATTATTTTTCATTCTGTCAGATATTCACTTTCATGTTGAATGTTTGTATTTTCTTTTCTTATGCTTTGTACATAGTGAACTCACCCAAATAGGGGGAGATTGTTGGATCCCTAGTTGGATTTGGGCTAGGTTCACTAATTTAGGCTGAGTCTGACCCATCTTGTATAGCCAGGGTCAAGTTTAGTAGTCCTAGAGTTTAGGCTAAGTCATTAAGTTAACCTTCTTGAACCAGCCAGCAGAGGACCTCAGATGACTCTAACTTAGAATATTTCAGAGAACAGATTGTTTAGTTCGAAGTTCTTCAAACTCAGCTCGACAATCGTCGATATCAGATCGACGAACTCAGAGTTATTTCTCTGAGCTGAGCTCGATGATATTCGAGCTCAGGTCGACGATTAGTTTTCTTCAGACAGATTCTTAGCTCGACGATCTCAGAGTACAGATTTAGCAAGTCATTCTCAGTATGCAGTTCGCAGAGCTTAGTTCGACGAACTAGAATTCTCAGGTCGACAATCTTGGATCTCAGGTCGACGAATTCCATTCTGAGGTCGACGATTTCTATCCCGCTCTAGAATGAGAAGTCTTCTTCCTTCTGTCCCCTATTTTCTATATTAATTAGCAGTAATATTCCTGAGTAATTAATGTTCATATTCTTTTGAAGCCGTTATTGGCAGCATTAATTATGATATTCATCAGGGCAATTACTTTCTTATTTTATTAGGGACAGTTGGGGAAACTCATTTATGACAAACATTCTAGCCGTTTGTATTATCCAGAATTAGTTAGCAATTAATGACTGAATTCAAAATTCAAAGGACAAATTGACTGCAGAATATAAAAGAGTTTTTTTTTCTTTTCAGTCTGCTATTGATCAGCTATAAGATATAGAGAATAATAGAGAACAAGAGACTCATAGAGCATTATAGAGAAGAAATTCCAGAGCACTAAAACAGTTCCTGATCATCCAGAACTTTCTTCTATGTGTTGAAAACATTTCTATTCATCCTTGTCAATCCTGAAATCTGAAGAAGAACATTCATCACAAATCAAGTGTCTTCTTTATCTTTAGAGCCTGGAATCTTCAGAGACATTCATTCAACATCAGTCTATTAGATTCCTGGACATTGACAGAACAAGGCTGAAGACCTACACCCTGAAGCAAAGCTCCAGTCTTCCTGAACCATTCAACATCTCAGGGAGAGCTTTGTCAACATCAAAGATCCACTAGTCTTCTCTGTTGATTAGAGAAAGAGAATACACCGTCACCTCCTCTCACCTCCTGTAAAAGGGTGTTAACTCCCTTCAAAAGTTAACCACTTGGTTGTCAAGTCTCCTGATCAAAAGACTTGGGTTGGTTTTTGGGCACCTGATCAAAAGTCTAAAGGGTTGTGATATCTCCCTATAAATAGATATTGTGGTGGCAGTCACCTGATAAAAACTTATTAATGGATTCCTACCAGGGTGGTAGAAGAGTGGATGTACCCAGTCGGGGAACTACTATAAAATTCTTGTGTTGTCTGGTTGTGCTCATTTTCTGTTTGTTCTTGCTGTGGCTGTGATAGATAGAATAACTTAGCCTATTTTTATTTTCTTTATATATTATTGGTATCACCTACTTTCACTCTGATATAAAAGTTTAAAACAACCAAAATTTTTAATACTCTATTCACCCCCCCTCTAGAGTAAGTCAGATCTAATCCGTCCTTTCAGATTGACTGAAGAATATAAAAGAGATTTTTTTTTCTTTTCAGACGACAACAATCACTAGAAGCATACACAGACAAGACAATATTGAGAATACAGAGAAGAGATACAGAACAACAACATACAAAACTCTTTCTCTGTGTACAGAAAACATTCTGTTTTATCCCTTGATCTTTTTGAAGACTGAAGAACAACAACCATCAATATCAAGAGTCTTCTTCAAATTCTCCTCCAGGAACATTTAAGGACAACAACTTTAAATCAGTCAAAAAGTTCCTAGATCTTTCAAGACAAGGCTAAAGACCTACACTCTGAGCAAGGCTCCAAGCTTTCTGAACCATTAATCATTTCAGAAGGAGTCTTGATAACAAAATCTACAAGTCATCTCTGTTGTATAAAGAAAAGAGAAGACATCATCACCTCTCCCACCTCCTGTAAAAGGGTTTATTAACTCTCTTCAAAAGTTTATTCTTGGTTTTTGGGCACCTGATCAAAATCCTAAAGGGTTGTGAGATCTCCCTGGATATAGATCTTGTAGTGACAGTCACCTGATAAAAAACTTGATAGTGTATTCCTACCAGGGTAGTAGAAGAGTGGATGTACCCAGTTTGGGGAACCACTATAAAATTCTTGTGTTTGTCTGTGTGTGATCATTTTCTTTCTTTTTCTTGCTGTGCTGTGATAGAATAACTTAGCCTGTTTTCATTTCCTTTCTATATTACTATTGGTATCACTTATTTTAATCTGATAAATTCTAAAATAGCCAAACGTTTTAATTACTCTATTCACCCCCCTCTAGAGTAAATCAGGTCTAACCCCTAACTTTCATATAGTGATCCAACCCAATATAAAAATGCTAGAAATAATAAACCAGTACAAATAAATCTCACCAAATAGTGGGCTGACCATGATAGTGAAGATTCTAGAGCCGGATGCATTTTGACGGCGATCTAATGTAAAACTGGTGGCATGGAAATAGCATAGGTGGCTGTCCTCGGTGATGCGAGGTGGAAACGGGCCGGGAATAAGTAAATCCGACGACATATGGATAGATCCAGGAAAGGGAAGGATGGATCCTATGCTTAGGAGCAGATCTAGGTTAGGGGGTGAGGAATGGGTGAGGAAAATGGACAGATCAAGGCTGGTTTGTCCAGATCTCAACAAACCCAATAGGGATGCCTACGAAGGTGGCTCCACGGGGGTGGGGGAGGGATGGAGGCAAGGAGGAGAGGACTAGGGCTGAGGGGCGGTTGTCTGTAGATGAAAGAGGGGTTGTCAGTGCTATAGAAGAGAGGGTAGGGGTGGCAGTGGCTTCAGGAATGTATAGTGGAAGGCGGCTATGGCTTTAGGAGGGTGGGGTGGCAGACGGCTGAGCAGTGCCTGGAGGGGTGGCGGTGCAACATAGAGGGGAGGGAAAAGTATAGGATATGAATAGTGTGTTTCATTATTAAACCGCTAATTAAAAAACTGATTTCTTTGGGCAGCCCTCTAGTGGTGGCATTTGGGAGGATATGGGTGGCTGTGGGAGAGGATTTGGGAGGGGGAAAAGAGGCTTAGTGTTAGGACAAACCTTGGGGAGGAAGATAGGCACCTAAGAGTTATCACATAGGGTTTCACGGAGTCGTCACCGTGGCTTGTTCGCTGGAATCTGGGATTTCTTTTCACCAAATTCTGCAATGTCTTAGATCATCCCCTAAGAGGTATATTTATAATAAAGGGAAGATTAGGGCATCCCCCATAAACGACTATGATTAGTAGGAGGCGAGGCTACCCAAATACAACAAAATAAATGCAAACATAGTGAAATAATATATATAATCGATTCACAACGCGAATCCGGACACATCTGCGGAGTCCAATCGTCGATCCGTGAACACCATATATGGTAAGTCGCCAAATCAGCCCAAAACTCGTCCTCATCTCTATTTCACATTAATCTCCCCTGGCTTGAAATAATTCATCTCTCGATGAATTGGGATCGAAATTCTCTCGATGAATGTAAGGTACAACTCGAAGAGGTACACCGAAATTCGTCCAAGGGTCGTCAACGGAAGAGATTCCTCAACAATCAACTCCCCCTGACTGAAAAGTTGTAATCTTGGATGAATGGAGACGGCCATACTGAAGTCGAAGTCCAGGGGTGAATCAATCACGCTCTACTGCAAGTACCCAGGTGTCACCAACGTATGTAGTAGGAATGCACTGGTTTAGTCTGATCTCCATGAATCTCTCAATGCTCAACTCACGAGTGGTGGATCCCGATTTGGTCTGGGGTGCCGAAGGTAGAACCATAGAAGACGAGTCCTCAGGTGGGTAGGTATCAGGAGTGGATGAGTAGTGGTGGACATCAGACGTGGGTGGGCTATGAAGGTGGCAAGACAACGGAAGTGGAGGTGTGGGCAACTTGAATTCTCTATTTCTTGGGTCTAAATACTCGCGAGGCTCGTAGTGTGGCTTCAGATTTTCAACATTGAATACCGAGTGAATACACATACTTGCAGGGATATCAAGATCGTATGTGTTGCTTCGATCCATCTCAAGATTATATAAGAATACATTTGCCTAACGCTCACGCCTTTAGCAAGCCTCACATGGAGCCTCACAACACAGAGTCTCATCATCACCTACTCGCCTTCATGAAGTACCTGCTCTTGCCAGTGAACATCCGTATGTGATTTACAAAATTTATTATCATTAGGGATTTTCCGTCGGACCGACTAATGCTACATATGCAAACGACGGACAAACGACTCAACAGACACGTGCAAATGATGAAATATGACTCTACAGACTCATGCAAATGAAACATGACCGACACAACATACCTTCTACGGTAAATTCAAATAATGACCGGGACGTCTCTAAAATATGGTGGCCTATCAGGAGGCTCTCTTGGTGGAGTGTAGAAAAACTCATCCTGTGGGTGATGAGTGCTCAGATGACCGTGAGAGACAACTATACTCAAATACAGGCTCATAAAGAGCCAAATTTATCTCGGGGAATATAGCACGTCAGAGGGCTCATCAAGAGGTGTGTAAGAAAATTCATCGCGGATGAGACGATCACCTAGGTGTAAATCGTGTACACAGACTAGAAGACATCACTCTATAGTGCGAATGGTATCCCTGAAAATGAAGAACTCGTTTGGTGGGTCAGCAGGTTGTGCGTCCCAAAACTCATATAGAGTGCGGTGCGTCAACTGGTGGTGCCTGAAACTTAGGGGATAGATCTTATTTACTCTAATTAAATATATATGTTCTATAAAAGAGTAAGCATAACACAAAAAAAAAGAAGGGGGAGCAAGCAAAAAAGAAGACACAAGGATTATAGTGGTTACCCAAAACTGGGTACATCCACTCTTCTACCACCCTGGTAAAAATCCACTATAGGTTTTTGATCAGGTGCCCTGCCACCACATGTTTTTGCTCAGGTGCCCCGTCACCATAATATCTATTTTCTAAGGGAGATATAGCAACTCTTTGAGCTTTTGATCAGGTGCCCAAAAACCAATATAAGTCTTTTGATCAGGAGACTTAAAAACCAATTGATAACTTTTGAAGGGAGTTAGAAACCCTTTTTATAGTGGGAAATGAAAAGAAATGATGTCTTCTCTATCTCAAATCACAGAGAGAAGACTAGTGGATGTTGATGATGTCAAAGCTCCTCCTAAGATGTTGAATGGTTCAGGAAAGAAGGAAGCTTTGCTTCAGGGTGTAGGCCTTCAGATTGATGTTGTTCTCCAACAAGCTTTTTAGATTGATATTGATTTGTGTCTCTTGAAAGACCGAAGCAAATGAAGAACTCTGTGAATATCTTAATTGATGCAGAGTTTCTTCTTCTCTGTAAAAGGAAAGCCTTCTAAATTTCTCTGTTCTACTTTTTGTCTTTTGCTATTCTCTCATGTCGAATTCAAACATTTGAATTCATTTATCTTGACAATGGCTAAAGCATTCCCGATAGAGAAGAAGATGTCTTGGAAATTAATTCAGAATTAACTTCTGAAATAACCCACATTTAATGTTTCCTTTGAACGGCTATTTCCATTAAATTTGAGAGTTATAAATGCCTTAATTAATTCTGCCAACTGTAAAAACTCTGCCTGAAAACTGCATAGAATTTGTCGATCTGGGCTCACAGATTATCGAGCTCAGTTTCAATTTCGTCGAGCAGAGAATCTGTCTTGAGTTCAGCGATCGTCGACCTGAGCTCGGAGTTCGTCGAGCTCAGCTGGATTTCATCGAGCTGAACTTCTTGCTTGAGATCAGAGTTCGTCGACCTGAATTCGGAGAAGGAACTCTGAGTTCGACTATTGTCGAACTGATTTTCTTCCTTTGACAAATCTGGATTTTCCTAGAATTCTTTCAGCAATTCTCATGAACTCTTCTGAGGCAAACCTTGAAGCAAACCTATGACCCATGACTATATAATATGGGTCAATCTAAGCAATCCTAATAGTGATCCTTGCCCAAATCTGAACTAGAGTTCCAACAATCTCCCCCTATTTGGGTGAGGACACTATTTACACAAAAACAGATAAAATACAAAGCAAAAACAATCTGCCTTAATTATAAATTTTTCAGCGGATGTACAAGGGTGCTTTGAGAAATGAAATAAAGCAAATATACTGCTGCAACCTCTTAAGAAATTTCCCCTTTATAAAATAAATAATCTCCCTCTACTACTGTAGACTTCTAAACAACCTCCCCCTATACAACCACTGATGTATCCTCTGTATTGGCTGAGACTATAGCTTTTGGTTACAATCACATACCACTGCTCCTTTGTGGTAAGATAGGTCTTTTCCTGAAAAGAGATGTTCGAAGTTCTGGACCCATATTACCTTGGGTCTTGGTTCTCTTTTATAATAATTAGAAATAAAAGAATATTCAGTTTGATTTTTATAACCTAGAGGATGAAATTTTCTGAGTGGAATTATCTATTGAGAAAAGAGGTTAACGAATTTGTGTCTTTGATTATTGTTTTGATAGAAATTAAAATTCCTGTAATGATAGTTTGAGTTCGATGATTTTTGTTGAGTTCGTCAATCTGAGTTCGACAAAAGGTATTGATTTCGTCGATCTCAGTTCACAGAATGATAATAGTCATAATCTGTGTTCCATGATCGTCGATCTTTGTTTGACGTATAATACTGCTTTTTTCGAGCTCGGTTCGACGAAATTTTTTGAACATGATTTTTCTGAAAATTCTTAACTTGTTTGAGTTTGTCATTATTATGAAAAACTTTAGTTAGTTTGTCTAAATCTTTTAACTTGTCTTTGCCATTAGCAGATTCAAAATAATTAATCTGTTCAACAGCAGTTTTCAAATTTTCTTTAAGCTTTATGTTTTTTGAAGAAGAATTATTTAATTTTTCTCTGAGAAGCTTTATTTCCTTCTCAGATTGGATCAAATCTTTACAAATATTTTTATAATCTTCATTAAAATGATCTGAAGAAAAATCAAAGGAATAGATTACCTGATCCTCTTTTGATTCAGATTCTGCTTTAGAGTCTGATTGTTCATCTGAGTTGCTGCAAGAGGCATTTATTGCCATTAGGCAAAATTCTTTTGCTCTTGACTCTTCTTCATCTTCAAATGTACAGGATGATGCTTCAGAGTCACTCCAAGTTTCAGCTTCAAAGTTTCTTTCTTTAGCTGATCCAACAACCATTGTTGTGAGGGAGTCCCACAAATCTTTTGTTGATGAACATTCAACAATTTCCTAAAAAATGTCATCAGACATTGATTGTGCAAGAATGTTCCTTGCTTGTGCATCAACAATCTTTAGCCTTTTCTTGGCTTCAGTCCAGTGAGATGATGGAACATCATTGATGCTTGGATTTTCCACTGATTGAGAAGTACCTGTCAAAATAGAGTTGTAAATGACTTCATCAATAGAGTTCATAAAAAGCCTAATCCTTGCCTTCTATAGTGCAAGCATATCTAGATTGCATATAGGAGGTCTGGTACTTGAAAACTTTTCATTTTGTGCCATGAAAAACTCTTAAGAAATATAAGATCTATCAGATCATTTTGGTTTAGGTGTGCCTGTACAACCAAAGAAACAACCCTCTGATACCAATTGAAAGTTTGGGGATAGATCTTATTTACTCTAATTAAATATATATTTTCTATAAAAGAGTAAGCAAAGGACAAAAATAAAGAAGAGAGAGAGCAAGCAACACAGAATACACAAGGATTATAGTGGTTCCCCAAAACTGGATACATCCACTCTTTTACTACACTGGTAGGAATCCACTACCGGGTTTTTATCAGGTGCCCTGCCACCACAGGTTTTCTGCTCAGGTGCTCTGTCACTACAATATCTATTTTCTAAGGGAGATATAACAACCCTTTGAGTTTTTGATCAGGTGCACAAAAACCAATCTAAGTCTTTTGATCAGGAGACTTAACAACCAAGTGATAACTTTTGAAGGGAGTTAGAAACCCTTTTTATAGTGGGAAATCAAAAGAAATGATGTTGTCTTCTCTGTCTCAAATCACAGAGAGAAGGCTAGTGGATGTTGATGATGTAAAAGCTCCTCCTGAGACGTTTAATGGTTCAGGAAAGAAGGAAGCTTTGCTTCAGGGTGTAGGCCTTTAAATTGAGGTTGATCTCTAACAAGATTTTTAGACTTATATTGATTTGTGTATCTTGAAAGCCCGGAGCAGATGAAGAACTCTGTGAATATCTTAATTGATGCAAAGTTTCTTCTTCACTATAAAAGGAAAGCCTTCTGAATTTCTCTGTTCTACTTTCGGTCTTTCTTCTATTCTCTCATGTCGAATTCAAACATATAAATTCATTTATCTTGACAATGGCTGAAGCATTCCCGAGAGAGAAGAAGATGCCTTGGGAATTGATTCGGAATTAACTTCTGAAACAACCCACATTTAATGTTGCATTTGAACGACTATTTCCATTAAATATGAGAGTTATAAACGCCTTAATTAATTCTTCCAACTGTAAAACATCTGCCTAAAAATAGCACAGAATTTGTCGATCTGGGCTCACAGATCGTTGAGCTCAGTTTCCATTTCATCAAGCTGAGAATCTATCTTGAGTTTAGCGATCGTCGACCTGAGCTCGGAGTTAATCGAGCTCAGCTGGATTTTGTAGAGCTAAACTTCTTGCTTGAGATCAGAGTTTGTCGACCTAAACTCGGAGAAGTAACTCTGAGTTCGACTATTGTCGAACTTATTTTCTGCCTTTGACAAATCTAGATTTTCCCGGAATTATTTCGACAATTCTCTTGAACTCTTCTGAGGCAAACCTGGAAGCAAACCTATGACCCATGACTATACAATGTGGGTCAATCTAAGCAATCCTAATAGTGATCCTTGCCCAAATGTGAACTAGGGTTACAATAGTGCCCTAGACACTCAATGCTCCACACAATATCCATTCTCTTGGGAAAGTCCAAGAACGATAATAGAAGAGGCGCCAATAACTCAAAACTCGTAAACAAGTAGCTCACCTGAATTGCATCCTCACCCGGATGTGGCAGATCATCTCGGGGCTCGCGATAAAACTCGTCACTAGGGTCATGGTCCTCTAGATGAGTACCATCGTGATGGGTAGTGTCTCCATGAATGGGTGACATAACCACTATGAGATCAGTACCAGGATCTGGGCTCTCGATCGTGATGTGCCTCAGGGCAATGATCATGGGAGAGCGATATAGCCCTACACTCAAGAAGGGATCTGTGGGTGTAGTGTTAGGAAATGGGTTTGTGGTTGAGGTGCTAACTAACCTGGTGGATGACAGAGGAAGAGGTGTGGGTGAGGGACACAACACTAAAGACTCAATAGGTCGCTCAGGCTCACTCTGAATCGGGGTAACAAGAGTTGGCTCAGACACAAGATTTATGCCACTCGCTGGGCTAAGCACCTGTTGGGTATTGTATCCACAATGTACCTGATTTGAAGAAGCCCCTGAACAAGCTAAGGTGAATTGACTATGTATTTGATTACTTGTCTTCTAGTTGTGCTTGTAGCTATTCATCGCTAAGTACACACCAATGTCAGGGTGCAGTAGGTCAATATACACGGGTCTGCACAACGTAATCCCTCGTTGAGCAGATCAGTGTGTTGGCCTATGTGTACTCTCTTTATTGGAGTGTACTTATTTCCAAGCACAGGGTCATGAAAGATCTAGAGCAGACAAGGAGCAAGGATGGGCCAAAGACCAGCTCACGGGTGGAAAGACGAGAAATCGTCTAAGTCCAAATTGTCGAGAATCACTAGATGATTCTCGCCGGTTGGAGCCGGCAGTCTCAACGCTGCCAGAAATTTCTCTAAGGCAGAATCGTCGAGAATCACTAAGTGATTCTCGCCGATTTGTCGAGAATGACTTTGCATTCTCGACGATTCAGCGAGAATCAAGTGTGATTCCCGCCGATTCTCCCCGCTTCTATATCAGTGCAGCCAAGAATTCTGCTAAGTAGAATTCGACGAGAATCGTAGGTAATTCTCGCCGATTCGTCGAGAATCACCTACGATTCTCGCCGAATTTGACTTAGGCAATTTTCCGATTCTTTCTGGACCGGTCCATGTTACCTGCAGTATTTCGAACCGGTCTTAGGTCTTGTTGCTGGTGGGGCCCACAACAGTCATGTGCTTGACCTAAGGTATATATACCTCCGTATGTATGAGCAAAACTAGAACGAGATACGCGAATTGAAAAGACAAGCCGCCGTCGAGCCCTAACGCACGATCTTCCTCCGCCGATCGCCTCCGCCGTTCGTACAGTTGTCGCCGCTGTTGATCTCAAGTTCTTCCAGATCTCCGGCGACAGAAGCTTAAACTAGCATAGCGTCTCACGCATCTAACCAGAGATCCCTTGTCTCTTGATTCGTTGTTCGGGAAAAACCTTCCCCTTCCGAATCGATCGAGACGACCGATCCTAGTGTGACCGTTGGAAGACCTTGCTTCCTTTGTTACGAAGTTTGAATCCCCATAGCACTGCAACAGCTCTCTGTCGCCGCCGCTTATTCCGAGTACCTAGTCGCCTCTCTAAGCCGCCGCCGGTTTCGGGAAGGTTCATTCCAAGAGAGATCTAAGGTTGTAGACTCTTCGTTGACTTCAAGAACACGTCGTCGAACGAAGAGGAACACCTTAATCTCCATAAGTCGTTTGTATTTCTAATACAATCTAGTTTCAATTTCTTTGTAAAGGAACAATTGGTTCCTAGTTGTAAGGGTTGGGTACAACCCGTGTTGTAGAGTGGTAACTCCTACGTGAGGAAGGGTTCCTTCCATTAGTGCAAGGATTGGATTTCAATCCTGTTGGTGAAGTGACCGAGTCGTCCCTGGTTGGGAGATAGGTCGTAGGGGGAGAGTGGACGTACCCAAATCGGGGAATCACTATAATTTGCCTGTGTTTTTTTCTGTGCTGTGTTGTTTGATTTACTTGTGCAAGTACTATTTTTAATTCCGCAAAAATGCTACAAGTCACCTATCCCCCCCATAGGTGAAGCTAGTTGACACTAGGTGGACTTTCAAGTGGTATCAGAGGGAGGTTACTCATCAAAGGGGTTAACACCTCGAGTAAGTTCCTGCATCTAGTGTTAACAAGAAGATCAGACTCAAGCATGGAGTTGGATTATGATGTCCCTCCTCTAAGACTCCCCTCATGTACAAAGGAGTACTATCCTGTATGGAAGATGAGAGTACTATTTCATCTGGAGGCCATCGACCCTCGAGCATCCCTCATTCTGGAAGAGGTTCCCTTCATTCCCATGAAGGCTTCCAGCTCGGGGAAAGATCTCCAAATCCCCAAGTGTCCCAAAGAGATGTCGGAGACAGAGCTCTCACTGTTCAACCTGGACAAGGTGATTCGTCAGATCATCACTGATGTCTGGTCTGGACCATCTCGCTCTAAATTGGACAAGTGTAGGACGGCCATGTCCATGTGGCAAACCATCTCAGACCTTATGGAGGGATTAGAGAAAGAAGAGATAAGTGGTCAGCAAGAGGATGAGGCATATATGGGGGTCAGCATTTCTGAAGAAGAAAGTGATGACCAATTTCTCAGTATCAGGGCTCCTGTGTCTTTATCTGAGACTGAGGAGGAAGTTGAGGAAGACTGCTCAGTTGAAGATGACACAGCTGCCCCGGTCAGTCCTAACGCTATCCCTGATCAGCTAAATCAGGACCAGGTAACTTCTTCACCTTGCCCCTCTCTTCCTCAAGTTCCTGAAGACAGGAATAGTTTGGACGACTGCCCTTCAGAAAATCCTGATACCCTGAAGAGTGCCCTTCAGAAGAGCAACTTGATTATAGAGGTGCAAGCTCATGAGATTGCCCGACTGATGATCTTGTTGGATCTCCATTTGGCTTCCAACAAGGTAAAGGACTCTAAAATCTCTGATCTAGAGAGTCGTCTAGAAAATTAGAAAAGGATAGTATCAAACTTCTCTAAGGTTGATGCTATCAAAAGAAAGGGAGAAAATGGGTGGATCTCCCGTATTATTAAGTCATGGAGAAATGGGGAAACGATATTCCGACCCCCCACCCCAGGCAGGGAGGGTACTCATCATGCCTTCAAGTATGACCACAGGAACTCCCGTGGTCATTGCAAGGTGAATCAGTCCTCATGTGGAGACACTGAAAGTGAAGGGATAGATACTACTCTAGAGGGGGGGGGGGTGAATAGAGTTATCAAATTTTGCACAAGACAAAACTTAATGGTCTACCCAACTCCCTTGGAGTGAAATGCGGAATGAAAAGATTATAGATATAGAATTAACCCTATAACCTAACACAAGTGTTGTGCACAAACTCAAGCTAACTGTAATTACAGTTAAGGCTTGGAAAACCTAATCAGCAACTAGCAACCTAGTTATATCTATTCACAGCCACAATGCAGGAATTAAATAAGGCAATCCAGACGACACAAGGAGTTTATAGTGGTTCCCCAAACAACTTGGGTACGTCCACTCTTCTACCCACACGGTAGGAATCCACTACAGGTTTTTGATCAGGTGCCCTGCCACCAATAGGATCTACTTCAGGTAGATCCAGAGACCCTTTAGACTTTTGATCAGGTGTCTAAAAACCGAACACAGGTTTTTGATCAGGTGCCCTGCCACCAAGGGATACTTTTGAAGGGAGTAATAACCCTGTACAGGTGGGGGAAAGAAGGTTAAGATGTCTTCTCTATTTTACAAAGATTAGAGAAGCACAAAGAATTGCACTGAGCTAGAGAGCTCAAAGGAATCAAGGCTCCCCCTGGCTCAAAGAATGTCAAGGTGAAGTCTTGCTTCAGTGCAGAAAACTCTTCAGAAAGATCTGAAGGTAAAACTACAAGAAGATAATAAATAAAAATAGAAATCTTCAAGCAGCAGTCTTCTTCTTCTTCTTCTTCAAAAGAACTCTGAGTTTGAATCTTCCTGGAAGCAGGAGAACTCAGGTTGAAGAAGAGCAGAAGAGCTTAACACTTCTCAGTTGGATGGAAATTGCTGAGAGCAAAGAACTTGAGCTTGATGAAGGCTTGAATACTTAAAATGAATAACTCGTTAGCTATTAGCTGAAATCCTTCACCAAAGGATTCCTTTTATAACAGCAACAAACAACGGCTCTCTTCAATTTGAACTATTTGTCTTCTTCTGAAACTTGAAACCTGGGCTGCAAATATCAAAAGGACAAACAAACTCTGCAGCAAAAACATTCTATAAAAGGAATGAACCTCTTTCGAAGAAGCTGCAGGAAGCAATCTGATAATAGAGTACTAAATAAAATCACATCAGAAATAAACTCTTTATAGCAAAAGGAAGACTTTTTAGTCTAACGGCTATAAAGGACTGTCAGTAAAATACAATGACAGCTAATAAGACAAACAACTTTATCTGAAAAGATTTTACTCAGGCAAATGAGATGGAGCATATATTGCCTGGAAATATTATCATAAAACAACTGAAATAAACATGCCAGATAATGTATTATTTTATTAAATAAATAAATAAATACAAAATAAAAAGGCAGACAGAAAGCGTCGAACGACCCTCGGAGATCGTCGACCGACGCACGGAGATCGTCGACCTATCGGGCAGATAGTCGAACGATCCAGATAGTGGATCTATCAAGGAAGATAGTCGAACTACCTCGGCAGATAGTCGACCTATCAAAGCAGATAGTCGAACTATCAGATAGTCGATCTATCCGGACAGATAGTCGAACTATCAAGCACAAACAGATAGTCGACCTATCCAGCAGATAGTCGACCTATCACAGAAACCAGATAGTCGACCTATCAACAGATAGTCGACCTATCAAAAATAGAGCAGATAGTCGATCTATCAACAGATAGTCGAACTATCAGATAGTTGAACTATCAGGACAGATAGTCGAACTATCAAGCCAAGCAGATAGTCGATCTATCACCAGATAGTCGAACTATCAACGCAGACAGAGCGTCGACCAACTGATAGACGATCGTCGATCAGCCGATAGACGATAGTCGAGCGGCGTTCGACTATAGTCGAACGAAAAACCTACTTAACCAAATTCTTCATCTGGAAAAGCGAGGACTCTACAGCTAGACTACTAACCATTGACCATAGATATTTCTTGGGTCAAGGGACTAAAAGGACAAGACTAAACTCAAATCAAACTAGGGTACCAACAATCTCCCCCTATTTGAGTTAAGTCTCTTAAAAACTAAAACATAGAGCTAGCTATAAAACAATAAAATCAATACAGGAAATAGACATCAATAAACTACCAATTATCAAACAGATAAATATAAAACAGCAGTTAATCAAAATTTTAAGAGTCTACAGAATCTGGCAAAGGGTCAGAAGAACTTGGAACAAAAGAAATTTTCCTCAGGGGATCTACAGCCTCTTTCTTTGACATCTTCAAGTCCTGCTCACCAATAATCTTTAATTCTGCAGCCCTTGGAACAACTGCTTCAGGGTGCTTTTCCATATATTTTGAAGGGTCAAATACATCAGGGCTAACCTGGAACTTTTCGAATTCCTTCTTTCTGAAAGTAGACATAGTGGTTAATCCAGTGGTATCTTTTCCTTCAGCTTTTGCTTTTCTGATTTGAGCTGCTCCAACTAATTCGTGAAAACGAGCCATTCTAAAGTTAGGATCAAGCTCAGGACTTTCATAAACATTCTCAGAAGGAGTAACCTCTGGTTCTTTATCTTGATTAACTAGATAAGACATGTGAGCAGACTTAGCAAAGTTCTTGCTAGAATATTTAAACAAAATAAACTACTTACCTTTTGAAACAACTTTTTCAGACTGTACTGGCATTTGAGATGAAACTCTTTTCTTTGGAGGAGGAGGAGGAGAAAAGGTTGGTCTTTGATACACAACCTCCTTCACTTGATCTTTAATTTCAGTAACATGCCTTTGAGAACCAGAATAAGATCTGCCTTGGGAGCTTTGAGAGCTTTTTCTTGACTGAGGCTGATAGGGAGCAGATTTTGCAGAAGAAGCAGAAGGATTAGCAGAAATGTTGCCAGAGGCTCCTGCACTAGGAGGTGGAGGAGGAGGACCTCTGGGATTCCATCTTGAAATAGGACTATCATACCTCTTAGATCTTTTTCTTTCTTTTTGCTGGTTCTTGGAGAACTACATCCAATGTTGAAATTCTTTTGATTTAGGGTCAATTCCTTTAAGAATATAATATGGAGTATCATTTTCTCTATTGGGAGGAGGAGGAGCAACAACTTTTCTTTTCTTTTGAGCAGCTTTCTTTCTCTTTGAATTTTCAGATAAATCAGAATCATCTTCATCATCAGAGTGAGATGATGGAGGATTATCATATGGATCATAGGCTTCAGAAACAGCCTTTTCCTTTAATTTCAGATCTGCTTTCTCTTTTTCCTCTTCTATGGCATCCTGAGCCAAAAGGAAGTCCAAATCAAGTCCCGGGGAATCATCCCAGACAGTCGAATTTTCAACTTGCAAATCTTTTTCTTTCTCTTTTAACAAAGATAGAACTCTTTGATTCCAAGCCTCTCTTGCTTTCTCTTCTTGATTTTCAGACGTATCTTCTATATCATCTAAAAAAGAATCCAGTTCTGGATCTATTTGAACAACAGGAATATCAGGAGCAGCTTCTGAAACTATTACTATAATCTGGGCAGCTATATCTTCTTTAATATAATCTGTAGATTTATGAACACAAATCTGCTAAATAAGCTAAAATCATTCCTTCTAGGTATTCACAAGCTAGCAAATTAATTGACTCGTCAACAAAGCGGATAAGTGAATTACCTTCATATTTTACCAACTCCCAGGATTCATTTAGGTAGGATGTAATAATCCCTTCTAGAAAATGGGCAACCAGGGGAGTGGTTAGATCTTCTAAACAGACTTTCACAGCAAATTCAGATAACATAATAGCATCAGATATTTCTTTGTCAGATAGCACTGAAACTGATTCATCTTGAGCTTGAACTGCATCAGTCTCTTCTTGAACTGCTGGAAGGGAGGCAGGAGGCTCTGAGGCATCTTCACAGAACATCTCCCCCTGCCTGATTTCAGTGGAAACTGAAACCAGGCCCCTTGAAGAAGAGGGCTCAGCAGATTTAGAAAGTGATTGGATGGAAGCAGTCAAGGAGGCAATGGAGGAGGCAAGTGGAGCAATTGCCTCTTCAATCATTATTTTGATTGAAGGAGTAATTAACTCCAAAATGCTAGAAATGAAAGCTGGGGTGATCTCAAAAGATGATGGAACTGCAGTGGATGGAGATGCAGCAGAGATGGTTATAGTGTTAGGATGAGAAGTGGTGTGGACTGGAGATCGAATTGGAGATGGAGCTGGAGAGTTAACAGGAGTGTTAATTGGAGAATGAATAGGGGACTGAGGAGGTGTTGGAATCCTCTCAGATCCTAACAGATCAAAACTAGGAGCAGATATCCTAGCCAGATGAGAAGGAAGAGGAGATGCTGGAGGAGAAGAAAGAACAACCGTGGTTGTTTCTCGAACAGGAGAAGGGGAAAGTCGTACTTCAGCTGAAGTTGATGGAACTTCAACTGAAGCAGACTGCATAGCAGAAGAAGATGAGGGAAGGGAAAGAGCTGAGCCAGCTTCAACCGGGTGAGGAGCGACCGAATCAGTCCTGGTGCTCTCTGATGTCGCTAGAGCAACCCCTGTGAGAGCGGGCTTCACAAAGGTCCTCTTCCACTTGGAGAACAGATTAGGGTCCATCTTCTTACTCGCATTTATGGTTGTTGCAAAGGAGACCAGCAGCTGAGGATACTTTTCCTTCAGAAAAATTCCAATAACCCTTCTGAGGGTAACTTCCTTCTTACTATTCTTTTTCCTTATCAGATCAAACATTACTCCTGCCCAATCAATCTTTTTCTGATTAACAATTGCACACATCAGTGCAAATTGTTGCCTTGTTATATTGTCATGAGCAGAGTGCTTCCCAAGGAGCACTTTTCCAACTATCTTAGCAAGAAATTTAATCTTAAAAGGGAAATTAACCTTGAGCAGCTTCGTGGGAATGCCCTCCGCATGTCCCAGCTCAGTCAGCATTCTTCCAAACTCTTGAGTATCTTGCTCATAATCTTCTTCACCATTTATTAAACCAAAAACATCAGTCAGAACGGCCGGAGTTAAAATTACCTCTTCTCCGCCGATGGTGCCAGTCATCGAATCATCAGTGGATGACGAAGTGAAAGCCCATTCCTTAATCTCAGGGACATTTAACTTTATCCTTATCGACATTAATCTTTCTAAACCTTGATCCCGGCACAACTGAAGAATTTCCACAACTCCTGCTTCACAACAACTGAAAGCGTCAAAATCGACGCTGAAGCCTGCATCGAACTTCACGACAGCTAACACTGCTGGAGAAACTGCCATTGAATTGCTGGAGAATGCGCGAGAAAGATGGAGAAGACGAAGGAGACGAAGCAGCAGAAAATCGTAAGCGGGAAGACAGAATGCGAAAAGTCACGCTCCGTCGACGATAAAACGAAAGATTTTTAACCTAGGTCGACTATCGGCTTTATATTAGACTGGAGATAGTCGATCTATTCAAAAGATACTAGACCCGATGGTCGAACGGCCGTTCGACGATCGGTCCAGAAGCAGAGTAGTCGAGCAATCGTTCGACTATTTCTGGCTTCTCAAACAACAAGCTGTCGTCATCTAGAGATCGACGATGAGCTCGACTTGTTCGACTATGGTCGAACGCCGGTCGACGATCTTCAATCAGACAAACTTTCATCAACCATAGGTCGACGATGGGCTTCACCCGATCGACTATCTTCGAACGTCGTTCGACTATCTTCAAACAAGTTTCAACATTGGCAGATATAGTCACACTTAGTCTCGTCCATTGATCATGCCTAGTTGAACTAAAAAGAACAGATGCTTCTGTTCATCTAAGGGCTTGGTGAATATATCAACTCTCTGAAACTCAGTGGATATGAACTCAAGACAAATCTTGTTCTTTTCCACACAATCTCTCAGGAAATGGTGCTGAATCTCAATGTGCTTCGTTCTAGAGTGGTGCACTGGATTTTGTGCAATTGAGATAGCACTGGTACTATCACACATGATTTTGGTGTTCTTGTGTGAGTAACCATAATCCACAAGCTGGTTTTGAATCCACAGGATCTGTGAACAATAACTGGCAGCTGCTATATATTCAGCTTCTGTAGTTGAAGTTGAGACAGAAGCCTGCTTCTTACAGAACCAAGAGACCAATCTCTCTCCCAGGAACTGGCAAGTTCCTGAGGTGCTCTTCTTGTCAACTCTGTAACCAGCATAATCAGAGTCAGAGTATCCAATTAACTCAAATTCTGATTCTGCTGGGTACCAAAGTCCTAGATTTGGGCATCCCTTCAGGTATCTCAAGATTCTCTTGAGAAGAATCAGATGAGATTCCTTGGGGTTGACCTGGAATCTAGCACAAAGGCATGTAGCAAACATTATATCTGGCCTACTTGCAGTTAGATATAATAGGGAACCAACAATGGCCCTATAATTCTTTTGATCAACTAGCTTGCCGTGATCATCAGAATCAATAACTACATTAGTAGCCATGGGTGTAGGCATTGCTGAAGCATCAGCCATCCCAAATTTCTTTACCAATTCCTTGGCATATTTGGATTGGGATATGAAGATACCATCAGCATCTTGCTTAACTTGGAGACCAAGAAAGTAAGACAGCACACCCATACTACTCATCTCAAACTTGGAATGCATCAAGTTGGAAAACTTTTTGCACAGTTTGGGATCAGTGGAGCCGAATATAATATCATCTACATACACCTGAACTAACAGGATTGTGTCCTTCTGGTGCTTGACGAAAAGGGTTCTATCAACTACTCCCCTAGTAAAGTTGTGCTCTAAAAGGAAACTAGCTAGAGTCTCATACCAGGCTCTAGGGGCTTGCTTTAGTCCATAAAGAGCTTTCTGCAACTTGAACACATGTGAGGGCTGAGTTGAAGAAACAAACCCCGGTGGTTGTTCAACAAACACCTCTTCCTTAAGCTCACCATTTAGGAATGCACTTTTGACATCCATCTGAAAGACCTTAAACTTCATGAAGGCTGCATAGGCCAAGAAGATCCTTATTGCTTCTAGCCTTACAACAGGAGCAAAGGTTTGGTCATAATCTATACCTTCCTCCTGTCTGCAGCCCTGAGCTACAAGCCTAGCTTTATTCCTTACAATAATTCCATTTGCATCCAACTTGTTTCTATACACCCACTTGGTGCCTATGATCAGTTGGCCTTTAGGTCTTGGAACCAAAGTCCAAACTTTACATCTCTCAAACTGATTGAGTTCCTCTTGCATAGCAATGATCCAGTGGGGATCTAGCTCGGCATCTTTAAAGGTGAGGGGCTCAACCTGTGGGAGGAAACAAGCGTGCATCACATCCTGTCTTAATTGATGTCTTGTTTGCACACCAGCTGATATGTCTCCAATCACTTGAGATGTAGGGTGATCTCTAAGTGTGACAATATCAGCAGGTGGGATGTGATCTTCAGCAATAGTTGGGATTAATTCCTCAGGAGGAATTTGATCTACTGTTGGTGGTACAACAACAGCTTCTGCAATGTCTTCATCACTGTCTGATTCAGTGATCTGAAGAGTTGATAGTTGAAGAATTTCTTGAGTAGCATCAGGTACCTGCAATGAACTGGGGGAAGGAGAACTTTCCTTCTCCTTGTAAAACATCTGAGACTCATCAAAAGATACATGCACAGATTCTTCAATTTTACAGGTTGATTTGTTATAAACCCTATAAGCTTTGCTTACTTGGGAATATCCAAGCATGATTCCCATTGAAGCTTTTGCTTCAAACTTTCTAATATATTCTTTATTATTATTATGAATATACACAATACAACCAAATACTCTAAAATAATTAATTTTAGGTTTCTTTCCTTTAAGCAACTCATAAGGAGTTTTACACTTAAGCTTGTGTATCAAACTTCTATTCAAGACATAATTGGCTGTACTAACAGCTTCTGCCCAATAGGAGAGAGGCATATTAGCATCTGCCAACAATGTACTAGCAGCTTCAATGAGTGTTCTGTTCTTCCTTTCAACTACCCCATTTTGTTGGGGAGTTCTAGGAGCTGAGAAGCTATGTTTGATACCTTCTCTCTCACAGAATTCTTGCATGAGAAGAGAGTCAAACTCAGTACCATGATCACTTCTGATCAAGGCCACATGAGTAGAGTACTCTGTCTGCACACATAGTAGAAAATCTGTAAGGGCTTTGAAGTTATCAGCCTTAGTTCTCAAAAAGAAAACCCAACTGAACCTAGAGAAGTCATCTACAATTACTAAGGTGTAATACTTCCCTCCTAAACTCTGTACATTTATTGGGCCAAAAAGGTCCAAATGTAATAGATACAGGATTCTAGGAGAATCACTCTTATTTACTGATTTAAAAGAGTTTTTGGTTTGCTTGCCTAGCTGACAAGCCTTGCATAGGCTCTCCTTCTTGTAGGGGCAAGAAGGTAAACCTCTAACAAGGTTGTGCTTAGATAACCTAGATATATTTTTAAGGTTAACATGACTAAGCCTCTTATGCCACAAAGAATTATTATTAAGTGTTACTTCATTAAACAGGCAGATTTCAGAATGAGTTGAATTGAAATCTACTAAATAAATATTACCTATTCTAATGCATACTAAAACAACATTATTATTTAAAGTAATATTACAAGAAGAGTTAGAAAATGAAACCTGGTAGCCAGCATCACATAGCTGGCTGACTGAGATCAAATTGTGCTTCAGTCCTGTCACATATGCAACTCTCTTGAAAGTAACATCTCCAATTGTAATCCTGCCATAGCCTTCTGTCTGACCACAGCTGGAATCTCCAAAGATAACCTTTGGGCCGAGCTTAGCTTTGAATTTTGACAGATGATTTTTATTTCCTGTCATATGCTTGGAGCATCCACTATCCAAATACCACTTATTTTGAGTGATTGGATAGGCCTTCACCTGCAAGACATTTATTTAGACAGTGTGGACCCAGGTAACCTTGGGTCCTTTGTTTTTCACATAAGAAAAGCTAGAAATAAATGAAAATGCAGGCTGAGGGTGATAACCTAATGGGTGAGATCTCCTAGGTGGAATTCTCCATGCAGATGATGGGTCAACAAACCTAGGGTTTCTATTTTCATTTAGGTTTCTATGGTACTGATTATGATTTTGAAAATCATATTGAAAACGTCGATCGACGTTCGACGATGGGCGCTCAGATCGTCGAGCTTCGTTCAACCATTGAGCTTCCGATCGTCGAGCGGCGTTCGACGCTCTTTGCATTTCTTTAAAACATTTCTTTCTCTTTTCTCTCTTAGCTTTATTTAAAGTTTTATTAACTAGGTTTACTTGCTCAGTGTTCTTCATTCCACTAGCTGAAATGAAGTTCACTGGAGTTGAAAGATTATTTTTAAGAATGACTGGGGGTTCACTTGGAGAGGCTCCTAAGCCTAGTTTGTCATTACCTGACCTAGTGTTAGTCATGCTGGTAATTTCTAACAACTTAAGGCTTCTACCATTAAGTGATTCTTCTAACCTCTTAGACTTAGCTAACTCCATTTTAAGAAATTTAATTTCTTCACTACAAGTAGTGAGATCTTCCTTTAACCTAACATTTTCTGTAGCAATTAATTCTGAGTCAGCTAACTTATTTCTAAGTTCTTTTATCTCCTTTTCTGAACTAATTAGGTCTAAGCATAAGGATTTAAAATCTAATTTAAATTCTTCAGACGTGAAGTCATAAGAAGATAGTACCTCATCTTCTGTTGGCATCTCTTCATCTGAATCTGAACTCTCTACAGCTGAATGATTGCTGCAGGCATCTATTGCCATCAGGCAAACTTCCTTTGCCTTCTTCTCTTCCTCATCCTCACTAGAGCTTGAGGAGGAGGATTCTTCATCAGAATCACTCCAGGTTTCAGCAATGAAACCTCTCTCCTTTTTCTTGTTCTTGTAGGAGGATGGCTTGGAGTGCTTCCTGTGCTGTTCCTTTTCCATCCTCTTTTCTTTATTTTTCTCCTCTGGACACTCAGGTAAAATGTGTCCAGGTTTTCTACAACCATAACAAATAATTTCTTTAGCAGGAGAACGGTCATACCTTGGTTTGTCTTCGTAGCGAGAAGACTTCTTTCTGAATTCCTTTCTCCCCATCTTGAGAAACCTCTTGGCAAACAATGCCATTAGTTCCTCATTTGATTGGCTGCCTTCAGAAGCATCAGCAGCCTTAAGAGCTAGAGATTGCTCTTTTCTTGTTGGAGTAGGGGTCTTTGCTTCTGCTTCTGCTTCCCTTATCTTCAGCACTTGCTCAAAAGACTTGAGCTTGCCGAGAAGGGCTTCAGTGGAGATCTCATTTGTACTTCTGGCTTCCTTAATGGGCCAGATCCTTAGATCGCATGTGCTAGGGAAGCACATCAGAATCTTATCATTGACCTCTGTCAATGATATGTCCTTGTCAAGGGTCCTCAGCTCATTGATGATTGAGCTGAGTCTGGTGTACATGGCTTCAACTGATTCAGCATCAGTTTTCTTGAAGTTCTCATACTGTGAGATCAGGTTGGACCTCCTGTCCTTCCTTTCATCAGCTGAACCAGCTACAATCTGGTTCAGTGTATCCCACATAGCTTTTGCTGAGGAGCAATTAGCAACCTTCTGGAATACCTCATCAGACATTGTCTGAGCCAGAATGTTCATCGCCTTGGAATCTGCTATCTTTGCCTTCTTGTACTCGTCATTGTAATCTGGAGGAGGCACTGCACTCAAATCAGATGATGAGGCAGAAGCAGCAGCAGGTGCTCTTCGGGGTCCTGACAAAATAGAAGCAAAAATGCTTTCATCAATAGAGTTCATATATAATTTTATCCTTGCCTTCCAGATGCCAAACTTAGCTAAGTTGTATGCTGGAGGTCTGGTGCTAGAATAATCCTTGGACTGGGCCATGATAGTGATAGTAAATATCTATAAACTTTTGGTATCTATCAGGATCTTGTGACTTAGGTGTTAGCCTATTCAGTCAGTCAACCTCCCTCTGATACCAATTGAAAGTAAAGGGATAGATACTACTCTAGAGGGGGGGGGGTGAATAGAGTTATCAAATTTTGCACAAGACAAAACTTAATGGTCTACCCAACTCCCTTGGAGTGAAATGCGGAATGAAAAGATTATAGATATATAATTAACCCTATAGCCTAACACAAGTGTTGTGCACAAACTCAAGCTAACTGTAATTACAGTTAAGGCTTGGAAAACCTAATCAGCAACTAGCAACCTAGTTATATCTATTCACAGCCACAATGCTGGAATTAAACAAGGCAATCCAGACGACACAAGGAGTTTATAGTGGTTCCCCAAACAACTTGGGTACGTCCACTCTTCTACCCACACGGTAGGAATCCACTACAGGTTTTTGATCAGGTGCCCTGCCACCAACAGGATCTGCTTCAAGTAGATCCAGAGACCCTTTAGACTTTTGATCAGGTGTCTAAAAACCGAACACAGGTTTTTGATCAGGTGCCCTGCCACCAAGGGATACTTTTGAAGGGAGTAATAACCCTGTACAGGAGGGGGAAAGAAGGTTAAGATGTCTTCTCTATTTTACAAAGATTAGAGAAGCACAAAGACTTGCACTGAGCTAGAGAGCTCAAAGGAATCAAGGCTCCCCCTGGCTCAAAGAATGTCCAGGTGAAGTCTTGCTTCAGTACAGAAAACTCTTCAGAAAGATCTGAAGGAAAAACTACAAGAAGATAATAAATAAAAATAGAAATCTTCAAGCAACAGTCTTCTTCTTCAAAAGAACTCTGAGTTTGAATCTTCCTGGAAGCAGGAGAACTCAGGTTGAAGAAGAGCAGAAGAGCTTAACACTTCTCAGTTGGATGGAAATTGCTGAGAGCAAAGAACTTGAGCTTGATGAAGGCTTGAATGCTTAAAATGAATAACTCGTTAGCTATTAGCTGAAATCCTTCACCAAAGGATTCCTTTTATAACAGCAACAAGCAACGGCTCTCTTCAATTTGAACTGTTTGTCTTCTTCTGAAACTTGAAACCTGGGCTGCAAATATCAAAAGGACAAAAAAACTCTGCAGCAAAAACATTCTATAAAAGGAATGAACCTCTTTCGAAGAAGCTGTAGGAAGCAATCTGATAATAGAGTACTAAATAAAATCACATCAGAAATAAACTCTTTATAGCAAAAGGAAGACTTTTCAGTCTAACGGCTATAAAGGACTGTCAGTAAAATACAATGACAGCTAATAAGACAAACAACTTTATCTGAAAAGATTTTACTCAGGCAAAAGAGATGGAGCATATATTGCCTGGAAATATTATCATAAAACAACTGAAATAAACATGCCAGATAATGTATTATTTTATTAAATAAATAAATAAATACAAAATAAAAAGGCAGACAGAAAGCGTCGAACGACCCTCGGAGATCATCGACCGACGCACGGAGATCGTCGACCTATCGGGCAGATAGTCGAACGATCCAGATAGTCGATCTATCAAGGAAGATAGTCGAACTACCTCGGCAGATAGTCGACCTATCAGAGCAGATAGTCGAACTATCAGATAGTCGATCTATCCGGACAGATAGTCGAACTATCAAGCACAAACAGATAGTCGACCTATCCAGCAGATAGTCGACCTATCACAGAAACCAGATAGTCGACCTATCAACAGATAGTCGACCTATCAAAAACAGAGCAGATAGTCGATCTATCAACAGATAGTCGAACTATCAGATAGGTTAACTATCAGGACAGATAGTCGAACTATCAAGCCAAGCAGATAGTCGATCTATCACCAGATAGTCGAACTATCAACGCAGACAGAGCGTCGACCAACTGATAGACGATCGTCGATCAGCCGATAGACGATAGTCGAGCGGCGTTCGACTATAGTCGAACGAAAAACCTACTTAACCAAATTCTTCATCTGGAAAAGCGAGGACTCTACAGCTAGACTACTAACCATTGACCATAGATATTTCTTGGGTCAAGGGACTAAAAGGACAAGACTAAACTCAAATCAAACTAGGGTACCAACAGACACCCATAGTGCAAGGGCTATCATGGCCACTCACCAGAGAATACCTCAGGCTTATCCCAAACCCTTTGTATTCTCGGCCTCTGCCCCAACTCGGCATGAATCTGCTGATGTCAACTCTCAATGCGCTTCTCACCACCCTAGGGCACAGGAAAGGGGGGTTAGAAGTCATGCAGTTAGTGCTCATGGGGCCTCTGGAAAGGTGCTGACTGAAAGGAAGACACCACCTCCCAAGCCTCATGACGCTCTTCACATGCATTCCTTCCACCCTTCCACGTGTCCCGATGAAAGAGACAATTCTGTGAGCAGATCCGACTCTATCACATTTAGACCTAGGACCGTGACTACCTCTATCACCAGATCAGGTCACAAACGGCGATACAACATTCATAAGTGTTGGTGCTGTGGCAAAGTGGGTCACTTTTCCTTAGATTGCTGTCACAACCCCTCTGTGTCAAGGGCAAGGGCATATCCACATCCTCGAGGCCAAGTTAGCCATCCCACAAGGGTTCCTGTAGGAAGGCATTCAAGATTTTATGCTGACAAGAACCTAGGACCCAATACATATTGGGTTCCTAAAGATAGGTAATTCTTTTTTGCAGGATAGTCTAGGTACCCATGTATATGATGGGACCTAAATAAGAGATGTTCCAGGCTTGCCATGGAATAAGATTAAGGGAAAAGAGATAATGCTAACTATGGTGCAAGGCTTGAACAGCTAAGTTCAGATGAGACTGCTAAAGGTGCAACTCCCAAGTACGTCAAGGTTTCCACCTCGACGTCAGCTGGAGAAGTTGACGAGCACGATGGAGAAAATCTTCCGGAAGAAGGAGAAGCCCGAGAAGATGTCAGAGCTCTAGAGGCCAGACTGCTAGAGCTTCGTCACGAAGCAGGGATGATCAGAAAAGCACTTCCGGGACATGTCAATTCCTCGGAAGAAGGCTTATATCATGGAATAGTAAGAAGCAGAATTGTGTAGCAACCTCCACAGCAGAGTCTGAGTACATCTCGGCTGCGAGCTGTTGCGCACAACTCCTTTGGATCAGAAATCAGTTAGCATACTATGATCTTCAGTTCAAGGAAGTACCGATGTACTGCGACTCCTCCAGTGCAATAGCCATTGCCAATAATCCGGTATCGCACAGTAGAACGAAGCATATCGAAGTGCGCTACCACTTCATTCGGGAGCACGTGGAGAACAAGGACATCTCTCTCTGCTATGTCCCCACGGACAAGCAGATTGCAGATATTTTCACAAAGCCCTTAGACGAGGCCAAGTTCAGTCTTTTCAAAACTGAATTGGGGATGCTAAACTATGAGGAATGAAGACTACAGAAACTCCAGGCTCGTGCTTCTAGGGGGAGCCTCTGCTAGGAACTTAAGTGAAAGCACAGGTGCAAGAACTGAGGGGGAGCATGGTGTCTCTTGCTACAGTCCCAGATTTGTAGAAGCCGAAAAGGGGGAGATTACCCTCTCGGCTAAGGTGCTAAGGTGTGTGCTCCAAATGCTCTAAAGATAATAGTATGGAATTTCAACTCACTCTCGTTTTTCAAAGTTGTGTGTTCTTCCAAGCCGTTATATTCACCTTAGCTCATAGGGTTTAGGCTTCTTCAAATAGGGGGAGATTGTTGGGTATTGTATCCACAATATACCTGATTTGAAGAAGCCCCTGAACAAGCTAAGGTGAATTGACTATGTATTTGATTCCTTGTCTTCTAGTTGTGCTTGCAGCTATTCATCGCTAAGTACACACCAATGTCAGGGTGCAGTAGGTCAATATACACGGGTCTGCACAACGTAATCCCTCGTTGAGCAGATCAGTGTGTTGGCTTATGTGTACTCTCTCTATTGGAGTGTACTTATTTCCAAGCACAGGGTCATGAAAGATCTAGAGCAGACAAGGAGCAAGGATGGGCCAAAGACCAGCTCACGGGTGGAAAGACGAGAAATCGTCTAAGTCCAAATCGTCGAGAATCACTAGATGAATCTCGCCGGTTAGAGCCGGCAGTCTCAACGCCGCTAGAAATTTCTCTAAGGCAGAATCCTCGAGAATCACTAAGTGATTCTCGCCGATTCGTCGAGAATGACTTTGCATTCTCGACGATTCGGCAAGAATCAAGTGTGATTCCCGCCGATTCTCCCCGCTTCTATATCAGTGCAGCCAAGAATTCTACTAAGTAGAATTCGGCGAGAATCGTAGGTAATTCTCGCCGATTCGTCGAGAATCACCTACGATTCTCGCCGAATTTGACTTAGGCAATTTTCCGATTCTTTCTGGACCGGTCCATGTTACCTACGGTATTTCGAACCGGTCTTAGGTCTTATTGCTGGTGGGGCCCACAACGGTCATGCGCTTGACCTAAGGTATATATACCTACATATGTATGAGCAGAACTAGAACGAGATACGCGAATTGAAAAGATAAGCCGCCGTCGAGACCTAACGCGCGATCTTGCTCCGCCGACCGCCTCCGTCGTTCGTGCAGTTGTCGCCGTAGTTGATCTCAAGTTCTTCCAGATCTCCGGCGACAGAAGCTTAGGCTAGCATAGCGTCTCACGCGTCTAACCAGAGATCCCTTGTCTCTTGATTCGTTGATCGGGAAAAACCTTCCCCTTCCGAATCGATCGAGATGACCGATCCTAGTGTGACCGTTGGAAGACCTTGCTTCCTTTGCTACGAAGTTTGAATCCCCATAGCACTACAGCAGCTCTCTGTCGCCGCCGCTTATTCCGAGTACCTAGTCGCCGCTCCAAGCCGCCGCCGGTTTCGGTAAGGTTCATTCCAAGAGAGATCTAAGGTTGTAGACTCTTCGTTGACATCAATAACACGTCGTCGAACGAAGAGGAACACCTTAATCTCCATAAGTCGTTTGTATTTCTAATATAATCTAGTTTCAATTTTTTTGTAAAGGAACGATTGGTTCCTAGTTGTAAGGGTTGGGTGCAACCCGTGTTGTGGGAGTGGTAACTCCTACGTGAGGAAGGGTTCCTTCCATTAGTGCAAGGATTGGATTTCAATCCTGTTGGTGAAGTGACCGAGTCGTCCCTGGTTGGGAGATAGGTCGTAGGGGGAGAGTGGACGTACCCAAATCGGGGAACCACTATAATTTGGTTGTGTTCTTTTCTGTGCTGTGTTTTTTGATTTACTTGTGCAGGTACTGTTTTTAATTCCGCAAAAACGCTACAAGTCACCTATCCCCCCCATAAGTGAAGCTAGTTGACACTAGGTGGACTTTCAGCACCTATCTGGGGTGAGAGCCATCCATATCAAGTATCACTTCAGTCATGTCTGATGAAACTATGATAGGCAAAGTAGTGTCCTCGGTGTGGGAGAAGCTCGTACTGTAGAGGTCAAGGTGAGAATCCCATCAACCAGCTCTTGCGGATCTCAAAGAATATTCGTAATAAAGGGCAAGTTGATATGTCGACTCGAGGGGATTCGAGCTATGATAAATCACCTTAGTATGAATGTCAAATCGAAATCGGGAAGTGGTCTTTGATGGGTCCTCTCGGACATCATTCCTCACAACTAACTCATCGAAACAATACATGTCCTCAGCGACTGACCTGGATCCTTGCGGAAGGTAAAATAATTGGTCGAGCAAGTGACTCTGATACGACGAAGGTAGATACCTCTTACACAATGTATGCTTCATGTACACCCAACTAGTGATGCGATTAAGATGATTTCGCTTGCGGGTCCTCTCAACGCTAGCCCAATATGCCCTCCCCTGATCTAAAAGTCTAAGTTTCGTAAACTTGACACGACGCTCACCAAATACCTCAAAATGATCAAGATAATACTCCATATCCACGAGCTAATAACTAAAAAACTCGGGACTCGATGAGTTGTCAAAGGAAGGGGCAGCAGTACGAAAATGACCCTTAAGTTCTCTCTCAGAATGACGATCCTCATAATAATCATCCCTAAGGTAAACGAGTCATGTTGAAGGATCAACAAGATCCAATTGCGTGTACGGATAAGAATGACGACAATCATAATACTAATCGTCTCTAGCATAATAAGGTCTTTTCGGTGGGTCAACACGATCTCTAGAAGTATTGTGCTACGATTGAGGATAAATGTCGTAGTAATGTGAGGGCCTCCCTGATGGGGCTCTATAAGAGCGTGTGCAAGTGGACTTGAGACCTCCAAATTGAGGAGAGAAATAATTATGACACCTAGACATAATGAAAAACTGATAGACTCTACGACTGTGTATCAATAAGTGTGTGCAACCTCTCTCTAATACCAATTGATGCAGGAGGGATCTATAGGAGGCGGAAAAACTACGACCTAATCCTATAGGCTATGCAAAAGTCCGACGGTTAGATCACAAATTAGATAATAAATTAAAATCATCCCACGTAGATAAATTCACGACAAGGTAAAATATTTTATTTGCGCAAAACAAACTTAGACTTTCCTCCACATTAAGGGTCAAAGAAAGAGCGCACGACAAATAATTCCTGCAAATCACGATAATTATCTAACAATCCACCACAATACAAGGTATCCAAACTAATATAGTGTTCCAACCCAATATAAAAATGCTGAAATAATAAACCAGTACAATAAAATCCCACCAAATAGTGGGATGACCAAGGCACTAAAGATTCCTGAGCCATATGCATTTGGATGGTGATCTAATGTGAAACCGGTGGCATGGAAATAGCATAAGTGGCTGTCCTCGCCGATGTGAGGATGAAACAGGTCGGGAATGAGTAGATCCGGCAACGTATGAGTGGATTCGGGCAAGGGAAGGATGGTTCTGATGCTTAAGAGCGGATCTGGGTTAGGAAATGAGGAACGGGTGAGGAAAACGGGCGGACCGAGGCTGGTTTGTCTAGATCTGGACAAACCTAATAGGGATGCATGTGAGGGTGTCTCCACGGGGTGGGGGAGGCAAGGAGGAGAGACCTAGGGCTCAGGGGTTGCTGTCTGTAGATGAAAGAGGGGCTGGCGGTGCTGTAGAAGAGAGGGCAGGGGTGGCGGTGGCTTCAAGAATGTAGAGAGGAAGGTGGTTATGCTTCAGGAGGGTGAGGAGGCGGACAGCTGAGCAGTGCCTGGAGGGGTGGCGATGGTATATGGAGGGGAGGGAAAAGTATAAGATATGAATAGTGTATTTCATTATTGAACAGTTAATTAAAAAACTGATTTCTTTAGGCAACCCTCTGGTGGCGGTGTTTGGGAGGAGGTGGGTGGTTGTGGGAGAGGATTTGGGAGGGGGAAAAGAGATTTAGGGTTAGAACAAACCTTGGGGAGGAAGATAGGAACCTATGAGTCGTTACCTAGGGTTTCACGGAGTCGGCACTATGGCTTAATCGCTTGAATCCGGGATTTCTTTTCACCAAATTTTGCAATGTCTTAGATAAACCCCTAAGAGGTCTATTTATAATAAAGAGAAGATTAGGGCATCCCCCATCAATGGCTATGATTGGCCGGAGGTGAGGCTACCCAAATACAACACAATAAATGCAAACATAGTGAAATAATATATCAAATCGATTCGCATCGCGAATCCGGACACATCTGCAGAGTCCAATTGTCGATCCGGGCACACCATATATGGTAAGTCGCCAAATCAGCCCCAAACGGGCCCAAAACTCGTCCTCGTCTCTGATCCGCATCAGTTAGGGGTATGAAGGAAGGCCTTCATTTTTTCAAACAAGACAATTACCCAGTTGGATCTCTTTTGTAGTATGACTCTGGTCATGAGATCAAACAAACCTTTAGAGATTCTATCATAAGATCCTAGCTTGCATATCAACACATTTTCTATGGCTGAGCATATTATTCCAAACTCGAAAGTCGCTCGAAAATCATTCGAAAATTGAGTCGAATCGGAATCGGTTAAAATTGATTCGACTCAATTTGAGTCGATTCAATTTGACTCGAATCTGATTTCAAGTCGATTTCATGCCAGCCCTGAATCGCTCGAAATATGATTTGAATTAACTCGAATTAATTAAAAATATTATGTATTTATGAATATGTTCTTATTTTAAAATTAAAAATAATAAAATTTAAACCTAATTAAAATGAATGAATACTTTAAGTATTTCATTTGCTAAATTTATAGGTTGCCCAATTTAATTTCTAGCCAACTAGGAATAAAGAGGAAAATTACTCAATTTCGAGCCGACTCGATTCGATTGCGAGCCGACTCGATTCAATTTCAAGCCAAGTCAGAATTGAGACATTTTGAGTCGAGCCGATTCGACTCGAAATCGATTTTGATTTCGAGTCGAGTTCGAGTTGAAAATTTAGATTTCGAGCCGAGCCAAAATCGCTCGAACTCAACTCGATATCAGCCCTAACCTTTTCAATGATGTCTCTTCACCTACGGAGGCGAGGGGTGAATATGTGATGTCGTCTTTTTCTAAATTTAGAGCGAAATGATTAAAGTACAACGATAAGCACACAATCACAGAAAATTCACAGCACAAACATAGAATGGTATAGTGGTTCCTAGGCCTGCGAGCGGTTTGGTTCCGTGCGGTTTGTGGCCAAATCGAAACCGTACCGCAGGGGTGCGCCACCCAAAATCACAGCGCACCGAAACCTTGTTGTGCGGTTTAGTTTTGATGCTGTTTGATGTCGGTTTTTGCAATGCGGTTTTGGTTTTTTATAGTTTTTTTTAACAATCCAGCAAATCCATAAAGTTTCAAATAGAATCATAATTTAAAAGTAACGCGCACCATAATTTATTAAATTACAAAATTAAAAGGGAACAATTAACCAAGAAACTTTGTAACCTCATTAATATGAATGTGTATTTGCTGCAAATTTAATTAATCCATTGCCACTTTCTCGAAATCTCAAATATCAATTTTATCAACAACAAAGCACTTAATGAGATAGGTTATGTTTGCATACAAGCAGTTAGACATCTAATTAGACTAGGAAATAAATTTCTATAAAAACATTTGTGATTCTTCTAGTAATAAATTCCTATCAATATTTCTATCAACAACCATATCCTGCGAGTACAACACACTTATCAGCAACAGAGAACAAAGGGAATTAGGGGTAGCACGACATACAAGTTAACAAAAAAAAATCTTGCGAGCACAACACATTGCATATAGGTTTGAAAGAAGAACAAGAAAATTAGAGGAAGCAAGAAGCATAAATAAAAGCAAACAATAGGTTGGGCGCCTTTGTCAATCGGACCCATTCGATCACGTGTGGTGTTTGAGTTTAGACTTTATACTATGTTCGCAGTTTGGACTTGATGCCTTCATTGCCTCGTCAGCCTGAACGGTTGACCGTCGGTGCAAAATGTGAAGGTGCGGCGCCGACAATAGAAGAATTAACAGAGGTGAGAGTCACAGAGATTGCTGGCCAAACTGAGAAGGCGAGAAGCATAGAAAGCGAGAACTAGGGACTACATGACTAGGGTTGAAGACCGAGAGAAATAGAGAAAGCCACCAAGACTCGAGTCTAAATTGTGTATCGTAATAAGTCTGTATTTATTAATAGATTATTAGATTGTTTAAATTTAAGGATTAATTGATTATAAATGTATAATATTATACGCTTTTAGTAATGTTAAAACCTAGTATGTTCAATTTGCTTACATGCAATTGTAGTCTGGCTGTATTCAGTTCAAATTATCAAATATTTTATCCGAAAATTCAGCAATGCCTATAATTAAAGTACAGTGTAGTGCAGTTTGATTGATTTTTAGGAACCCAAAGCCGCACCGAATCGAGTATGGTTCAGTTTTTAGACCCCGAGAACCGAACCGTACCACACATTATCGGTGCGGTATGGAGTGCGGTGCGGTTTTGCGGTTTGATGCAATTTTCGGTTTTCCAGCACATTCCTAGTATTTACTAGAGTTTGGTATGTCCATGTTTCCTCTCCACCTATCTAGCAGTGAGCTAGCATCGACAAACTCCAACCAAAACTTAGATATGTAGATCTTATGACTCAGAGACCAAGTCTCCTACCTCAGAGGCATTGACTTGCCTCCTACCTCAGGATCTTACAACTCAAATTCCACATAGGAATCCTGCACTCAGATTCTACAAAGAAATTCTACAGCCTAGAGACAAAGTCTCCTGCCTCAGAGGCATTGGCTGGCCCCCTACCTCAGGTCACTAGGACCCTACACTCAGATCTAAGTGATATCCTACTGTTATAACAAAAACTTTATTTAGACTCAATAGAATTTCTTGATAGAATGAGTGTCTTCTTGAAGCCTGATTAGGATTGTCTTCTTCTATGATCTTATTGCAGAGGACTTTGAGAAAATCTGCTTCAGTTAAAGTTACTTCCTCCACACTTTAGAAGATTCATTTTCTTGATGTTAGTTGATTGAGCTTTGAGCACTTTAGCAAGTTGAATCGATTTTTCTTCTTTAGAATGAAGAGATTTGCTTTCTAATGTTGTCTTCTCCAAACATTTGCTTCCTGATGCAGTAACATTTTCAAAAAGACGATGACGGAAATGCTTAAGTTCGTTTCTATCGATTAGGGTTTACTTTTCACATCTTCTTCCTTTTATTTGATCGAGATACTTAATGGTCGAATCTAAGACTAATATTATGTCAGAAATATTTTTCTTTAAGGGACATATCAGATTGGCCATTTCTGGAGCTCCATTAAATTGGATAACGCCAAAACAACGATCCTATTTGAATATATGCTTGTTTGGTCAATTCGACTAAATATTTGGTCGAATCTCTTGATGTTCAATCAAAATGCTTCTTCAGAGCTCCTTTGTTGGAACCAAAAACGTTCACCAACTCTCTGCGCACTATTACGGGGTAGGATGTTCGACAGAGGAAATAAAGTGGTTCGCAAGTGACTGTCTACTGCAGACCGCGCAAAGAATGAGGAAGGAGGAGGCTGCTTTCAGCTACGTACACCAGATTGGACCCACCGCAACGAATGCCTCTCTTGCGGTGGACCTCTCTTTATTTATCTTAAGATAGGATTACAATGTGGTGCGGCCACCTGTGGGGTGTGCGCGTGTACATAGACTGAGAGAAAATACTGGAGCTTAGTTTCCGTACCTACAACTGGGCAGGTTCTGGGCTAAGTCCAGCATGTCCCTCCAAACCCCCTTGGTCCCCCTTTTATCCTAGAGTGTAGGTGGCGTGGACGATTCATGAGCTGACGGACATTCAATCTCCTATAAATGAAAATTTTTGTTTGCACAAACATTCAGTGTATTAATTAATTAGTATTGCAATTCATTGCTTTATCTTCTGTTCATCATAATTCTTGTTGATTAATGTATAATGTAATATGTGATCTTGCCTGTGTTATAAAACAACACTGTTATCTTAATGTCTTATTCATAATATTTTTGTGAAAATATGTTTATCATTGAGTAGGGTTATGATTTCTCCAAATATGGGGAGATTGTTGAGTACATTGGAATCTGTGTACCTGATTTGGAGAAATCTTTTTCAGCTCAATGATATACATATAGTTCTATGAGAGGTCTAAGTTGTTAGCCTAAATCACCTAGAGGGGGGTGAATAGGTGAAATGCGTGTCAAATGCGGAATTAAAAACTAACACAGCAAATATCAAGCAATCACAGAAGACAAGAGATTTATAGTGGTTCCCCAACCTTGGGTACGTCCACTTTCCTCACCGATCTAGCAAATTACTAGACTCGGCTACTCCACTATCTCGGATTGAAAACAATCCTACACCTCGGAACCACGTTCCTACAAATCTCGATCCCAAAACGGATCTACAAAAAACTCGGAAGACAAAACTTCCTACAAGTCTCGGAGAAGAATCTCCTACAAAGAAATTTGGTTTGAAAATAAAAATCAAAACAATAATCTCAGATCTGGATCTTTGACGGTCTTCTTCTTCAGGAACTTCGGCTTGATCAGAAAAAGGTTGAAGATGACCTGAGAGAGATCCACGAGTCTGAAAACTAGAACCACCTCGATCGAGAAGAGAGATCTGAAATATTTGAGGCTCGGCGAGATCGAGTGATTCACTTTGTCTGGATCGCTGGAGAGAAAGTCGTTGAAGACGAAGATCGGCGATCCAAAGTTTTCCCGTGAACAACACTGGCGGCGGCGTGAGAATTAGGGTTCACGAAATTTTTTTCTTTCCTTAAAAATATATCTCTGTAATAACGATTAGAAAAGTCATTTCTGAAAAGACCTATTTATAGGTGGGTTCCAACGGTCAAACTATTGATTAATGATGACACGTGGACCAATCAGAATTGACAGATTCAAAGTACTTATGATGAAAAAGGACTTAGAATAATTCTGGAGAAGTTGACTGCGATACTCGAGTAATAGAGGATATACACGAGTATGGAGAGATGGATTACTCGAGTAGCAAGAGGCAGTATACTCGAGTATAGAAAGAGAGAATTACAGGAGAGAAGAAAGAATTACTCGAGTATCAAGAATGGTATACTCGAGTATCAGAAGTGTATACTCGAGTAATAGAAAGGTATACTCGAGTATCAAGACGATATACTCGAGTATCAAGACGATATACTCGAGTATCAGAAAATATACCTGAGAAACGTTTATATCAGAGTCAATTACTCGAGTATGGAAGAAAGTACTCGAGTATCAAAGATCAATTACTCGAGTATGAACATACTTACTCGAGTATCAGAAGATATACTCGAGTATCAACAGACTTACTCGAGTATCAGAAAAACACTTACTCGAGTATAGACAGACTTACTCGAGTATCAGAAGATATACTCGAGTATCAACAGACTTACTCGAGTATCAGAAAATATTTACTCGAGTATAAACAGACTTACTCGAGTATCAGAGTATATACTCGAGTATCATAAAGCACTTACTCGAGTATCAATATACTTACTCGAGTATCAGGAGATATACTCGAGTATCAGAGTATATACTCGAGTATCATAAAGCACTTACTCGAGTATCAATATACTTACTCGAGTATCAGGAGATATACTCGAGTATCAGAGTATATACTCGAGTATCATAAAGCACTTACTCGAGTATCAATATACTTACTCGAGTATCAGGAGATATACTCGAGTATCAGAGTATATACTCGAGTATCATAAAGCACTTACTCGAGTATCAATATACTTACTCGAGTATCAGGAGATATACTCGAGTATCAGAGTATATACTCGAGTATCATAAAGCACTTACTCGAGTATCAATATACTTACTCGTGTATTACAAGGAAATACTCGAGTATAAAAGACTTAGGAAAATTCTAAGAGGAAATTTGCTCCAATGCTTCTGTCCATCAATCCAAGTGCATGAAGGAAGTGTATCCCAATAGAGAGGCTATACATGGGCCAACACTTTGGATCACACAATGAGGAATTACATTGTATGGTCCTGTGTTTGGTGACCCATTATAGACTGACATTGGTCTACACTTGGCAATTAGAACCTGCACACATACAACTTAAACACAGCATCAAATACACCTTAATTCATCTTAGTTCAAGGTCTGACCTCCTACAAATCTGAGGCATTGTGGAGACAACTCCCAACAATCTCCCCCTATTTGTAGATGTCAGCACTCTCTATAATAAGGTGAATTACTTAAGAGTAAAAGAACAGCAAGCATATAACAGGAGAATAAGCTTAACTAAAGCAGAGTAAACAAAATATGGCCATAATCAGAATTAAATATATATATATGAGGCAATGTTTTTAAAACACATAAACAAAATAGTCCAAGTCCACTTTCTCAGATCCACTCAAGAAGGAGCATCCTTGTGCATCCTTTCCCTTTTGAGCTGTTGCCTCTCCAGATAGCTGTAAGGCTTTGGGAAATAGGTTCTGGGCCTGGGAGGAGCAGCAGGGTTGTTGTGTCCCCAGTTTCTGTCATGGAGTCTGATTTTAATCTGAGAAGCTTCATATGCTTTCCACTCTGAATAGCTGAAATGATTGTCTCTGTTTTCCCCAAGATCTGTCACTAATTTCAGGGTATCAAGAATAAGGGATTTGGAGGTTGGACTCCAGACCTCTGAGTGAGCAACTGCTGGATCTCTTCTGGGTTCAGAACGACTTGCAGAAGTACCTTCACCATACTTTCTTTTCCTTTTAGATGGACCTTGAGAACTGGAAACAAAATCATCTTGCCACAAGTCAGAGTAGTTGAGAGGAGGCTCAGTCAGATCACCTTCAGGTCTAGGAGAGAAGACTGGCACACCACTTTCTGGAATGGAAGCTTGGACAGGGGCATCTGCAGAGGGTTGCTCTTCCAGAGGATTGAGGTGATGAGGAATGATGGCTGGGTTGAGCTGAGCATTGGGGAAGTTCATATTATGCAGCCACACAGCAGTATCATATGTATAAAACTTTACAGATTGTAGTTGAGAGAGAATGTCTGCTTTCATTTCCTTCACAATTCCATCCACTGTTGTTTGAGCCTGTTTGGAGAGAGTTTCAACTTGTTCCTTTACAGCTATTTGAGCTTGCTCATTTAGTTTGTCCACTTGTTCTTTTACAACCTTCTCCCCCTTGCTGATATCTATGTTTAGCTTTGCAATGGCTTCATCCTTGAAGGTGCTCACTTCATTACACACTTTAACAACATTCAGTTCAGCTCTCTCATCTAGCTTGAGCTGGTTATGAGCTACTGTCTCAGCCTGATTTCTTAGCTCACCAATGCTTGTAATGGTGTGGTCTATGGCCTTGCCTCCAATTTGAAACAGCCTTTTTAACTCATCAGTATTTGCTTGAATCTCAGCAAAGCCTCTGCTCATCTCTGTTTCAAGAGCAGAGACCTTGGATGTTACTGATTGCAGAGAGGCATCAAAGTATTCTCTCTGTTCTTTTAGCATAAGCTCTATCTTGCTGATAATATCTGAGGATGAAGAGGAGGGAGCTGAGGTTGCATCAGGAGCTGAAGCAGCAGGAGCAAGGGCAGAGGTAGAAGCAGAAGCAGTCCAAGGAGGGATTTCTGTGATTATCACTGAGCTGACTGCTCTCTTGAATGGAACTGGTTCAACATCTGCTTCTGAGGGTAGGAGAGAGGGGATGGAGAAATCCAAATTCTTCAGAGGTGCCTCCACAGGATCTGGAGACATCTCATCATCAGACAGGAGAATATGAGCTGATGTACTAGGCTCATTCTCAGGAGAATGGACTGGAGATCTTTCAGGAGTTGGAGCTGGAGTTCTTGCAGGAGACTGAACTGGAGACTTAGCAGGAGAGTCATTCTGGAAGAGAGGGGCATCTGAGCTGAGCTCATCAATGAATTTGTTGATATCTTCAGATGTAGACAGAAGGGCTGCTGAGTCTGGAATCTCTGAGTCTGCATTTGCTGATTGAATATCTGCTGGAGGAGGAGAGATTGGAGGAGTGGGAATTCTTACTTCTTCTGTTTCTGGAATTACTGATGCTGAAGAGACCTGATTCTGAGGAAGAGAAGAGGCAGGCTCCCCCTCAATTGCTGCACCCAGAGTGTCAGCAGTTTGATGTTGAGGAGGAGATGGGGTCCTGATGACAGCTTGCTGTCTGGAGGTTTGGGCAGGGTTCATGATCTTGAGGTCATACCTCTGAATGGATGATATTGAGACTTTCTTCATGTGGTGCAGAGGAGTCCCTTTAGAGAAGTCAAACACTGTAGGATTTATCTCATGGAGGAGGAGGGAGATAATCCTGGCAAAGCTGGGATGTTTGACACTTTCTTTGATCTTATCCAGAATCATCATTCCAAACTGAAACTTCTTCCTACAGACAATAGCTTGCATAACTTCAAAAAGAGTTTGTGATACATCTCGAATGGAGTAAGTCTTGCACCAGAGGATTTTGGCAATGATGTCAACTAGAAACTTCCCTTCTGGATTGAACAGAGAGCGGTTCAGGGTTTCACCTCCACCTTCTGGATCTCGACCACAGAATAAGGAGGTGCGGTCGGCATCTGCCTTGTCTAAATCATCTTCTTCGTCGACCACCGGCATCCGAAGCAGAGTGGCGACAGAGGTTTTATCTAACCGAACATCAACTCCCCTTACCCTTGATTTCAGAACTGTACCATTGTGCCTAATCTTCAAGTTTTTGTAGAACTCTTCAACATCAGACAGCAAAAGGCGGCAAGGTTCTTGAAGAACGAAGGTTAATCCGGCAGTATCCAGGAGAATCAGAAGGTTCTTGAAATCATCGGAGATATCTTCAATGCCATCAGTCACTAATTCCGAGCCGATTCCAAACTTGGAGGAGGGAGGAGCCATCAGCGAATCTTCAATGAGGACGACGGAAATCTGCGGCGACGGAAGATGAAGAACAGGGTTTCGGGAATACGAACAGCCGACGGCTACTCGAGTGAATGAGAAGTGGAAAGGACTTTGTCGTTTTGAATATATATATAAATAATTCTAATTAGGTTTAAAAACGAATTAAGGAAAAGACATACCTGAAGAGGCGGCAAATTAGTTGTGCGAATAGAGATTTTGAAAAATTCCAGAGAAATTCGATTACACGAGAGGAGTTTACGGCATACACGAGTAATCCTTAACATATACTCGAGTATGGACTGAGTATACACGAGTATTAAGTTTAGACGGATTTTTTCATACTCGAGTATAAGAAATTCATACTCGAGTATCAATCTGATTACTCGAGTATATGAAGTTCAATACACGAGTATTAAATTCTGAAGACTTTTCATACTCGAGTATAAGTAGTGCATACACGAGTATTGATTTGATTACTCGAGTATGTTGGACTTGTTACTCGAGTATTCACTATTTCACTCGTGTAAATGTAACTATTCTCGAGTCTCAAATTTCTTGAAGGAATTTTCACTAAGCAAAAGAAAAATGTACCTCAGAGTATCCAACATGTCTGACTTCTTCTAAATTTCTGAGTCCATCATTGGTCTTCTTTGTTAAGCAGTCCAAGCTCAGTTTTGAAGAATGAAAACTTGGACTCATCCAGCGGCTTGGTGAAGATATCTGCAACTTGCCTGTCTGTGGAGACATACTGTAGATCTATATCTCCATTTTCCACATGCTCCCGGATGAAATGGTAGCGAAGCTCTATGTGCTTGGTCCTGCTGTGGGAGACTGGGTTGTTGGCTATTGCAATTGCGCTGGAAGAATCACAGAACAGTGGAATGTTCTGGAACTTCATGTTATAATCTTCAAACTGATTCTTGATCCACAAAAGCTGTGCACAACAGCTCCCTGCAGAGATGTACTCTGATTCAGCCGTTGAGATGGCTACACAGTTTTGCTTCTTACTGCTCCAGGAAATGAGTCTCCTTCCGAGGAATTGGCAAGTCCCGGAGGTGCTTTTCCTGTCGTCTTTGCTTCCTGCAAAATCTGCATCTGAAAATCCAATTAGTTCACTATCATTACTTCTTGGGTACCATAAGCCAAGATTTGGTGTTCCTTTGAGGTATCTCAAGATTCGCTTTGCAGCGATGTAGTGAGATTCCTTAGAGTTCACCTGAAATCTAGCACATACACATGTCGAGAACATGATGTCTGGCCTACTTGCAGTAAGGTAGAGCAAGGACCCAATTATGCTTCTGTACTTGGTTTCATCAAAAGGTTTCCCTTTCTCATCCTTGTCCAGAGACATAGCTGAGGCCATTGGAGTCCTCATAGAGGTTGCATTCTCCATTCCGAATTTCTTAAGCAGCTCTTTGGTGAACTTGGTCTGAGAGATGAAGATTCCATCCTCAGATTGTTTCACTTGTAGCCCTAAGAAATACTTCAGCTCTCCCATACTGCTCATTTCAAACTTCCCTTGCATAAGTTTAGAAAACTTCTTGCAGAGGTTGTTATCTGTAGAGCCAAAAATGATGTCGTCGACATAGATTTGCACTAGCAAAATCTTGCCTTTTATTTCCCTAAGAAATAATGTCTTGTCTATCTTTCCTCTTGTGAACTTGTTCTCAAGAAGAAAGGTAGACAGCGTCTCATACCAAGCCCGAGGGGCTTGCTTGAGACCATATAGTGCTTTTTGTAATAAATACACATAGTTAGGAAGGGTTGAGTCAACAAAACCTGGGGGTTGCTCTACGTACACTTCTTCCTTAATGTTGCCATTTAGGAAGGCGGACTTTACGTCCATCTGATAGACGGTAAAGCCCTTAAGTGCAGCGTAGGCAAGAAATAACCTGATTGCCTCCAGTCTTGCTACTGGAGCATAAGTTTGGTCGAAGTCGATCCCTTCCTCTTGACGATATCCCTTGGCGACAAGTCTGGCTTTATTCTTTATAATTGTTCCGTCTTCATCCATCTTGTTCCGGTAGACCCACTTTGTCCCGATGACGTTCTTATGCTTGGGTCTAGGAACAAGTGTCCAGACTTTGCATCTTTTGAACTGATTTAATTCTTCTTCCATGGCTAGAATCCAGGATGCGTCGGAGTTGGCTTCCTCAAATTTCTTTGGTTCAACCTGTGAGAGAAAGCTTAAGTGTAAATTCTCGTTAGTTGTACTTCGACGAGTTCTGACACCATCCCGAGGATCTCCTATGATTTGGTCAGCAGGATGATCCTTCAAGTGTCTGAACTCTAAAGTCCTTGCATCTGGGATCTCTTCAGCCACTGGAGTTATATCTTCAGCTGGGATGTCTTCTTCATCTTGATCATCTCCCTCTCCAAGGGTGGTTGTAGAGGGGATCTTGATGAACGTCTCATCTTTATCTTTAATAGGTTCATCCAAGCTGAGTTCTTTCAACTTTGTACCTGCATCTACAATAGGCACACTAGACGAGTTGCTTTGCAACAGACTCGTCTCATCAAATACAAGATGTATCGACTCTTCCACAACCAGAGTTTTTCTATTGAAAACTCTATAGGCCTTACTATGGCTACTATACCCTACGAAAATACCTTCAAAGCTTTTCTCGCTAAACTTTGTAGTGTGATACTTGCCATTGTTAAGTACGAAGTACTTACAACCAAAGATTCTAAAGTATGAAATGGTTGGTTGCCTGCCTTTTAGAAGTTCGTAAGGAGTCTTATCATGGTCTTTGTTGATGAGTGCTCGATTTTGCACGTGACAAGCGGTGTTGACGGCTTCAGCCCAGAAATACTCCGGAAGTGAGGCATCACTCAACATGGTCCGACAAGCCTCTATGAGTGTTCTGTTCCTTCTCTCAGCCACTCCATTTTGCTGTGGAGTGCGGGGAGAGGAAAACTCATGAAAGATACCTTGACTTTCACAAAATTCTGTCATGGCTCCAGACTTGAATTCCGTTCCATTGTCACTTCTGATTTTGACTACGGAACAGTTGTATTCATTTTGGATTTGCCTGACAAAGTTAGTGAAAATACCGAAGGTATCTGACTTGTGTTTCAGAAAGAACACCCACGCAAAGCGCGAGTAATCATCCACAATAACCAACGTATATTCCTTACCTCCCAAACTTCTAACTTGCAGTGGACCAAACAAGTCCATATGAAGAAGTTGTAAACTTCTATTGGAATCCTTGCCTATTATGCTTTTGAACGAGCTTCTTGTTTGCTTGCCTTTGATGCAAGCGTGACAAGGACTGTCCGTAACGCACTTGACCTTGGGTGCATCACGCACTAAGTTTTGAGAGAATAATTTATTAATAGTTTTGAAATTAATATGTGCTAGTCTCTTGTGCCATTGGTCAGCGAGAGATGCACTACTTTTTGCCAAAAGACACACTGGTGTCGAAGAGTCTATACAAATAAAATTTAAACAGAAAATATTTCTGCTTCGAGTGCCTGATAAAATAGTTTCCATATTGTTAACCGATTTTATCAAACACTTGTCAGCATGAAATTCAACTACGTATCCTTTGTCGCATAGTTGGCTTATGCTGATGAGATTGTGCTCCAATCCTTCAACATAGGCTACATTCGAGAAGGATACGCTACCGTTAGAAATCATACCATAGCCTTTAGTGATTCCTCGATCTGAACCTCCAAAGATGACCTTTGGTCCGTCGCAGACTGAGGTGTAGTTTAGTAGTAGGCTCCTTGTCCCGGTCATATGCCGAGAACATCCACTGTCCAAGTACCAGATTGGCATTTTGGTGGCCTTTGGACATACCTGCAATTACAATCATTTAGCCTTAGGAACCCAAACAAGTTTGGGTCCTTGGTCTCGAGTTAGAATACTCCCCCTACGAGTATTAGCCTTATGAGTGGTCACTCTCACGTTGCTAACCTTAGGGGTTGCAGCATTTTCAGGATTGAACCAACAATCACTGGCAAAATGACCAATTCTGCCACAACACCAACAGTTGAACCTGTTGTATCTTTGCCTTGTGTAGTCCTGCCTGACTTTCTGGAATGAAGGTCTAGCAGGAGCCTTACTCTTGGAGGAAGAGGCTTCATGATGATTGCAGTTACATGAAGTCTTCTCTTTCATAGGCTTTTCTACAACGGGTTTTACTTTTGGTGTCTTCTTAAAGTTATGACCATGAGCATAAGGTCCATAGCTTTGAAGCTGAATCTCCTCATAAGGTGCCTTGAAGACACTCTCGCCAAAGTTACGAGGACGAGTCCAACCTTGGTATCTTGACTTAGGCTTCTCAGGGATCGGCCTAGAAAAGTGTCCATGGGTGGACTCATAATCGAGTTCGTTCGTGGGAAAGATAACTTTCTTGAACACAACAGGTTCCAAGGGAGCTTTCCCTTTTTCCTCAGCTAGAGCCTTCCGGGCAGCCTTGTTCTTCCTCTTGGCCTTGTTTCTCCTAGAGGATTTACTAGAAGACCCAATGTGGCCTAAACCAGTACCCTTGGCCTTAGCAGAGAATTCAGCAACGATTGGAAGAACTGTCTTAGGCTTAGAGAAGCTCTCAACAAGCTTCTTTTCAGCCTCGAGCTGTTTTTCCAGTTCTTTGATGATTTCCTCTTTAAGGTCGAGGTGCTTGAGAGCTTTATTGTATTCCTCCATAGCTTCATTTAGGTTCTCTTGAAGAGAGTTAGTCCTACTGACTTCTTCTCTCAAGTTGCTCTCACTAGCCTGTAGAGAATTGATCTCTTTGGCTTGACTTCTCACCATTCTACGACATTTCTCGTAAGCGGTGAGTAGTTCCTTATACTGTCCCATGAGTTCAGATTCATCTTCAGAGGAATATCCCTCTTGCTCATTGTCATTTTCAGAATCAGAGAGAGGAGTGTGAGATTTTACCTCCCCAGTAAACTGGGGGACATGTTCATCATCCGAATGAGCCATGAGCCCAAAGTAAGCTTCCTCTTCTTCACTCGACTCTGATGAGTCAGAGTCGCTGAGAGTTTTGCTCTTCTTGGCTACTAGGCTTCTCTCTGTCCTCTTCTTGGAGTGTGAGGATTTCTTTTCCTCTCTTCTTCCACCCTCTTTCTTTTTGTGAGGGCAATCGGCGATGACGTGACCTGGCTTGTTGCAACAATAACAAATGATGTCAGTAGAAATCTGTTTGTTCGGTTTAGGATTATACCTGTCATGGCTACTTGAGCCTTTCTTCCGATGATCACTGTCATGTCGTGACTTTCTATATGAGGCATCCTTGCCTCTCCATTGCTTCTTCTTGTTCAAGAATTTCTTGAACTGCCTTGAGAGTAGGGAGAACTCTCCATCAGATAGTTCTGAGCCAGATGAGCTAGGCTCAGATGATTCTTCTTCATCAGCTTCAGGAACTGGGGCAGGAGAGCTAGCCTTTATCTTCCTTGAGCTATCTGCCTTTAGAGCGACAGATTTCTCCTTGGATGCAGACCTGCTCGTCTCTTCTTCAGCTTTTCTTGAGTTGATTTGCAGCTCGTAAGACATAAGCTTTCCGAACAGATTCTGCGGGTCTGTCTCAGCTAACCTTCCAAACTCCCGAATGGCACATACCTTATTATCCCATTCCTTGGTTAGGGATCTTAAGAATTTGTCATTGAGTTCCCCGTTGGTGAAGACACGGCCATACACTCTTAGGCCATTTACTATTTTGAAGAAGTTCTCAAAGGTGTCAGCTATGGCTTCCTTATGACCTTGCCGGAAGGCTTCATACTTTTGATTCAGAAGGGATCTCCGATCATCCCTCACTTCTTCTGTACCTTCCATTAGAGTCACAAGGGATTGCCACATCTCCTTGGCAGACTGGCAATGAATTAGATTCTGCAGCATTGAGTCGTCGACTGCACTTGCTATAATATTTTTAGCCTTCTTGTCCAGAGAGACAAGTGCAATCTCATCCTTGTCAAGATCCATCAGCTTCTTGGGAACTTGCTTGGTGGGATCTATGGTGGATGCAGTCATAGGAATGTGGGGACCTTCTTCAACAATCATGAAGATCCGGGGATCTACTGCTTCCATGAAGAACTTTACTCTTTCCTTCCACATAGGAAAGTTGTTCTTGGTGCAGATAGGGAGTTTAGCAAAATCCTTGGTCTTACTCATGCTTGATACTTTTCAGAAAACAACTTAGAAGGATAAGATCAAGGTGTTAACCTTTTAACGATCAACCTCCCTCTGATACCAATTGAGAGGTCTAAGTTGTTAGCCTAAATCACCTAGAGGGGGGTGAATAGGTGAAATGCGTGTCAAATGCGGAATTAAAAACTAACACAGCAAATATCAAGCAATCACAGAAGACAAGAGATTTATAGTGGTTCCCCAACCTTGGGTACGTCCACTTTCCTCACCGATCTAGCAAATTACTAGACTCGGCTACTCCACTATCTCGGATTGAAAACAATCCTACACCTCGGAACCACGTTCCTACAAATCTCGATCCCAAAACGGATCTACAAAAAACTCGGAAGACAAAACTTCCTACAAGTCTCGGAGAAGAATCTCCTACAAAGAAATTTGGTTTGAAAATAAAAATCAAAACAATAATCTCAGATCTGGATCTTTGACGGTCTTCTTCTTCAGGAACTTCGGCTTGATCAGAAAAAGGTTGAAGATGACCTGAGAGAGATCCACGAGTCTGAAAACTAGAACCACCTCGATCGAGAAGAGAGATCTGAAATATTTGAGGCTCGGCGAGATCGAGTGATTCACTTTGTCTGGATCGCTGGAGAGAAAGTCGTTGAAGACGAAGATCGGCGATCCAAAGTTTTCCCGTGAACAACACTGGCGGCGGCGTGAGAATTAGGGTTCACGAAATTTTTTTCTTTCCTTAAAAATATATCTCTGTAATAACGATTAGAAAAGTCATTTCTGAAAAGACCTATTTATAGGTGGGTTCCAACGGTCAAACTATTGATTAATGATGACACGTGGACCAATCAGAATTGACAGATTCAAAGTACTTATGATGAAAAAGGACTTAGAATAATTCTGGAGAAGTTGACTGCGATACTCGAGTAATAGAGGATATACACGAGTATGGAGAGATGGATTACTCGAGTAGCAAGAGGCAGTATACTCGAGTATAGAAAGAGAGAATTACAGGAGAGAAGAAAGAATTACTCGAGTATCAAGAATGGTATACTCGAGTATCAGAAGTGTATACTCGAGTAATAGAAAGGTATACTCGAGTATCAAGACGATATACTCGAGTATCAAGACGATATACTCGAGTATCAGAAAATATACCTGAGAAACGTTTATATCAGAGTCAATTACTCGAGTATGGAAGAAAGTACTCGAGTATCAAAGATCAATTACTCGAGTATGAACATACTTACTCGAGTATCAGAAGATATACTCGAGTATCAACAGACTTACTCGAGTATCAGAAAAACACTTACTCGAGTATAGACAGACTTACTCGAGTATCAGAAGATATACTCGAGTATCAACAGACTTACTCGAGTATCAGAAAATATTTACTCGAGTATAAACAGACTTACTCGAGTATCAGAGTATATACTCGAGTATCATAAAGCACTTACTCGAGTATCAATATACTTACTCGAGTATCAGGAGATATACTCGAGTATCAGAGTATATACTCGAGTATCATAAAGCACTTACTCGAGTATCAATATACTTACTCGAGTATCAGGAGATATACTCGAGTATCAGAGTATATACTCGAGTATCATAAAGCACTTACTCGAGTATCAATATACTTACTCGAGTATCAGGAGATATACTCGAGTATCAGAGTATATACTCGAGTATCATAAAGCACTTACTCGAGTATCAATATACTTACTCGAGTATCAGGAGATATACTCGAGTATCAGAGTATATACTCGAGTATCATAAAGCACTTACTCGAGTATCAATATACTTACTCGTGTATTACAAGGAAATACTCGAGTATAAAAGACTTAGGAAAATTCTAAGAGGAAATTTGCTCCAATGCTTCTGTCCATCAATCCAAGTGCATGAAGGAAGTGTATCCCAATAGAGAGGCTATACATGGGCCAACACTTTGGATCACACAATGAGGAATTACATTGTATGGTCCTGTGTTTGGTGACCCATTATAGACTGACATTGGTCTACACTTGGCAATTAGAACCTGCACACATACAACTTAAACACAGCATCAAATACACCTTAATTCATCTTAGTTCAAGGTCTGACCTCCTACAAATCTGAGGCATTGTGGAGACAACTCCCAACAATCTCCCCCTATTTGTAGATGTCAGCACTCTCTATAATAAGGTGAATTACTTAAGAGTAAAAGAACAGCAAGCATATAACAGGAGAATAAGCTTAACTAAAGCAGAGTAAACAAAATATGGCCATAATCAGAATTAAATATATATATATGAGGCAATGTTTTTAAAACACATAAACAAAATAGTCCAAGTCCACTTTCTCAGATCCACTCAAGAAGGAGCATCCTTGTGCATCCTTTCCCTTTTGAGCTGTTGCCTCTCCAGATAGCTGTAAGGCTTTGGGAAATAGGTTCTGGGCCTGGGAGGAGCAGCAGGGTTGTTGTGTCCCCAGTTTCTGTCATGGAGTCTGATTTTAATCTGAGAAGCTTCATATGCTTTCCACTCTGAATAGCTGAAATGATTGTCTCTGTTTTCCCCAAGATCTGTCACTAATTTCAGGGTATCAAGAATAAGGGATTTGGAGGTTGGACTCCAGACCTCTGAGTGAGCAACTGCTGGATCTCTTCTGGGTTCAGAACGACTTGCAGAAGTACCTTCACCATACTTTCTTTTCCTTTTAGATGGACCTTGAGAACTGGAAACAAAATCATCTTGCCACAAGTCAAAGTAGTTGAGAGGAGGCTCAGTCAGATCACCTTCAGGTCTAGGAGAGAAGACTGGCACACCACTTTCTGGAATGGAAGCTTGGACAGGGGCATCTGCAGAGGGTTGCTCTTCCAGAGGATTGAGGTGATGAGGAATGATGGCTGGGTTGAGCTGAGCATTGGGGAAGTTCATATTATGCAGCCACACAGCAGTATCATATGTATAAAACTTTACAGATTGTAGTTGAGAGAGAATGTCTGCTTTCATTTCCTTCACAATTCCATCCACTGTTGTTTGAGCCTGTTTGGAGAGAGTTTCAACTTGTTCCTTTACAGCTATTTGAGCTTGCTCATTTAGTTTGTCCACTTGTTCTTTTACAACCTTCTCCCCCTTGCTGATATCTATGTTTAGCTTTGCAATGGCTTCATCCTTGAAGGTGCTCACTTCATTACACACTTTAACAACATTCAGTTCAGCTCTCTCATCTAGCTTGAGCTGGTTATGAGCTACTGTCTCAGCCTGATTTCTTAGCTCACCAATGCTTGTAATGGTGTGGTCTATGGCCTTGCCTCCAATTTGAAACAGCCTTTTTAACTCATCAGTATTTGCTTGAATCTCAGCAAAGCCTCTGCTCATCTCTGTTTCAAGAGCAGAGACCTTGGATGTTACTGATTGCAGAGAGGCATCAAAGTATTCTCTCTGTTCTTTTAGCATAAGCTCTATCTTGCTGATAATATCTGAGGATGAAGAGGAGGGAGCTGAGGTTGCATCAGGAGCTGAAGCAGCAGGAGCAAGGGCAGAGGTAGAAGCAGAAGCAGTCCAAGGAGGGATTTCTGTGATTATCACTGAGCTGACTGCTCTCTTGAATGGAACTGGTTCAACATCTGCTTCTGAGGGTAGGAGAGAGGGGATGGAGAAATCCAAATTCTTCAGAGGTGCCTCCACAGGATCTGGAGACATCTCATCATCAGACAGGAGAATATGAGCTGATGTACTAGGCTCATTCTCAGGAGAATGGACTGGAGATCTTTCAGGAGTTGGAGCTGGAGTTCTTGCAGGAGACTGAACTGGAGACTTAGCAGGAGAGTCATTCTGGAAGAGAGGGGCATCTGAGCTGAGCTCATCAATGAATTTGTTGATATCTTCAGATGTAGACAGAAGGGCTGCTGAGTCTGGAATCTCTGAGTCTGCATTTGCTGATTGAATATCTGCTGGAGGAGGAGAGATTGGAGGAGTGGGAATTCTTACTTCTTCTGTTTCTGGAATTACTGATGCTGAAGAGACCTGATTCTGAGGAAGAGAAGAGGCAGGCTCCCCCTCAATTGCTGCACCCAGAGTGTCAGCAGTTTGATGTTGAGGAGGAGATGGGGTCCTGATGACAGCTTGCTGTCTGGAGGTTTGGGCAGGGTTCATGATCTTGAGGTCATACCTCTGAATGGATGATATTGAGACTTTCTTCATGTGGTGCAGAGGAGTCCCTTTAGAGAAGTCAAACACTGTAGGATTTATCTCATGGAGGAGGAGGGAGATAATCCTGGCAAAGCTGGGATGTTTGACACTTTCTTTGATCTTATCCAGAATCATCATTCCAAACTGAAACTTCTTCCTACAGACAATAGCTTGCATAACTTCAAAAAGAGTTTGTGATACATCTCGAATGGAGTAAGTCTTGCACCAGAGGATTTTGGCAATGATGTCAACTAGAAACTTCCCTTCTGGATTGAACAGAGAGCGGTTCAGGGTTTCACCTCCACCTTCTGGATCTCGACCACAGAATAAGGAGGTGCGGTCGGCATCTGCCTTGTCTAAATCATCTTCTTCGTCGACCACCGGCATCCGAAGCAGAGTGGCGACAGAGGTTTTATCTAACCGAACATCAACTCCCCTTACCCTTGATTTCAGAACTGTACCATTGTGCCTAATCTTCAAGTTTTTGTAGAACTCTTCAACATCAGACAGCAAAAGGCGGCAAGGTTCTTGAAGAACGAAGGTTAATCCGGCAGTATCCAGGAGAATCAGAAGGTTCTTGAAATCATCGGAGATATCTTCAATGCCATCAGTCACTAATTCCGAGCCGATTCCAAACTTGGAGGAGGGAGGAGCCATCAGCGAATCTTCAATGAGGACGACGGAAATCTGCGGCGACGGAAGATGAAGAACAGGGTTTCGGGAATACGAACAGCCGACGGCTACTCGAGTGAATGAGAAGTGGAAAGGACTTTGTCGTTTTGAATATATATATAAATAATTCTAATTAGGTTTAAAAACGAATTAAGGAAAAGACATACCTGAAGAGGCGGCAAATTAGTTGTGCGAATAGAGATTTTGAAAAATTCCAGAGAAATTCGATTACACGAGAGGAGTTTACGGCATACACGAGTAATCCTTAACATATACTCGAGTATGGACTGAGTATACACGAGTATTAAGTTTAGACGGATTTTTCCATACTCGAGTATAAGAAATTCATACTCGAGTATCAATCTGATTACTCGAGTATATGAAGTTCAATACACGAGTATTAAATTCTGAAGACTTTTCATACTCGAGTATAAGTAGTGCATACACGAGTATTGATTTGATTACTCGAGTATGTTGGACTTGTTACTCGAGTATTCACTATTTCACTCGTGTAAATGTAACTATTCTCGAGTCTCAAATTTCTTGAAGGAATTTTCACTAAGCAAAAGAAAAATGTACCTCAGAGTATCCAACATGTCTGACTTCTTCTAAATTTCTGAGTCCATCATTGGTCTTCTTTGTTAAGCAGTCCAAGCTCAGTTTTGAAGAATGAAAACTTGGACTCATCCAGCGGCTTGGTGAAGATATCTGCAACTTGCCTGTCTGTGGAGACATACTGTAGATCTATATCTCCATTTTCCACATGCTCCCGGATGAAATGGTAGCGAAGCTCTATGTGCTTGGTCCTGCTGTGGGAGACTGGGTTGTTGGCTATTGCAATTGCGCTGGAAGAATCACAGAACAGTGGAATGTTCTGGAACTTCATGTTATAATCTTCAAACTGATTCTTGATCCACAAAAGCTGTGCACAACAGCTCCCTGCAGAGATGTACTCTGATTCAGCCGTTGAGATGGCTACACAGTTTTGCTTCTTACTGCTCCAGGAAATGAGTCTCCTTCCGAGGAATTGGCAAGTCCCGGAGGTGCTTTTCCTGTCGTCTTTGCTTCCTGCAAAATCTGCATCTGAAAATCCAATTAGTTCACTATCATTACTTCTTGGGTACCATAAGCCAAGATTTGGTGTTCCTTTGAGGTATCTCAAGATTCGCTTTGCAGCGATGTAGTGAGATTCCTTAGAGTTCACCTGAAATCTAGCACATACACATGTCGAGAACATGATGTCTGGCCTACTTGCAGTAAGGTAGAGCAAGGACCCAATTATGCTTCTGTACTTGGTTTCATCAAAAGGTTTCCCTTTCTCATCCTTGTCCAGAGACATAGCTGAGGCCATTGGAGTCCTCATAGAGGTTGCATTCTCCATTCCGAATTTCTTAAGCAGCTCTTTGGTGAACTTGGTCTGAGAGATGAAGATTCCATCCTCAGATTGTTTCACTTGTAGCCCTAAGAAATACTTCAGCTCTCCCATACTGCTCATTTCAAACTTCCCTTGCATAAGTTTAGAAAACTTCTTGCAGAGGTTGTTATCTGTAGAGCCAAAAATGATGTCGTCGACATAGATTTGCACTAGCAAAATCTTGCCTTTTATTTCCCTAAGAAATAATGTCTTGTCTATCTTTCCTCTTGTGAACTTGTTCTCAAGAAGAAAGGTAGACAGCGTCTCATACCAAGCCCGAGGGGCTTGCTTGAGACCATATAGTGCTTTTTGTAATAAATACACATAGTTAGGAAGGGTTGAGTCAACAAAACCTGGGGGTTGCTCTACGTACACTTCTTCCTTAATGTTGCCATTTAGGAAGGCGGACTTTACGTCCATCTGATAGACGGTAAAGCCCTTAAGTGCAGCGTAGGCAAGAAATAACCTGATTGCCTCCAGTCTTGCTACTGGAGCATAAGTTTGGTCGAAGTCGATCCCTTCCTCTTGACGATATCCCTTGGCGACAAGTCTGGCTTTATTCTTTATAATTGTTCCGTCTTCATCCATCTTGTTCCGGTAGACCCACTTTGTCCCGATGACGTTCTTATGCTTGGGTCTAGGAACAAGTGTCCAGACTTTGCATCTTTTGAACTGATTTAATTCTTCTTCCATGGCTAGAATCCAGGATGCGTCGGAGTTGGCTTCCTCAAATTTCTTTGGTTCAACCTGTGAGAGAAAGCTTAAGTGTAAATTCTCGTTAGTTGTACTTCGACGAGTTCTGACACCATCCCGAGGATCTCCTATGATTTGGTCAGCAGGATGATCCTTCAAGTGTCTGAACTCTAAAGTCCTTGCATCTGGGATCTCTTCAGCCACTGGAGTTATATCTTCAGCTGGGATGTCTTCTTCATCTTGATCATCTCCCTCTCCAAGGGTGGTTGTAGAGGGGATCTTGATGAACGTCTCATCTTTATCTTTAATAGGTTCATCCAAGCTGAGTTCTTTCAACTTTGTACCTGCATCTACAATAGGCACACTAGACGAGTTGCTTTGCAACAGACTCGTCTCATCAAATACAAGATGTATCGACTCTTCCACAACCAGAGTTTTTCTATTGAAAACTCTATAGGCCTTACTATGGCTACTATACCCTACGAAAATACCTTCAAAGCTTTTCTCGCTAAACTTTGTAGTGTGATACTTGCCATTGTTAAGTACGAAGCACTTACAACCAAAGATTCTAAAGTATGAAATGGTTGGTTGCCTGCCTTTTAGAAGTTCGTAAGGAGTCTTATCATGGTCTTTGTTGATGAGTGCTCGATTTTGCACGTGACAAGCGGTGTTGACGGCTTCAGCCCAGAAATACTCCGGAAGTGAGGCATCACTCAACATGGTCCGACAAGCCTCTATGAGTGTTCTGTTCCTTCTCTCAGCCACTCCATTTTGCTGTGGAGTGCGGGGAGAGGAAAACTCATGAAAGATACCTTGACTTTCACAAAATTCTGTCATGGCTCCAGACTTGAATTCCGTTCCATTGTCACTTCTGATTTTGACTACGGAACAGTTGTATTCATTTTGGATTTGCCTGACAAAGTTAGTGAAAATACCGAAGGTATCTGACTTGTGTTTCAGAAAGAACACCCACGCAAAGCGCGAGTAATCATCCACAATAACCAACGTATATTCCTTACCTCCCAAACTTCTAACTTGCAGTGGACCAAACAAGTCCATATGAAGAAGTTGTAAACTTCTATTGGAATCCTTGCCTATTATGCTTTTGAACGAGCTTCTTGTTTGCTTGCCTTTGATGCAAGCGTGACAAGGACTGTCCGTAACGCACTTGACCTTGGGTGCATCACGCACTAAGTTTTGAGAGAATAATTTATTAATAGTTTTGAAATTAATATGTGCTAGTCTCTTGTGCCATTGGTCAGCGAGAGATGCACTACTTTTTGCCAAAAGACACACTGGTGTCGAAGAGTCTATACAAATAAAATTTAAACAGAAAATATTTCTGCTTCGAGTGCCTGATAAAATAGTTTCCATATTGTTAACCGATTTTATCAAACACTTGTCAGCATGAAATTCAACTACGTATCCTTTGTCGCATAGTTGGCTTATGCTGATGAGATTGTGCTCCAATCCTTCAACATAGGCTACATTCGAGAAGGATACGCTACCGTTAGAAATCATACCATAGCCTTTAGTGATTCCTCGATCTGAACCTCCAAAGATGACCTTTGGTCCGTCGCAGACTGAGGTGTAGTTTAGTAGTAGGCTCCTTGTCCCGGTCATATGCCGAGAACATCCACTGTCCAAGTACCAGATTGGCATTTTGGTGGCCTTTGGACATACCTGCAATTACAATCATTTAGCCTTAGGAACCCAAACAAGTTTGGGTCCTTGGTCTCGAGTTAGAATACTCCCCCTACGAGTATTAGCCTTATGAGTGGTCACTCTCACGTTGCTAACCTTAGGGGTTGCAGCATTTTCAGGATTGAACCAACAATCACTGGCAAAATGACCAATTCTGCCACAACACCAACAGTTGAACCTGTTGTATCTTTGCCTTGTGTAGTCCTGCCTGACTTTCTGGAATGAAGGTCTAGCAGGAGCCTTACTCTTGGAGGAAGAGGCTTCATGATGATTGCAGTTACATGAAGTCTTCTCTTTCATAGGCTTTTCTACAACGGGTTTTACTTTTGGTGTCTTCTTAAAGTTATGACCATGAGCATAAGGTCCATAGCTTTGAAGCTGAATCTCCTCATAAGGTGCCTTGAAGACACTCTCGCCAAAGTTACGAGGACGAGTCCAACCTTGGTATCTTGACTTAGGCTTCTCAGGGATCGGCCTAGAAAAGTGTCCATGGGTGGACTCATAATCGAGTTCGTTCGTGGGAAAGATAACTTTCTTGAACACAACAGGTTCCAAGGGAGCTTTCCCTTTTTCCTCAGCTAGAGCCTTCCGGGCAGCCTTGTTCTTCCTCTTGGCCTTGTTTCTCCTAGAGGATTTACTAGAAGACCCAATGTGGCCTAAACCAGCACCCTTGGCCTTAGCAGAGAATTCAGCAACGATTGGAAGAACTGTCTTAGGCTTAGAGAAGCTCTCAACAAGCTTCTTTTCAGCCTCGAGCTGTTTTTCCAGTTCTTTGATGATTTCCTCTTTAAGGTCGAGGTGCTTGAGAGCTTTATTGTATTCCTCCATAGCTTCATTTAGGTTCTCTTGAAGAGAGTTAGTCCTACTGACTTCTTCTCTCAAGTTGCTCTCACTAGCCTGTAGAGAATTGATCTCTTTGGCTTGACTTCTCACCATTCTACGACATTTCTCGTAAGCGGTGAGTAGTTCCTTATACTGTCCCATGAGTTCAGATTCATCTTCAGAGGAATATCCCTCTTGCTCATTGTCATTTTCAGAATCAGAGAGAGGAGTGTGAGATTTTACCTCCCCAGTAAACTGGGGGACATGTTCATCATCCGAATGAGCCATGAGCCCAAAGTAAGCTTCCTCTTCTTCACTCGACTCTGATGAGTCAGAGTCGCTGAGAGTTTTGCTCTTCTTGGCTACTAGGCTTCTCTCTGTCCTCTTCTTGGAGTGTGAGGATTTCTTTTCCTCTCTTCTTCCACCCTCTTTCTTTTTGTGAGGGCAATCGGCGATGACGTGACCTGGCTTGTTGCAACAATAACAAATGATGTCAGTAGAAATCTGTTTGTTCGGTTTAGGATTATACCTGTCATGGCTACTTGAGCCTTTCTTCCGATGATCACTGTCATGTCGTGACTTTCTATATGAGGCATCCTTGCCTCTCCATTGCTTCTTCTTGTTCAAGAATTTCTTGAACTGCCTTGAGAGTAGGGAGAACTCTCCATCAGATAGTTCTGAGCCAGATGAGCTAGGCTCAGATGATTCTTCTTCATCAGCTTCAGGAACTGGGGCAGGAGAGCTAGCCTTTATCTTCCTTGAGCTATCTGCCTTTAGAGCGACAGATTTCTCCTTGGATGCAGACCTGCTCGTCTCTTCTTCAGCTTTTCTTGAGTTGATTTGCAGCTCGTAAGACATAAGCTTTCCGAACAGATTCTGCGGGTCTGTCTCAGCTAACCTTCCAAACTCCCGAATGGCACATACCTTATTATCCCATTCCTTGGTTAGGGATCTTAAGAATTTGTCATTGAGTTCCCCGTTGGTGAAGACACGGCCATACACTCTTAGGCCATTTACTATTTTGAAGAAGTTCTCAAAGGTGTCAGCTATGGCTTCCTTATGACCTTGCCGGAAGGCTTCATACTTTTGATTCAGAAGGGATCTCCGATCATCCCTCACTTCTTCTGTACCTTCCATTAGAGTCACAAGGGATTGCCACATCTCCTTGGCAGACTGGCAATGAATTAGATTCTGCAGCATTGAGTCGTCGACTGCACTTGCTATAATATTTTTAGCCTTCTTGTCCAGAGAGACAAGTGCAATCTCATCCTTGTCAAGATCCATCAGCTTCTTGGGAACTTGCTTGGTGGGATCTATGGTGGATGCAGTCATAGGAATGTGGGGACCTTCTTCAACAATCATGAAGATCCGGGGATCTACTGCTTCCATGAAGAACTTTACTCTTTCCTTCCACATAGGAAAGTTGTTCTTGGTGCAGATAGGGAGTTTAGCAAAATCCTTGGTCTTACTCATGCTTGATACTTTTCAGAAAACAACTTAGAAGGATAAGATCAAGGTGTTAACCTTTTAACGATCAACCTCCCTCTGATACCAATTGAGAGGTCTAAGTTGTTAGCCTAAATCACCTAGAGGGGGGTGAATAGGTGAAATGCGTGTCAAATGCGGAATTAAAAACTAACACAGCAAATATCAAGCAATCACAGAAGACAAGAGATTTATAGTGGTTCCCCAACCTTGGGTACGTCCACTTTCCTCACCGATCTAGCAAATTACTAGACTCGGCTACTCCACTATCTCGGATTGAAAACAATCCTACACCTCGGAACCACGTTCCTACAAATCTCGATCCCAAAACGGATCTACAAAAAACTCGGAAGACAAAACTTCCTACAAGTCTCGGAGAAGAATCTCCTACAAAGAAATTTGGTTTGAAAATAAAAATCAAAACAATAATCTCAGATCTGGATCTTTGACGGTCTTCTTCTTCAGGAACTTCGGCTTGATCAGAAAAAGGTTGAAGATGACCTGAGAGAGATCCACGAGTCTGAAAACTAGAACCACCTCGATCGAGAAGAGAGATCTGAAATATTTGAGGCTCGGCGAGATCGAGTGATTCACTTTGTCTGGATCGCTGGAGAGAAAGTCGTTGAAGACGAAGATCGGCGATCCAAAGTTTTCCCGTGAACAACACTGGCGGCGGCGTGAGAATTAGGGTTCACGAAATTTTTTTCTTTCCTTAAAAATATATCTCTGTAATAACGATTAGAAAAGTCATTTCTGAAAAGACCTATTTATAGGTGGGTTCCAACGGTCAAACTATTGATTAATGATGACACGTGGACCAATCAGAATTGACAGATTCAAAGTACTTATGATGAAAAAGGACTTAGAATAATTCTGGAGAAGTTGACTGCGATACTCGAGTAATAGAGGATATACACGAGTATGGAGAGATGGATTACTCGAGTAGCAAGAGGCAGTATACTCGAGTATAGAAAGAGAGAATTACAGGAGAGAAGAAAGAATTACTCGAGTATCAAGAATGGTATACTCGAGTATCAGAAGTGTATACTCGAGTAATAGAAAGGTATACTCGAGTATCAAGACGATATACTCGAGTATCAAGACGATATACTCGAGTATCAGAAAATATACCTGAGAAACGTTTATATCAGAGTCAATTACTCGAGTATGGAAGAAAGTACTCGAGTATCAAAGATCAATTACTCGAGTATGAACATACTTACTCGAGTATCAGAAGATATACTCGAGTATCAACAGACTTACTCGAGTATCAGAAAAACACTTACTCGAGTATAGACAGACTTACTCGAGTATCAGAAGATATACTCGAGTATCAACAGACTTACTCGAGTATCAGAAAATATTTACTCGAGTATAAACAGACTTACTCGAGTATCAGAGTATATACTCGAGTATCATAAAGCACTTACTCGAGTATCAATATACTTACTCGAGTATCAGGAGATATACTCGAGTATCATAAAGCACTTACTCGAGTATCAATATACTTACTCGTGTATTACAAGGAAATACTCGAGTATAAAAGACTTAGGAAAATTCTAAGAGGAAATTTGCTCCAATGCTTCTGTCCATCAATCCAAGTGCATGAAGGAAGTGTATCCCAATAGAGAGGCTATACATGGGCCAACACTTTGGATCACACAATGAGGAATTACATTGTATGGTCCTGTGTTTGGTGACCCATTATAGACTGACATTGGTCTACACTTGGCAATTAGAACCTGCACACATACAACTTAAACACAGCATCAAATACACCTTAATTCATCTTAGTTCAAGGTCTGACCTCCTACAAATCTGAGGCATTGTGGAGACAACTCCCAACATTCTATTTGATATATGTTAAGTTCTTGTGTGCATTCAAATAAAGCTAAGTACAAAAGTGTCAAGACACTTGACCAGTGTCGGCAACTTTGTCAAAGATGTGCTGAGACAAGAAGTAGTTGTGTAGACACTGAAGACTAGTGTCGACACACTCTACACCAGGAGTGCTGAGTCAAGGAGAAAGTTGCGTTGACACCCAGGATTTGGGTCGACATTATGATACAAGAAAGCAACTGTGTCGACACTCAGGACTAGTGCCAACACACACTACTAAAGCTGTGTCAAGATAGAGAGAAGATATGTCGACATTAAGGACAAATGTCGACACACTACACATATTGTGTTAAGATAAAGAGCAACTGTGTCGACACAAAGGACAAGTATCAACACACTCTATATAAGAGATGTTGAGACTGAAGTCAACTGTGTCGACACTCAGTACTAGTGTCGAAACACTTCACAAGCTGAGTTAAGACTGAAAGCAAGCAGTGCTGACACTTAGGAATTTGGTCGACACCATCAGTCAGGAAGTAAGCTATATCAACACACATGACTTGTCTCAACACATTCTACATCAGCAGTGTTGAGAAAAGGTGATGGTCGTGTCGACACTTTCAGAAGAATGTCAACATCACTAAAAGAGAAGTGTCGACACCCAGGACTGGAGTCGACACATCCTGCAGCAGAGTCCTGACACGTCAAGTAGATTTGTATACAAAGTGTAAAAATCAAGTCAGAGGATCTGACAGCTGTCAGAACTGTTAGAATTGTCAAATGTCAGTACTTAACCGGATCAGCCAGTTACCTTGGACAAAATCTATATAAAGGGATCTACTCTAAAAAAACAGAAGAATAACATCATTTCCCAGATCAAAAGTGCAATCTGCTAGAATTCAGAAGGTGGAGAGGAGCCAGATTAAGAATCTACTTCAACATTCTCCAGCCTAGATCTACCCTAATTTCATTTTCAAGAAGCTTTGAAAAGCTAAGAAGGGTAGGATCAAGACTATTACAAAAAGGATCAGGGAAGATGAATTTTCAAGATCAGTACAAGAATCAGTCATCCTCTTCTCTCTTACTGGATGACTAATTCAAAGTTTATTCATTTTATATAATGTAAATCTTGTAAGATCTACTTGTAGATCTGAGTGTAGGGGAATCAATTTCTCTTAGTTATAAGCATGTGTTATAAAGGCTGAGGTAGGGCAGGAATTGACTGAGGTAGGAGAAGTGGGTATTTCTCTGAGGTGTAAGAAATAATTATTCTGAGTTATAGAGTAGGAGTTGCTTGAGGTGTAGAAGTGTGGATTCACTATGAGGTAGAGTTCTTGGAAAGAACTTGAGGTGTAGGATCATAGATATCTAAGTGGTAAGACTTGTATAGTCTGAGTTGTAGGAGCCGGCTGGGCTCTGAGCTGTAAGATCTGAGGATCTAAGTAAAGAAAGAAAAAGGAGTTTGGCCGAATCTAGTTCTTTGCTAGATAGGTGAAGGGGAAAGTGGATGTGCCCATCAATTGGGGAACCACTATAAATCTGTGTTGTGATTGCTGTGCTGTGATTGTTTTAATTGTTGAATAGTTTTCTTATTTTATCTGGCTAGGTAGTAATAAAGATAGAAAATCATATTTCATTATCTAAAAGTAGCCTAGAATTAAATTGGAACTATTCACCCCCCTCTAGGTTACTCACAATCCTAAAACAAACATTTATAATTGGTATCAGAGGCAGGTTCACTGAGAAGGCATAACAACCTAGTGAGAATCCAAAGGATTGCAGAGAAGGATAAATCATGGCTCAAAGGGAAAATAACTCCATCAAGCTCCCATTCTGCTAAAAAGAAAATTTTGGAATTTGGAAGGAGAGAGTAAGATTATTCATGGAGGCAGCAGATCCAAGAATACATCAGAGTGGTTGAAGGACCATTCATTCCCATAAAAGTGTTAATTCTTGATGCAAACATCAAGACACTAAAGACCTACATTGAGATGGATAAGTATGAAATCATTCTGGCCTCTATGGACAAGAGGGCTCAGAATAATATAGTCAGTGCAATAGATGATTCCACTTTTCAAAACCTAATTCATTGTAAAATATCTAAAGAAATGTGGGAGTCACTAATTGTCTATATGGAAGGAACTGATGAGGTTAGAGATGATAGAAAATCTCTACTAAACAAACAGTGTGAAGCCTTCAGACAAGATAAGAAAGACTCAATGGATGAATGTTTTGAAATGTTCTTCAGAATTGTAAATAACCTGAGGACTTATGGCAGGAGCTTTACTAACTATGAACTTAATGACAAGTTCTTGAGGTCCCTGAACAAGGAATGGGACATCAAGATCTGTACAATAAGAAAAATAGGTAATTTAGCCAATATAGACCCCCAGGCTCTATTTGGCAAGCTGTTGTCCCATGAGTTACAGCTCAATCTCAGGAAGTATAAAGAAGATTCAGCTAAAGAACACAGTAAAGAAAAGTCCTTGAGAGAAGTCAACACTCTCAGAAAGACTGGAAATAGCTTCTGAGTGTTTAGAATCATCCTCATCAGAAGGAGACCTGACTGAGGAAGAACTGTCTCTCTTTTCTAGATAATTTAAGAAGATGTTGGGGAGAAGAAAGCAGGGCAGCTGGAAGGGACCAGCTGGAGACTCTTCTCTCAAGAAGACCAATCATCCAGATAAACCCAAGAAGAAGAAATATGGGGACAGGTATGGTTCTTCACAGAACAAATATATTAAAACTAATATTGTGTGTTATTAGTGCAATAGAAAAGGGAATGTCATAGTTGATTGCCCAACAAAAAAAGAGGAGAAAAAGTTAGAGAACTGGAAGGATGGACAGCAAAAGAAGGCTGGCAAAAGCTTCTTGGCAAATATACAGTCTACATTGTCTAATAGTGAGTCTAGTTCATCAGAATCAGAAGAGAAGGAGGCTCTCATGGGCCTGATGGCTATTGAGGAGACCCATTTATGAGAAGGAGATCAGTATTGTTCAGCTCCTGCTAGGGTAATATCAATCTCTCATAGTTTAGCCTCAAATTCTTTTTTTGTATCAGAAAATGAATCATGTTCACACTCCTCTAATAATAGAGAACATGATTCAGACATTGAAGCTGATTTTAACACCCTTATCAACAGATATGGGAAGTTACTAAAGGCCTTGATTGCAAGCAAAGAACTTGCTAAGGATCAAGCCAGAGAAGTAGAATCTCTGAGGGGAGTATCTTTTCAGTTGGAGAGGGCCAACATAAAGTTGGACCTGCAAAAACTGAAGCCTATAGAACTAACCAATAAGATAGATAGCCAGGCAGAGGTAATAGTAGAACGGGTCAAGACTATCAAGGTCCTAGAAGCAAAGCTTACCCATAAAAGACAGCTCCTAACTCAATTCTCAAAACCCAAGTCAGTGCTACCTACCATAGACACCTTCTCTGCACCATTCAGAAGTGGTGTAGTGTATGTCAAGAACAAAAAGTTCAAAAAGAAATCTGTACCTAAGGGTAAAGCCTCAATGGCTTTTTAAGCAACCTTCCAAGTATCTACTGTAACATCCCATGTTACTCCTAGACCCCTTAACTTAGATTGGGTTTGGTATGGGATGGGTGATAGGGATTCTAGCTAGGTTTGACCCTAGAGAGTGGGTTGTAACCATGTGGGGCCCACTAAGGGACCAAAGTCAAACTAGGTCAAACTAGCCTAAATAGGAACCCTAGCCACACCATGACCCCACCATATTTCCCTAACCCTAAAATAATCTATGTAGACCCTAGGGCATGTCATTAGGTTAACCCATTGACCCTAGTTGACCAAAGTCAACCTTAGGCATAAGTTCGTCAAACCTATACCTATAGGCCCCTTAAGCCTAAGTAGGGCACCATATTGACCCAACCCAAGTTGGGTGGTGCCAATAGACCCATGACCACTAAGTGGGGTCAGCCCACTCAACATGGTTGACCAAGTCAACTCCAAAATCAACAAGTCAACCTATTTGACCTAAAGGAGGAAATGAGGGCTAAGCTCACTCCCCTTGGGCCAAGTCCACCAAACTTGGCACATTATCAGCCCAAGTGGTCAATGACCGCCCCTAACCCTCTGGCTTTAGAGAGAGGGTGCATGTATGAGGGAAAAATGGGAAAAGAGGAGAGAGAAGAGGAGAAAGAAGAGGAAAGAGAGGAATTATGGCCATGTGGCCATTGTTCTTTCTGCCCAAAGCTGCTTGCCGGCCACCAAGAAGAATTCCAGAGGTTTTTGGCAGCATGGTGGCCACTTGGCACCATTGGTGACACCACCAAAGCATGACCCGAGCCCCCCCTTAATGTCATCTCTTTATACAGCCACCCTCAGCCCAAATCGACCCCTCCATTAGCTTCAGTGAGTGGAAACGAGTGGAGAATGACTCCTGGAGCAAGGAATTCGGTGGAGAATCAAGGTTTTGGGCAGGAGATCATCGGAGCAGCTCAACCATGGCCAACCACCGCCAACCTCGCCGGCATGCCGCCATTCGAGTTCGTTTCGCCACCTCTCTTCCCGTGATAGCTATCTAGATCATTTAGGGGAGACATCGGGCTCAATTGAGCCCGATACCATGAGAGGAATGTGAGAAAATACCGAGCTTTTCTTCTTGCTTGGGATCGCCGGAGGAGCCAATTCCAGCAGCCTCTCTGCTGGTAAGCACAAGCCCCCACCTCAGTGAAGGTTGTGGCGACAATCGCCGGCGGTGGCGGTGGCTCAGCTGGCCAGAAAATGGCTTGTAAGTCGGCCCAGCGGGAAGCAATTTGGGTTGTTGGCGGATCGGGGATGATGACTCGATGCCATCCATTTAATCCAATAGTTTAATAAATGTTAATTTGGGAATCATTAAAATTCTGTCACATTTATACAGTTGCATTGCATGGCTAATTTGGGCCTCTTAAAGGCATTATCAGAAATTGTGATTAAGATAAAATTTGTATCCCTTCCTCTTATCTTTGATTTGTTACCCTAATAATGTAATTTGGTGCAGGTTACTGGTCTGTAGGGCTATTTTGCTAGGACTGGTCCTAGGCTAGGGCAAAAATCAAAATTAATGCCTAGGCCAAAACAGAGGTCCACATGACCCAAAATTTTGGGCATGAGCTTAACTAGGGCATATATAGCCCCTGCAAAAAATTGGGAATTTTTGGCAAAACTTTTCCTAAAGTTTTTATCAAAATACACAAAACTAAATAAATGAAATTTTGGAGTATTATGGCTCCAAATGGCCCCAAATTTTGGTGGCATGTCCTTGGGGACTAAAAATGAGCATGTTTAAAAATTTAGCACATTTAAACGGCTGCAGGTTGAGTAAACTCACTTGCATGTGTTGGTTATATATAGGCTTGGGGTGCAATTAGCCAAATTTGAAATAATTTTTATTATGCCAAAATGGTACATCCAAAAATCATGATATTGATTTCATAGACTCATTAGGGTGAATTATGCCCCTCACTACAATAATGGGATTTTTGGAAGCAAAAATCCCATTATTTGGAATTCTTGAAATAATTGAACTTTGGGAAAATAAATTTGAAAATAAATTTATTGTTGAGATAAAATTTACAAACTTTGTCAAGATCATTATAATGTCATAATCAATTCTTTAAAATTTTTAGGGCACTGTTTGATGAACTTTGATAGGTGTTATATAGGAATTACATTTTTGCCCTTATTGCACATAATTAGGAAATTGATGAAAAAATTCATTAGAAAAACTTGGAAAAATATTTTGGGATGTATCTGAGTATTTTTAACCTTGTATAGTTTTCTCAGCATTTTTGGATGACTCAGTAATTTTAAAACTTCATAGTGGCATTTTGGTAATATAATTAAAAATAAGGTTTTGTAACCCTTGATCCATATAAGATCATGAAACTTTGTCTTTAGCATTATTTTATCAATAGTTGGGTTCTGTAATTTTCTTAGAATTTTTAATCAAGAAATTCTTATACTTCCTTTGGAAAATGGTTAATTGGTGAAATTTGTATAAATTAAGAGATAAATGGTTTTATTGAAAGGAAAATTATGATTCTTGGCAGACAGTAATATTTTGCCAAACTACAACTCAATAAAATTCCTTAGGTGAGTGGGATTATTAATTATGGTACTTCATGTATTAAATGATCTAGGGAGTTTATTAAAAGATTTAATTTAATGACCTAAACAACTTGGAAAATTATCAAACTTCATATAGCCATCATATTAGTCCATATCATCCTGGGATAAATGGAGAGGGGCATCTGGCCCAAGGAAAATGGAAGTCATACTCCGGGATGGTATTAGGTTATGGGATGCATATAGTATAAGTAGGTTATACAGTAAGGACCGCCGGGGGGATAGATCAACAGTCAGGATAAGGTCTTATTTAGAATATAACCCTGGTTGGCAGTTATGTCTTAGTGACGAGAGTAAAAGTGCAAGCCTTTGGATAACAACTAGGTGGAGGTCGGTGGAAGACCGTCGCCCTTCAATAACATCTTAAATCATTAGGATCGTCTAAGATTAATAATGAGAGCAAAAGGGGAATCATGGGTAGAAACAAATTAAAGTAAATATCCTTGAGAAAGGGAGCTTTGGGCTTCAGCCCATCGTAGTTCCTAGTGCCCCCGAGAGCCCTTCAACGGGTATACCCTGGGCAGTCCTGGGATTAATCTTAAGTCACTAAGTATATTAACCCATAGAAAAGAGTAGCCTAATGTTGGGTTTCTCTATGAGGATGGCACAACACTTGTGCACGCAGCGGAAGTAATAAAATCAAGAACAACCCAAAAGAGATTGGGATCGGGACATGAATGTTGAATCAAGAAGTTAACAAACAACTAGGTAAAATTACCTTAGCAGCGTTGAGTCACAACTCAACGAAGATGCTCCAAAATATGAGTCCTTGTCGGTGGCGAGTTCCACGTAGAATAGCGTCTACGTCTCTATAGAAATCCATACGAGTGGGAGAACACCGAGCTTCGTCGCACGAAAGTTCGGGAAGGAGATCGACTGCACCTTGCACTTCCACAGACTGCTAGGTCCGCTCCAGAAAGAGCAGCACCAGCGACTGTCGTCGGAGAAGAAGCCGGCGGAGCGAGCGAATCGGCGGAAGAAAAGCACTTCCGTCGGCGGAACACTTCTGTCGGCGGAATCGGCGGAACACTTCCGTCAGGTCGGGGGGGGGGGGGTTCTTGTCCCTTTACCGCTCAAACCTAAGTCCTTATTTATACCCGAAGGATAAACTGACCTAGGAAAAATCGTTATTCGCAGACCACAAAAAATTAGTGTTTCTGGAAATAATTCGTCGGGAATCAGCATTCGTCGAGAATCGAACATTTCGATTCTCGACGAATCTCGACGATCGATGATACTCGACGATCGATACTCGATGATCGAGACTCGACGATTCTCGACGATCGATACTCGACGATTCTCGACGATCGATACTCGACGATTCTCGACGATCGAGACTCGACGATTCTCGACGATCGATACTCGACGATTCTCGATGATTTTCCCTTGGCAACATTTGCCGGACCCCAATCTGTATGGTGATTGGTAACCTTTACCAACATAGTCAATCCTCCAACTTCTCCACATGCTCTTATGTGCGACCCTGAGGCTCATATCACATTGGCAATGAGATTACATGTTTGACAACTTCTAGATCACCATAGTAACTCTAACAGTCTCCCACTTGATCTTGAAAGTATAAAACCAAAAACTTCACAAACAATGAGTGGCATCTAGCAATGCATCATTGCTACCCAAGCAATAAGAGTTCATAACTCATAAGCCTTAAGAACAATATTACAGCGTTGTCTTTGTCCCTTTGTCCCTTACATCCGGAAAGAACTAGAGGCATGGACCGTGTCACCCTCATAATAGCTAAATCCAAGTTTCTTGAACTAGAACGGAATTCCAGAAAATGGTGAGTCAAATATCACATATTGACTCAACCAAGCATGGCCATGTATTTCTCAGTCCAGTTCCATCAAGGGGCCCATGGATGCAACTCCTGTCATATAGGAGGACAAATCCCATATCTGCTCACACACAAACACCCAAATGATTCGTAACGTGCCCAACAACCACCCTTATCATCAATCTTTCTCAAGGAAGACTTTAGATGGCATCAAAGTACGATGTTCCTCACTTGATGAATGTTGTGACTTTAGGTCAAAGGACCATAACACCATTATCAATTGAGACCTACTTGTGACACGTTTAGATAACAATCCACAAAGTAGTCTCAGGTTGGGTCTGTCCAGTACAACTTGTTCATTAACAAGTACCTACGTGATTACTTGATATCAATATATCATGACCTGTGAGAACTTGTCATCAGTCAATGCACATGCTAGTCTAAATATATCATCATCACCCTTAGTTTTTATGATGATACAACGACCAGGGACCTTTCAAGAATGAAGCTTCAAACAAACGATAGGCTCTCACATTCAAGTCACGTACTTGACGTCCTATGGAAGCGAGCATTCTAAGGGTATTTATTATGTTAACATTTAACTATCGCATAGAGAAATCATAAAAAAAGAACTTGCCATTAATTGTAAAAGAAAAATTCTGGTACACTATTCATCATATAAATAAATAACAAATAGCCAACAGAATATATGTTTACACGCAACCCACAAGACTCTCACTAAAGTTGATCATTTAGGTATCGTATACCCATTGATCTAGTATGACCATCATGCTTTCTCTTCGCGAGAGGCTTTGTCAGTTGATCCGCAATATTCTCCTCAGTCGGCACTCTGTAAATGTTCACATCTCCTCGTTCGACAATCTCACGAATAAGATGGAACCGCCGAAGTATGTGCTTGGAGCGCTGATGGGATCTAGGTTCCTTAGATTGTGCAATTGTACCATTGTAATCACAGTAGAGAACTACAGGACCAACAATGCTAGGAACTACATCAAGCTCGCCGATGAATTTCCTAATCCATACAGCCTCCTTCGCTGCGTTAGCTGCAGCGATATACTCGGCTTTTGTTGTAGAATAAGCAACTGTCTCTTGCTTGGAACTCTTCCAGCTCACAGCTCCTCCATTAAGGCAAAACACAAACCCTGAATGAGACTTTGAATCGTCTCTATCAGTTTGGAAGCTAGCATACGTGTAACCACTTATAACGTGCTCTTCCTCTCCACCATACATCAAGAACACATCCTTTGTCCTTCTCAAGTACTTCAGGATATTCTTGACTGCAATCAAGTGACACTCACTGGGGTCTGACTGATAACAGCTAGTCATGCTCAAAGCAAAGGAGACATCGGGCCTAGTACATAACATTGTATACATGATTGATCCAATTGCCGAAGCATATGGAATCAACTTCATGCGGTCCTTATCTTCACAAGATTTTGGACATTGGTCCTTAGAGAGATTCACACCATGAGACATGGGTAAAAATCCTTTCTTGGACTCAAGCATGTTGAACCGCTTCAACACCTTCTCTATGTATGTACTTTGGGTAAAACCTAACAACTTCTTCGATCTATCTCTATAGATCTTAATACCGAGTATATAAGTCGCTTCACCCAAGTCCTTCATAAAAAAGAAGTTCCCTAGGTTGTTCTTAACAACTTTTAGGGTAGGAATGTCATTCCCAATCAACAGTATGTCATCTATATACAATATCAGGAAGACAACAATGCTCCCACTGATTCGCTTGTAAACACAAGGCTCATCTTCATTCTTGATGAAACCAAACTCTTTGATTTTCTCATCAAAATGAAGATTCCAACTTCGAGAGGCCTGCTTCAGTCCATAGATGGACCTATTTAGCTTGTATATTTTAGTGGCTTCATTTGGGGATACAAAACCCTCAGGTTGTGTCATATACACTTCCTCAAGGAGGTTTCCATTAAAGAAAGCCGTTTTGACATCCATCTGCCAGATCTCGTAGTCATAATATGCAGCAATAGCAAGCAATATCCTTATGGACTTTACCATGACAACAGGGGAAAAGGTTTCATCATAGTTAATACCATGAATTTTCTTAAAACCCTTAGCCACCAGTCGCCCTTTGAATGTCTGTACATTACCATCCATGTCGGTCTTCTTCTTGAAGACCCATTTTCACCCTATGGGTCGTACCCCTTCAGGTGGTTCCACCAAGTTCCAAACTTGGTTTGCATACATGGAGTCCATTTCGGATTTCATAGCCTCAAGCCATTTGTCGGAGTCCGGTTCATACATAGCCTCTTGGTAGGTTGCTAGTTCATCATCATGATCAATAAGCAACACATTACCTATTTGAGACACAAGAAATCCATATCTCTCAGGCTTAAATCTTGGTCTACCAGATCTACGTAGGACTTGTGTTTCTTGAGTAGGTTCTCTAGCTACAATATCTTGTAGTCCTATCTCAAAATCCAATTCCGGTTCATTTAAAACTTGTGGTTCTTGAACTTCTTCATGTTCTACCTTTTCAGTCTTTCTTGATAAGAATTCTCTCTTCAAGAAGACGTCAGTCCTTGCGACAAACACTTTGCTGTCGGATGGTAGGTAAAAGTAATATCCTTTCGTTTCCTTAAGATATCCCACCAGATAACATTTATCTGATTTGGGTTCCAGCTTGTCAGGCATTTGACGTCGCACGTATGCCTCACATCCCCAAATTTTAATGAACGACATACTAGGACGCTTCCCAGTCCATATCTCATATGGTGTCTGCAGAACCGTTTTCGTTGGAGTGCGATTCAATGTCATTGCAACAGTCTCTAAAGCAAAACCCCAAAAGGAAACAGGAAAGTCTACATGACTCATCATCGAACGTACCATGTCTAACAGAGTACGATTTCTCCTCTCAGACACACCATTATGTTGTGGTGTTCGAGGTGGAGTGAGCTGTGATACAATACCACACTCTTTCAGATGATCACGAAACTCATGACTCAGGTATTCGCCACCTCGATTAGATCAGAGTGCTTTAAAACTTTTACCCAACTGGTTTTCTACTTCATTCTTGAACTCTTTGAACTTTTCAAAGGTCTCGGATTTGCACTTCATAAGATACACATATTCGTATCTACTGAAATTATCAGTAAATGTAACGAAGTAGAAATACCCACCTCTAGCCATGGAGCTCATGGGTCCGCATACATCACTATGTACAACACCCAAGAGATCCTCAGCCCTCTCAGTATAACCAGTGAAAGGGGCTTTAGTCATCTTGCCTAACAAACAAGATTCGCATCGCTCAAATGATTCATAATCAAATGAGTCTAAAAGTCTATCTTTATGGAGCTTATATATGCGCTTCTCGTTTATATGGCCCAAACGACAATGCCAGAGATATGTAGGGTTTGAGTCATTTATTCTTAGTCTTTTATTATTTTCTACATTATAGATCAGATGGTCCAAGTTCAAAACATAAAGACCATTAAACAATTGGGCTACAGCATAACAAACATCATTCTTAAATATAGAACAACAGTTGTTCTTAATTTTAAAAGAAAATCCAATCATGTCCAAGCATTAAATGGATATAATGTTTCTAGTTATGGCCGGAACGAAATAACAATTATCCAGTTCTATTACAAGCCCACTGGGAAAAAAAGACGGTAAATCCCTACGGCTACAGCAGCAACTCTTGCTTTATTGCCGACGCGCAGGTCCATCTCCCCTTTACTCAGCAATCTTCGCCTTTCCAGTTCCTGCACATTTGTACAAATGTGAGAACCACATCCGGTATCCAATACCCAAGATGAAGGAGCAGAAATGTTTTTCTCTATAACGCAAATATTTGAAGCGGAAGTCATACCTCCCTTCATTTTCTACATACCCTCAATGTAAGAAAGACAGTTCCTCCTCCAATGACCAACCTTGCCACAGTGGTGGCATTTCCCTTCCTTCACCGTGCTCTTCTTTTTTCTTCAGTGCAGAAGACTTGGGCTCAAGATATGACTTAGGTCCCACCTTCGTCTTCTTAGAGCAGAAGACTTGGGTTCAAAATAGACAAAACCTTTCCCTTGCCCTTATGCACCATCAGTATGGGGCTGACAGGCTTGGCCTTCTTTATGTTGATCTCGGCAGTTATTAACATGCCTAGGAGCTCGGGCAGTGTCTTGTCTATTTCATTCATATTGTAGTTCAAGACAAACTGCTCATAACTGTCCGGCAACGATTGCAGGATCAGATCTGTGGCCAACTCTTGACCTAGAGGAAAACCCAGCCATTCAAGGTTCTCTATATACCTAATCATATTGAGTACGTGAGTCCCTACTGAGTCTCGAACTCCCATCTTGCACTGAAATAACGCTTTTGTGATGTCGAATCTCTCTTGACGAGCCTGCCCTTGAAACATTTTCTTGAGATGCTCGTCAATCTCCTTGTACCCCATGTTCTCATGTTACTTCTGAAGCTCAGAGTTAATGGTGGCAAGCATAAGACATTCGATGTCTAAGGCGTTATCCGTATACTTTTAATAAGTATCCTTATCAACACGGGAAGAGTTCCCGGTCAGCACCTCAGAGGCTTCTTCTTCCAAGACATAGAGCTTTCGCTCTTGCCTGAGAACAATTCTCAGGTTCCTGTACCAGTCCATGTAGTTGGTCCCACTGAGCTTATCCTTCTCAAGGATGGCTCTCAGAGACAGAGTGGAGTGTGAACCACTTGCCATGGAATTCTACAAGAATTCATGCAGAATAATATCAGCACCAAAATTTCAAAATACAATTTATTTTTTAATTTGGACTTCAATTAAAACTCCCACTATTTTATTCGAAATGATGGCCCTAACTATCAATTCGGAGAGTTCATGCGAGCTATTCTCTTAGTGGACAAGATCTGTATTTCACCAACACAGTGAGTCAGCTTTGGCTTTTCTCTCACGATGTGGTTATTTAGGTAGGAAACACTTGCCAATTGCATCCTCATGCAATTCTTGTATGGTTGGTGAATAACTCCTTATTCACATCCATCATATGGTGCATGCCAACCCTATGCCTCTAGGCACTCAACCTTTAAGGTCACCTAGTTAAGTTAGACCCGATGTCGACAGTAGGATATCACAATTATCCGCTCGCACCCTTACCAAGATAGATTAATGCACCTTGCTTTGGCAAGCCCACACTTCATCGATCGAGGAAGGAAGAGTGTCACCCATCGGAAGGCATCCGAACACTTAATATTTGATGAAGGGATTTTTGATAATAGGTTAACAATTAACCATGATCAACATTTGATCAATGTGTACATCCACAGAAAAACATTTTTTTTCTAAAAACCACATGCATCCCTTATGTGCACAACATGGTACTATCAACATTTGATAGAAGAAAGGGCTAAATCTGAATATCCGGACTCTTCCAAATTTTTCAGATTTACATGCATTGGACAAAGGCAAAGGCAACTCGACTTAAAATAGTAGACAAGCTCGTCTCTCATTGTTGGATTCAAAATCCAAAAACCATATACGGGTTCATTAACCACTCGAGGGACGGTTACTACTAAGGAGACAACAATTTCTAACAATTAGAAATAACCATGAAATCCTAGACGTTCCTAGCAGGGTTCCAAGGGGCAGAGCCCCTAACCTGTGGGTTATGGGCCCACCGATTTCCCTAGAAAAACCATCAATAATTGATGATCCAGGATTAAATCTATACATTTAGAACACTTCTAAATCCCTAGGTTTACACGAACTGGAATAACCTAACTTCCAAAAAAACAATCATGGCTGAACCTCCCTCTGATACCACTGTTGGGTTTCTCTATGAGGATGGCACAATACTTATGCACGCAGCGGAAGTAATAAAATCAAGAACAACCCAAAAGATATTGGGTTCGGGCCATGAATGTTGAATCAAGAAGTTAACAAACAACTAGGTAAAATTACCTTAGCGGCGTTGAGTCACAACTCAATAAAGATGATCCAAAATATTAGTCCTTGTCGGTGGTGAGTTCCACGTAGAATAGCGTCTACGTCTCTGCAGAAATCCACACAAGCGGGAGAACACCGAGCTTCGTCGCATGAAAGATCGGGAAGGAGATCGAATGCAACTTGCACTTCCACAGACTGCTAGGTCCGCTCCAGGAAGAGCAGCACCAGCGACTGTCGTCGGAGAAGAAGCCGACGGAGCGAGCTAATCGGAGGAAGCGGAGCACTTCCGTCGGCGGAACACTTCCGTCGGCGGAACACTTCCGTCGGCGGAATCGGCGGAACACTTCTGTCAGGTCGGGGGGGGGGGGGGGGGGTCTTGTCCCTTTACCACTCAAACCTAAGTCCATATTTATACCCGAATGATAAACTGACCTAGGAAAAATCGCTATCCACAGACCACAGAAAATTAGGGTTTCTGGAAATAATTTGTCGGTAATCAGCATTCGTCGAGAATCGGACATTTCGATTCTCGACGAATCTCGACGATCGACGATACTCGACGATCGATACTCGACGATTCTCGATGATCGAGACTCGATTATTCTCGACGATCGATACTCGATGATCGATACTCAACAATTCTCGACGATCGATACTCAACGATTCTCGAAGATCGAGACTCGACGATTCTCGACGATCGATACTCGACGATTCTCGAAGATTCTCGACGATTTTTCCTTGGCAACATTTGCCGGACCCCATTCTATATGGTGATTGATAACCTTTACCAACACAGCCAATCCTCCAACTTATCCACATGCTCTTATGTGTGACCCTACAGGCTCATATCGCGTTGGCAGTGAGATTACATGTTTCACCACTTCTAGATCACCATGGTAACTCCAACACCTAATAGGTAAGGCATCGTATAATTATGATCACCCATTCTGGGTTGGAGGGATTCATGATAATATTCTCGCCCGTATAGGGTTTGAGGGATTTGTAATATATGCTCACCCGTGTAGGGTTGGAGGCATTCAGGACAGGTTGGTACTGCGAGCTGAAGGCTCAAGTTATAATACTTGCATGTGCATATACATATTAGTGGCGGGTCATACGGTACTAGGCCAATCGGCACACCGATGACAGTACGGTGACTCAGGCGGGTGTGTGGCTTTGAGGGGCCAGTAGGTTGTTTATACTGCGGTCTAGCGGACAATCTCAGAAAGCGCACACCTGACCCAACAATACTGATGGGTAGTCAGCAATTAGTACGCAAGACTCTAGAGTGCACCTAGGACGTGTACAGAGGCGTATGGGAGGTCTAGGTTTGGACGTGTGCATACCTATGTAGGAGTGGAGACGCCCGCTCCACTGCTACCGTAGCCACAACGGTAGTACCAGAGAGTGATGCTAGCTCTGAAAAGTGGGAACTAAAGGTCTGTGATCACAGAGTCGTTGTGTGTGAGTTGCACTTGCATATTGCATAATAAACTGCATGCATTCATACATAGTAGGCATACATTTCATGGATCCTTATCATATAAATTAGTATGGGCTCTTTTATATGATAAGTTAATTTTTGAAACTCTAACTTATATATTTGTATGGGCACTCATATAAGTTAGGGTACTTCTGTGATGATAGATTAGAAGTAGAAGTCGTACTTACTTTACCATACTGCGTAACACTACTTTTACTCTACTTTACTTACTACTGTTACATTCTTTACTTACGACTGTTCTATTCTTCACTTATTGTACTTGTATCTCTTACATAGAACTGATAGAGTAGAACTACTATTACTCCTCATATACTTGTTAGTATAGTGCCACTGTTATCTGCTTATACTTGTCATCCCTTGTTGTCCTCCGCTTCGTCCTTTAGCACGGTGCCTAGGAGTTGCGTGGCGAGGTGCGGAGGAAACGACTTAGTCTTTTGACTAGCGGTCGGTGACCAACTATTTTTAGGGGCTCAAGGAGATGGAGTACCAGCATGACCAGCAGGACGAGGTGACAGGACCTGAGGAGCCAGTTCGACTACCACCAACTACTACTACTACTGCAGAGATGCCATAGGTGGGATGAGTTAGAGATGATAGTATCTTCCACTGTTAGATGAGAGAGAGATACATTTATATATGATGTACTGGGCATAAGCCCCTTTTCATTTATGTACTCTTTTCTAGACTGATGTTTTTCATTTTCATATATATATAGACATGCTGTGACTGTGGAGTATTATGCTTTACTCTGATTATATGCTTCTGTTTCTCATATTGGCCTATTATTTTGTGATTGTTTTAGCCTGTAGAATCAGCATCTTGTGGTGTCTACTAACCCGTGAGTTAGTGTCACTGTAAGGCGGCGATTCTGGGCATAAGATCCGGGAGTGCTCCTTAATTGGGGAGTCAGATCTTACAAACTAGTATCACTTGACCACACGATCATATGAGAATAGAGTCCACAACATTGGAACACCCCGCTCGAGCATTAGTTTGCGGACAAACTATGCAGCGGAAGCGATGGTGTACCCATGTAAAAGTCATATAATCAGTCCAGTTTATACAATGAGTTAGGCCAACTTTAATAAACCTTATCCGTTTTGCAACCTCCGTAGGTCGCTCCACAGCAGAATATGGTTCCTCCCCCTCCAGCTGCCACTCCCTTTTTGCAGACTGAGATGGGGCAAACTCTGACGGCTATCTTAGAAGCCTTCAGAGCCCAGCAAGTCCCGGCCCCACAGCCAAATCCGGGGTCGAATTTGTTGAGTGCCTTTATGAGTCTGTCTCCGCCGGTGTACCGCGGAACAAAGGATGCTGTGAATACGGAAGAGTGGCTGGAGACTATTCAGGAGCTCTTGGCTGGCATCAGCTACCCAGTCAACCAGGCAGTCCCTCTTTCCACATCGGAACTGGATGCACATGCGAAGAGGTGGTGGAAGTCTGTACGAGACTCTGTATATGCTGATAGGGAGCTGATGGATATTTTTTGGGAGGAGTTCAGCGATACGTTCATAGAGCACTACGCATCCACCACGGACAAAGATGCTTTGGAAGCGACGTTTTTGAACCTCCAGCAGGGAGCAGATCCGTGATCGAATACCAAAGAGAGTTCTCCCATCTGGCTAGATTTGCGGGATTCCATGACTGGGATGACCGGAAGTATGCTAAAAGGTTCTACCATGGGCTCCGAGACTCCTTGAGGCAGCCCTTATTGTTCATATCTCATGGCACCACTGCACAGATTATAGAGATGGGAAAGAAGATGGAGGCAGACCAGCTGATGGTGTCAAGCAGAGGGAAGAGACCATGTGACGGGTAATCATCCGGGGAAAGTAGCAGGGCACCCCAGAGAGGCAAGGTTATTGGATACAGGAGGGGTGGGGGACGTCGTCGTCCCAACATCAGGCAGGAGCAGGGGCCTCCTACAGTACTAGCTCCCCACCTCTGCAGATGCAGGACCCGGTGAGGCAGGACGGCCGTGGCCACCGGTCGGTCATTTTTTTCAGATGCCACCATCCCGGTCACATCAGATCAGAGTGTCCACATCAGTTCCGTCCACTGCCTCCTCCTCCACCTCTAGTGGCCGCTCCAGTATAGCAGGGCTGAGGCCGAGGCCGGGGATGAGGTCGTGGCCGAGGACGGGGATATCACGGTCGAGGATGAGAATAGGAGCAGGTGTATGCATTGGACCTCGCTGAACCAAGAAATCCCGAGGAGGTGATCACATGTACATAACTATTGTTAATTTTATAAATTAAATTTTCATTTATAATACCTAAGGTGATAGAATAACATTTCATTTTAAATCAACCAACCTCAGGCATAGTCATGATCAGCGGCAAGCCCGCACGCACCTTGTTTGACACGGGTGCCACTCACTCGTTCGTCTCTGAGACCTTTATAGAAGGTCTGGAGGGTGCGGAAAGACTGTCAGGCATAAAGATGCGAGTACGCCTACCCGATGGGTCAGAGCTACGGACCACATCCCATTGCAATATGGAAGTCAAGATTGGTGGTAAAGCATTCGAGGCGCCGGTGATGGTCCTTAAATTACCGGACTTTGAATTGATCTTGGGCATGAGATGGCTGCACTGGAATCATGCTCAAATTGATTGCCTATCAAAGAGGATCACTCTGAGGCACGACGAATCCTATGTCATCATCGAAGGTATTAGACTAATCCCTCTTATGTTGTTATCACCTGTACAGACGGTCAAGGTCCGCGAGCAAGGAGAGGAGGTCTACCATATCTGCTTCGAGATGGTTGTAGCAGAGACTTCTATAGCTGATATCCTGATGGTTCTGGATTTCTCCGATGTATTCCCAGAGAAATTGCCCGGACTACCGCCATCTAGGGATGTGGATTTTCGGATACAGCTAGTGTCGGGGGCAAGGCCAGTGTCTCGGGCATCATACTGGATGGCTCCCAGAGAGTTGGCAGAATTCAGAACTCAGCTTCAGGAACTAGTGGAATAAGGATTTGTGTGTCTGAGCTCTTCGCCGTGGGGTGCACCAGTTCTTTTTGTAAATAAGAAGGACAGATCATTACGACTGTGCATAGATTACCGGGAGCTGAACCGGTTGACGGCCCGGAATACTTATCCATTTCCCCAAATAGACGAGTTATTTGTTCAGCTTCAGGGGGCCTTCTGGTTCTCGAAACTAGATTTGAGATCCGGCTACTATCAGTTGCGCATCCGGGAAGAAGACATTTCGAAGACGGCTTTCAGCTCACGATATTGGTTATACGAATTCATGGAGATGCCATTTGGGCTCACGAATGCCCCCTCCGCATTCATGAGTCTAATGAACCGTGTATTCGAGCCATACTTGGACCGCTTCGTTATAGTATTCATTGATGATATTCTGATCTACTCCCGGACCAAGGAAGAGCACACAGAGCATTTGGCGCAGGTGCTGGAGAAATTGAGGGAGCACCAGTTATATGCAAAATTTTCTAAGTTCTAGTTATGGCTACAGGAGGTGGCATTTCTGGGGCACGTTGTCAGTGGAGCCGGGTTGGCCGTAGATCCAGTCAAGATAAAGGCAGTACATGATTGGCCGCGGCCGAAATCAGCTTCCGACAAACGCAGTTTTCAAGGACTTGCCGATATTATCGCAAGTTCGTGGAAGGATTCTCAAGGATAGCGCTTCCCCTCACATCCTTGATGAAGAAAGAGGCAGAGTTTGTTTGGTCAGACAAGTGTGAAGCAGCATTCCTGGAATTGAAGGACTGGCTCACCTCATCCCCCATCCTTGCACTCCCATTCGAGAGTGAAGGATTTCAGATTTACACAGATGCCTCATACGAGGGGATGGGTGTTGTACTGATGCAGCACATACATGTTATTGCTTATGCTTCGAGACAGTTGAATAAGCACGAGCATAACTATCCGGTACACGATTTGTAGCTCGGGGAGGTCGTATTTTCACTCAAGATATAATGACATTATCTATATGGGATTCATTGTGATATTTTCTCATATCACAAGAATCACAAATATATCGATACGCAGAAGGACCTAAACCTACGATAGAGGAGATGGCTGGAATTCCTCTATGACTATGATTATCAGATCAACAACCACCCGGGGAAGGCAAACACAATAGCAGATGCATTGAGCAGGAGGGCCGGTACTTCTGGACCAGAGCCTCGGGTGATGGCTATAGAGCTGATACAGATGATGGAAAACATGCATATTAATATGGTTTCTGAGATCGAATCAACAGTATACCGAGAGTACCTTAGCTCACTAATCAGAGATGATGACATTCGGGAGCGCATTATGGCACATCAGAGGCTAGATGCTACATTGGAGCCGATATTCAGTGCCCTGGAAGGGGCATGGTTGAGGATTACACGCTGCAGGATGATCTCCTTCGATTTCGTAGACGTGTTTATATACCAATAGGAGGCGGTATCCGGGATGACATACTTAGAGAGGCACATTGCTCCAAATATTCAGTGCACCCCGACATCACCAAGATGTGGGCAGATTTACGGAGGACTATGTACTGGCCTGGGATGAAGAGGAAGATCACCCATTTTGTGACACATTACGAGACGTGCCAGCGCATTAAGGCGGAATGCAAGAGCCTGGGAGGTTTATTACAGCCATTGTCAGTCCCAGAGTGGAAGTTTGAGGACATTGCTATGGATTTCGTACATGGACTTCCTCACTCCCACTCAGGGCACGATTCCATCTAGGTCATAGTTGACAGACTGACCAAGTTAGCGTGGTTTATTCCAGTCAGGAAGGATGCCCCAGTTGCAGTTTTTGTGTGATTGTTCGTGGAGCAGTTCGTCAGATACCATGGCATCCCAAGGACGATCGTCTCGGACCGTAATGGTCGGTTCACTTCGAGGGTGTGGAGGGCTGTGCATGCTTACTTGGGCTCTCAGCTTACTTTTAGTACCTCCTTCCACCCGCAGACCGATGGACAGACTGAGCGGACCATCCGGACCATGGAGGATCTACTCCATCTATGCATTCTGGATACGGGGAAGCCTTAGGAGAGGCTACTGACATTGATCGAGTTCTCCTACAATAACATCCACCAAGCTAGCATCAGTAAGGCACCATATGAGGCACTTTACGGGAGGAAGTGTCGGACACCGCTGTCTTGGGTTCAGGATGTGGACACCAAGGCTCTTGGCTCTTATTATGTGGAGGATACATAGGCTCAGGTTCGATTGATCAGGGATTGGTTGCTAGAGGCCCAGAGTAGGTAGGCTAAATATTATGATGCTCGGCACCGAAAGGTGGAATTCCAGGTTGGGGACCGTGTATTTTTGAAGATATGTCCAGTGCACGATGTCTCTTGGGTGCGGAGACACAAAAAGCTCAGTCCTCGATATATGGGTCCGTACGTGAACCTGGAGCGGGTCGGCCCCTTAGCTTATAGACTGTAGCTGCCACCAGAGTTGAGTACCCTGCACGATGTCTTCCACATCTCTTCCTTGTGAAGGGCTCTCCTTCGGCCGGAGCAGCATAATACTACTACAGTTGGTCCGATAGCACCAGATAGATCCGTTCGATTGGAGCCTATCCGGATTGATAATACAGATGTCCGTGTGTTGCGGAAGAAGAAGGTACCTCTTGTGAAGGTGTTGTGGTCCAACCATGGACAGGAGGAGCACACCTGGGAGCCAAGGGATCTAATGATGGAGCGACACCCGGAGCTATCTACTTCAGGTATGTTGTAATTTATGTTTTAAATTTACTTAAATTATTACAAGTAGAACCCCGTAGACCCGAACTTGAATTTATGGGACAAAATTATTTTCTTGTTTATTGGGATTTGTAACATCCCATGTTACTCCTAGACCCCTTAACTTAGATTGGGTTAGGCATGGGGTGGGTGATAGGGATTCTAGCTAGGTTTCACCCTAGAGAGTGGGTTGTAACCATGTGGGACCCACTAAGGGACCAAAGTCAAACTAGCCAAAATAGGAACCCTAGCCACACCATGACTCCACCACATTGCCCTAACCCTAAAATAATCTAAGTAGACCATAGGGAATGTCATTAGGTTTACCCTTTGACCCTAGGTGACCAAAGTCAACCTTAGGCATAAGTTTGTCAAACCTATACCTATAGGCCCCTTAAGCCTAAGTAGGGCACCATATTGACCTAACCCAAGTTGGGTGGTGCCAATAGACCCATGACCACCAAGTGGGGTCAGCCCACTCAACATGGTTGACCAAGTCAACTCCAAAGTCAACAAGTAAACCTATTTGACCTAAAGGAGGAAATGAGGGCTAAGCTCACTCCCCTTGGGCCAAGTCCACCAAACTTGGCCCATTATCAGCCCAAGTGGTCAATGACCACCCCTACCCCACTGGCTTTAGAGAGAGGGTGCATGCATGAGGGCAAATTTGGAAAAAGTGGAGAGAGAAGAGGAGAAAGAAGAGGAAAGAGAGGAATGGTGGCAGTGTGGCCTTTGTTCTTTCTGCCCAAAGCTGTTGGCCGGCCACCAAGAAGAATTCCAGATGTTTTTGGCAGCATGGTGGCCACTTGGCACCATTGGTGACACCACCAAAGCATGACCCGAGCCCCCTTAATGTCATCTCTTTATACAGCCACCCTCAGCCCAAATCGACCCCTCCATTAGCTTCAGTGAGTGGAAACGAGTGGAGAACGACTCTTGGAGCAAGGAATTCGGTTGAGAATCAAGGTTTTGGGCAGGAGATCACCAGAGCAGCTCAACCATGGCCAACCTCCGCCAACCTCGCCGGCATGCCGCCATTCTGGTCCGTTTCGCCGCCTCTCTTCCCGTGCTAGCTATCTAGATCATTTAGGGGAGACATCGGGCTCAATTGAGCCCGATACCATGAGAGGAATGTGAAAAAATACTGAGCTTTTCTTCTTGCTTGGGATCGCTGGAGGAGCCAATTCAGGCGGCCTCACCGCCGGGAAGCGCTAGCCCCCACCTCAGTGAAGGTGGTGGCGTTAATCGCCAGCGGTGGCGGTGGCTCAGCTGGCCGGAAAATGGCTAGTATGTCGGCCCAGCGGGAATCAATCTGGGCCATTGGCGGATCGGGGACGATGACCCGATGCCATCCATTTAATCCAATAGTTTAATAAATGTTAATTTGGGAATCATTTAAATTATGTCACATTTATACAGTTGCATTTCATAGCTAATTTGGGCCTCTTAGAGACATTATCAGAAATTGTGATTAAGATAAAATTTGTAGCCCTTCCTCTTATCTTTGATTTGTTACCCTAATAATGTAATTTGGTGCAGTCTACTGATCTGTAGGGCTGTTTTGCTAGGACTGGTACTAGGCTAGGGCAGAAACCAAAATTAATGCCCAGGACAAACCAGAGGTCCACATTACCCAAAAGTTTGGTGATGAGCTTAACTAGGGCATATCTAGACTCTGCCAAAAATTGGGAATTTTTTGGAAAACCTTTCCTAAAGTTTTTATCATAATACACAAAACTAAATAAATGAAATATTTGGAGTATTATGGCTCCAAATGGCCCCAAATTTTGGTGGCATGTCCTTGGGGACTAAACATGTGCATGGAAAAATCTCAGCACATTTGCACCACTGGATGTTTAGTAAACTCACTTGCATGTGTTGGTTATATATAGGCTTGGGGTGCAATTAGCCAAATTTTAAATAATGTGTATTAAGCCTAAATGGTACATCCAAAAATCATGATATTTCTTTCAGAGGCTCATTAGGGTGAATTATGCCCCTCACTGCAATAATGGGATTTTTGGAAGCAAAAATCCTATTATTTGGAATTCTTGAAATAATTGAACTTTGGAAAAATAAATTTGAAAATAGATTTTTTGTTGAGATAAAATTTCCAAACTTTGTCAAGGTCATTATAATGTCATAATTAATTCTTGAAATTTTTAGGGCACTGTTTGATGAACTTTGATAGGTGTTATGTAGGAATTACATTTTTGCCCTTATTGCACATAATTAGGAAATTGATGAAAATATTCATTAGAAAAATTTGAAAAAGAGTTTGGTGATGTATCTGAGTATGATTAACCTTGTATAATTTGCTCAGAATTTTTGGATGACTCAGTAATTTTAAAACTTCATAGTGGAATTTTAGTAATATAATTAAAAATGAGGTTTTGTAACCCTTGATCCATATAAGATCATGAAACTCTGTCTTTAGCATTATTTTATCAATAATAGGGTTCTGTAATTTTCTTAGAATTTTTAATCAAGAAATTCTTATACTTCCTTTGGAAAATGGTTAATTGATGAAATTTGTATAAATTAAGAGATAAATGGTTTTATTGAAAGGAAAATTATGATTCTTGGCAGACAATAATATTTTGCCAAACTACAACTCAAGAAAATTCCTTAGGTCAGTGGGATTATTAGTTATGGTACTTCATATATTAAATGACCTAGAGAGTTTATTAAAAGATTTAATTTAATGACCTAAATGACTTGGAAAATTATCAAACTTCATATAGCCATCATATTAGTCCATATAATCCTAGGATAAATGGAGAGGGGCATCTGGCCCAAGGAAATTAGAAGTCGTACTCCAGGATGGTATTAGGTTATGGGCTGCGTATAGTATAAGTAGGTTATGCAGTAAGGACCGCCGGGGTGATAGATCAACAGTCGGGATAAAGTATTATTTGGAATATAACCCTGTTTGGCAGTTATGTCTTAGTGACGAGAGTAAAAGTGCAAGCCTTTGGATAGCAACTAGGTGGAGGCCGGTGGAAGACCGTCGCCCTTCAATAACATCTTAAATCATTAGGACCGCATAAGAGTAATAATGAGAGCAAAAGGGGAATCATGGGTAGACATCAACTAAAGTAAATATCCTTGAGAAAGGGAGCTTTGGGCTTCAGCCCATCGTAGTTCCTAGTGCCCCCGAGAGCCCTTCACCGGGTATACCCTGGGCAGTCCTAGGATTAATCTTAAGTCACTAAGTATAATAAACCGTAGACAAGAGTAGCCTAATAGGTTAGGCATCGTATAATTATGCTCACCCGTACTGGGTTGGAGGGATTCATGGTAATATTCTCGTCTGTGTAGGGTTTGAGGGATTTGTAATATATGCTCACCCGTGTAGGGTTGGAGGGATTCAGAATAGGTTGGTCATGCGAGCTGAAGGCTCGAGTTGTAATACTTGCATGTGCATATACATATTATTGGCAGGTCATGCAGTACTGGGCCAATCGGCACGCCGATGGAAGTATGGTGACTCAGGCGGGTGTGTGGGTTTGAGGGGCCAGTAGGTTGTTTGTACTGCGGTCTGGAGGATAATCCCCGAAAACACACACCCGACCCAACAAGACTGACGTGTAGTCATCAATTAGTACGCAAGACTCTAGAGTGCACCTAGGATGTGTACAGAGGCGTATGGGAGGTCTAGGTTTGGTAGTGTGCATACCTGCCTAGGAGTGGAGACGCCCGCTCCACTGCTACCGTAGCCACAACGGTGGTACCAGAGAGTAATGCTAGCTCCGAAAAGAGGGAACTAAAGGTCTGTGATCACAGAGTCGTTGTGTGTGAGTTGCACTTCCATGTTGCATAATAAACCGCATGCATTCATACATAATATGCATACGTTTCATGGATCCTTATCATATAAATTAGTATGGGCTATTTAATATGATAAGTTAATTTTTGAAACTCTAACTTATATTTTTGTATGGGCACTCATATAAGTTAGGGTACTTCTGTGATGATAGATTAGAAGTAGCAGTCATACTTACTTTACCATACTGCGTAGCACTTCTTTTACTCTACTTTACTTACTGCTGTTATATTCTTTACTTATTGCTATTCTATTCTTCACTTACTGTACTTGTACCTCTTACATAGAACTGCTAGAATAGAACTACTATTACTCCTCATATACTTGTTAGTATAGTTCCACTGTCATCTGCTTATACTTGTCATCCCTTGTTGTGCTCTGTTTCATCCTCCGCACGGTGCCTAGGAGTTGCGGGGCGAGGTGTGGAGGAAACGACTTAGTCTTTTGACTAACGGTCGGTGACCAACTATTTTTAGGGGCTCGAGGAGATGGAGTACCAACACGACCAGCAGGACGAGATGACAGGACCTGAGGAGCCAGTTCGACTACCACCTACTACTACTACTACTACAGAGATGCCACAAGTGGGATGAGTTAGAGATGATAGTATCTTCCGTTGTTAGATGAGAGAAAGAGACTGAAAGTGAGGGGATAAGTTGTAAACTACTCTAGAGGGGGGGTGAATAGAGTATTCAAATTTTATGAATAACTAGTCAGCTCCCTTGGAGTTTATTTGCGGAATAAATAATCTGATACTTGAACCCTAAGAGCCTAACACAGTGAGGTGCACAAGTGAGAGAGTTAACTGAAATTTCAGTTTAACTATAAACCTATCACAACAACTAGCAATCCTAGGTAGTTCTATCACAGCCACAGTATAAACAATTAAACAAAAACAGCCAGAGAGATACAGGATATATAGTGGTTCCCTCTTAATAGGTACTCCACTCTTCTACCACCCTGGTAGGAATCCACTACAGGTTTTTGCTAAGGTGCCCTGCCACCAATGATCTGATTCAGGTAGATCAAACAGACCCTTTGAGCTTTTGATAAGGATGCTCAACCACAGGTTGTTGATAAGGTGCCCTGTCACCAATGTTCACTTTTGAAGAGGTGTGAAAACTCTTTTACAAAGGGGTTGAGAGGGTTAGATTGTCTTCTCTGTTGTTAATACAGATTAGAGAAGACTTGTGGATTCTCTAAAGAATCAAAGTCTCCCCCTGGCTCAGTGAAAGTCCAGGGAAAGCCTTTGCTTCAGGATGAAGGAGTTTCAGATATACTGAAACTAAATCCTCAGAGATCTGTAGACTGATTTTTATCAGGTCTTCAGATTCTAGAGCACGTGAAGCAGATCTGGAGCTCTTTCTAAAGTCTTGAAAACTCTAAGCAGATGCTCAGGAGACTTGTGAATGAAAGAAATTGCTTTGGACTTTTGCTTCAGGAAAGCTTTTCTTCTTCGTTTTGTGAGATGGTGAAGAGTTGCTCTAGAGATGCTTGAGAGAAAGCAGCACTAAGAAGAAAAATCTCTCTGTATCTGTGTCTTCTTATTTTTCTGAGAAGAAAATCTCTCTTAAATATGTCTTCTCATTTTTTCTTTTGGAACGACTCTATTTATTTGAATACTCGAGCCCTGCAACAGATTATCTCAAAAAAAGAATATAGCAATAGGAATAGAATGACCTATTAGCTTACTGTCAGTCCCAATAAGGAAATAAATGAATAGGAAAATATCTCAGCATAAAGACTTATCATTCTTGGAAATAGCATACACCGCCAACGGCTAGAATACAGCCTGGCAATATATTTTGTATAATAAGACAAAAATGCTTTATCAAAATACGAAATCCCGTAATTTATGCTTAACATATTTGGTAATTAATTCATTTGAATTTAAGCCATACATTAGCAAAAACAATCTTCAGAAAATCTATCTAACCACACGCTAAAACACTTGGAAATAAACCAAGGAATAAAATGAATATAAAAAGAATAAAGGCAGACAATAAACGTCGAACTGGGGGTTCGATGATCGTTGACCTAGCTAACAGATCGTCGACAGAAAGCAGAAATCTGTCGACACAGAAATCGTCGACCAGCACAAGATATCGTCGACGACTAAGGCAAATATCTGTCGAGACAAAAATCGTGAAGCAAGAATACGATCGTGGAACTGCTGATGGCAGATCGTCGACCAACCTTCATAGCATAAGTAACTTGCTCTGAGATCGTCGACCATCGGTCGACAATAATTGTCTTGACTTCAACGATTCTATAGCCCTGCTATCGTCGACCATTTGATCGACGATCGCGAGGCCTCGTTCGACGATGGTCGAACGGAAAATGCCTTAACCAAAAAAAATATATCTAGAACATCTAGCCTAAGCTCTAGGTCAGTTATAAACTGTCCTAGGGAAACTGAATAAGGCCTAATCATGATCATATATAGTTATATGGATCAAGAGGGGCTGGAAAGGGATTACATAAGCCAAATCACATCCAGGGTACCAACAGAGACATTTATATATGATGTACTTGGCATAAGCCCCTTTTCATTTATTTACTCTTTTCTGGACTGATGTTTTTCATTTTGATATATATATAGACATGCTGTGACTGTGGACTATTGCGCTTTACTCTGATTTTATGCTTCTATTTCTCTCATTGGACTATTGGTTTGTGATCGTGTTAGGTTCTGTTAGTGATTTATTGATGTGGTTTAATATATCACAAACCAATTGGACTATTGGTTAGTGACAGAGGGTGATCAATCTAAGAAGCCAAGGAATTCTTGGAGATGGTCCCAGTGCACCACACCTAAATTAGAAAGGTAAGGGTGTGAATTTTGCACCGCTACCTTAGAAGCTGGATGTCAAGTCTAAGGTGCACAAAAGTACAACTTCAAATGTGCAGCCAAAGAGAAGATACAATCGATTTGAGTGTTGGTGCTGTGGGAAGGTTGGGCATTTTACCCTAGATTGTTGGTATAATCCAACAACACCTTCATATAAGACTCAACCAGTTTTGTTTAGAAAGTCTACTGTGTTTCATACAGCAAAGCCTAACAGGAACCAAGACTCCAAAACTATTTAGGTGCCTAAGGTTAACTAATTCTGTATTTGTAGGTGGAACTAAGTACCACAGGAAGGCCAGTATTGTACTTTGCTAGTGGTTGTTCTAGGCATATGACTAGAACAAGGAGTTTGCTAAGAGATTACACTCTGGTTAGGAATGGACCAAAAGTCATCTTTGGAGCGTCAGAGAAAGCACTCTCCAAGGGATATAGTAACATTTCTAATGGCCTAGTTACCATCATAAAAGTGGCTTATGTGGAAGGATTGAACCACAATCTGATAAGCATATGTCAGCTTTATGAAATAGGTTATGAAATTGTTTTCCACAATGACAAGTGTCTGATAAAGAATTCAAGTGATCAAGAGATCATCTTGTCAGACACTAGAAGTGAGAAATTTTATTTTCTAAATTTCTTAAGTGTAAATGAGAAATCTCCTATATGCCTAGTAGCTAGTGAGAAGGACTCTTTGTGTGTGCAGTGGCATAAGAGGCTGGCTCACTTAAACTATTAAGCTATGTGCAAGTTATTCTCTATGGACAAAGTTAGAAATAGTCCCCAACTCAAATGCTCCAAAGAAGGCATATGTCCTGTATGTCAAAAATACAAATAGACAAAAGTCTCCTTTAAGAGCTTTAAGTCCAAAGGCACTGAGAGGTGTCTCTACTTACTTCATATGGATCTATTTGGTCCTATGCAAATTCTTAGTTTGGGTAGTAATTCCTATACCTATGTGATTGTGGATGATCACTCTAGGTTTGCTTGGGTATTCTTCCAAAGGTGAAAGTCTGAAACAATAGACATCCTTGCTTATTTTTTCAGACAAGTTCAGAATGAGTTGAGATGTTCTGTGGTCGAGCTTAGAAGTGACCATGGTATAGAATTTCAATCTGAAAAGTTGACAAATTTCTGTAAGGAATTAGGGATTGTTCAGGAGTTCTCCTCTCCAAGAACACCACAGCAAAATGGAGTTGCTGAGAGAAAGAATAGAACTCTCATTGAGGCAGCTAGAATAATGCTGAGTGATACATCTCTCTTAGAATATTTCTGGGCTGAGGCTGTGAACACATCATGCTATGTTAAAATTAGGGCCTTGATCAACAAGAATCACAGCAAAACTCCCTATGAACTAATGAAAGGAAGAAAACCAAATCTGTCCTAGTTCAAAATTTTTTGTGGTAAGTCCTATGTATTGGACAATGGGAAAACTTATCTAATTAAGTTTTTAGAGAAATCCTATGAAGGAATCTTTGTAGGGTATAGTGCACACAAAAAAGCATACAGGATCTACAACTTGAAACATCAAGTTATAGAGGAATCAATTAATGTAGTTTTTGATGAAACTTCTGTACTAATTAATGAGATTTCTAACAACTCTAGTATAGGTGATGTTGACACAAGGATGAAGAAGTTAAATATAGGTGATTCACCTGATCTAGAGTTACACTCTAGAGATAATTTAGAAATTCCTATAGAAGATATAGTAACTGCCTAGGGGGAGGAAGAGAATCATCCTAATCCACCTGCAGATCTAAGTGATGGTAGTCACCTGCTAGTAGTAGTTATACACCTTAGAGATCATCCTATTGATCAAATAATAGGTGATGTCAGGCTTGGAGTAACTACTAGGAGTAGATATCACAATGAGGTTCTATACTCTACCTTTCTCTCTCAGGTAGAACCTAAAAAGTTTGAAGAAGCTAATTTAGACCCCAACTTTATTATTGTTATGCAAGAAGAGCTCAATCATTTTGAGAGATTCAAAGTCTGGAGTCTAGTTCCTAGACCTAGTGATCACAATGTCATAGACACTAAGTGGATTTACAGGAATAAACTAGATGAGTATGAGGTTATAGTTAAGAACAAAGCTAGATTAGTGGCTAAAGGATATAGACAAGAGGAAGGGATAAACTTTGACCAAACCTTTGCTCCTGTAGCTAGGCTAGAGGACATAAAGTTGTTCTTAGCTCATGCAACATACAAAGGATACAAGGTCAACAAGATGGATGTAAAGTCAGCATTCCTCAATGGTACACTAAAGGAGGAAGTCTATGTAGAGCAGCCACCAGGTATTATAAACTCTAAACTTAACTCTCATGTCTTCAAATTGCACAAGGCTTTCTATGAGTAAAATAGGCCCCTGGAGCCTGGTATGAGACCATGTCTAATTTTCTTATAAAGAACAAGTTCTCTAGAGGAAAGATAGAAAAGACACTATTCCTTAGGGATATCAAAAGAACAAGCATCCTAGTCCAGATATATGTAGATGACATAATTTTTGGGTCTACTAATGAGAAGCTGTGTAGAAAATTTGCCAAGCTTATGCAAGGCAAGTTTGAAATGAGCAGCATGGGTGAGCTAAAATTCTTCTTGAGATTCCAAGTTAGATAATCTGAGGATGGTATATCCATCTCTGAGTCTAAGTTAACTAAGGAGTTGATTAAGAGGCATGGTATAGAGAATTCTTCTATCATCAGAACTCCAATGGGTTCTTCAGTATCACTACACAAGGATGAATCTGGGAAACTAGTTGATGAAACCTTCTATAGAGGCATCATTGGATCACTCCTGTATTTGACTGCTAGTAGGCCAGATATTATGTTCTCAACATGTGTCTGTGCTAGGTACCAAGCATGCCCCAAAGAGTCATATTACACTTCCATAAAGAGAATATTAAGATATCTTAATAGCACGCCCAACCTTGGGCTTTGGTATCCTAGGGATAGTGATTTTGAACTCATAGGGTACATAGATGCAGATTTTGTAAGGTGTAAAGAAGACAAAAAGAATATTATGGAACTTGTCAGTTTCTAGGGAAAAGACTCATAAGTTGGAGTAGAAAGAAGCAAACAAGTGTTGCAATTTCTACAGTAAAATCTGAGTACATATCTGCTGGAAGCTGCTGTGCACAGTTGCTGTGGATTCAGCATCAATTATTGGACTACAGTGTACAACTAAGTAAATTTGTTATATTTTGTGATTCTACTAGTTCAATTTACATTGCTAATAATCCTATTTCACACAGTATAATTAAACAAATAGAAATTAGATATCACTTTCACAGAGAGAATGTTGAAAAAGAAAATATCATCTTGCAGTATACTCCAATAGAAAGGCAAGTTGCTGACATTTTTACAAAACTCCTAGATGAAAGCAAATTCAATTACTTAAATTTGAACTAGGTATGTAAAACATTGAGTAAAGATTTTCAATTTGTAACAACAAAAGACTGTACAACTGATAAAAGATAACTAACCATGTCAAGAAATCTAAACAAATAAGAAAGACTTGATATAAGTCAAGAAATTATATTCATAACTAAAATTTTGTCTAAGTCAAAGAATTGTGTCGAGACACCACAGTGTGTGTCGACACTATAGGCAGTATTGTGTCAAGACACCAGAATGTGTGCCGACACAATAGATAGTCATGTGTCGAGACATTAAAAATTAGTGTTGAGACATAAGAGTGTCGAGACCCCGAGGTCTGTATCAAAAGACATGAACATTGTGTCGACTTAAGTCGACACATCTCGACTGAGTAGGTTTTCCATGTCGACACTAGACATTTGTCGTATATTCAGAAAAGTCTAAATGCAGCGCTCCTTCTCGCCTTCTTTATACAGTTACTATAAATAGAGGGTGCAAGGAGTTGTCGACTTCGCTTACCAAAAAACTTGAGAGACTGTTTCCAGAGTGTCGGGACCTAGAAATCCTTAGTCGAAACCTCTCAATCTAAAATTCTCTCAACTATAATGGCACCAAAGATGGACGATAACATCAACGAGGGTTATGAGCTAGTGCAAAACGCATTCGACTCCGCACAGGAAGAGATCAAGGATGTCATAGACCTTGTTAATGATGCGGGTCTTGAGTATCTGCTTTCTGAACCAACTAAGATATGGAAGAGATAAGTATCTGAGTTATATTCTAATACTTCACTAAACCTAAAGGCAGCCAAGATTAAGACATGTGTAAATGGGGCAAAAGTAAAGGTGAGAATCAAAAGACTAGCTAAAGTCTTTCAGATTCCAAGAATTGCTAAGGAAGGTGAACTTGATTCTAAAAAAACTACAGAGGCATTAGTATGGTGTGGAATGGCTCCAACCACTAGGTTTGGTAGTTCACTAAACAAGAAGGGAATGAATTCTTAGCGCAAGTTTTTGTCTGAAGTAGTAGAAAAAGTGCTTCTCTGCAAGACTAGAGTGCATGACAGGATTTCAACCTTTATGTTCAACCAGATGACAAGGATTATTTTCTTGATCAAGACTGATTGGAACAGGGTTGTGTTTGATAAGATTGTAGAAGGGATTCAGAAGCCCAATATGGGTAGAATTGTTAGTCTGTATCTTGTTAAGACAATTCCAGATAATAGCAACCAGAAAGTTGGAACAAAGATCAACCACATGAGGAGAATGGACCTAAGAATTTTGTCAAGATGGGACAGGGTCTTGTCTAAGGAGACTCCATAACAAAAGAAGACGAAGGAGGTAAAAGGCAAGAAAGCAGTGGTTGTAACGCCCCCGATTATTTCTGCGATTATTTAATTCTCGTTTGGCGTTACGTCGACGCGCTTTCTTGGCTTGTGCCATCTGTGGAGTGTGGTCTTTACTCCTTAGAACTGAGTGGCCTATTTTGTAGCCTATTAGCAAGATCTCCCTAGCAAGCCGAGTCGTTTTGGGTGACCCGGTGTGGCCTCTCGGGGGATGCTTATGTTTTGGATTCGGGTGGGTATAACTCGAGTTATGTTCGTCGAAAGTTTATTTCGACTTCGTCGTTGCGTTCATAGCATGGGTATTTAGCTACGGTGCGAGTTTCGTCGAATTCTGAGGTAGTTTGGTTTTCACGCCGTTTTGGGTGTGCTAATAATAAAAGCAAATGTGTATATTTTAAAGCTATTTAAATGATCATTTTCGGCCAAAAAGCTTTGAGAGTGAAACGGCGGCTTGGGGGGCGGTTAAGATTAGGCATGATTAGAGTTATTTAAAAGCCTTAATCAGTAAATGGCGGGCCCACTCTTCTTCTTCTTCCAGAGACCGAACTCGCCTCTCCTGTACGCGGAAAAGCAGCGGAGAAACCGCCAACCTGCTACCCTTCAAACGTCAATTTTGGGAGTGTTTGTGGACAGAATTCGATTCCGAAGGCAGATTTGGATTGCTCTCTCTTAGATCTACGTTTCTACGGTAAGAGATTTGATTTTCGTGGAGTTTTTAGGAGGCCTGAAATTATGGTTTTGGCCCTTTTCCGCCATTAAAGTTCGGGATTTTTGCTGTTAGGGTGTTGCTGCTGCTGGTGCCGTGTGAAGATAAGGGAAAGCCGACCAGGCTTCATCGGAAATCGAGGTAAGTGGTCCTTGCACTTGCAATTTTGTTTTTCCCCCTCTTAACTACCCTGTTATCCCTAGGATAGAAGCCAAGCTTTTCTCTTTTTGCTTGTTAAACTTTGTGCTTCAGTTTCCCTTATGAGCCCCCCTCCTTATGCTATTTTGCTCAACCCGCAGGTTGTTTACACCATTTAGACTCCAGATTTTTATTTCTGGTTTGGTGCTTTTGCGAGTGCAGCCGAGAGAGAGAGGGAGGTTTCAGTGGTAGTGCCCTGGTTAGAAACAGTCTTGGTAGTCTCTCGGGATTTGGTGTTGAGTGTGGTGCACACACTCAAAGCCAAAAGCCGCCCGGGAATTGCGTTGAGTGTGGTGCACACACTCAAGGCCATAGTTTGGTCTATTATTTTACCGCTAAGTAGTGAGGCGATTGAGTGAGAAGATTAGTCTAAGTCAAAATCGACGGGAATCACTAAGTGATTCTCGCCGATTTCGACGAGTATCGTCAGTGATTCCCGACGATTCGACGAGAATCAATTTGGATTCCCGCCGATTTGGCGAGAATCAAATGGATCCCCGCCGATTCGGCTAGAATCAATCTGGATTCCCACTGATTCGGAGAGAATCAATCTGGATTCCCGCCGATTCGGCGAGAATCAGTCCGCATTCCCGCCGACCTCTTCCTGTTGGTGTTGGTTTAGGGTTTTCCTGATGTAAAGTGCTAAGGCATTGAGTGAGTAGACCTCACTCAATGCCGTAGCTGTTTTGGCATTTAGTGAGGTTAGCTCACTCAACGCCACTGCTTCTTTTGTTGAAGGCGTTTAGGGAGTGGACCTCACTCAATGCCATAGCTGTTTTGGCATTGAGTGAGGTTAGCTCACTCAACGCCAGAGTTTTCTTACGGGAGGCGTTGACTGAGAGAACCTCACTCAACGCCATATCTATTTTGGCATTGAGTGAGGTTAGCTCACTCAACGCCAGAGTTGTTCTTGCAGAGGGCGTTGAGTGAGTGAACCTCACTTAACACCATGGTGGTTTCTGGCGCTGAGTGAGGCTAACTCACTCAATGCCAAGGTCTGGTGAGGCATTGAGTGAGTGGGGCTCACTCAACGCCAAGCCGTGTTGAGTCATCTCAACGCTGATCCCTTACCTTGATTTTCTCCCCAAGAGAATTCCTTGATTTTTTTTTGATGTTCCTTGTCGGCTATTTTTTCTTTCTCAAAGGCCGAATCGTGGGTCGTGGTTAGTAGTTGTGGTTTGAAGCTCTTATGGGGGGGGTGGTGTTGTGTAATTTAGCCATGGCCACCCTTTTCTTTTATCTTGCTCCAGGTATGGGCTGGGCAAGGGGGTGGGAGGTCCCTAGTGCTTTCACATGTAGACCCCTGAGCTTGGTTTCTTGGAAATAGTGGTTGGGGGACTGAGTTTGCCTCCAACCCGGATCCAGGATGTTTTTTCTACTACCATCTCTCATAGCTTAGGGTGTTAAACGTTTCTTCCTTGGTAGATTACAGCATTTGGTCTCATGGTAGCCTTGTTGACTCTGCAGCTTTTGGGCAGAGCTACTGTTGTGTCCTCGCACTTAGTGCTCTTCCTTTTTGCCTTGCCTTGGGCAGTTGTGACTGTTACTGCTTTGTTTTCCTCTTTTATGTATCTTCTGATTTACACTTTCGAGATGTTTTCTAGTTTTTCTTGCTGAGGTATTCTTTCTTCTTTGAATGCCTCAGGTTCTAGATAGTAGCCGCTCTGTCGGCTAGTGGTGTTGTGTAGTTGCTGGTGGTCTCTGGTGTTATAGAGATCAGTTCCTTGTTTTGCGAGGTAGTTTTGATGTGTTTTTTCTTACAGACATATATACTTGTCAGTGGGTTCGTGTCAGTTTGTTGACGCTCACTGGTAGTTTTTACCTTGATACTAAATATGTTACTTGTTGTTGTTACCTTTATTGGAGATAGTCTACTTGCTCTTGGGATTATTTATGCTAGGTTGCTAATTACTTTTAACCTAAAAACACTATTATAAGTATTACTCATAATCAACATGTTTTATAAAACTTGTCACTATTTTTCAAATAACGTAAAAAGATAATTTTTCTATATATATAGTATAAATCAAAAGTAGGGTCCTGCATAGTATAAGTTGACCTCTGGGGACACTTATGCACTCTTTTAGGATGTCAAACCTGAATAAAGTATTTTTCCGCAGCGTATAAGTATAGTTTTTAAATTGTGGACTAGGTGATCCACCGAGTCGAGGGATACGACCTTTAAAAATATAACTGGTTTTCTAATCATTTAACTTATGAATTTTCATAAAGTTTAGTTGATAGTGGTTTGCCTGAGCATCGGCAGTTATCCCCTACTCGACGTGGCATCATGACACATGTTTTCTCCTACTATGATAATTCGTTTTCCTCGGAGAAAATGCGGGTTGTGACAGTTAGTATCAGAGCGAGGTTGCTTGACAGGCTAGTCGGGAAACCTTCCCTTTTGATTACATTAGTAGTTCAGCATCATGTAATTCACACACTGATATGTCATAAGCACGTCTTGGCAAAAGCACGAACACTACACTCATAGCATAACATGAAGTATAAGGGGCATATTATGTAGTATGGGATGCATAATATGTGTTCGTATATGGATCCACCATAGGGGCAACATGTGAGGGTTATGTAGTATGGGATGCATAACCTCACCATATGGTTGTGACTAGCTCGTTTTCTTTTCGTTGCATAAGGATGTTATGTAATATGGGATGCATAATATTTTCATGTGTACGCCGCTCATAACATGCATTAGGGCCTTTTTAGAATGCATAACACAAACATGCATAGCATAACATTGCATGAGCACAACGTACCAAGCTAAAGACTGGCAGGATGACATATGTACGCACATAATTTTTGAGTCAAAAATGATATAAAGTCATGAATTCCCGATCTAGGCACAAAAGTTAGTATGGTGGTGGTTAACCATCCTAGGTTAAGGCATAACATCAATTCGTGTAAAAATAAACTCCCAGAGCAAGTTTAGCAGCTTTAAGTTCATATTTATGTATGTCTTATCTGTACTTGTAGTTAGTTGCAGCTGTCGTACTAGGATCTGTCTAATGTTGCTATGATTTTAAGATGGCGAGATGCCCTTCGACTAGATCGACCCCCTATATGAGGGTGAGTCATCTGGAGCGCAGAATGATGCGGTGATCAAGAGCTTGTGGCAGAGTAGCGATTCCTTGAGCAGGCAGTTGGTGGAGGTGCGAGCCTAGATCCAGTCTTTGGTGGCAGTTGTGGCAAGACAGACTCAGAGAGTGCAGGGCCCTGCAGGGGGGATTTCTGTTCCACCTCCTCCTACACCCCTGAGACCTCCAGTGGTGGTTCCAGCGGAGATGACATTCATCTTGCAGTTTCAGAGACTTAGCCCTCCTACGTATGATTGGAAGGCAGATTTCATGGTCATAGACGATTGGCTGATCTCCATGGAGGAGATGTTCTCGTACTCCGGTATTGCAGACGATCAGAGAGTGATGATAGCCGCCTATCAGCTCAAGGGTTTGGCGAAGAATTGGTGGCTTAGAAAAAAGGAGAGCTTGGTAGCTGGTTGATCTTGGGTGGTGATCAAGGAAATGCTGCTAAGGAAGTTCTTGTCTTCGGTCGAGCGTGACCATCTTATGAATGACTTCCTCCACCTGAAGCAAAGGCGACTCACGGTTGGTGAGTATGAGATTGAGTTCAGCAAGTTGAGCCAGTTTGCTTCTGGGTTGGTGAGTGTTGAGGATGATCGAGTCAAGCGGTTTCTTGGTGGCTTGAGGAGCGAGGTGCAGCAGTTGACCAGTGCTTATGGATCGGAGACCTATGCAGGGGTAGTGGAGGCTGCTCTGAAGGTGGAGGCTATCGAGACCGCAAGGAGCATAGGCCAGCAAATGAGGAAGGACAAGAGGAAGTCCGTCGAGGAGAAGAAACCCTAGGTACCCGATGCTGCTTCGGGAAAGAAGCGCAAGGTGGTGTGCAGCTTCTGTGGCCGGTCAGGCCACCCTATTGAGAGGTGTTTCAGGAAGGCAGCAGCTCAGAAGAAGGAGCAGGTTCATGCGATTCAGGGTGCTCCTAGGAGGGATGTTTCCTGTTCTGTTTGCAAGCGACCCGGGCATTATGCTTCCCAGTGCTAGTCCAAGGATAAAGTCTGGTATCAGTGTGGGCAGAAGGGTCACATCAAGTCTAGATGTCCTCAGGTCCAGCCTGCTCTTCATGCTGTTCCACTTCAGGCACTACCTCCGCCTCAACATATGGACAAGGTTAAAGGAAAGCTGAACGTGATCTTGTCCGAGGAGGCCCAAGCTTCGACTCAGGTCATCTCAGGTTAGTTGTTTCTTTTTCCAGCTAGAAATTTTTTTTTGCTAGAATGGTTACAGTTGGGTTTTGGTAGATCCTTAGTTGTTTATACTCCTATAGGGAAATTTAAGGTGAAGAACGTCTGAGCGCGTGTTCTGTTCAACTCCGGCGCTACCCACTTATTTGTGGCTAGAGCCTTTGTGGAGCGACATCGGTTAACTCTAGATCGAGTTCGTGATACCTTCCGCATCAAGTTCCCATCTGGTGAGTCTGTGTTATCAGATTTGGGTATCCTAGATTGCCCTGTTTTGTTAGGGAATTTTCTTGCAAGGGAAGACTTTAAGATGATTGATCTGGAGGACTTCGATGTTATTCTGGGCATGAACTGGCTGTTTAAGTATGATGCGGTCATTCAGTGCAAAGGGAAGCGCTTGGACTTCATCAAGGTCAATGGTCAGCCGGGAAGCGTGTATGCTGATCCTTGCCAAGATTCTCCTGTCATTTCTGTGGTATGTGATCAGAAGTTGTTTCCTTCTGGTTATTTTGCTTGTTTAGTCTCGGTGGTTGGGACCGCTGTTAGTATACCGCGCTTAGAGAAGATTCCTGTTATTTGCGGTTTCGCTGATGTGTTTCTTGATGACCTTCCTGGTCTTCCTCCCTATCGGGATATCGAATTTGTGATTGATTTGGAACCGGGTACGCATCCTATTACAAAGGCGCCGTACCGGATAGCCCCACGTGAGCTAGAGGAGTTACGAGTACAGTTAGATGAGTTGTTGGCAAAAGGGTTTATCAGGCAGAGTTCGTCGCCTTGGGGTGCTCCTGTTCTATTTGTGAAGAAGAAGGATGGGTTGATGCGGCTTTGCATCGACTACAGGGAGTTGAACAAAGTCACTATTAAGAACAGGTACCATCTGCCGAGGATCGATGACTTGTTTGACCAGTTGCGCGGTAGCACGGTGTTCTCTAAGATCGATCTTTGTTCTGGCTATCATCAGCTTAGGATCCGTGAGGCAGATATTCCACGGACTGCATTTAGATTGAGGAATGGACATTTTGAGTTCTTGGTGATGTCGTTTGGTTTGACCAACGCACCATCAGCTTTCATGGATATGATGAACCGGGTGTTCAAGAATTTCCTGGGAAAGTTCGTTGTGGTTTTCATCGATGACGTGCTGGTCTATTCTCGCAATGCTGAGGAGCATGAGCAGCATCTGCGCTTGGTTCTATCGAAGTTGAGGAATCACAAGTTATTCGCCAAGTTGAGCAAGTGCGAATTATGGTTGTCCTCAGGTCTTGTTTATGGGCCACGTGGTGAATAAGGATGGGATCTCAGTTGACCCGGAAAAGATCGCAGCAGTGATGGATTGGAGCAGGCCCAAGGAGATCAGGAGCTTTCTAAGGTTGGCCGGCTACTACAGGAGGTTCGTGGAGGGTTTCTCTACCCTAGTTGCACCTTTGACCAGGTTGACTCAGAAGAACGCGGCCTTTGATTGGAGCAAGCAGTGTGAAGAAGCCTTCCTAGAGCTAAAGAACAAATTGTGCACTGCTCCTGTAAGACCCCCTTTTATTTTTCTTTTTCAACCACCGGGGTCTTAGGCCCAGAACCGCCGCTTTGCGGTGACACCTTCACGTCCTGAAGGGTCATCACCACAAGGCGCCGATTCTGCCGGCCAATTTCGATCACAAAAAGTAGCACAATTATTGAAGTAAGAGCAATGCAGTCCACAATAATAAAAATCACATAAATATAATAAGACTCCACGAAGGGAGTGTCCACAGAAATATCAGAGTACTATAAATACGGGCTTATGCCCGGTACAAAATATCCTCACTACAAGTCTCTCATGCGGAAGCGAAACAGTAAACTACTCAAGGTCGAGACTCACGGTCCCGGCTGTGTGAACTCCGGAGCTAGACTGCCCCATCTCCAGGCGCACCGATCTCTGGGGCTGCTCCTCCATGCTGGGCTCCACGATCCCCTAAATGATGCGGTTCGAAAACCGTTAGTCATAAAGACTAAGCCCTATCATCCCCTACCCCTTCCCCCATGGCTCCTAGGTACCGAGCGGAGAGGAAGAAAGGGAAGGACATGATGGTAGAGATAATCATGAAACAGATGGCAGCGGAAACTAATCTAGCAAGGTGTATTCGGTGAGCAGTTAATATGATTGTTGTAATAGGTCTAGCAGTAAGAAAAGCAATTATATGAATTTAAACCTTCGCTTATGCGAGAACACATAAGTAAAGGGATCTTTTGTAAGGCTCCCATCGTATAAGTGTCCCATACCACTTATACCTTGGGGTGACGGTTATCAAACAGCAATGGTTGTTATATATAGAAATTAACCTTTGATTTATAAACTTGCCCACACAAGCTTATAGACCAAGGGGTCGTTTTGCAGGTCCTAATGTATAAGCGTCCCATACCACTTATACTTTAGGTGTCAAAGTTTAATGAATCGATTATGCTATGACATGCTAGTGGGTATGATGAAACATGCAAGTGCAACTCACACACCCGACTCTGTGCACACAGACCTTTAGTTCCCCCTTTCGGAGCCGTTACCTCCCAGGATACCTCAGTAGTGGCAAACGGAAGCGGTGGGTTGGGCCTCGCCCACCTCAAAACCAGTAAAAGCACCACTGGTCTGACCTATTGTACGCCTCAACGCTTGGTGCACAAAGCGGACGCCTGCGTACTCTTGCCGGCTGGCGCACCGGACTTCTGCTGGCGGAGTGCTAATCACCCCGCCGAGTCAACGATATCGGTGTCGGTGCAATCAAACTCCCCGATATCGAAAGACCCACCACCTTAACTTTCCTATCTTATGCACATGCAAGTTTAATCGCAAAACAAACAGAACCGAGCCGAAGCTCCCCGGACCAAACGTCCGTCTCCAAACCAACCGAGCCGAAGCTCCCCGGACCATCCGTCCGTCTCCAAACCAACCGAGCCGAAGCTCCCCGGACCAAACGTCCGTCTCCAACCATCCGAGCCGAAGCTCCCCGGACCATCCCGTCCGTCTCCAGAACAACCGAGCCGAAGCTCTCATCAATCTTCCTGTGCCAACAGTGTTTGTGAAAGGTGCAATCCTAGTTACTAAGTTACTCTTGCCAGTTTATTATTACAGTTTACGTTAGCCCAGGACTGCCCCCGGTATACCCCGTGAAGGGCTCTCAAGGGGCACTAGGAACCAAGACGGTGCATTACGGCCCGAAGTTCCCTTTCGCAAGGCACTTATTGTTATTGGTTATTTTCCCTTAACCCGATTCCCTTCTCATATTACGATAGACTATCCTAGGGTGATTTTTAAACCTTCCACTCCTCGGGAAAAGCGATCTTTCGCCAAACCCGAGCACCTCTTAACTCTAACTATCACCACTACTCACTAATCTTTATATCTTCATCAGATCATGTTCTATTGCATTTCACAATTTACTAAATGCAGACCAACCTAGGCTACATGTCGAACCGGTTATGCAATGATCGATTACTCATCCAAATGCCCTAAACTATTTACTGGAGACTCATCTTGATATAAATAACCTAAATCCAGAAAATGGAAATTCTCCTAATTTATTTGGCATTTAATTAAATTCCTCAAAAATCCAAGGACTACCAGTTTGAACATGAACTACCCTAACTATTCATGCAAGATGTCCAGCAAATTTATGATAATTAATAGGTTATCTCAGAAGGCTAAATCCTCAGTATCACAATTTTTCTATCATCAAATGACATGAAAACTATTTTGGAAATAATCTCTAATTTCTATAGTTTATGAATCAAGTACAGAAAATATTCTTCCAAAAATTCTAAATAAATTATGACATGATGAATAAGGCCTAAAATTTGCACTGGCTAAGTTTCATAATTTTCCAGCAAGCATTTTATCCATAATAATTTTTTTAAACATAAAAGCCCTTTCTATCATTTGTGAATAAAGTACTAGATTTACTCAACATAAAATTCTATAAAAATTCAGGGATCAATGTTCTACAAGTCAAGATCTAAATCCAGAATTTTAACTGATTATAATTAATGTAAAGCCTCAAATTAATTGAAACAACAAATTGGGCTAATAATCCTTTAACACATGAAGTATAATATATATTAATCATAAAGTTCCAGAAAAATTACCATGAGTCTAAAACATCCTAAAACCCCCTCCTCCCGAGTTTCATAATTTTTGGATTAGCTTTAGTGCTTAAAATAACTAAATTACATTTCTATCCTAATCCGACATCTCGACTTTTGAGGTACCTAACTACCTCCAAATCCATCACTATTTCAACCAGAGGGTTTTCATCATATCATCCCCCTCTCCTCCAAATTTCAAGAGCATACAAGAGCTTTTGCTCCTATGTCCTTCACAAACCTCAAACTCCCACCCGTTGGAGTTGAGCCAATCTCTTAGGGTAAATCCACCCTAAGCCACACCATGTTACCCAAGAGGGTGGACATAGACTCAACAAGTCAGTGGCCAACAACTTCAGCCTCTTTTGAGGAGATTTGTCCACTCCATCTCCAATCGTACTTTTTCCCAAAGTACCCCTCACCAAGACCTATCTAGGACTTGATACTTCCCTATTCAAAACTCGACCAATCGAGTAGAAATTTTGTACAGATCTTAATATTGATGCCAGGGACCACCACCCAAAATTTGGGGGAGTTTGGGCTTAATTTCATCTCCTAATTAATTTTATATTGTTTATTAAATTTTTACAAAAACTTTAGGCAAAAGTTCTCCAAAAATTCTCATTTTTGGACAGCCTCTCGATATACATATTATAGACTTCCAGTCCAAATTTCAAGTCATTTGGACATGTTATGAACCGTGGGCAACCAATTCAATTTCTGGTTAGCCTAGGTCTTGATCCCACCAAAATGAGTGCTGTGGTCAAACCACTCACCCAAATTGAATAAAATCAATTATATATTAAAGTAGACCCAGAGGGCTACAACTTTTGTGACTGGTCATTTTTCCTAAAACGGCCTCTAAGTGCCTCATTTTACAGCCCCAAAAATATATTCTAATAATACAATTTCCCATCTGGTAATTTATAATAATCTGTATATTATAAAGTTTATCCTACTGTTCATCTTCTTCATGAACCCGAAAACCAGACACAGGAAAAATCATTTTTCCTGTAAGCATTCCGTGATCCGTTGCCGGCCGTCCGGTCACTTCCCTGGCCAGCCACCACCACCACCACCTCCGTTGAGGCGATGGCTAGCGGTCGGCGGTGGTTTGGCTGCCGGAGGTGGCGGTTTCCGGCGAACTCAAAATACCTTTTTCATGGTTTTTCCATGAAAACGAGAGATGGATCCGGCTCCGTTGAGCGCGGACCTATTTTCTAAGGATCCTACGATCTACCCATGAAAAGAAGGAGTAGAGGAGGACCTTGTTCGCGGTTTGAAGGCGAGAAGAGCGTCGAGGTGCCATGGCGCGGTGGTGGCGTGGCTGAACTCCTCTTTACAGCAAGAACAAGGATCTGCTTCGTTTGCTTGAGCGTGTAACCCTCTCCTCCTGTCCAAGTGGGCTTTTATAACTCAGGAAGTGGGAAGGTGAATGGGTAAATCCTTAATGGCCATGAAGGCTCCTCCCCTTAACGTTTCGGTTACGGTGAAGGGATAAGAAACGTCGGAACTGAACAGGTGTGTACAGCTGGCGGTTTTCTATTGGACCACCTTTTCCTCATTTATTATAGGATTTCAGAAGGAAAACGGCCGGTAGTTACTCCTGGTGTAACTTCCCACACCAGCATTTAATACCACGCGTGTTGGAATAATTTCGGGCCCGAACCGTCGTTTCGGCCAATGTCACGGGCGTGACACATAGGTCACGGGCGTGACAGGTCCGAATAGTCAATCTTGGGTTCGACGATCGTCGAACAGAGATCGACGATCGTCGATGATGGTCACGGGCGTGACACCTTGGGTCACGGGCGTGACAGGTCCGAATGGCAGATTTTGGGTCGACGATCGTCGAATTGAGATCGACGATCGTCGAAGGCTGGTCACGCCCTAGGTCACGGGCGTGACACTCATGTCACGGGCGTGACAGGCTCGGGCCGCAAGGTCGACGATCGTTTCATGGCGATCGACGATCGTCGATGGGGTCACGCCCATAGTCACGGGCGTGACATCTTGGTCACGGGCGTGACATGCCCACACAGCGCGTTCGACGATCGTTTCATGGAGATCGACGATCGTCGAAGTAGTCACGCCCAAGTCACGGGCGTGACGGGTCGGTCACGGGCGTGACCAACCCTTGACCCAAAAACTCAATCGATTTATTTTCACTTTTTGTGCTCCCTGGGGTTCTGACTCGACCATCCGACTCCTAGGGGTCTAGCCGGAAATGGGATGTTACAAATCCCAATAAACAAAACAAAAATTTCGTCCCCGAAATTGAGGTTGAGCCTATGGGGATTTCTATCGGAATAAATTAAACTTGTAACATCCCATACGATCTTTCTATTGGGTTCAGGCGACTGTTCGTCTGATAATGAAGACAATCTCCCCAATAAACAAAAGATTAGCCCCTACCTTTCTGATTAAGTGCGCATGCCTAGGTCCTGGATATTCCGTATCTAGTCTTAACATTCCAAAACAAGAAGGCAATCTATAGTATACCGAGAGGTGATGAGATGTACCTGACTGAACAACTCCGGGTATCTTTGCCTCATCAGATCCTGCGGTTCCCAGGTGTGCTCCTCCTGACCGTGATTTCTCCACAGAACCTTGACTAAGGGGATCTTCTTGCGGCGCAAGATCCGCACTCCTTTGTCGTCGATCCGAACCGGCTCCAAGTGAACAGATCGGTCTGAAGCTACCGGCCCTTCGGTGGTCAAAATCCGCTGCTCCGGGCGTAGTAGAGCCCTTCTCAGCGAAGAGATGTGGAAGACGTCGTGTAGAGCTGCCAGCTCCGGTGGCAACTCTAGCCTGTAGGCTAGGGGTCCGATCCGCTCCAGGATCCGGTAAGGGCCCATATACCTAGGGCTGAGTTTCTTCCTCCGACCACGCACCCGTGAGACTCCGTGCATGGGCCGGATCTTCAAGAACACTCGATCCCCTACCCGAAACTCCACCTGACGATGCCTGGCGTCATAGTATTTGGCCTGTCTGCTCTGCGCCTCCAACATCCTTTCTCTGATCAGTCTCACCTGAGCCTCGGTATCCTCCACAAAATTCGATCCCAACAGCTTCGGATCCTCGTCTTGAACCCAAGAAAGCGGGGTCCTACATTTTCTTCCATACAGGGCTTCATAAGGTGCCATCCTGATGCTGGACTGGTAGCTGTTATTATAGGAGAACTCGACCAACGGTAACATCTTCTCCCACGGCTCCCCTCGGTCCAGTATACACAGCCGTAGTAAGTCCTCCAAGGTCCGGTTGGTGCGCTCGGTCTGCCCGTCCGTCTGAGGGTGGAAGGCCGTGCTAAAAGTCAACCGGGTGCCCAAATATGCCTGCACTGACCGCCACTCCCTGGATGTAAACCGTCCATCGCGGTCCGATACTATCGTCCGGGGCACGCTATGATATCGGACATACTGCTCCACAAACTTCCGTACCAGCACTCCCACCGAGTCATCCTTCCTGATCGGTACAAAGCGGGCCACCTTCGTCAACCGATCAACAATCACCCAAATCGAGTCGTTCCCTGTCCGAGACCGGGGAAAACCATGTATAAAATCCATCGCTATATCGTCAAACTTCCACTCCGGCACCGGGAGTGGCTATAACAATCCTGCGGGGTTCCTGCACTCCGCCTTCACCAACTGACACGCCTCGCAATGGGTCACGAAGTACGTAATGTCCTTCTTCATGCCCGGCCAAAACATCGTCCTCTTCAGATCAGCGGTCATCTTTGTGATCCCCGGGTGCACGGAGTACCGGCTACAATGCGCCTCCGTCAGAATATCCTCTCGGATCTGGCCTCCCGCGGGTATATATACTCTGCCTCTGAAGTGGAGCAAACCATCTCTCAGGGAATAATCTCCTGTCGAACCTTCCTCCAAAGCTCGGAACATCGGCTCCGCCCACGCATCTGTCCTCTGTCCGTCCCGAATGCGATCCCGAATATCGTCTATGGCCACTATCGATGCCAGATACTCCCTATACAGATCTGGGTCATCCTCGGACACTAGGGATATCTGCATGTCTCTGAATGACTGGACCAGCTCCATAGACATAACCTGGGGCCCAGCTTCGGAAGTGGCCGCTCTCCGGCTCAACGCGTCGGCCACCACGTTTGCCTTCCCTGGGTGGTAGTGCATCTCATAATGATAATCTGCTAAGAACTCCACCCAACGCCTCTGCCTGATATTCAGCTCCTTCTGAGTGTCCACGTATTTCAAGTTCTTGTGATCGGAGAAGATATCGCAGTGGACTCCATAAAGGTAATGACGCCAGACCTTCAGAGCAAAAACGACCGCTCCCATCTCGAGGTCGTGCACCGGGTAGTTCCTCTCATGGATCTTCAGCTGGCGGGAGGCATATGCTATGACATGTCCGTTCTGCATCAGCACCGCTCCCATCCCTTGATATGATGCGTCGGTATACACCTGGAATCCCTCCTTTCCGGATGGAAGGGCCAGAATAGGGGCAGAGATGAGTCGGTCCTTCAGCTCCTGGAAAGCCGCCTGGCACTGCGGGGTCCAAACGAAAGGTGCCTCCTTCTTCGTCAAAGATGTGAGGGGGAGGGCAATCCGAGAGAACCCCTCCACGAACTTCCGGTAATAGCCGGCAAGTCCCAAGAAACTTCGCACATCGGTGGCTTTCTTCAATTGCGGCCAATCGCGAACTGCCCGAATCTTTGCTGGATCTACTAATAACCCGGCTCCGCTGATGATGTGGCCTAGGAAGGCCACCTCCTTCAACCAGAACTGACACTTGCTGAATTTTGCATAAAGGCGATGCTCCCGTAACCTCTCCAAAGTCTGTGCCAGATGCCGAGTGTGCTCCTCCTCCGTCCTAGAGTAGATCAGGATGTCGTCTATGAATACTATGACGAACACATCCAAGTAGGCTTCGAAAACCCTGTTCATGAGACTCATGAATGCCGACGGAGCATTCGTGAGCCCAAAGGGCATCACGGTGAACTCATACAGGCCATATCTGCTACTAAAGGCCGTCTTCGGGATATCCTCCTCCTGGATCCGCAGCTGGTAGTATCCTGATCTCAAGTCCAGCTTCGAGAAATAATGGGCCCCCTCCAGCTGGTCGAATAATTCGTCTATCCGTGGGAGCGGATAGGTATTCCGGACGGTCAGCCTGTTTAGTGCTCGATAATCGATGCACAGGCGGAGTGTCCCATCCTTCTTCTTCACGAACAGAACCGGAGCTCCCCATGGCGAGGAACTCGGTCTAACAAAACCTGCCTCAACTAATTCCTGCAACTGAGTCCGAAACTCTGCCAACTCCTTTGGGGCCATCCGATAAGGGGCCCTAGACGCCGGCTTGGCCCCCGGCACAAGCTGTATCTGAAAATCCTGCTCTCGGTGTGGTGGTAGTCCTGGCAGTTTCTCCGGAAAGATGTCAGCGAAATCTCGCACCACCGGGATGTCTGTCACCGACTCCTTAACCTCCGCCATCTCAAAAAGAATCTGATAGACCTCCTCTCCCTGTAGATGGGCCTTGACGGCCTGTACCGAAGATAAGAGTATACGAGAGACAGGTCTTATACCTTCAATGGTAATGAAAGAGTCCCCGTGTCTCACGGTGATCCTCTTTGCCTGGCAGTCAATCTGGGCATAGTTCCAGTGCAGCCATACCATGCCCAGGATCAGGTCGTAGTCCGTCAGCTTCAAAATCGTCGCTGGAGCCTCGAACGCTTTTCCACCAATCTCCGCCTCCATATTGCAGTGATCCGTGGTAAGGAGCTCTGATCCATCCGGTAGTCGCACCCTCATCCTCGAGCCTGTGAACCGCTCCACACCTTCCAGTCCTTCCACGAACGACTCCGACACAAAGGAGTGAGTAGCTCCAGTATCGAACAGCGTGCGGGCAGGCTTGCCGCTGATGAAGACTATACCTGGGGTGATGAGATATCTTAGGGTTCTATAATGAGTTTTTACTTTCCTTGCTATCAATCTAGTGCGATTCAAAGTTTTAACAACTTAAAGGGGAAATTCTATGAAAACAAAGAAGCATTTCGGCATACCTGCGATGACCTGCTCCGGATTCCGCGGCTGTGCAAGGTCCAAGGCATATACCTGCTCTCTTCCCTGTCTACGATCTTCCCCCTGGTATCCTCGACCGCGGCCGCGTCCTCGGCCTCCGTAATGCTGAGCTGGTGGGCCGCCCTGATGTGCTGGAGGTGGTGCCCCCCTCATGGGGCAGTTCCTCCGAATGTGCCCAATCTGATGACAAAAGTAGCACTCTGGGGGATACGCCATTCCCCCGGGTCTCGGCATCTCCTGCATCCGAAGGGGTGGAGGGGCCAATACCACCTGTTCCCTCGGCTCCGGCCTCACGTCCTGACGAGGCTGGTCCTCTGTCCTCCTCCCCTCTGGTACAGCACCCCGCCGCTGGTCATTCCTTCCTCTTCGTCCCTGATCCTCTGCTGGCCGCTTCCGGCCCCGGGTGGTGTGCCAATCTGCCTCAATCCTTTTGGCCATCTCCAAAATCCGGGAGATGGGCCCGTCAGATACAAACAAGAGGGCCTCCCTCAAGTCCTCACGCAGGCCCTTGTAGAACCTCCTGATATACCCCGCCTCGTCCAGCTGGTAGGAATCTGCATATCGAGCCAGGTGGTCAAACTCTCGATGGTACTCCACCACGGTCCGAGTACCCTGCTTCAGCTGTAAGAACCGCTCCTCCAAGTCATCCCTAGCCGACTGCGGAACGAAATGCTCCAGCAGTGCGGCCCTGAACTCCTCCCAAGTGATCTCCGCAACCTCCCTATCAGCAAAGGTCGTGTCCAACAGCGTCTTCCACCACCTCTTTGCATGGGACTCCAGGCAGGAGACAACCAGAGCCACCTTCTCCTCCCATGGACACCGAATCCCGGTCAGCATCTCATACATGATATCTAGCCATTCCTCCGTCCGAACAGCCGACTCTGTCCCCAGATAGGACGGGAGAGAAAGACCCCGGAAGATGCTGAGCCAGTTGGCCCCCGGATTGGGCTGCGGGACCGGAACCTGCTGGGCCCTGAAAGCCTCCAGAATGGCAGTCAGGGTCTGTCCCATGTCTGACTGAAGGAAAGGAGTGGGGGCCAGTGGGGGTGGTGCAACATCCTGAGCCTGTGGAACTCCACCTTGAGGCGTAGTCCGTGCTGGAGGCTGCGTAACAAAAACACACGCTGAGAAAACGTTCAAATACTACATAAAGGTGGACAAATTATATGTGATCCCCATATGGGCACACCACTGCTTCCGCTGCTTAGTTTGTCCCCAAACTAAACTCGAGCGGGGGTGACCGAGGGTTTGTGGACTGCTACTTCCTTCTGATCGATGTTTCCTCTGATACCACTTGTAAGACCCCCTTTTTTTTTTTCAACCACCGGGGTCTTAGGCCCAGAATCGCCGCTTTGCGGTGACACCTTCACGTCCTGAAGGGTCATCACCACAAGGCGCCGATTCTGCCGGCCAATTTCGATCACAGAAAGTAGCACAATTATTGAAGTAAGAGCAATGCAGTCCACAATAATAAAAATCACATAAATATAATAAGACTCCACGAAGGGAGTGTCCACAGAAATATCAGAGTACTATAAATACGGGCTTATGCCCGGTACAAAATATCCTCACTACAAGTCTCTCATGCGGAAGCGAAACAGTAAACTACTCAAGGTCAAGACTCACGGTCCCGGCTGTGTGAACTCCGGAGCTAGACTGCCCCATCTCCAGGCGCACCGATCTCTGGGGCTGCTCCTCCATGCTGGGCTCCACGATCCCCTAAATGATGCGGTTCGAAAACCGTTAGTCATAAAGACTAAGCCCTATCATCCCCTACCCCTTCCCCCATGGCTCCTAGGTACCGAGCGGAGAGGAAGAAAGGGAAGGACATGATGGTAGAGATAATCATGAAACAGATGGCAGCGGAAACTAATCTAGCAAGGTGTATTCGGTGAGCAGTTAATATGATTGTTGTAATAGGTCTAGCAGTAAGAAAAGTATTTATATGAATTTAAACCTTCACTTATGCGAGAACACATAAGCAAAGGGATCTTTTGCAAGGCTCCCATCGTATAAGTGTCCCATACCACTTATACCTTGGGGTGACGGTTATCAAACAGCAATGGTTGTTATATATAGAAATTAACCTTTGATTTATAAACTTGCCCACACAAGCTTATAGACCAAGGGGTCGTTTTGCAGGTCCTAATGTATAAGCGTCCCATACCACTTATACTTTAGGTGTCAAAGTTTAATGAATCGATTATGCTATGACATGCTAGTGGGTATGATGAAACATGCAAGTGCAACTCACACACCCGACTCTGTGCACACAGACCTTTAGTTCCCCCTTTCGGAGCCGTTACCTCCCAGGATACCTCCGTAGTGGCAAACGGAAGCGGTGGGTTGGGCCTCGCCCACCTCAAAACCAGTAAAAGCACCACTGGTCTGACCTATTGTACGCCTCAACGCTTGGTGCACAAAGCGGACGCCTGCGTACTCTTGCCGGCTGGCGCACCGGACTTCTGCTGGCGGAGTGCTAATCACCCCGCCGAGTCAACGATATCGGTGTCGGTGCAATCGAACTCCCCGATATCGAAAGACCCACCACCTTAACTTTCCTATCTTATGCACATGCAAGTTTAATCGCAAAACAAACAGAACCGAGCCGAAGCTCCCCGGACCAAACGTCCGTCTCCAAACCAACCGAGCCGAAGCTCCCCGGACCATCCGTCCGTCTCCAAACCAACCGAGCCGAAGCTCCCCGGACCAAACGTCCGTCTCCAACCATCCGAGCCGAAGCTCCCCGGACCATCCCGTCCGTCTCCAGAACAACCGAGCCGAAGCTCTCATCAATCTTCCTGTGCCAACAGTGTTTGTGAAAGATGCAATCCTAGTTACTAAGTTACTCTTGCCAGTTTATTATTACAGTTTACGTTAGCCCAGGACTGCCCCCGGTATACCCCGTGAAGGGCTCTCAAGGGGCACTAGGAACCAAGACGGTGCATTACGGCCCGAAGTTCCCTTTCGCAAGGCACTTATTGTTATTGGTTATTTTCCCTTAACCCGATTCCCTTCTCATATTACGATAGACTATCCTAGGGTGATTTTTAAACCTTTCACTCCTCGGGAAAAGCGATCTTTCGCCAAACCCGAGCACCTCTTAACTCTAACTATCACCACTACTCACTAATCTTTATATCTTCATCAGATCATGTTCTATTGCATTTCACAATTTACTAAATGCAGACCAACCTAGGCTACATGTCGAACCGGTTATGCAATGATCGATTACTCATCCAAATGCCCTAAACTATTTACTGGAGACTCATCTTGATATAAATAACCTAAATCCAGAAAATGGAAATTCTCCTAATTTATTTGGCATTTAATTAAATTCCTCAAAAATCCAAGGACTACCGGTTTGAACATGAACTACCCTAACTATTCATGCAAGATGTCCAGCAAATTTATGATAATTAATAGGTTATCTCAGAAGGCTAAATCCTCAGTATCACAATTTTTCTATCATCAAATGACATGAAAACTATTTTGGAAATAATCTCTAATTTCTATAGTTTATGAATCAAGTACAGAAAATATTCTTCCAAAAATTCTAAATAAATTATGACATGATGAATAAGGCCTAAAATTTGCACTGGCTAAGTTTCATAATTTTCCAGCAAGCATTTTATCCATAATAATTTTTTTAAACATAAAAGCCCTTTCTATCATTTGTGAATAAAGTACTAGATTTACTCAACATAAAATTCTATAAAAATTCAGGGATCAATGCTCTACAAGTCAAGATCTAAATCCAGAATTTTAACTGATTATAATTAATGTAAAGCCTCAAATTAATTGAAACAACAAATTGGGCTAATAATCCTTTAACACATGAAGTATAATATATATTAATCATAAAGTTCCAGAAAAATTACCATGAGTCTAAAACATCCTAAAACCCCCTCCTCCCGAGTTTCATAATTTTTGGATTAGCTTTAGTGCTTAAAATAACTAAATTACATTTCTATCCTAATCCGACATCTCGACTTTTGAGGTACCTAACTACCTCCAAATCCATCACTATTTCAACCAGAGGGTTTTCATCATATCATCCCCCTCTCCTCCAAATTTCAAGAGCATACAAGAGCTTTTGCTCCTATGTCCTTCACAAACCTCAAACTCCCACCCGTTGGAGTTGAGCCAATCTCTTAGGGTAAATCCACCCTAAGCCACACCATGTTACCCAAGAGGGTGGACATAGACTCAACAAGTCAGTGGCCAACAACTTCAGCCTCTTTTGAGGAGATTTGTCCACTCCATCTCCAATCGTACTTTTTCCCAAAGTACCCCTCACCAAGACCTATCTAGGACTTGATACTTCCCTATTCAAAACTCGACCAATCGAGTAGAAATTTTGTACAGATCTTAATATTGATGCCAGGGACCACCACCCAAAATTTGGGGGAGTTTGGGCTTAATTTCATCTCCTAATTAATTTTATATTGTTTATTAAATTTTTACAAAAACTTTAGGCAAAAGTTCTCCAAAAATTCTCATTTTTGGACAGCCTCTCGATATACATATTATAGACCTCCAGTCCAAATTTCAAGTCATTTGGACATGTTATGAACCGTGGGCAACCAATTCAATTTCTGGTTAGCCTAGGTCTTGATCCCACCAAAATGAGTGCTGTGGTCAAACCACTCACCCAAATTGAATAAAATCAATTATATATTAAAGTAGACCCAGAGGGCTACAACTTTTGTGACTGGTCATTTTTCCTAAAACGGCCTCTAAGTGCCTCATTTTACAGCCCCAAAAATATATTCTAATAATACAATTTCCCATCTGGTAATTTATAATAATCTGTATATTATAAAGTTTATCCTACTGTTCATCTTCTTCATGAACCCGAAAACCAGACACAGGAAAAATCATTTTTCCTGTAAGCATTCCGTGATCCGTTGCCGGCCGTCCGGTGACTTCCCTGGCCAGCCACCACCACCACCACCTCCGATGAGGCGATGGCTAGCGGTCGGCGGTGGTTTGGCCGCCGGAGGTGGCGGTTTCCGGCGAACTCAAAATACCTTTTTCATGGTTTTTCCATGAAAACGAGAGATGGATCCGGCTCCGTTGAGCGCGGACCTATTTTCTAAGGATCCTACGATCTACCCATGAAAAGAAGGAGTAGAGGAGGACCTTGTTCGCGGTTTGAAGGCGAGAAGAGCGTCGAGGTGCCATGGCGCGGTGGTGGCGTGGCTGAACTCCTCTTTACAGCAAGAACAAGGATCTGCTTCGTTTGCTTGAGCGTGTAACCCTCTCCTCTTGTCCAAGTGGGCTTTTATAACTCAGGAAGTGGGAAGGTGAATGGGTAAATCCTTAATGGCCATGAAGGCTCCTCCCCTTAACGTTTCGGTTACGGTGAAGGGATAAGAAACGTCGGAACTGAACAGGTGTGTACAGCTGGCGGTTTTCTATTGGACCACCTTTTCCTCATTTATTATAGGATTTCAGAAGGAAAACGGCCGGTAGTTACTCCTGGTGTAACTTCCCACACCAGCATTTAATACCACGCGTGTTGGAATAATTTCGGGCCCGAACCGTCGTTTCGGCCAATGTCACGGGCGTGACACATAGGTCACGGGCGTGACAGGTCCGAATAGTCAATCCTGGGTTCGACGATCGTCGAACAGAGATCGACGATCGTCGATGATGGTCACGGGCGTGACACCTTGGGTCACGGGCGTGACAGGTCCGAATGGCAGATTTTGGGTCGACGATCGTCGAATTGAGATCGACGATCGTCGAAGGCTGGTCACGCCCTAGGTCACGGGCGTGACACTCATGTCACGGGCGTGACAGGCTCGGGCCGCAAGGTCGACGATCGTTTCATGGCGATCGACGATCGTCGATGGGGTCACGCCCATAGTCACGGGCGTGACATCTTGGTCACGGGCGTGACATGCCCACACAGCGCGTTCGACGATCGTTTCGTGGAGATCGACGATCGTCGAAGTAGTCACGCCCAAGTCACGGGCGTGACGGGTCGGTCACGGGCGTGACCAACCCTTGACCCAAAAACTCAATCGATTTATTTTCACTTTTTGTGCTCCCTGGGGTTCTGACTCGACCATCCGACTCCTAGGGGTCTAGCCGGAAATGGGATGTTACAGCTCCCGTTTTGACCCTACCTACTGAGGGTGTGGAGTATGACGTTTATGTGGATGCTTCGCATGTTGTTTTAGGTTGCGTGTTGATGCAAGTTGGTAAAGTGATTGCGTATGGGTCAAGGCAATTAAAGACTCATGAGAGAAATTACCCTATGCATGACCTTGAGTTTGCAGCGGTGATTTATGCGTTGAAGCTGTGGAGGCATCTACTTTATGGGGCTCAGTGCAAGATCTTCACTGATCACAAGAGCCTGAAGTACGTGTTAACTCAAAAGGAGTTGAATCTGCGACAGCGGCAGTGGCTAAAGTATGTGGTCGATTATGATGTAGAGATCCAGTATCATCCAGGCAAGGCCAATGTAGTGGCTGACGCCCTAAGTCGGAAGACGAGGAAGATCTTTAATCTCTCTGCCGATCGTTTTGTGGAAGAGTTCCTCCTTATGGATATCTCAGTGGGATGCTGCATTATGCAGAGTAGTTTGGCAGTGGTAGATCCGTCTTGGATTACTCTTACTAGATTGCACCAAAAAGATAATCCGGACCTTCTGCACTTATACTCCAGGACTGAGAGAGGAGAGTTGCCAGATTTTTCTATCGATGATGCAGGTACTTTCAAGTACCGCGACAGATTTTGCATCCCTGCCGTTGGGGACATTAGGGGTATGGTATGTAGAGAGGCTCATGGATCCAGTGTTGCCTACGATCCAGGATCTACAAAGATGTATCGTGATTTGAAGCAAATTTCCTGGTGGTATGGGATGAAGGGTGATATAACCCGATTTTTTTTAGTGCCACACTTGCAAGCGTGTGAAGGCCGATCACGGAAGGCCTGGTGGCAAGTTGACTCCGTAAGAGATCCCGACTTGGAAGTAGGAAAGTATTTCTATGGACTTCATCACGGGCTTACCGAAATCTACAAGGGGATTTGATTCTGTTTGGGTTATAGTGGATAGACTGACGAAGTGTGCTCACTTCGTGTTGTATAAGATTGACTACCCGATGAAGAAGATAGCAGAGTTGTACTTTAATGAGGTCATCAAATTGCACGGTGTGCCTGTTAGCATTAATTCCGATCGAGATTCCCGGTTTACTTCTCGCTTTTGGCAGAGTCTGCAGGAGGGTTTGGGTACTGATCTGAGGTATTCGACTGCTTACCACCCACAGACCAATGGGCAGACGGAGCGGGTGAACCAGATAGTTGAGGATATGATCATATTCTACATTCTAGACCATAGTGGAGCATGGGATGAGCGATTGCGGCTTATGGAGTTTGCATACAATAATAGTTATCAAGAAAGTTTGAAAAATGGCTCCGTTTGAAGCGTTGTATGGGAGGCGCTACAGAACTCCCCTGTTTTGGGCTGAGGCAGGTGAGAGACCCTTGTTGGGTCAAGATGCGCTCGAAGAGATGGAAGTCGCGGTGAAACTTATTCGAGAAAAAGCTTCGTATAGCTCAGGAGAGATATGAAAAGAACGCCAATCGGCGTAGGTCGGACTTGGAGTTTTCTGTAGGGGACCTTGTGTTTCTTAAGGTTTCCCCGATGGTTGGTGTTAAGAGTTTTGGTAAGAACCGGAAATTTGACCCGAGGTATGTGGGCCCGTTTAAGATAGTGGAGCGGATTGGCGTGTCAGCTTATAGGTTGGATTTGCCAGCAAACTTCCCTGGTGTTCATAATGTATTTCATGTAAGCCAATTACAGAACTGTGTGCGCAGTAGTGGGCAAGTCTTGGATGTTGTGCCCTAGTTGGATCCTAATCTCTCTTTTGTTGAAGTGCCGGTCCGCATTTTGGATACTCAAAATCGGGTGCTGCGAAGGAAGTCCATCCCGATGGTCAAAGTTCTATGGAAGAATCAGGGTTTGGAAAGCGCGACTTGGGAGTTAGAGTCGGCTATGAGGGAGGCTCACCCTCAACTGTTTCCCTGATTGGTTTGGTTTGTTTTCTTCTCGTAATGTTTGGCTTGTTATCTTTCCCTTCTATAGTAGAAGTGTTGTGCGTAAAGTTTCAGGACGAAACTTTCTTTTAGGGGGAGTGACTGTAACGCCACTGATTTTTTTTTACGATTATTTAATTCTTGTTTGGCGTTACGTCGACGTGTTTTCTTTGCTTGTGCCATCTGTGGTGTGTGGTCTTAACTCCTTAGAACTGAGTGGCCTATTTTGTAGCATATTGGCAAGATCTCCCTAGCAAGCCGAGTCGTTTTGGGTGACCCGGTGTGGCCTCTAGGGGGATGCTTGTGTTTTTGCTTCGGGTGGGTATAACTTGAGTTCTGTTCGTCGAAAGTTAATTTAGACTTTGCCGATGCGTTCATAGCATGGGTATTTAGCTATGATGAGAGTTTCGTCGAATTCCGAGGTAGTTTGGTTTTCGCGCCGTTTTGGGTGTGCTAATAATAAAAGCAAATGTGTATATTTTAAAGCTATTTAAATGATCATTTTCGGCAAAAAAGCTTCGAGAGTGAACCGACGGCTTAGGAGGCGGTAAAGATTAGGCGTGATTAGAGTTATTTAAAAGCCTTAATCCGTAGATGGAGGGCCCACTTTTCTTCTTCTTCCCGAGACCGAACTCGCCTCTCCTGTACACAAAAAAGCAGCGGAGAAACCGCCGACCTGCTACCCTTCAGACGTCGATTTTGGGAGTGTTTGTGGACGGAATTCGATTTCGAAGGCGGATTTGGATTGATCTCTCTTAGACCTACGTTTCTACGATAAAAGATTTGATTTTCGTGGAGTTTTTAAGAGGCCCGAAATTCTGGTTTTGGCCCTTTTCCGCCATTAAAGTTCGGGATTTTTGCTATTAGGGTGTTGCTGCTGCTGGTGCCGTGTGAAGATAAGGGAAAGCCGACCAGGCTTCGTCAAAAATTGAGGCAAGTGGTCCTTGCACTTGCAGTTTTGTTTTTCCCCCTCTTAACTACCCGGTTAGCCCTAGGATAGAAGATAAGCTTTTCTCTTTTTGCTTGTGAAACTTTGTGCTTTAGTTTCCCTTTATGAGCCCCCCTCCTTGTGCTGTTTTGCTCAACCCGCTGGTTTTTTACACCATCTAGACTCTAGATTTTTATTTCTGGTTTGGTGCTTTTGCGGGTGGAGCCGAGAGAGAGAGAGGGAGGTTTCTGTGGTAGTGCTCTGGTTAGAACCAGTCTTGGTAGGCTCTCGGGATTTGGTGTTGAGTGTGGTGCACACACTCAAAGCCAAAAGCCGCCCGGGATTGGCGTTGAGTGTGGTGCACACACTCAAGGCTATAGTTTGGTCTGTTCTTTTGCGGCTAAGTAGTGAGGCGATTGAGTGAGAAGATTCGTCTAAGTTAAAATTGACGGGAATCACTAAGTGATTCTCGCCGATTTCGACGAGTATCGTCAGTGATTCCCGACGATTCGGTGAGAATCAATCTGGATTCCTGCCGATTCGGTGAGAATCAATCTGGATCCCCGCCGATTCGACGAGAATCAATCTGGATTCCCGCCGATTCGACGAGAATCAATCTTGATTCCCGCCGATTCGGCGAGAATCAGTCGGCATTCCCGCCGACCTCTTCCTGTTGGTGTTTGTTTAGGGTTTTCCTGCGGTAAAGTGCTAAGGCATTGAGTGAGTAGACCTCACTCAATGCCGTAGCTATTTTGGCATTGAGTGAGGTTAAATCACTCAACGCCACTGCCTCTTTTGCTGAAGGCGTTGAGGGAGTGGACCTCACTCAACGCCATAGGTTTTTTTGCATTGAGTGAGGTTAGCTCACTCAACGCCAGAGTTTTCTTGCGGGAGGCGTTGAGTGAGAGAGCCTCACTCAACGCCATAGCTGTTTTGGCGTTGAGTGAGGTTAGCTAACTCAACGCCAGAGTTGTTCTTGCGGAGGGCGTTGAGTGAATGAACCTCACTCAACGCCATGCTGGTTTCTAGCGCTGAGTGAGGCTAACTCACTCAACGCCAAGGTCTGGTGAGGCGTTGAGTGAGTGGGGCTCACTCAACGCCAAGCCATGTTGAGTCATCTCAATGCTGATCCCTTACCTTGATTTTCGCCCTGAGAGAATTCCTTGATTTTTTTTGATGTTCCTTGTCGGCTATGTTTTCTTTCTCAAAGGCCAAATCGTGGGTCGTGGTTAGTAGTGGTGGTTTTAAGCTCTTATGGGGGGGTGGTGTTGTGTAATTTAGCCGTGGCCACCCTTTTCTTTTATCTTGCTCCAGGTACGGGCTGGGCAAGGGGGTGGGAGGTCCCTAGTGCTTTCACATGTAGACCCCTGAGCTTGGTTTCTTGGAAATAGTGGTTGGGGGACTGAGTTAGCCTCAACCTGGATCCGCGATGTTTTTGCTACTACCATCTCTCACAGCTTAGGGTGTTAGACGTTTCTTCCTTGATAGATTATAGCATTTGGGCTCATGGTAGCCTTATTGACTCTGTAGCTTTTGGGCAGAGCTACTGTTGTGTCCTCACACTTAATGCTCTTCCTTTTTGCCTTGCCTTGGGCAGTTGTGACTGTTACTGCTTTGTTTTCCTCTTTTATGTATCTTCTTATTGACACTTTCGAGCAGTTTTCTAGTTTTGCTTGCTGAGGTATTCTTTCTTCTTTGAATGCCTCAGGTTCTGGATAGTAGCCGCTCTGTCGGCTAGTGGTGTTGTGCAGTTGCTTGTGGTCTCTGGTGCTATAGAGATCAGTTCCTTGTTTTGCGAGGTAGTTTTGATGTGTTTTTTTTTTTACAGACATACATTTTTGTCAGTGGGTTCGTGTCAGTTTGTTGGCGCCCACTGGTAGTTTTTACCTTGATACTAGATATGTTACTTGTTGCTGCTACCTTTATTGGAGATCGTCTACTTTCTCTTGGGATGATTTATGCTAGGTTGCTAGTTACTTTTAACCCTAAAAACATTATTATAAGTATTACTCATAATCAGCATGTTTTATAAAACTTGTCACTATTTTTCAAACAACGTAAAAAGATCATTTTTCTATATATATAGTATAAATCAAAAGTAGGGTCCTGCATAGTATAAGTTGACCTCTAGGGACACTTATGCACTCTTTTAGGATGTCAAACCTGAATAAAGTATTTTTCCGCAGCGTATAAGTATAGTTTTTAAATTGTGGACTAGGTGATCCACCGAGCCGAGGGATACGGCCTTTAAAAATATAACTGGTTTTCTAATTATTTAACTTATGAATTTTCATAAGGTTTAGTTGATAGTGGTTTTCCTGAGCATCGGCAGTTATCCCCTGCTCAACGTGGCATCATGACGTGTGTTTTCTCCTACTCTGATAATTCGTTTTTCCTCGGAGAAAATGCGTGTTGTGACAGTGGTAGAGGAAGTTGAGACATCAAGTGATTCTGAGGAACAAGTAGTGTTCAGTTCAAATAAGGATGCCGAGGAAGAACAAAGAAGATCTCCAAGGTTCTCACCTGGAACTAGTGTTCATGTGCAGTGGGAGAATTTGCAAGAGGAAGATCAAGTTGGGGGGCAAACCTCACTGAATTGCCAATGGATACAACTACCACTATAATTATGGATGTTGTACAAGAACTGGAACAATCAAAGGTTCCTGAACAAAAAATGTCTGAGAGAGATGGAGGATGGAGTTCCAAAAGAGACTGAAGAAGAAATTCTTGTGTCTAAATAAACTAACATCTAGGGGGAGATAGCTGAAATTCCCCAGATTGAAGTTCCTAATGCTGAAATTCAGTATGCAGATGTTACCTTGGAAAGTATCAATATTAATGAGAAAGGTACAAGAGTTGAGGGGGAGTTGGCCCCAGATACTGTTAAAACCAAAGAGACACCGCCAGTTGAAGAGCTAAGTTCTTCTGAATTTGAAGAAGAAGAAGAGTCTCAGCTAAAGAAAAGAAAGTTATCTGAGATTAAGAAGAGGAGCAAAAGCTACAAAAATCATTTCCAATCTGGGACACCAACTGCTCCTACAAGAGATACCATCCTATGCTAGTGCAAATTCAAATAATGCTGGATAGCATAGGACAGATCTTGAGAAATATGTTGATGAATGCTATAACGAGTTACAATTCAAACTGGCTCAAGATATAAAATCAATCAGGTTTGAGGTAAATTTATTAAAGACAAACATAACCAATTTATTTGAGAAAGGAGCAAATGATGTTGTCTACCTGGCCAAGAAACAACAGGAAGCCAAACAACTAGAAGATGATGTGGAAATCAAGCAAGGCTATGTCCTTGAGAATCAGAACAGAATGAATGAAAATCTGATCATAATGCATAATACTACATTAGAAGAACTAAAGAAACAGGCCACTAGATTGGGAACTAAGATTGATTGCACTATAAAAGAAATGGAAACAGGACTGGCAGCTCATAAAGTATCACTGTTAAAAGATATCAAAGCATCTGATAAGGAGCTGGATGATCATCTTCTAAAAGTAAAGTCAACTCTAACTTTTGGAATCCAACACTTGGATGGCCAATTAAGATTTCAAAAGAATGATTTAAGAGATCATGTTGAAAGAGAAATCATAAAGTGGGAGAGAGAAATGAATAAGACATGCACTGAGTAAGCTATCCAGACCTCCAATAGCATAAGAAAGACTTTAGGCTACTCTCCCATCAGGTATGATGAAGACCAAGTTGCTGAGTCTGGTTGCCAACCAGCTCAGTTTGAGGATATTTAACAGGGTATACAGACTATGTACAGTCCTCCTCAGGGTTTAGATCAGAATGTAATCTGTGAGAAAGTGGACAAGACTACCACTACCAAGGAAAAGGAGGCTCAGCTATCAAAGAAGAGATTCAGAGAATAAGCTGAGGTCATGCCAGATTTTGAGCAATGGAGCCCAACCTCCAGATCTATTATCCTCACTGCATGGAAAGCAGTTAATGATAATGTAACTGAAAGGGGTAAGTGGTATACAGAGCAGGAATGGACTAAGCATCTAAAGCAGTAGGATGTCATTCTAAAATTCAGACATGATCTAAAGACATGAAGGATTCCTGTTAATTCTATTGTGCCCAGTAAATACTTTCAAAAGTCATTCCATTATTTTTAAAGACAAAGGCTGAAAGAGGAAGAAATTGCAAAGACTAAGGATTATAAGGGCAAGAAGGTTGCTGATGATAAGGAACCAGAAGTTAAAGCCAAAGTCCACTCTGAAAAGGGGATTGTTATCACAGAACCAAAATTGCCTTAGGAAATTTTAGTTTTGTATTTGTTCTAAAAACATTGTATAACCAGAGTTCATATTGTAAATCTTTTGACAAACTATTAATTAAAATTTTGGTTTGCACAAACATTTAGTGTGTTAATTAATTAGTATTGCAATTCATTGCTTTTTCTTCTGTTCATCATAATTCTTGTTGATTAATCTATAACGTAATATGTGATCTTGTCTGTGTTATAAAACAACATTGTTATCTTAATGTCTTATTCATAATATTTTTGTGAAAATATGTTTATCATTGAGTAGGGTTATGATTTCTCCAAATATGGGGAGATTGGTTGGTACATTGGAAACTGTGTACCTGATTTGGAGAAATCCTTTTCAGCTCAATGATATACATATAGTTGTATTTGATGTATGTTAAGTTCTTGTGTGCAGGCAAATAAAGCTAAGAACAATAGTGTCGAGACACTAGACCAATATTGAGACCTTTGTCAAAGATGTGCTGAGACTTATGTCGACACTCAAGACTAGTGTCGACACACTCTACACAAGGAGTGCTGAGTCAAGGAGAAAGTTATATCGACACCCAGGACTTGGGTCGACGCTATGATACAAGAAAGAATCTGTGGACACTCGAAACTAGTGTCGACACACACTACTTAAGGTTTGTCAAGATAGAGATAAGATGTGTCGACACTAGGGAAAAGTGTTGACACACTACACATGTTGTGTTAAGACAAAGAACAACATTGTCGACATAAAGGACAAGTGTCAACACACTCTATACAAGAGATGTTGAGACTGAAGTCAACTGTGTCGACACTCCGAACTAGTGTCGACACACTGCACAAGCTGAGTTAAGACTTGAAGCAAGCAGTGTCGACACTAAGGACTTGGGTTGATACCATTAGTTAGGAAGTAAGCTGTGTCGACACACAGGACTTGTGTCGACAAATTCTACATCATAAGTGTCGAGACAAGGTGAAGGCCGTGTCAACACTTTCATAAGTATGTCGACATCACTAAAAGAGAAGTGTCGACACCCAGGACTGGCATCGATACATCCCGTAACCAAGTCCTGACACGTAGAGCAGAGTTATATACAAAGTGCAAAAATCAAGTCAGAGGATCTGACAGCTGTCAGAACTGTCAGAACTGTCAGATGTCAATAATTAATCGGATCAGCCAATTACCTTTGACAAAGTTAATATAAAGGGATCTACTCTACAGAAACAAAAAAAATAGAAGAATAACATCACTTCCCAGATAAAAAGTGCAATATGCTAGATTTCAAAAGGTGGAGAGGAGCAAGATCAAGAATCTACTTCAACATTCACCAGCCTAGATCTACCCTAATTTCATCTTCAAGAAGCTTTGTAAAGCTAAGAAGGGTAGGATCAAGTCCATTACAAAAAAGGATCATGGAAGCTGAATTTTCAAGATCAGTTCAAGAATCAGTCATCCTCTTCTCTCTTACTGGGTGACTAATTCAGAGTTTATTCATTTTATATATTGTAAATCTTGTAAGATCTACTTGTAGATCTGAGTGTAGGGGAAACAATTTCTCTGAGTTATAATACAATGTTATAAAGGCTAAGGTAGGGCAGGAATTGCCTAAGGTAGGAGAAGTCAGTATTTCTCTGAGGTGTAGGAACTAATTGTTCTGAGTTGTAGGGCAGGAGTTTCCTGAGGTGTAGGAGTGTTGATTCACTATGAAGTAGAGTTCTTGGAAAGAACTCGAGGTGTAGGATCTTGGTGATCTGAGTGGTAAGTCTTATATAGTCTGAGTTGTAGGAGCCAGCTGGGCTCTGAGCTATAAGATCTGAGGATCTGAGTTAAGAAAGAAGGAGTTTGGCAAAATCTAGTTCATTGCTAGATAGGCAAAGGGGAAAAGTGGATGTACCCATCAATTGGGGAACCACTATAAATCTGTGTTGTGATTGCTGTGCTGTGATTATTTTAATTGTTGAATAGTTTTCTTGTTTTATCTGACCGGGGTAGCAAAAAGATAGAAAATCAGATTTCATTATCTAAAAGTAGCCAAGAATTAAATTGGACATATTCACCCCCTTCTAGACTACTCACAATCCTAAAACAAACATTTACAGACTCTATTCAGAAATATGTGTGGAGGGTCAAAGAAGACGTCCACGCGATCGGAGTTCCACACTCTGATTGCCAAACTGAACAAATTTCATGTGTATGCGTCGAGCGTGCTCGCGGAAATCACTAACAGTTTTGCATTCGAGGGCGTGGAGCAGGCTGTCGGTTAGAAGGCGTTAAGAGAGGGAAATGATTTTTCTTTATTTGTAATAATCAGGTACCACCCAGACAATGCATGTTCGCGCAGATAGGATCTGCTAAGTGCCTACTGAACTCCCAATGCGGACTTTCCTTCTATTTTTTGTGGTGCTTTGATGAATTAAAACTCACTCACCCCTGTGAGATCGCCCAACACTTCTCCTATATAAGGTAATGATGATATAAAGTGGTCGCGACGAACATTCTTTGCGGTCAAAAGTGCCCGCGACATTTCGCGCTTCGAGGAAAGACAAATATTCTCTATAAATAGGCATGCAGAGCTTTTCTTGGCAAACACCTTTGACCACCTTGGCAAACCTACAAGCTCCTCAAACCGGGTACACTCGCGCGGACTCAGTTATAGCCTTCTTGTTACACAAGCCTCCATCCGTCAGACTTTTGGACGACAAGTCCGCAAACCATCTGAGCGCCATCGAGGTATCCCCTGACCGTTTTGTTGCGTGGCTACCAGAGCGGGGCGAACATCTACATTCATTTTTCACTGACGAGCTTGTACTCCCTTTATAGCATTTTTATGTGGGGTAGACTTTCCCCATTATTCTAGAGAGGGTGGAGATTCTAAGCCATTATGGCCTTATCCCTTCCCAGCTTACCCCAAACTCTATAGGGCTTGCGATGAACTTCTTATTTTACTTGCGGATCCAAAGAGTCCTCTTCAATTTAAACATTTTCCGGAGGCTATTCTATGTTCGTGTGTATACAAAAGGGCAGCTCTATATTGGGACCAATAAGTTTTGGTCACTGAACCTCGCGAATAAGTTTTATGAATGGAAAGCCAGATTTGCCATATTCCGGGAGGACTTTTGAGGATGGATAGCTTATCCTCAGCCGAGGAATTAGGAGCATTTCCAATGTCCACCGATCGAGGGAATTGAAAAAGATATCATCAAGTTTCTTGAAAAGGCTCCATTGGACATCCCCTACTATATTGCGCGCTTGGGAGAGATCGTCTGACATAGATACTTCTGAATGTAAGGTTTTAATGCCGCCGACAATTTTGAAATTTTGTCTTCTTTATTAACGCTAATACCCTCCACAGTCATCCTGCAAATTCCCACTAAAAGGCCTCGCGAACTGCTAGGAGGTGCTCTGACCGCTACGAAAAAAAGTAAAGCGGCTGCCCTGAAGAGATCCGTTCCTGGAGGAGAGCAACCGTCACCCTCTCGCAAGTGCTAAGCGGACTCTTCCTGTAGGAGAAACCCATCACCCGTGCAAACTCCCTCGGCCATGGTGTCAATTACTCTCCCCTATGGACACTCCTTGATGGACAGCCTCCGGGTTCCACTGATGTCCCAGAATGCTGACGTGATCACACCATGCACTAAGCTCCCGCTCTGGAGGGAGAGACCAGAGGCGAACCCGCATGCCTTGGTTGCCTCTTCTGCAGTTATTGGGGACGAGGAGTTTGCGGAGTTCACGAGTATCTCTCCTGACCAGCTCACATAGAGGGCAACCAATGCCTCGCATAGAGCACTATCCTACAACACTGTCTGCTGGGGGGAGCTATAAGAAATGCGATAGGCTATCCAACGGTCTCATGATGAGGTCGCCCACCTACAAAGATAATTACATGTAACCATGATTCTTAAAACAAAGAGTCCACATACCTTTTTCTAATGGGTCGTCTCTTCGCCTGGTGAGTCTTTCTGCAGATAACCTGACATTTAAACACGAGATCCTGAAAGCGGGGGAGGTCTCCTCGAGAATAACCTTTGAGAGGGCTCGAGAGCTGCATCTTTTCAAGCAGAGGTTTGTGAACATCCAGTACAAGAAAATGTTTCCAGATAACCCCGCGTATGGCTTGACGAACACCTCCCCTTGGCAGAAAGTGGCCAGTGATGCTGGCTCTTCTAATGACTTGGAAGATAGCTAGAAAATTCTTCTTTTCGGTTCCCCTTCTATTTTTTTTGTTCGCACGTCTTTAGTGTGTCCGCTCGATAGAACATGGGAAATCTACAGATTAGCTGTGTCCATTGTCAGGGGTCAAGGCCGTTGTTTCTTACGCAATGTACCTGCAGGGCTTTTGTCCGCACACAACGTTGAAGTACGTCGGAGGGGAATAAGCGCCTGTTGCTTGGACCTTGTCTTCAGAAAGGATTCCTATAACAATAATAACACCTCAATCAATACGCGGTCGATCAACATATTCGGACCTGCCACCTATGCTGCCTAGGAGTGTCTCCTGAGAGCAATTATCGTGGTCTTATGGTGGGGAAAGTGACCGATACCGGCAGGAGGGTTAGAGGCTCTATGTTTACCTCCTGCCATGAATGTCCGGACTCATTCGAGGGGGCCCATGTAAGCTCCTGGACTCACCAGACTAGAGGCCGTGCGCGCTTCCTATGAGGCTTTATGGCAGCAAGTGAAAATAAGGAAATTCGTGCCCCTATGAGACAAGTCGGGATTCAGAGAAAAGGATGTGCCTTGTTAAGAATAATACCTTTTCAGGTCATCTTCGCTTTAGGTGTTGGGTAGCTCCCCGCCTTCATGTGTCTGCAATCTGTAAGCTCCGCTTGTGAGCACCTCCTGATGTTGAATGGCCCCTCCCAGTTGGGCTTAAGTTTTCCTACTTAGGCTACTCTCCCCGTTGCGTCAACCTTCTTTAGAACCAGATCAAATTGCTGGAACTGCTTTACCCGGACATTCTTTTCGGAATACCTGGCCATTCTTCGCATAGCCTCCGCTAGCCGAACTACTGACTGATCCTGAAGTTCCTCGATTAGGTCAATGTTGCACTTGAGTTCCTCATTATTATTTTTCATCCAATCGTTGTTGCCTTTCCTAGTTAACATCACTCGCAGGCTCTCGACATCGAATTCTACTAGAATGAGGGCCTCAGACCCATGCGAGAGTTTGATGGGAGTCTCCCCGGTAGCCGAGAAGGGAGTCGTATGAAGGGTTCATAGAACTGCCAGCAACTGTTCTGCCCAATTGCCACGAGCATTCTCCACCTTCTTTTTGAGCAGGTTTGTGATTTGTTTGTTGTCTTCTTCCACTTGTACGTTGCTTTGTGGATGATGGACATACGAGAACTGTAGATTGGTTCCTAGCTGATTGAAAAAGTCAGCCAACTCTTCACTTGCAAACTGAGGGCCATTGTCGATTACAATGATAGCTGAAGCCCCATACCGACAAACGATCTCCGCCTAAATGAAGATTTTTACCACCTGACTGGTGGTTCGAGCGAGTGCCTTGGCATCTATCCACTTGTTGAAGTAGTCGATCATTACCAAGATGAAGCGCTGCTGTCCGCTCGCCATCGGTAATGGGCCGATCAGATCCATCCCCCAACTGGTGAAAGGCTAAGGTACTGAGATAATTTTGAGCTGTTGCCCCGGTTGGACCTGCAGGGGAGCAAACTTCTGACACTTCACACATCTATTAGCGAACTCAGCATAGTCCTTTCTGGGCGTTGGCCAAAAGTACCCTTGATGGAGAATCCTTTTCTCAATGGTCCTGGCCGCGGAGTGACTTCTGCACTCTCTTGAATGTACTTCTTGTAGGATTCGGGGGACCTCTTCCTCTATTACACACCTTGCTAGAGGGGAAAGAAAGGTCTTTCGATAAAGGATTCTAGATACCAGGACATAGTGAAAGTCTTTGTTTCAAGGTAGCATACAACCTAGGGGGGTGAATAGGTTGTTTCACTTTTCTTATTTTCTTTTTGGTTTTTTCCTTTAGCACTTAATGTGTTGGCAGTTGTTTGCTTTCAAGAACCTACATAAAGAAAATAATAAAGAAAAGCACACACAGATTTATAGTGGTTCCCCAACTTGTGGGTACATCGACTCTCCTCCCACCTTGCCAACTTCCTATTAGGAATGGCACTTCTCCAAAACACTTCTCTAAGGAGCTTACACCTCAGATCCCCCAGGATCTCTAAGTCTCCTCCAAGATCTATAGATCAATCACAAGGGCCTATAACTAAGTAATCAGCTGATCACCTACCTCAGGCCAAAGGTCATACACTCAGGTTGGGAGGACAACCCTACCTCAGAGAGATTCATTCTCTTACTACTTAGGCAATATTGCCCTACCTCAGATCCAAAGGATCCTTCCTCAGAGAGCTTCACTCTCCTACTACTCAGGCAAAATGCCCTACCTCAGGCCAGTGGCCCTACAGCTCAGATCAAGTTGGATCCTATAGAATGATGAGTATTTGAATGTTTTGACACAGGGAAATTTCTCTGTGTCAAAAGCTAGGGCTGAGTTATGTCAGCACTATCTTGCTTCATAATAGTAGGTAGAAATTCTGCTGGAAGAAACTCAGAATGAAGATTCTGATCTTACTGAAGAAGAAGGTGAACTTTTGTTCTTCAATCAGCCAACAAAGCCCGCTGGATAATGATGGCTCTAATTTTTTCCTCTATCAGAAACCTTTCTGATTATGCTATAGCAGATGAATAAGCAACAGATCACTAAACTTTTCGTTCCTGCAGGAAGACTTCAAGCTCTTTCTCGGCGATAATGGCGAGAGAGATGAAGTCCGGCTACAACCTTTTGAAATTTACAATGCCCTAAAAGTAGTTTTGCTCTTGGCTTATCTCATCCTTTTGTAGTTCGCTGATCAACGACTCTTAGAGTTCAGTGGGGCCCACCTGCCGCTTCCAGCTGCACCGTGATTTAATAGAAGAAGACATACAGTAGATTTTTGGCAAAGTTTGTCGTGTTCTGTATTTTCTCCGTACTTGATTTGAAATCAGTTGACTTTGTCAATTTTGCTGACGTTAGTAGAATAGGCATTGAGTGAGCAAGCCTCACTCAGCGCCAAAATACTTAAACAAAATTATGTCTATCTAGGCGTTGACAGCGTTGAGTGAGCAAGCCCCACTCAATGCCTTTTGCCTTAGCATATTCTTCAGCTGCTTCTACATGCTTGATGTTGAGAGCGTTGACTGAGCATGCCACACTCAACGCTTTTTGCCATGGCCAGATTTACTGCTACTTGGCGTTGAGTGAGTAAGCTCCACTTAACGCAAAACTACTTAACAAACACTTATGTTATCTAACATTGAGTGAGTGTGCTACACTCAACGCATTTGGACTTAGCCAAATTTCTATGTCTGAGAAAAACACTCTCTTTGAGAATTAGTCAACGCATTATCACATGGTGTTGAGTGAGCTTCCCTCACTCAACGCTTGTTGACTTGGTAAATATTCATATTTTTCCTTTGTCGTTGACTGACTGAGCTATATTCAATGATTATGTAGCTATTACATTGAGTGAGTGAGCTACACTCAACGCCTGTAGACTTAGCCACTTTTCTGCTCATTTCTACTTAGGCTATTACATCATTAGCCTATCTCACAGCCTTTTGATGTATGGCGTTGAGTTTGTTGACTTGACTCAATGTCTGTGGACTTAGCCACTTTTCCAGCATGTCATTACTTTTGCTTTGACTATCTAGGCTCCACTCAGCTCTATAAGTAACTTGGCATTGAGTGAGTAGCCTTCACTCAACTCCTGTGGACTTAAACAGATTTCTGTCTATCCACACCTTAGGTGAGTGATTACCTGACTAAGCCACTTAGGATACTTATCCCATCATTAGTACTAGGACAAATCTGCATGTATGAACTTGAACATGTATTAAATATACCATTGTGTATGCTCATTAGCATATTTGACTTCTTCAAATCAAGGACATTGTGGGCAATGGATCCAACAATCTCCCCTTATTTGAGGAAGTCAAAACTCTCCACCAAATATCCGAGTCAATGATATAAACTAACAAATTGCAGTAATACAACAGAAAAAGATATGATAAGAAGATAAGTTATAGAAAACTTCCTTGTCTGCAGGGCATACCTGTACCTGCTCCCCCTTAATAGCTGCTACCTTCTTTTGATGAATTTGATACCACTTGTATCATTTTCCGCTTGTACCTATGAACTTGATACCACTTTAAAGTTCTTGAATCAGTAAGCTAATTCAAGTCCTTCTCCCCTTTTTGACTTCTGTAAATACACAAGGAGGATATTGTGCTCCCATTCTTTGATTTCTAATAGGCAGCAATCTGAACATCTTGAGAGTACTTAGAGTATTGCTGGACATGCTCCCCCTCAACTAAAGCAGCATTTTACATGTTCCTTGGTAGATAGTGTAGTATGCACTAGTCTGAACAGCACTTAAACATGATACCATTGATGGTACACCACTTGAAATGTCTTCAATCTATTGAAGAGCAATTCCATTTATAAGACATAATATGGCCTATAATAATTTAAGGAGAAACTGAAGCTATACTAGGTTTAACATACCCAACTCAAACTTGAAGGTGTTAAACTTTGCTTCATCTAGTGGCTTAGTGAAGATGTCAGCCACTTGCTTGTCCGTTGGGACAAACTCAAGAGTGATGTCTTCACATTCCACATGTTCCCTAATGAAATTATATCTTACCTCAATATGCTTAGTACTGCTGTGAGAAACAGGATTCCTAGCAATTGATATAGCACTAGTAGAATCACAAAGTAGGGGGCAAACTTATCTAGATGTTGTAGTCCTGGAGCTGATGCTGGATTCACAACTGAGCACAACAGCTACCTGCTGAGATGTACTCTGACTCTGCAGTTGAGATTGTAACACTAGTTTGCCTTTTGCTGCTCTAAGACACCAGTATTCCACCCAAGGGTTGACAGGTGCAATAAGTGTTCTTCCTGTCCTCTTTACAACATACAAAATTTGCATCTGAGTAGTCTGTTAGTTCAAACTCCCCATTCCTAGGGTACCATAAGCCAAGATCTGGTGTGCCCTTAAGATACCTCAAAATTCTCTTTGTAGTAGAGTAGTGAGATTCTTTAGGGCAAGCCTGAGACCTAGCACAAACACATGTAGCAAACATGATGGCTGACCTACTTATAGTAAGATATATAAGGGAGCCAATTATCCCTCTATACAAGGTCTCATCAACAGGCTTCCTTTCTTCATCCTTTCTATAGGCATATTTGACCCCATGGGAGTTCTTATGGTGGAGGAATTCTCCATGCCAAATTTCTTTATTAACTCCCTAGTGTTCTTAGACTGGGATATGGACAAGCCATCATCAGTCTATCTTACTTGGAGACCCAAGAAGAACTTAAGTTCACCCATACTGCTCATCTCAAACTTCCCCTGCATAAGTTTAACAAACTTCCTACAGAGATTGTCATTAGTATATCCAAAGATGATATCATCTATATAGATCTGGACTAGGATGATCTTACCCTTAGATTCCCTTAAGAATAGGGTCTTATCAATCTTCCCACTTGAGAATTTGTTCTCAATGAGGAACCTAGACAAGGTTTCATACCAGGTTCTAGGGGTCTATTTTAGCCCATATAGAGCTTTCCTAAGTCTATAAACAAAATCAACAGAGTTAGGAATAACAAAACTTGGAGACTGCTTAACATAAACTTCTTCTCTTAAATCACCATTTAGGAAGGCTGACTTTACATCTATCTGGTAGACTGTGAATCCCTTGTGTGCAGCATATGTAAGGAATAGTCTGATGGCCTCCAATCTTGCTACAGGGGCAAAAGTTTGATCAAAATCAATACCTTCTTCTTGCCTGTACCCCTTATCCACTAGCCTTGCTTTGTTCTTGATTATAATGTCATTTTCATCAAGCTTATTCCTTTAGATCCAATTGATTCCAATGATATTATGTCCTTGTGGTCTGGGAACTAGCTTCCAGACCTTGCATCTTTTGAATTGGTATAGTTTCTCTTGCATAGCCAATATCCAAAATTTATCTATGTTGGCTTCTTCAAACTTCTCTGGCTCCACCTGTGATATAAAACTGGCATACATAGTTGTATTCATATTTTTACTTCTGGTTTTTATGCCTTGGCTAGCTTCATCATTGATTTGGTGTGCTAGATGGTCTCTCAAATGTCTGATTGTAGGAGGCAATCTTCTTTCAACAACAGCTTTAGGAATAGCTCCTTGCTGATCTTCATCTGCTCCAAGTGTGTCTGGTGGACCTTCTGGAATATCCACTTCAGCTTGCAACACTGGAGCTGCATCTTTGATGGCTAGCTTTTCCACCAACATTTCTGTATCTGTAGTACTAGAACAGGAGCTTGGTAGCTCACTGTAAATAAGGGTGGACTCATCAAAGACTACATGTATAGAGATTTCTACAACTTGGTTTTTCAAATTTTAGATCCTATAAGCTTTGTTATGGTTGCTATACCCAACAAAAATCCCATCAAAGGACTTGGCTGCAAACTTAGTTATATAGGACTTTCCATTCTAAAGCACATAACACTTACTACCAGATTCTGAGATAGCTCGGGTTTTGTTTTCTGCCTTTCAAAATCTCTTGGGAGTTTTCTTGTGGCACTTGGTGATAGAGGCTCTATTGAGGACATGATATGCAGTGTTGACTGCCTCATCCCAGAAATATTCTAGGAGAGATGTGTCATTCAGTCGGGTCCTTCCAGCCTCTATGAGAGTTCTATTTTTTCTCTCAATAATCCCATTTTGCTGGGGTGTTCTAGGTGAAGAGAATTCTGGATGAATCTGATGCTCTTCACAGAACCTTGTCATGTTATCAGACTGGAATTCAGTCCCATGGTCACTTCTGATTTTGACCACAGAGCTGTTGAACTCATTCTGAATTTGCTTGACAAACTTAATAAAGATATCAAGGGTTTCATTTTTTCTCTTGAGGAAGAACACCCAAGCAAACCTAAAAAAGTCATCAGTCACCACAAGGGTGTAGACCTTCCTACCAAGACTATGAACTGGCATAGGACTAAACAAGTCAATATGAAGGAGGTATAGGCACCTCACAGAATCTTTGGTCCCAATACCATTGAAGGAAGCTTTTGTCTGCTTGCCCTTTTGACAAGCAAAACACATGCGCTCCTTAGATCACTTCACATTGGGACCATTCCTAACTAGCTCTTGACTAAAGAGCTTACCAATAGTCTTATAATTTATATGGGCTAGCCGCTTGTGCCATAGGACACAATAAGAGGCTTTCTAATTTTGCCACTATACAGATAGGAGAGTCTGTATCTAAACATAGAAAGTTTAAGCAATAAACATTTCCACTTCTCATTCCTGTCAATATGACCTCTTGGTCACTTGACCTCCTGATTAGGCACTCATCCTTATGGAAGACAATAACATAGCCAAGATCAGAGAGTTGGTTTATTCTTATAAGATTGTGTTGCAACCCTTCAATATAAGCCACCTTAGTGATGGTGACTATGTCATTGGTGATCTTACCATAACTTCTTGTTACTCCTCTATCTGAACCACCAAAGATTACTTTGGGTCCATCTTTTACTGGAGTGTATTCCTTCAAGTAGACCCTTGTCCCAGTCATGTGCTTGGAACAACCACTATCCAAGTACCATATAGGGGTATAGCCACATGAACTATCCTACAATATACAGTTTTACTTTACCTTAGGACTCCAATATCTATTGGGTCCTAGATGCATATTAGTCTGAAACTGAACATGTCCAACAACAAGTTTTCTAACTGGTGGGCTAACTCTTGTCTTGGCCACATTCGGATTATGCCAGAAGTCAATGGCATAATAACCTACCTTGTCATAGCACCAATAATCATGTATGTTGTATCTTCTTTTCTGTGAAGGCTTTGCAGGTGGATTGACTGCAGTCTTAACAGAAGGAAGAGGTGCAGCAGCCATTTTCTGAATTCTTTTAGCATGGATTTGACTGAAGGTTAGTCTACTTGCTGGCGTGTGTGGCATGTTCTGAATCCTATCAGCATCATCTTTCTTTTCAGATAGTGTGCTCTTGATAGCCTCAGAAACAACCATATTAAGTAAGATAGCAGACTGACCCTTAGTTAGATTTTGTGCTGACAAGTTCTGAGAATGCGCTGCAGCCACATTTTTGAGAGAGGGGGATGTAGCACCAAAACCAAATGGTCCATAATGGGCCATTTGAATTTCTTCATGGGCAGCCTTAAAGGAACTCACTGTACTATACCTTCCATAATGGTTGATAACATCTTTTGTTCAACTTATGGAAGCACCATTCATATAGTGACCATATATACTTTCCTAGTCATTCCTATTTGAAGGAAATATCACCCTCTTGAATGGGATAGGTGGCCCTGATGCCATTGTAACAACTGGAACTTTTCCATTCCTATTGGGATGGGCTGGTCTTGTGTTACCCTTTAAGCCCAACCCCTTCTTACCCTTCTGTGAGGAGGAGTCCATCAAGGGTAATACTGTATTGGGCTGAGATAAACTGACTGTGCCTTTATCTCTCTAGAGCTTTTCCTCAAGATCTCTAATGAGACTATTCTTTCTCTTGATAGCCTCCATCTGGATGCCTGAAAGGGTTTTCAGTTGACTTAGTTCCCTCATGGTCTTATTCAGCACAGATGCTGTTTTAGCAAGCTGGGAGGAAACAGGCTGAAGAGACAGAATCTCCTTAGTCTTTATCTTAGTCAACTTCTTGCACTTTTAAAAGGCATCAAGAAGTTCAACATATTTGTCAATCAGTAGATTGACATCACCTTTTGAGCAAGAATCATCTTCACCATAAGATAAAGAGGCTTCTGTACAAGGACTAGTCTCATACCAAGAAAAAAATTTGGATAGGGAATGTACCTTACTTTGACCAAGTTGATCATGGCTGCCCTCTTCATCAGTCATTGCCATCAGCCCTCTGCAACTGTGGGAATCTTCATCCACCTCTGAGTCACTGTCTGATAGTGTTAGAGGGGCCCTAATTCCTATCCTCACTAGAGGATAGTCTTCTCCTGCTGTAAAAGCTTTATCTTTAGTAGTAACACTAACTAGCCAAATGTATGCTTCCTCTTCTTCAGACTCAGATCATGATGAGTCTGTCCAGATTTTCTCTTTCTTAGCCGCAAAGGACTTTTCTTTCTTTCCCTTGTGCTTTTGGTGAGATTTCTTCTCACTATCCTCCCTTCTCTTCACTGGGCACTCAGCAATGGCATGCCCTGGCTTGTTGCAGTAGTAATAGATAATATTAGTGGAATTGTGTTTACCGGGTTTAGATCCATACGTTTCCTCCTTGGAGGATTTCTTCAAATGATGTGATGAGGAGGAGGGTCTACTCTTCCACTGCTTCTTCTTCATCAGCCTATTGAGCTGCCTGGAGAAGATAACAAAGTCCTCATCAGACATACTATTGTCTGATGCTTCTGATTCAGAGCAGTCTGAATCTGCTTGTCTTCTTGGAGGAGAAGGGGTCTTCCTCCTACTTTTCTTTGTGTCTTCTGCTTTGAAAGCCACAGACTTCTCTTTGGCCTGAGACTTGCAGTTGGTTTCTTCCTTTTTCCTGACAGTTAACTGCATCTCATATGAGAGTTGTTTACCAAATAGGGTGTGGTGTGGAGTGTCACCCAGCTTGGCCACTTCTCTGATGGCACAAATTTTTGTGTCCCGATCTCTCGTGAGAGACCTAAGAAACTTATCATTTAGCTCAAAATGACTAAAGATCCTTTCATAGGTCCTTAGTTCATTCATTATTCTAAAGAATTTTTCATAGCAGGTGGCTATGTCTTCTCCCTTGAACTGTTTGAAAGCTTCATACTCCTGGTTGAGTATGGACTTTCTATCATCCCTGACTTCCTCTATACCTTCCATGTAGATCGCCAGAGTGTCCCACGTTTCTTTTGCATTTGTTCGATGAATCAGATTTCCAAGGGTAGAATCATCAATTTCACTAACAATGATGTTCTGATCCCTCTTGTCCATGGTGGCAAGAATGACTTCATCCTTTGTCATCTCAGCATATGTCTTGGGTGTCTGGACATTTGCATCCAAAACAGACACTTTCATAGGGATGAAAGGTTCTTAATTAACTATTATTAAGATTCTAGGGTCAGCTGCTCCATGAACAGCCTAACCCTTTCTTTCAAGATGCCAAAACCTTCTTTCCTGTAGATAAGAAGCTTCATGGCACCTAGTGTAACATCCCGACTTTTATTGGTCCACGAGAGCCCTAGTGGGACAAATAAAAGTGGCCCGGACCTACCCATAACCCGGTGGGAGGTAACCCTAGGTAGGAAATAGAGCTAGAAAACTCTGAATTGAGCTCTGTCAGTTCCTATGGCCTCGTATAGTCAATATGAGCGCATCGGAGCTCATCGCATCACAATCCGAGATCTAATGACAGAATTGGATAATTTGATCGTTTTAATGCGCTGCGGCACGCAAATTTCGGACTTTCACCAAATGGACTCCGATTCGACCCTAGTCAGTGGCGTTGGGCTCGTGTAGTCAATACAGAGTCAACAGAAGTTGTTCTAGCAAATTTCGACGACATTTGGTCAACCCATGGTCAAATCAAGCATAGTCGTGCACCAAAAAGTGTGTGCACACAAATTGTTACACGACACCTGAACTTTGAACCGACCCCGACGACTTGGACCCAATTTGACTTTGACCAGCAAGGGGGACACCCCTAGGGTTGATTTGGTCAAACCCCCCAAAAAATCCACTTTTTGGAATTCTCTCCAAATGGGGGGCCCACCCCCCTCTTCATAATCACTTAGGGCCTTGCCCTCACTCACCATGGGCCCCTCCCAAACAGAAAGGAGCCCCTAAGGAAAGTAAAGGCCCACAAACCCCATACTCTCCTCTCCCCCTCTCTTTCTTCACCATGGAGGCCCAAGCCCATGGGGCTTTCCCCTATTCCCCATATAGGGAATATGTGGCACCTCCAGGTGTCCTTTGGAAAGCTGGAGGGTGGCGATTAATCCCTCCCTAAGGAGGGATTAATCCCACATTTCCAAAGGGGGGATAACCCTTCCCCCCCAATCCTATAAAAGGACCCCCCTCCCCTAATCCTCTTCACAGCTCTCAGAGCAGCCCCCTCCCCCTGCCCAACCATGCCGGAGCCCAGGTCGCCGGAAAAGGAGTGAACCGAGCCCACTCCGCCATATTTGGCATGGCCGACCAGGCCGACCCCTCCTAAGCCCACCAGACCCAGGTGGAAACTTCCTCCCTCTCCCCTTCACTATTTATGACATCTTGCATGCGCCCTCCGGCGACCGGAACGCCGTCAGCACCACCTAAGCCATGCTTCAGGTCGGGTGGTACCCAGGGAGGAAGGACACTTCCCTAGCACCGGTGGTGATGCTGGGGGAGTGCTATACCACTAGGGGTGGTGACCCCCAACGGCGGAGAGCAGTGGTACCGCCGGAAAATGCGGCTCTAGTGGCACTCGCAAAACAGAGCCATGCTCTGTTTGGAGCTGGCGGCGGCGGCCGGCGGCGCAAGGCCGTCGGGCCACCGCCAGCAAGATGCCCGACCACCGGCACTTCGGCCGAGGGTGGTGCGGTAGGCAGCCAACCACCCAAGGAGTGGGGGTGGCGCGGTGGCGCTTGGAACAGAGCCCCTGCCACGCTAGGCTCTCAGGTTAGATTTTCCAGTGGCGCCAGGCCGCCGGATCACCGCCCAGAGATTCGCAAGCCCCTGGCGAGTTGAGCGGGGCCGGCGCCGGCGGCTGGCAGTGGCTGGTCAGCGGTGGTGGAGGTCAAGCTCATTTCAGTACTTTAAATTCAGTACTACTCTAGTCTTGTACTTGTCAAGCTCATTTCAGTACTTTAAATTCAGTACTACTCCAGTCTCGTACTAGTCAAGCTTATTTAGTAATTTTAATTTAGTACTACTCCAGTCTCATACATGTCAAGCTCATTTCAGTACTTTAAATTCAGTACTACTCCAGTCTCGTACTAGGTCAAGCTCATTTCAGTACTTTAAATTCATTACTACTCCAGTCTCATACTGGTCAAGCTCATTTCAGTACTTTAAATTCAGTACTACTCCAGTCTCGTACTAATCTAACTCATTTCAATACTTTAAATTCAATACAACTCCAGTCCCATACTGGACAAGCTTATTTCAGTACTTTCAATTTAGTACTACTCCAGTCTCGTACTAATCACATTTCATTCCAGCACTTTAAATAAGCAGCATAATCACCGCACTTGTCCTCATTGCAATTTACTAATATTATCTCGGGTCCTGCTCTGACGAGCAGTCGTTGTTAGGGTTGAGCCTTAGTTGGGGATAACCAGAGTCGAGATATTCCTCTAGGTCTAGCCCCAAATAATGCGCTCCCACACTCCTTGTCGAAAGTTGAGCTAAGCACTGCCGCCCGAAGTTTGAAGCCTAGTAGGGCAGGCCGACGTAGACCCGGTGTGAATATTTGTTTGCCGTTGTTTAATTATTTGTAAATTGCTTGCGGTGGAATCGTGGAGGGTCAGTCCCTTCCGCAGACCGTTCGTACTGGTGCGGGAAGGTTGACGACTCAAGACGACAGGGATATGGGTACCACGGGTGACCAACTGTTATATCATTCCCCATCGGGTTTTCCTCCGCTGGTCGGCCAAAACGATTCGTTGGATTTCGCTCACATCCAAGAGTACACAAGGTTATACGTTAGGGCCTGGGGTTGTGCGGTACGACCACCCCTAGAAGTGGCAAGACTGGCCACTGTCACCGACGTCCACATCTGTGAGGCCGCGGGGCTCGCTACCCTGCTGGAAACTGAAGCGGTCAAAACTATATCGATATAGGGCTTGTGTGCGCGGCTATGAATTCCTGCGGTGTTTGCGCAGTTGTGAATACCTGCGGTATGTGCGTGGCTATGAATGCCTGTGATAGAATTTAGTATGTGAAAATATGATGTGTTGATGTGCTAGTGGAGCCTTATTATAACTGATTTATATTACTGCTGCCTTTTCAAGTTATACTATCCTACACTCTTTTGTAGTTGCTCCAAGCTATATATATATATATATATGAAATTTTGTACTAACTCTCTCTTGCTTCGACTATCTACTTCTATTTGGTGGGTGTGTTCTCGTCGCTAGGATATGGATCCGGGGAGGAGATTTGATTCAACTTAGTTCTGTGACTAACGGTTATTTAAATAACCATTCACAAAAAATGGAGCACCATAGTGACCCGCTGCCACATGAGATTACGCCAATAGCTAGGACTGCTCGAGCAGATGCACCCCCGACTTCTTTGGAGTTTATAGACATGATTACTGCCGAGAAGCATAGGGAGAGAGAGTGGGAGGATTATATGTAGTACTTGTACTGCCCACAAGCTTGTTTAAACTATTAGGCTTCAGCCCTAAAACCTCTGTATTATTTTATGATGTATATATATATATATGTCAGTGGTTTCCTGTTAATGCTTCAGCTATACTCTGATGAGTTGTGAATCATATGATTCGAGCCAAGCAAGGCGGCCAACTAGTGCTTAGATAGGGTGGATCATTTCCCCTAAGGAGCACTGGGTGGACGTCTTGGGCCAGTAGCTCCCCTCCAGCCCGACCCGGGCAAAATGTTGGGGGGGGGGGTCTACACCTAGCTCCTTACAATTCACTCCTGAACCCATAAGGACTGTCTATAGCTACCTTGGATAATCACTAAGATGGTTAGATCCTTTTTGAGTAACCTCCCTCTGATACCACTTGAAAGTCTTTGTTTTCAAGATAGCTTACAACCTAGGGGGTGAAAAGGTTGTTTCACTGTTATTATTTTCTTTTTGTTTTTTCCTTTAGCACTTAATGTGTTGGTAGTTGTTTGATTTCAAGAACCTGCATAAAGAAAATAATATAGAAAAGCACACACAGATTTATAATTGTTCCCCAACTTATGGGTACATCCACTCTCCTCCCACCTTGCCAACTTCCTATTGGTCAGGGCACTTTTTCAAAACACTACTCCAAGGAGCTTACACCTCAGATCCCTCAGGATCTCTTAGTCTCCTCCAAGACCTACAGCTCAGCCACAAGGGCCTACAAATCAGTGATTAGCTGATCACCTACCTCAGGCCAAAGGCCCTACACTTAGGCTGGGAGGACAGCCCTACCTCAGATCCAAAGGATCCTACCTCAGAGAGCTTCACTCTCCTACAACTCAGGCAATATTTCCCTACCTCAGATCTAAATGATCCTACCTCAGAGAGCTCCACTCTCCTACTACTCAGGCAAAATGCCCTACCTCAGGACAGTGGCCCTACGGCTCAGATCCAGTTTGATCCTACAGAAAGATGAGTATTTGAATTTTTTGACACAGGGAAATTTCTCTTTGTCAAAACTATGTATGATTTATCTCAGCACTATCTTGCTTCGCAGCTGTAGGTAGAAATTCAGCTGGAAGAAAATCAGAATGAAGATTCTGATCTTGCTGAAGAAGAAGGTGAACTTGTGTTCTTCAATCAGCCAACTGAGCCCACTGCGTAATGTAGGCTCTACTTTCTTCCTCTATTAGAAACTTTTCTGATTATGCTGTAGCAGATGAAGAAGCAATAGCTCACTAAACTTTTCGTTCTTACAGGAAGACTTCAAGCTCTTTCTCGGCGATAATGGCGAGAGAGATGAAGTCCGGCTGCAATCTTTTGAAATTGATAATGCCCTAAAAGTTGTTTTGCATCTTGACTCATCTCATCCTTTTGTAGTTCAACGATCAACGGCTCTTAGAGTTCAGTGGGGCCCACCTGCCGCTTCCAGCTGCACCGTGCTTTAACGGAAGAATATGTACAGTACTTCTCGACAAAGTATGTCGTGTTATGTAGCTTCTTCGTACTTGATTTGAAATCAGTTTACTTTGTCGATTTTGCTGATGTCTACACCTGTGGACTTGGCCAAAATCGAGCATTAGTAGAATAGGCGTTGAGTGAGCAAGCCTCACTCAACGCCAAAATACTTGGACAAAATTCTGTCTATCTAGGCATTGATAGCGTTGAGTGAGCAAGCCACACTCAACGCCTTTTTCCTTAGCATATTCTTTAGTTGCTTCTGCATGCTTGGCATTGAGAGCGTTGAGTGAGCATGCCTAACTCAATGGTTTTTTCCTTGGCCAGATTTACTGCTACTTGGCATTTAGTGAGTAAAGTCCACTCAAAGCCAAACTACTTAACAAACACTTCTGTTATCTGGCATTGAGTGAGTGTGTTACACTCAACGCATTTGGACTTTGCCAAATTTCTGTGTCTAAGAAAAACACTCTCTTTGAGAATTATTTAACGCACTATCACATGGCATTGAGTGAACTTGCCTCACTTAATGCCTGTGGACTTGGTAAATATTCATAGTTTTCCTGTGGCATTGTCTGACTGAGTTATAATCAACGATTATGAAGCTATGGTGTTGAGTGAGTGAGCTACACTCAATGCTTGTGGACTTAGACACTTTTCTGCACATTTCTACTTAGGTTATTAAAGCATTAGCCTGTGTCACAGCCTTTTGCTGTATGGCATTGAGTGAGTTGACTTCACTCAATGCCTGTGGATTTAGCCAATTGTCCAGCCTGCCATTACTTTGGCTTTGAATATATAGGATCCACTAAGAGCTATAAGTCATCTAGCATTGATTGAGTAGCCTTCATTTAATGTATGTGGACTTAAACAGATTTCTATCTATCCACACCTTAGGTGAGTGATTACCTGACTATGCCACTTAGGCTACTTTTCTTTTCATTGGTACTAGGACAATCCTGCATGTATGAACTTGAACATGTATTAAATATACCATTGTCTATGCTCATTGACATATTTGACTTCTTCAAATATAGAACATTGTGGGCAATGGACCCAACACATAGTGAGTGGCCTTTAGCTTGAATCTTCTCTCATCGCTTACTGAGGGATGAACCAAACCTATTGTTAAGTAGTGTAAGAAAAGGTCTATCCATGAAGGATGCTGGTCTATTTCCATGACATCCATCTCTTCTATTGCGAGACAAAATAGCTCCATGAGAGTTCCTCCGACGGGGGTCCCATACTTAGCCAATTCATCAGCCTCCACATTTTCCTCCCTTGGAATGTGACATATGCTGAATGACCGATGGTGCCCCACGTGCTGCTTGACAAGGGTCGAGTAATGTTGTAGGAGTGTCTCCCTTGCCTCAAAAACTCTATTGATTTGTGAAGCCATGACTAGAGAATCAGTCTTTACTTACAAATCTTCGACGCCAATTTACCTAGCTAAGCTCATTCCTGCTTGCATAACTTCATACTCTGATTTATTGTTAGTTACGGGAAAGTGAAACTTCACGGCTTATTCATTCTTTCTCCCATAGGGGCTATTGAGGACGATTCCTGCTCCAACTGATTTCGGACAGGAGGCGCCAGCCACAAACTTCTTCCAACTCATAGATCTCGAAACTTCTTCTTTCCCATCGATGACAACGTCAATGAGGAAGTCCGCCAGGACTCGAGCCTTGATGGCAGCCCTTAGGATGCACATGATGTCGAATTCGCTGAGCTCAATGGCCCACTTTGTAACACCCCAAAAATGAGATGCGATCACTGGAGGTTACTATATGGCGGTAGGATTATCGCCGACGATAGCTCGGGGAATTAAAAGACTCAGGGCTCGGGTTGTTACCACAAGGCAATAGGCGTTACCGCGCCGCGCTAGCCTCTCGATGAGTGTCGAGAAATAATTCTCGAGTAACCGATCTACCTCCAGGCGCTAGAATGTTATCACGGGCGATAGCTATGGATAGCAGCGCTGGCTGGTCAAAGCGGTCACCGTCTGGGTTACCGCACATCGATAGGAGTTACCGCACCGCGGTAGCTTTTAGATAAAAGCTAGACTTGATATTTCATTCTCATTTTCTCTCACACTCTCTTGCTTACTTCTGAAGAGGGAAGAGGAGGAAAGGTCCAGGAGCTCAAGAAAAGTCAATCCAAGGTGTGCTTGTGATCGGAATAGCGAGTTGATGTTAGATCTGTGGAGAGGAAGTTGTGAAGATCAATTCCATCCGGATCAAAGATCACGGTCATGGCTCCGAAGAAAATTACAAGGGTAATGATTTTCTCCTTGGACAAGTGAAGTCCTCAATATGCATACTTGCATGGAACCCCTCGCCAAAAGGTGAAGAAAAGGTTGTTTCTGATGGGTAGTTCGGTATGATCCCTGTTTAATATTACATATAGATCCGAAAATATAAAGTATGAAATAGGAATGATGTGTGAAGCCCATACGGACGGGTTGGTCTGGATTGGTGTTGTTTATTTCATATGCCAGAGAAGACTCTAAGTATAAACGTGTAGTTGTACAGAGTCTGAGGGTTGTACCTGTGAAATGAGAGTAACAGGAAGTACTAGAGTTCAGCTCCAGGACAATACCCAGGAAAGATCATAGTTCGGGGAATTGTTGATGTCGCTAGGCGATAGTGAATGTCACCAGGCGATAGCTCCCTGTGAGCTAAAGCTTTGTGTGGCCTATTTTTAAGAGACCTGGGGGCCAGTATATGTAGAGTTGTGAGCTTAAATTGCGCAGCGATGGTAGGTTCCAGCCTAAAATGGTACAAAGCCGTGTGGCTTATGTTTGGGTTGAGCTGTGGAGGCCAACTACTATGCAATCAAGTTAAGTACCTCTGAATGACTGGGTCATTAAGTTAAGTACCTATGAATGGACAGTTAGTCGTTAAGTTAAGTACCTCTGAATGACATAGTCGTCAAGTTAAATACCTCTAAAAGACAAGGGTTATCGTTAAGTTAAGTACCTCTGAACGACATAGTCGTCAAGTTAAGTACCTCTGAAATGTGGTGATACACGGGAAATCTTGTAGTCCGAAAATGTGCCCTGAGTGCACAGGGCGTGTGGTCGTTGAGCCTACGTCTGTGGTGAATAATGCTTAAATGCACTTTGTTATTGCCCCTATATATATACATATTGCTATTTGTAGGGAAGGAGAACCGCCGCCGCGAGTAAGGGGTGGGGAAGTTATAAATTGGTCCGTAAAATGTTGACCGTTTCTTTGTTTGTCGTATTTGTGTGGGCCATTTATGCAGATGCTGGAGAGCCAAGTGGGAAGTAGCGGGATGAAGCCCTTATACTGCGATTGGCTGACCCTTGAAGGCGCAAAGGTGAACTTTTTACTATTTTCATGTGTGGCCGACCTATGTGCCGATGTATGAAGTCACTTGTTGTAAATGAAACAGTTGTAAGGCTGAAAGGCCCAAACATGTGTTGTATATTATATATATATCATTCCTGTTCAATCTTGTGTAGTGGACATTTCTGCTATTTTGGGTTCTACTTAAAATGCTTTCGTTAGAATACTCTGAGTTAGGATGCGTTCATAGTTGAATTTGGATTTGGAAGAAATAAGTATCTCCTTACCTGTCCATAGTATATGGCGTCAGGTCCCGGTCGTACCTTATGTCATATGCTATACGACTGATGGGGGCATTATAAAATTGGTATCAGATTCCATTCACGTTCTTTCTTTTTAGAATTCGTGGTCGAATTCTTTTAAGGGGTGGTGAGTACGTGCATGTGCGCTACCTTGATAACAAAACTTAACTCATGAATGCCCACTTAGGAATGAAAATACACATGTTTGAGGAACCGGTATGTTCTTATAATTGCTTTTGGCAATATTCGTAGTTGCTTGCCTGTGTGTTTCACATTGTAGGTGATTAGAAGTGGTTCGGGGCAGCTAGAACCCCAGCGCTTGGTGGAGAGTAGTGCACCAAATGATGTGCCAACACATCCTCCTTCGGCGGTAACTATACAGTTGGTTGCTAAAGCCGTGTTCGCAATGTTTAATGCACAACCAGGGGGTCAGAGACAACCTCCTTTTCCTGCGATGGTCTAGGAATCAGTTAGCGTGGGTGAGCACGTAGCGGTGAGACATGTGGCTGTTGAGCCAGTGGCCGCAAGGCGAGTAACGGAGAAGAAACTTAAACACGTTATGAGTTCCAAACCCCCTGTGTTTATGGGTACTGGAACCCCTACACAAACTGAAGATTGGCTCTCAAGAATAAAGAGGGTCTTGAAGGCAACTGAAACGGAGGATTGGAAAAAAGTCACTGTGACTACATACTTGTTTGATGGTAAGGCAAGATTATAGTGCGATGAGCTGGAGCTGCACCAGTTTGCTGGTCGACTGTTGATTGAGATCTCAGTGGTGGAATTCTCAAGGTGCTTCCTGTCAAGATACATTCCATCAACACATTAGATTGTGATGGAGAACCAATTACAAAGTTTAACTCAAGGTGAGAGGTCGGTAGATGACTATTTGAATGAGTTTATGAGATTGGGAAGATATGCAAGCTTTACGTTTGCAGATGAGGAACGAAAGACATATTGGTTCTACGAAGGGCTAGGAGATGACCTGCGGTTGCTTCTCTCAGGACCGATGACGCATGGTTTTCTTACCTTGGTCAATACGGCCCTCTCCCTCGAGCTGGACATAAAGCGCGTGCAACGTAAGAATTATTGGGAAGGGAAGAAGCCAGAGTTTAAGGTACCTAGTTCTTCAAAGTCTGGGTATCGACGATGGAAAAAGAATCCTAAAACTTTTGCGTTGACTCCTTCTTGTCCTCCGTCTAGAGAATGGGAGAGGTCCGCTCACATTTTATACATGTGGCAAGGTGGGGCATATGGCTCGAGATTACTGGAGTGGTCCTCCAAAAGGGGAGAAAAAGATGGGTACGTCTTATGCTGAAAAGGGAAAGGCAGTTGTGGAATCAACTACATCTCAAGCACAACCCCGAGTATATAAACTTGTCCAACAGGAGGCCATAAAACAAAGCGACGTTGTAATTTGTATGAGTTAAGATACAATTTTTACTACTTTCCATACTTAGTACATTGTGCGTTGCTTGTGCATGATTGGTTTTAATTAGACTTTGTCCTGCTTTCGGAGTATCTGACGAGAGTACTGTTCGATAAAGGAGCTTCTCATTCCTTTCTGTCGGAAGACTTCATGGGGCATATCAGAGTGCCTTTATTTACGCCGACACATCGAGTGAACGTGCTGCTACCTAACGGGTTCTTGATGCACGCAGATCGAGCCTGTTGTGTTATAGTGTGGATAAAAAGTCGAGATTTTGGATTGGAAGCATCTGTTCTACCGATATCGGAGTTTGATGTAATCTTTGGTATAGACTGGCTCTCGGAGCAGTATGCCTATATAGATTGCAACTATAAAGAAGTCACACTGGGACAGAACACAAAATGAGAGACTAAATTCACTGGTATGAGAGGATCGAGCAAGATAATGATGTCTGCTATCCATGTAGTCAAGGCAGTTTGGAATGGCGCGGAGTTGTTCTTCATGCTGTTGTAGGTTGTTGAGCCGAGGTCCAGTATGAGTGATTTTCCTATCATATCAGAGTACGCTGATGTGTTTAATAAAGATCTTCCAGGGTTACTAACCTCGTGGGAGATTGACTTTGCTATTGAGTTGGTGCCAGGTGCGAAACTTGTGGCCCGTTCGCCATATCATGTTGCGCCAATGGAGATGGCGGAACTAAAAGTTCAATTATAAGAGCTGCTGGAGCAAGGCTTTATATGCCCAAGTATGTCACCTTGGAGCACTCCGACCCTATTTGTGAAAAATATGGACGGAAGCTTGCGGCTATGCATTGACTATCGAGAGCTGAACAAGCTGATAGAAAAGAACAAGTATCTGATTCCATGGATTGATGGGTTATTCAATCATCTAGTGGGATCAACTGTTTTCTCGATGCTGGATTTAAAGTCTGGCTATTATCAGTTGAGGATTCGAGAATGTGACATTCCCAAGATAGCGTTTGGTACATGATATGGTCATTATGAGTTCACTGTAATGTCGTTTGGGCTAACAAATGTGCCATCGGTATTCATGGATCTAATGCAGCAAACATTTTGAGAGTACTTGAACTTTTTTGTAATCATCTTTATTGACGACATATTAGTGTACTCTCAATCTGAAGAAGACCATACAGACCATTTACGAATGGTGTTACACACCCTGAGAAGGAACAAGCTCTATACCAAGTTCTCAAAGTGTGAGTTCTGGCTGTCGTCAGTGGCGTTTCTTGGCCATGTGATAGGTGGAGACGGCATTGCGGGGGTTCCGACGAAGATAGTTGTGATACAGGAGTGGCTGGTTTTGTCTTCTGTGGTTGAAGTCCGGAGTTTTCTTGGACTTGTGGGCTTCTATAGGCGCTTCGTAGATAACTTCTCGTGGATAGCCTTGCCTCTCACCACACTGACGTGAAAATATCAAAAGTTCATCTATATGTCGGAGTGCGCGCGAGCTTTTGAAGAGCTGAAAAGTCGTCTGACTACAACACCAATCTTGACAACGCCATGTGGTTCGAACGGTTATGAAATTTATAGTGATGAATCAGGAGGCAGCTTAGGTTGCGTCCTTCTTTATTTTGGTAAAGTGATAGTTTATGGCTCACGCCAGTTGAAAGTGCATGAGCGAAACTATCCCGTCCATGACTTGGAGTTAGTGGCGGTGATATTTGCACATAAACTATAGCGTCACTACTTATATGGCATGAAAGTTAATATCTTCACGAACCATAAGAGCCTTAAGTATCTGCTTGATCAGAAGGATCCAAATATGCGACAGCAGAGGTGGATGGAGTTCCTCGAGAACTACACATTCCAATTTCATTATACTCTCGGGAAGGGAAATATAGTCATAGATGCTTTGAGTCGTAGGACTCTAGCAAGGGCAAGTTGGTTGCGGATGCATGATGAGCATCTAGTCTAGGAGTTGGAGAACTTAGACACCTCTTGTGTGGACAAGAATTCTACTACAAGTGCGTGCCTGAACTGGACGGAGGTACAGTATGACCTTGCGAACAGGGTTTGGCGAGCAACGAAAATTGATGAGAGTTTACAACGCTATGTAGCGGATGGGTCAAATGTCCAATTCTCTTGGGATTACGGTCTTTTGCGAAAAGTTGATCATTTGTGTGTCCCAAATATGGGTAAACTACAGGAGGAATTGATGTACGAAACACATTTTGCAAAGTACTCAATCCATCCAGGAAGCACTAAGATGTTCAAGGACATGAAGAAACTGTTCTGGTGGCCAGGTTTGAAGAAAGACATAGTACATTATATGGCAAAATGTCAGACATGTGCCTTAGTGAAGGCTGAATGCAAGAAACCTAAAGTTTTCCTGAAGTCGTTGCAGATTTTTGTATGGAAGTTCGACGACATTTCTATGGATTTTATGCATGGGATGCCGATATCTCAGAGTGGAAACGATGCTGTGTGGGTGATCGTTGATCGGTTAAACAAAGTGTCGCACTTAATACCTAACAGGAAGGATGATTCATTCGAGAAACTGGCTAAGTTGTACGTGGATAATATCGTACGATTGCACGGTATACCCCATAGCATCGTAAGTGATTAAGATGAGCATTTTACTTCAAATGATTGAAGGCTAGTCCACCAACTACTGGGTACCAAGCTAAAGTTTAGTACGGCCTTTCATCCGCAAACGTATGGCCAGACTTAGAGGACCAACAAAACAATAGAGGATTTGCTCCGTATGTGCGCCCTAGATTTCGGGATGAGGTGGTAAGATCACTTCTATATGATTGAGTTCGTCTACATTAATAGCTATCAAGCTAGTATACAGATGGCGCCCTTTGAAGCTTTATACGGTAGGAAGTGTCGTACACCATTAGCTTGGGCGGAAATATGTGAGTCAAAGCGCTATAAATGTAAGGAGGTCAAAGATGCAAATTCGACCATACGTACTATTTGAGAGCGCTATTGATAGCCCAAGATAGGCAGGCGAAATACTACAATGCCAAACACCGAAATATGGAGTTTGCGGTGGGCAATTGGGTATACTTAAAGATCAAGCCATTTAAAGGCTGTTGGATCCCTAGTTTGATTTGGGATAAGTTCACTAAGTTAGGATATGACCCAATATGTATATCCAGGGTCATGGTTGTGTCCTACATTCTAGGTATAGTACTTAAAGTCAACAATGCTAGGGACCTGCCTCCAACATTGCAAGAGACTCAAGACCTAGAGAAAATTCAAGACTTAGAAAAAGAGCTCTATGTTCATCGATCTTAGGTCGACGAAAGTCATGCTCGGCTCGACGAACTCAGAGACAATTCTCTGAGCTGAGCTCGACAAACTTGGTTCTCAGATCGACGAACTCTGGACAAAGTGACAACACTTCTAATTCAAACTTCGGTCGACAAACTTAGAACATCAGCTAGATGAACTCTGTTCTCTGATCTTAGATCAACTAATTCTGGATCAGATATTTCAAATCTCAACACCAGAGAACATCACACTCAATGCCAGAATGATGATTCAACACTCAACGCAAGAGAACATCACACTCAATGCCAAAATGATGTTTCAACACTCAACACCAGAAAATAGTCTAAGTCCAGAATCAAAACTCAGGTCGACGATCTTGGACCTTAGCTAGACGAACTCTGTTCTCAGGTCTATGGTCAACGATCTTTAACATCAGATCGACAAACTTGGTGCACAGAATAGGAAAGTTGTCAAGCAGAAGTCAACTATTAAGAGGTCGACGAACTTGGACCTCAACTCGACGAACTATGGACTCAGGTCGACGAATCCAGACTTGGCTATCTCCATCTTTTGTTCCTATAATATTGCAATGATTCCTGAGTAATTAATGCTCCAATATTCTCTGAATATTACCGTTAGACAGGAGCATTAATTTTGGTCTTCATTAGGATTATTGCTTGCCGTTTTTTAAAGGGACAGTTGGGGAAACTAATCAATTCAAATTTTCCAAAGCCGTCTGCAATGATTATAGAAGGGATTTCAAAATTCAAATGGACTTTTACATCAAAAATATAAAAGTATAGATTTTTCTTCTTCCAGCACGAGATAGCAGACGACATACAACTGATACTGATACACAGAAAACTAATTAGGAAGAGTAAAACACCATCGTCTCGCAATAAGGATTCTCTCTGCTCTCGCTCTCTCTTGACAATAAAACAATAGGAAGAAAGAACTGCTAGACCAGAAGAATAATAGCTTTCAGAAGAAGAAGAACAACCATTTAAATCAAGAGTCTTCTTCTTTTGTCATCCTCTCAGGAACTTTCAAAGGACAACAACTGCATCTATCAAAGAGTTCCTAAAGTTCTTCTGGTTGAAGTTGAAAGCTTGAAGGCCTATCACCCTAAAGCAAAGTTCCTTTCACCCTGAATAAATTCAGTATTTCAGGGGGAGCTTTTGCCACCATCAAATCCACAGAGTCTTCTATGTTGAATACTTGAGAAAGAAAAGACATCATCACTCTCTCACCCCCTCTGTAAAAAGGGTTCTCTACTCCCTTCAAAAGTGATTCCTGGTTGCAAGTCTCCTAACCAAAAGACTTGAGGTTTGGTTTTTGAGCACCTTACCAAAAGCTCATTGGTGGCAGTCACCTGAACAAAAACCTGAGTGGATTCCTACCAGGGTAGTAAAAGAGTGGATGTACCCAGGTTGGGGAACCACTATAAAATTCTTGTGTTGTCTGGTTGCCTTTTTTTTGTTCTTGCTGTGGCTGTGATAGTTAGGATTCTCTGATTTTTATTAGTATAATCTATTGTGCTGTGATATAGCATCTGAGTTTAGAAACAAGTTATACTATTCAGCAAAAGATTTTAATTACTCACAAATACTCTATTCACCCCACTCTAGATATATTAGATCTAACCCTCACTTTCAATTGGTATTAGAGGGGAGTTCTTTTGGTTGTATAAGTTAACCCTTGAACCAAAGATCCTAAGTTAGATATCTTTATATTTCTAGTAGATTTACATAGACAGCATGGCCCAAAACAAAGATTATGCAAGCACCAGACCTCCAGTGTGTAACTTGAACAAGTTTGCCATATGGAAGGCAAGAATTAAGTTATATATCAACTCTATTGATGAAGATATCTACAATTCAATTTTGACAGGTCCCCCTGCAGCACTTACAACAGCAGCATCATCCAACACTAATGCAGTTCCACCACCTGAGTGGACTGAGGCTCAGAAGAAGGCAAAGATTGCTGATGCCAAGGCAATGAACATATTGGCCCAAACAATGTCAGATGACATTTTTTAGAAGATGGCTGAATGCACATCAGCCAATGCCATTTGGGATTCCCTAAATCAAATGGTGGCTGGATCTGATGATGAGATAAAAGATAGAAGATCAAACCTCATATCCCAATATGAGAACTTCAAGAAGGAGGAAGCTGAAACAGTAGCTGATATGTACAACAGGTTAAGCTTTATCATCAATGAGCTAAAGACCTTAGACAAGGACATCACCCTCACAGAGGTGAATGACAAAATCCACATGTGCTTCCCAAGCTCATGGGATTCAAGGATCTGGCCCATCAAGTAGGCCAGGAGCCTAAATGAGATTTCCACTGAATCTCTTTTAGGAAAGTTAAAGTCCTATGAATAGCTGATCAAGTACAGGGAAGCAGCTGAGCAAAGAACACCTCCACCAATAAGGAAGGAGAACAGCCTTGCATTCAAGGCTGCTGAAGAGACTAAGACTCCATCTATAAATGAAGATTTGATGAGCTTGCTTGCCAAAAGATTCTACAAGATGGCAAGGAAGGATTTCAGAAGGAAGTCATCCAGGAAGGATGATAAGCCCAGGTATGATAAAACCCTACTAAAGAGGTGGTATGTTTTGGCTGCAGGAAACCTGGACATTTCCTCTCAGAATGTCCAGAGAATCATAAGAAGGAGAACAGAAGAGAGAAGGACTCTAGGAGCAAGCATTACAGCAGGTCTTCTTCCAGCAAATATAAGAAGAAGGATAAAGGATTTGTAGCTGAAAGCTGGAGTGAAACACAAGATGAATCTTCATCTTCAAGTTCTAGTAAAGAAGAAGAGGAGGCAAAGGCAAAGGAAGTTTGCCTCATGGCAATTGATGCCAATAGTAGCAGATCAGATACAGATGAATCTGATAATGAAGAAAGCCTGTCAGCTGAAGATCAGGTATTAGCCTCTTATGATTTTGAATCTGATGAATTTAAATTTGAATTTAAAAATTTATGCTTAGATTTGATAAGCTCTGAGAAGGAAATCAAACTTCTCAGTGAAAAATTAAAACATCAAGATGAAATCATTTCTGAAAATGCTAGCCTATCTAATGAACTAAAGTCTGCAAATGAACAAATCATCTTTCTGAAATATGAACTTAGAAAAGCTAAGATACTGGAAGAAACATTAAATGGCAGAAGTTTAAGACTGTTAGATATAACCAGTACATTAAATACTAGAACTAATAACTGTAGATTAGGGTTAGGAGCTTCATCCAGTGTACCAATACTAATTCAAAAGAACCATCTTTCTAAACCTGTAAATTTTGTTTCTGATAAAGGAAAGAAAAACAATAAACAAGTCAATAAGGTTAATGAAGTCCTTAAACAAATTGAAACTAAGAACAAACTTAAAAAACAGAAGAATAATAAAAGTAACAATGTTCAGTAGTTATCGTCGAACTGAGATCGACGATACATGAACAGATCGTCGACCTTAGAACGATGATCTCTGAATGCAAACTTCAGTAATAATCAATCTTTGATCTACGATCGACGATATCAGTATGGTTCGTCGACCAAAGATCGACGATTTTGGTGCCCCAAGAATGAATACCTTCATTCTTCAAGCAGAGATCGACGATCTCATCCAACATCGTCGAGCTCAGGTCGACGATCCAACCAGAAATCGTCGATCCCAGATCCTAACAACAGAAACCTCAATTCTAAAAGTAACATTAATCCTTTTAGTCAATGGATAATACCACCAAGAAGATATCATCCTAAAGGTTTCAAAAATCAACTTGAATGCTCTTAGATTTCCAGTTACAGCTATGTAAATCAACCAGGACCCAATGATACCTGGGTCAAGAACAACTAACTATTTTGTCTGCAGATGAATAGTTGTCTAGCTGTAAATCAAGTATGGTACATGGACAATGGTTGCTCTAAGCATATGACTGGGAACAAGGAAAGTCTAGTCCACTACAAGTCCAAGCATGGACCAAAGGTAATCTTTGGAGACTCAAAGTGTGGGCAATCAGAAGGCTATGAACAAATAAGGATTGGAGAAGTCACATTCAACAAGGTAACCTATGTAAGAGGACTCAAGCATAACCTCATCTCCATAAGTCAATTATGTGATGAAGGTTATCAGGTACACTTCTACTCAACTACCTGTATTATTTCTAATAAAGAAAAACAAACTGTTTTAATGGGGAATAGACAAGGAAACATATATATAGTTAATTTTCTATCCGCCAATTCAGATATCTGCTTACTTAACATTATAAGTAATCAGAATGATTTATGGCATAAAAGACTAGGGCATGTTAATATGAAAAACATTTCTAGGCTATCTAAAGACAACCTTGTGAGAGGTTTACCTTCTAGGCCCTACAAGAAGGAAGGCTTCTGCAGGGCTTGTCAACTAGGCAAGCAAACTAAATCTAGTTTTAAATCAGTAAATAAAAGTGATTCACCTAAGATATTATACTTGCTACACATGGATCTCTTTAGACCCATAACTGTACAAAGCCTGGGAGGGAAATCCTATGCCTTAGTCATAGTGGATGACTTCTCAAGGTTCACTTGAGTGTTCTTTCTGAGATCTAAGTCAGATACCTTTAAGGTTCTTACAGATTTTCTCAAGACCATACAGATTGAGTACTCTACTCATGTTGCATTGATCAGAAGTGATCATGGTACAGAGTTTGAGTCTCTTCTTATGCATGAGTTCTGGGAGAAGGAAGGTATCAGTCATTGCTTCTCAGCTCCTAAAACTCCCCAACAAAATCGGGTAGCTGAAAGGAAAAATAGGACACTGATTGAAGCTGCTGGAACATTACTTGCAGATGCTTACATACCCCTATCCTTTTGGGCAGAGGCTATAAGCACAAAAAACTATGTACTAAACAGAAGCCTGATACATAAACTAAAGAGTAGGACTCAGTATGAATTACTTAAAGGGAAGAAACCTAAAATCACTTATTTTAAAGTATTTGGCTGTGTATGTTATATACATAATAATGACAAGAGATATATTAGAAAGTTTGAAGCTAAGGCTGAAGAGAGATTTTTTCTAGGAAATTCCCAAGTAAGCAAAGCTTATAGGGTATTTAATAAATCATCCCTGAAAATTGAGGAATCCGTTCATATTACATTTGATGAAGCTAACATGTTTTACAAGGAGAAAAACATTTCTACCAATAGTACTTTGCAGGTATCAAATTGTGTGAGAATTTGGATGATCTAGACCTTACCTAGAGGCTGAATCACATCCTCCTCCACAATCAGTAGCAGAAGTTGATAGTGATGAAGAAACACTAGAAGCAGTTCAACTTCCTTCAACAGTTGATGCAATTCCACAAGAGGAGTTAAATCCAATAACTGGTGCTAAACCAACTCCACCTGATGATCTTGTCACACTTAGAGATCACCCTAGATCCCAAGTGATTGGAGACATAATAGCAGGTGTACAGACAAGGCATCAACTTAACCAAGACTTGATGCATGCATGTCTCCTCTCTCAAGTTGAACCTCAAACCATAAAAGATGTTGAGCAAGATCCCCAATGGATCATTGCAATGCAAGAGGAACTCAACCAGTTTTAGAGATATAGAGTTTGGGATTTGGTTCCAAGACCCCAAGACTACCCAGTTATTGGAATCAATTGGGTATATAGAAACAAACTTGATGCCCAAGGTGTAATTGTGAGAAACAAGGCTAGGCTTATTGCTCAAGGTTATAGGCGAGAAGAGGGAATAGACTATGACAAAACATTTGCACCAGTTGCAAGATTGGAGGCAATCAGAATATTTATTTCCTATGCTGCCTACAAGAAGTTCAAAGTCTATCAGATGGATGTGAAGAGTGCCTTTCTGAATGGAGTGCTAAAGGAAGAGGTTTATGTTGAACAACCTCCAGGTTTCATCTCTCCAACTCATGCTTATCATGTTTTTAAATTGCATAAAAACTTCTATGGTCTAAAGCAAGCTCCAAGAGCTTGGTATGAGACTTTAGCTAGCTTTTTGATAGAGCATAAATTCATTAGAGGCATTGTAGATAAAACATTGTTCACTAGACATCATAAGGATCAAACCTTGTTAGTATAAATATATGTGGATGACATTATATTTGGGTCTACTGATCCCAAATTATTCAAGAGGTTCTCTGACCTCATGCATTCAAAATTTGAGATGATTAGCATGGGTGAGATCTCCTACTTCCTTGGTATCTATGTGATGCAGCTCCCTGATGGCATCTTCGTTTTCCAGGCTAAATATTCTAAAGAGCTTATTAAGAAGTTTGGGATGGTTGTTGCCTCAGCAAAGAAAACACCTATGGATACAAATGCTGTAATAGGCTCTGATACATATTGGAAACCTGTGGATCAGAAATTATATAGGGTTATTGTTGGATCCCTACTATATCTTATAGCTAGCAGACCTGATATCATGTTCGCCACATGCCTTTGTGCTAGGTTCCAGGTGAACCCTAAAGAATCTCATATAATTTTTTTTAAAAAAGATTTTAAGATATATAAAGGGTTGTCCTAGTCTAGGTCTCTAGTATCCTACTGAGTCAGAGTTTGAGTTAACTGGATACTCAGATGCTGACTTTACTGGATGCAGAGTGGACAAAAAGAGTACCTCAGGAACCTATCAGTTCCTTGGCATGAGATTAGTGTCCTGGTTTTGCAAGAAGCAATCATTTGTGTCCACATCAATTGCTAAAGCAGAATATATTGCAGCTGGAAATTGTTGTTCCCAGATGCTGTAGATTCAAAACCAACTCCTGGACTATGGGTTCAACTTAAATAATTCAACTCTACTATGTGATAACACAAGTGCTATTGCCATAGCACAAAATCTAGTCCATCACAGTAGGACTAAACATATAGAAATTAGACATCATTTCATTAGAGAGTGTGTAGACAAAAACAAAATTAATATTGTCTATATCTACACTGATTTGCAAAAAGATGATATTTTCACCAAGCCCTTGGATGAAATAAATCACTTATTCTTTGTAAATCAGCTTGGAATGATCAATGGAGAAGACTTAGTTTAGTTTCTGTCTGCACTCAAAGAACTCTTCAGATTTCGTCGATCTGAGATCGACGAACTACCTATTAGTAAAGTTAGTTTCGTCGACCTGAGATCGACGAACCTACTTCAGAAAACTTTCGTCGACCGGATCTCGGAGAAATTCTTCAACCCTTCAGATTGAGATCGACGAATTGTTTAACTCAAAATTATTTCGTCAACCTCAGATCGAAGATCTATTTCTTTCTCATGGAACGGAGTCTGTCTATTCATATTCTAGAAAACCTTATATTTAGGTTTTCTTTGACCTCCATCCCGCGCTTTCAGTTCTCTTGCACTTGATCCTCGTTTTCTCTTGCAGGTGCTCTCATGGCGATTTCGGCAGGAACTCTAGGGGCAATAAAGTTTGATACTGTATTCTACCTTGACTTCGAATCTTTCCAGTACTCAGATCCCATCTTCCTGAATATTCTACAGTTACATAAAGGCAATCAGTTGAAGAATCTGCTCTCCACTTGCATGAAGATATCAGGTACAGAGATCAGGGAATGAGTTTACAAGGCTTCTATAAAGGAAATACGATGTCTGGAACAATCGCGAGTACTACTGTTTCTCTTACACCCGATGTTTTAACTGGAATTTTTGGATTTAGAAATGGTGATGAAGAATTATATATAAATTCGGAGGAATTTGAGATGATGCTTAGCATGAAGGAGTATTCGGGACAAACCCCAAATAAATTGCTCAAGAAACATTTATCTGCATTGTACAAGTTTCTTGCCGACATTGTGGGGAAGGTGCTACTAGGGAAGCACACTGTACATGACAATATCACCAGGCATCAGTTCCTGGTCATGTGTGCCATAGTGAATAAAAGGACAGTGAACTGAGCACGTATCTTATTTGATCTGATTAGAAAGAAGAATAACAAAAAGGAGGTTTGCTTTGGAAGGATCATAGGGATCTTCCTCACGGAGAAGGCTGTTGAATCACTGGTCTCCCCGACCATATTCATTAATGCTAGCAAGAGACTCACTTTTGCTCTGTTTAGCAAGTGGGAGAGGACAATCACTAAGCCAACCAAGGCTCCTTCCTCTTCCACCAGAACTTCTGAATGTACCAGGGTTGTACCATCCACTCCCTACCCCATTGAAGAGATCTCTTCCACCCCTCCACCACCTCCAGCTACTCAGGTTCTATCCCAACCAGCAACACAACCAACCCCACCTTCCACTACCATTACGATCCCTACCTCTACACCTCCATCATCCCAACTTCCTGCCTCTCCAACAAACATTCCCTCCAATACTCCATCCCCCCAGCCTGATACATCTGTACCCTCACAACCCCAATCTCCTCTTCCACATCATCTTGCTGATATGCCCCAAACCAACATATCATCCCTCCCATCCTTCAACCTCTTATCATCCCCACTACACTCCCTCTCCTCCAAATGACTCTCCCCTACACACTCAAATCCCACCTCCACCTCCAACTCCACCTCTAACTCCCCCAGCACCTACCATATCCACTCAACCAACCACTACCACAACATCTACCTCTCCACACTTGGATCCCTCCCTTGTCTCCCCACTCATTACCCTCCTCACACCCCTCTTAAAAACACTCATAGCAGAGGCTATCTCTCCTCTTGTTGCCTCCATCTCCTCTCTTGCTACTCAAATTACTACTTTAACTACTACTCCCTCTTAAATTGGGGGTCTGGCTTCAGTTCCTCCTGAATCCAGGCAGGGGGAGATACTTGATGAAGAAGTAGCACCAGTTATAGCAGAAGATGTTGCACCAGCAGAATAAGATGATAAGGATATGGACACATCAGTTGTAACAGAAGATGTAGCAACAGAAGAAGTTAAAGCAAAATAAGTACAAGAAGAAGTTATGGCAAAAGAAGGACCAACAGGCAACACTAAGCCATCTATGGCTATAATTCCATATACCATACCAATTTGGCCCAAGGACACTTTTATAGCTCCTGAGCCTCTTCCCAGAGTTACTTCGCCCACCATCTCATCCCCTATATCACCAGTGTATATTATGGATGATTCTCCAATGTCTGACCTAGATGCATTGGTCATGGCTGATATTGAGGAAGAAAATAAATTAGCTGCTCAAAGAACTGATGTACACAGTTCTCCAGTTTCCCACCCCCATTTCCTTTAAAGACAGAAAAGACAACAACTTCTGATGACATATTGAGAGAGATTGATGCCATGTATGACAATCCTCAGCCTTCTGATGATGATGATGATCTGATGAGGACCCAAAGAAGAAGAAGTTTCAAAGAAAAGGAAATCTCCTCCACCTCCTGCCCCAAAACCCAATCCAGCAAATAACACACCCTATTACAATCTGCAGAACATAACTCCATACAAGGTTATGCCATCTTGGATGTGGCTGTCTAAAAATGAACAAAAGGCAAGGAAGAAGAGCAGAAGATATTCTCCTCCCCCATAGAAATTCAAGAGAGGTCCTCCTCATCCTCCTCCTCCTACTGCTGGTGCCTCAGGAACTACTTCTCAAGGGATAGATGCACCTTCCAAGTCTACATCCTTCACCAGAACATATCAAAGACCGGAAAGGCCATCTAAACATCATTCTTAAGGAAGCAGCCAACAAAGGAATGTTAGCTCTACAGAGCAAATAAAGGAGGTAGTTTATCACAAACCAGAGTTCTCACCTCCCAGACAACAAGCTTAACAAATAAGGCACACAAAATCCCACAAGTCCAAAAGAAAATATAGTGAGACTGCTCCTCCAAAGTCTCTGTATACTCAGAGTGATGAAAATAAAAAATTAATAAATTTCCAAGCACAGTCCACCCAATTCAAGCCTGTTACCCTGCTACCCCCACAAGATGATCAATTATCTATTAGTCAGGATATTGATCCCAACTTCAGGATGGCTAGGCTCCAAGAGTTGATTGGTCTATCACAAATAAAGAAGGCCAGAGAAGAGGGTGAAGATCCAACAAAGTTCACAACTATGTCTTCATACAGAGAAAAAGAGCTGGATAAACTTCAAGTGAGAAAGAAAGTGTTTGATCCTATAGAGTATATGGCTATACACCTAGAGGCTGTAGTACCCAGAACCTCCACCCTGATAGTGATTGGAGCAGCAAATATGTAATGTCAAAGAAAGAAGCTGCTAATCCTGACAGGGAAATCATCTTTACTCATCTTGGAGATAAGAGCAAATGAGCAGAGAAACAAAAGAAATAGAACCTGAACTCCTATGTGTATGGTATACTTTTGAAAAATTGTGTTCTATGATACAAAGCTAACTGTGTAAATATATCTACTGCATATATATTATTTCATTCTCTGCCAGATATATATTTTCTTGCTTTGTACATTTCCTTTTATCATTGAGTCTGTAATTAGTGACCTCACCCAAATAGGGGGAGATTATTGGATCCCTAGTTGGATTTGGGCTAGGTTCACTAAGTTAAGATATGACCCAACATCTATAGCAAGGGTCATGGTTGTGTCCTATATAGTCTAGGTCTAGTCCTTAGAGTCAACAATGCCAGGGACCAGCCTCCAACACTGCCAAAGACTCAAGACTTACAGAAAATTCAAGACTTAGAAAAAGAGCTCTATGTTCGTCGATCTCAGGTCTATGAAAGTCATGCTCAGCTCGACGAACTCAGAGACAAATCTCTGAGATGACCTCGGCGAACTTGGTTCTCATATCGACGAACTCTGGACAAAGTGACAACACTTCTAAGTCAAACATCGGTCGACAAACTTAGAACATCAGCTAGATGAACTTTGTTCTCTGATCTTAGATCGACTAATTCTAGATCAGATATTTCAACACTCAACACCAGAGAACATCACACTCAACGTCAAAATGATGATTCAACACTCAACGCCAGAGAACATCACACTCAACGCCAAAATGATGTTTCAACACTCAGCACCAGAAAAAAGTCTAAGTCTGGAATCAAAACTCAGGTTGGCGATCTTGGACCTCAGCTAGACAAACTCAGTTCTCAGGTCTTAGGTCGACGATCTTGGACATTAGATCGACGAACTTGGTGCACAAGAATAGGAAAGTTGTCAAGCTGAAGTCAGCCATTCAGAGGTCGACGAACTTGGACCTCAGCTCGACGAACTATTGACTCAGGTCGATGAATCCAGACTTGACTGTCTCCCTCTTTTGTAACTATTATATTGCAATGATTCTTGAGTAATTAATGCTCTAATATTCTCTGAATATTACCATTAGACCGGAGCATTAATTATGGTCTTCATCAGGATTATTGAGTGCCATTTTCCAAAGGGATAGTTGGGGAAACTAATCAATGCAAATTTTCTAAAGCCGTCTGCATTGATTACAAAAGGGATTTCAAAATTCAAATGGACTTTTATATCGAAAATATAAAAGTATAGATTTGTCTTCTTCCTGCACGAGATAGCAGACGACATGCAACTGATACTGATACACAGAAAACCAGTCGGGAAGAGTAAAACACCATTGTCTCGCAATAAGGATTCTCTCTGCTCTCGCTCTCTCTTGACAATAAAGTACTAGGAAGAAAGAACTGCTAGACCAGAAGAAGAATAGCTTTAAGAAGAAGAACAACCATTTAAATCAAGAGTCTTTTTCTTTTGTCATCCTCTTAGGAACTTTCAAAGGACAACAACTACTGCATCTGTCAAAGAGTTCCTGAAGTTCTTCTGGTTGAAGTTGAAAGCTTGAAGGCATATCACCCTGATGCAAAGTTCCTTTCACCCTGAAAAAATTCAGTATTTCAGGGGGAGCTTTTGCAACCATCAAATCCACAGAGTCTTCTCAGTTGAATACTTGAGAAATAGAAGACATCATCTCTCTCTCACCCCCTCTGTAAAAAGGGTTCTCTACTCCCTTCAAAAGTGTATCCTGGTTGCAAGTCTCCTAACCAAAAGAATTGAGGTTTGGTTTTTGAGCACCTTACCAAAAGCTTATTGGTGGCAGTCACCTGAACAAAAACCTTAGTGGATTCCTACCAAGGTGGTAGAAGAGTGGATGTACCCAGGTTGGGGAACCACTATAAAATTCTTGTGTTGTCTGGTTTCTTTTTTCTTTTGTTCTTTCTGTGGTTGTGATAGTTAGGATTCTCTAATTTTTATTAGTTTAATTTGCTGTGCTGTGATATAGCATCTGAGTTTAGATACAAGTTATACTATTCAACAAAAGATTTTAATGACTCACAAATACTCTATTCACCCCCCTCTAGAGTATATTAGATCTAACCCTCACTTTCAAAGGCGCATCCAGGATTCAGCGCTTAAAAAAGCTGAGTCCAAGGTTTCTTGGCCCGTTTGAAGTGGTGGAACGAGTTGGAGAGGCTGCCTATCAATTAGCTCTTTCAACAGAGCTAAGTGGCTTGCATGATGTGTTTCACATATCAGTGCTACTCAAAGTTGTGAAAGAGCCAACTTAGGTGATTGCAAATGATCGAGTATCGGTCGATAGCGGGCTTACGACAAAGATTAGGCCCATTTGGATCGAGGATACTGAGATTAAGCAACTATAGAATAAGATAATCGGGAAGGTCAAAGTCCGTTGGGACAACTATGGTCGTGAGGAGCAGACATGGGAGCGAGCACAAAATATACGCGAAGAATATCCCGAGTTATTTGTAAAATGAAGTTGTAACTTTATTTTGTGAAACGAAAATATGTTTTAACATATTAGTTGCTGGGTGTCCTTATAGATGCATAGAATTTTGGGACAAAATTTCTGTAAGGAGGGGAGGGTTGTAACACCACAAAAATGAGAATCAATCATTAGAGGTTACCGCGCAGCGGGAGGATTATCGCCGATGATAGCTCAGGGAATTAAAAGACCCTGGGCTTGGGTTGTTACCGCCAGACGATAGGCGTTACCGCGCCACGCTAGCCTCTCGACGAGTGTCGAAAAGGATTTCTCGAGTAACCGATCTACCGTTAGGTGCTAGAATGTTATTGCGAGCGATGGCTATGGATAGCGGCGCCGGCTGTTCAAAGCGGTCACCTCCTAGGTTACCACGTGGCGGTAGGAGTTACCGTTCGGCGGTAGCTTTCAGATAAAAGCTGGACTTGAGATTTCATTCTCATTTTTATCTCACATTCTCTTGCTTACTTTTGGAGAGGGAAGAGGAAGAAAGGTCCAGGAGCTCAAGAGGAGTCGATCCAAGGTGTTCTTGTGATTGGAATCGCGAGTCGACGCTAGATATACTGAGAGGAAGTTGTGAAGACCAATTCCATCAGGATCAAAGATCACAGTCATGGATCCGAAGAAAATTACATGGGTAACGATTTTCTCCTTGGACAAGTGAAGTCCTCAATATGTATACTTGCATGAAACTTCTCACCAAAAGGTGAATAAAATGTGGTTTTCGATGGGTAGATCGGTATGATCCCCATTTAATATTGCATATAGATCCGGAAATATAGAGTACGGAATAGGCATGCTGTGTGAATCCCATCCGGACGGGTTAGTATAGATTGGTGATGTTTATTTCACGTGTCGGAGAAGACTCTGAGTATAAACGTGTAGTTGTACGGAGTCTGAGGGTTGTACCTGTGAAATGAGAGTAACATGAAGTACTAAAGTCCATCTCCAGTAAAATACCAAGGAAAGATCATAGTTTGGGGAACTGTTGATATCGCTAGGCGATAGTGAATATCACTAGGCAATAGCTCCCACTGAGCTAAAGCTTGTTGTGGCATGTTTCTAAGAGACCTATGGGCCAGTGCATGTGGTGGTGTGAGATTAAATTGCCCAGCGATGGTAGGTGCCAGCCTGGAATGGTACAAATCCGTGTGGCTTATGTTTGGGTTGAGTCGTGGAGGACAACTACTGTGTCATCAAATTAAGTACCTCTGAACGACTTGTTCGTTAAGTACCTCTGAATTGACAGTTAGTCGTTAAGTTAAGTACCTCTGAATGACATAGTAGTCAAGTTAAGTACCTCTGAACGACAAGGGTTACCGTTAAGTTAAGTACCTCTGAACAATATTGTCGTCAAGTTAAGTACCTCTAAAAGGTGGTGATACACAGTGAAACTTGTACACCAAAAATATGCCCTGAGTTCACAGGGCGTATTGATGTAGGCCTCTACCATAGACGCACTAAGGACTAGGGGAATAAAGAAGACGCCTCACTAACTCTACTATTGCACTCACATAAGCTTTAACTGCAGCGCACTCGCAAGCAAAATATCTTAGTTTATCAACGCACGGTAGCCATACCGCTGAAAGGTTGAACAAATGACTATTGGTCGATGTTATCCCAAGGCAAAGGGACCCACCCAGTTCGGACAAGCGAGGTTGTACCAAAAGAGCCTACCAAAAAGTGCGATCGAGAAATGGTAGTTCTCTCCCAACAAAACTACGGGTTTCGCCAAACCCTTTCGGAAAACAACGCGATTAAGAGAGGTGCAAATCAAAAGGGAAACCACGAAGAATCTAACGATTCAAATCCAACGCAAAAATCATTCCAACCACTAGAATACCAAGAGGGAATCACACTTGAGTGGAGAGGTTTGTTACCCAAGTCGGAATTGATGATTCCGACTACCTTCAAAGGATCACTCTTCTGCGGTTCCGCCGGAGTTGCGCCGGATGGAGTGATATTTCGTCCGCCTTAGCCGCTTCACACCGGTACCCAGATTACACGTCGGAGAAGGAAACCTCTTCTCTAGTAGCACTCCAAGAGGAGAAGAGTGGCCGGCTTCCTTGTTCTTCAAGGTGGTGCTCGGGTGGTGGAGTTATGGTGGTCGGCCGGCTATGGAGGTTGGGCTCGGGTTATGTAGTAGGAGGAGAGGAGGCGGCTAAGGGAGATGGTGGAGTAGGGCGGCCGGATTTGGGGAAGGTTGAGGAGGGTGGTGGCGGATTGGAAGAGGAAGGGGAGGAATGGGTTGGCCGAATGGTGAGAGGGGGAGAGAGAAGGAGGGGGGGGTGGCTAAGAGAGGTAGAGAGAGAGGGTGAATAATAGGAAAGATTAGGGTTTAAGTTTTCTTCATTCACTAAAGCATAAACAAAACACTACATGCCTATATATAGGCTTACCTCCAAGTCTTGGCTATATGTAGCCCAAATTAAAATGACACACTACAAGGCTACATGCAGCCCAAATAAAAATAATATACTCCAAATAAACAATTAAAACATGCTAAAAGAAAAATGCTCTCAAGCTAAGAAATAGAAGAAGTGCAGCTAGATATTTGTCTTGCGCCGAGGGAGGAGATTGTAGCGTTACTCCATACAAACGCCATGGCTACGCGAGTCCTTTGTTGGAGACGAAGGAGGGTCGTCCGTTAGCGTGTTGTCATCAACAACTTGGGGGCCATCGTCTCCACCAATCCTCCCCTGCTTGAAAGGACTCATCACCGATGAGTTTGCTTGAAGATACTGTCGTAGAAGAACACCATCCAATAGAGCGACCTCCTCTTCCAGAAGCCAAGATTCATCAGAGACGGTGCGATCACGCCAACGAATCAAGTAGCGGCGCACATCGCCATCTGTAGTGGGAAACACATCATCCTGGAGAATCCTGTCTGGCAAAAACGTTGTCCTGGCAAACCTTGGAAAAGCATTAGGCAGCAAAGGGGGAAAATCTATATCATCAACATTTAGCGTACCTCCGTTGGAGATCGGCGGAGAGAGAGATCCCTTACCCCACTCAACCCCATACCCATGAGAATTTGTAGTGGAACTAAATAGACAGGAAGATAATTCTTGTGGCGGAGCAATATATGGCGTTAAATCCGAAACATTAAAAATATGGGAAATACCCCAATCAGTTGGTAATTCCAAAAGAAATGCATTGTCTCCTAACCTCTTTAAAATCATAAAAGGTCCCGCTCTCCGACCCGCTAAATTTTTTAAGGTGCCCGTAGGCAACGGTTCAGGGATGAGACGTACCATGACTAAATCGCCTACTTTCAAGTGAGACACTCTCTTATGTGCGTTGACATTAACTTGATAAGATGCGTATTGTGTGGTAAGCGTTTCATTTATGTGCTTGTGCAGATCATGGATGTGAGAGGCAAAATCCTGTGCAAATTGACTTGACTTAAAAGATGGTGGTAACGGAATCAAGTCAAGTGGCACGGGTGCTTTATAACCATGCACGACCTCATTTGGGGACAAACCCGTGTACCTATTTTTGGAATTATTATACGCTAACTGAGCATGAGGGAGGATAAGGTCCCATGTACCCTTGTGGTCTTCAACAAGGCATCGGAGCAAACTACCTAAACTTCTGTTTACAACTTCGGTTTGCCCATCCGTCTGCGGGTGGTAAGCTTAAGAGAATAGAAGTTTGGTGCTAATAATCCTCCACAGGGTCTTCAAAAAATAACTAGTAAACTTCACATCCCTATCGGTAACTATAGATTTTGGAACCCCACGATGGCCAACTACCTCTTTAAAATACAATTGTGCAACGTGTGACGCATCGTTGGTTTTATTGCACGCGATAAAATAGGTAATTTTGGAGAAATAGTCTACAACAACTAAGATAGAGTAGTGACGTCTAAATGTGATTGGGAGGCCGAGAATGAAATTGATGTTAAGGTCTTCCCAAGGGATAGAAGGAATCAGAAGAGGGGTATAAAGCCCCGCATTTGTTTTGTTCCCCTTAGCCAATTGGCACGCTCGAAAACTTCCCATGATTTTACTAACCATGGCCTTAAGACCGGGCCAATAGAACTTATCTTAAACTAATGTGATCGTCTTGTCACGACCGAAATGTCCACCTAGTCCTCCGCTATGTAGTTCCCACACTATGAAGTGTCGTAGGGAGGAACGGGGGATGCATAGCTTCCCATGGTTAAATAAATAACCATCACGAATATAAAAAGAAGTAATGGTTGTAGGCAAGTCGTCCTGAGTGGTGAAATAGATATCCTTAAAATCTGGACAGTGGACGTATTCATCCTTAATCCTATCGAAGCCAATCACCTTAACTTCTAGCGTGGATAATAATAACGAAACACGATTAAGAGCGTCGGCTACGCGGTTGAGAGTTCCTTTAAGGTGCTTGATAATGAAAGTGTACTTCTGGATATAAAATGAGGGTTATTAAAAAATTTTTTTGGATTTTTTTGCTGAAAAATAAGAAATCTACACCGCTATTGGCAGACCAGAAATAAATTTTTTTTTGTTATTTTTGACAACAAACGTGCATACAGAAGTGCGGGCTAACGTGAAAAAAAACAGGGGAGGGTGCCAATTAAAAAATTTACAAGAACCACCTCTGATACCAAATTGATGTAGGCCTCTACCGTAGACGCACTAAGGACTAGGGGAATAAAGTGGACGCCTCACAAACTCCACTATTATACTCACACAAGCTTTAACCGCAGCGCACTCGCAAGCAAAATATCTTAGTTTATCAACGCACGGTAGCCACACTGCTGAAAGGTTGAACAAACGACTATTGGTCGATGTTCTCCCAAGACAAAGGGACCCACCCGATCCGGACAAGCGAGGTTGTACCAAAAGAGTCTACCAAAAAGTGCGATCGAGAAATGGTAGTTCTCTCCCAACAAAACTACGGGGTTCGCCAAACCTTTTCGGAAAACAACGCGATTAAGAGAGGTGCAAATCAAAAGGGAAACCACGAAGAATCTAATGATTAAAATCCAACGCAAAAATCGTTCCAACCACTAGAATACCAAGAGGGAATCACACTTGAGTGGAGAGGTTCGTTACCCAAGTCGAGATAGATGATTCTGACTACCTTCAAAGGATCACTCTTCCACGGTTCCGCCGGAGTTGCACCGGATGGAGAGATAGTTCGTCCACCTTGGCCGCTTCACACCGGTACCCAGATTCCACGTCAAAGAAGGAAACCTCTTCTCGGGTAGCACTCCAAGAGGAGAAGAGTGGCCGGCTTCCTTGTTCTTCAAGGTGGTGCTCGGGTGGTGGAGTTATGTTGGTCGGCCGACTATGGAGGTGGGGCTCGGGTTGTGTAGTAGGAGGAGAGGAGGCGGCTAAGGGAGAGGGTGGAGTAGGGCGGCCGGATTTGGGGAAGGTTGAGGAGGGTGGTGGCGGATTGGAAGAGGAAGGGGAGGAATGGGTTGGCCGAATGGTGAGAGGGGGAGAGAGAGGAGGGGGCCGGCTAAGAGAGGTAGAGAGAAAGGGAGAATAATAGGAAAGATTAGGGTTTAAGTTTTCTTCATTCACTAAAGCATAAACAAAACACTACATGCCTATATATAGGCTTAACTCCAAGTCTTGGCTATATGTAGCCCAAATTAAATTGACACACTCCAAGGCTACATGCAGCCCAAATAAAAATAATATACTCCAAATAAACAATTAAAACATGCTAAAAGAAAAATGCTCTCAAGCTAAGAAATAGAAGAAGTGCAGTTAGATATTTGTCTTGCGCCGAGGTCGGGGATTGTAGCGTTGCTCCATATGAATGCCATGGCGACACGAGTCCTTTGTTGCAGACGAAGGAGGGTCATCCGTTAGCGTGCCGTCATCAACAACTTGGGGGCCGCTGTCTCCACCACGTATGGCCGTTGAGCCTATGTCTGTGGTGAATGGTGCTTAAATGCACTTTGTTATTGCCACTATATATATACATGCTGCTATTTGCAGGGAAGGAGAACCGCCTCCCCGAGTAAGGGGTGGGGTCGTTATAAATTGTTCACCAAAATGCTGACCATTGCTTTGTTTGCCATATTTTTGTGGGCCGTTTGTGCAGGTGCTAGAAAGCCAAGTGGGAAGTAGCGGGCTGATGCCCTTATGTTACAATTGGCTGTCCCTTGAAGGCCCAAAGGTGAACTTTTTACTATTTTCATGTGTGGCCGGCCTGCTTGCCGATGTATGAAGTCACTTGTTGTAAATGAAACAGTTGTAAGGCTGAAAGGCAAAACATGTGTTGTATATTATATATATTATTCCTGTTCAATCTTGTGTAGTGGACATTCCTGCTGTTATGGGTTCTACTAAAAATGATTTCGCTAGAATTCTCTTAGTTAGGACTCGTTCATAATTGAATTTGGATTTGGAAACAATAAGTAGTATCCTTACTTGTCCGTAGTATATGGCGTCGGGCCCCGGCCGGACCTTCTATCATATGCTATACAACGGATGGGGCGTTATACACTTGGCAAGCTGTCTTGAATGATCTGGCTTTTCTATAATTGCCTTCAGGGGGTGATCAGTCACAACTCGGATGGAGTGGACTCGGAAGTTTGGTCGAAGTATGCATGCTAAGATGATCATAGCTAGCGCCAACTTTTTCAATATTTGGAAACAGGTTTCTGCACTCTTTAGCACGTGGCTGACGTAGTGCATGGGAAACTGCTTCCCGCATTCTTCCCTTGTTAAAACTGAACTAATGGTGTCCTTTCCAACCCCCAAGTATAAGAAAAGATCCTCTGATGGGTGAGGACTCTGGAGAAGAGGAGTTGTAGTTAATTGACATTTTAGTTCATCGAAGGCCTGATCACACTCTTCAGTCCATTCGAATTTATTTTTTCTTCTGAGGGTCCTGAAGAAGGGGGAACATTTTTCCCCTGATCGAGAGATAAATCGGCTGAGCCGCGCCACTCTCCTTGCTAGCTGTTGGACCTCCTTCGGGCTCCTTAGGGGTTTGATCTCCAAAATGGCCTTTACCTTATAAGGGTTAGGTTCCAGACCTTGGGGAGTGAGCAGATGTCCAAGGAACTTTCCCTTACTCGCGCCAAAAACACATTTGTCATGTTTGAGCCTTATGTTGAATTTGTGGTGCATGCCGAACATTTCTGCCAGGTCTCTCAAGTGGTCGTCCATGTTACGACTATTGACAAGAAAATAATCAACATAAACCTCCAAGTTACGACCCTTCTGATCCTTAAAGGCAAAATCCATAATTCTATGATATGTTGCTCCAGCATTCTTCAATCCGAAAGTAATGACTTGATAGCAATTACATCCTTCGTCTGTGATAAATGAGGTATGAGGAATGTCAGGCTCATGCATCTTAATTTGGTGGTACCCCGAGAAGGCATCCAAGAAGCTCATTACTGGGAATCCTATGACAGAGTCCACTAGAGATTCTATTCTGGGCAGTGGATAATAGTCTTTTGGGGATGCCTTGTTGAGACGTGTGAAGTTGACGCACATTCTCGACTTTCCGTTGGGCTTTCGTACCATCACTACATTAGAAACCCAGTCATGATATCGGACTTCCCGAACGAATCATGCTTACAGTAACTTGGTGGCTTCCTCGCGAATAGGCCCTGCGAGGGTAGTGGCTACTGTCCTCTTCTTTTGCTTTACTGACTTGGAGTTTGGGTTGATGTTGAGTCGATGACATGAGACTTCTGGACTGATGCCCAGCATGTTAGAGGACATCCATGCGATGATATCAAGGTTGTCAAGAAAACATTGAATGATAATCACTTTTCTATTTTCTTCTAACTCTGCGTTGACCAAGACGGTCCTGTTTCCATTCCCTCCTTGAACAGGTATCTCCTAAACCTCCTGCGCAGGCTCGAGATGCAAACCTCCCTCGCGTGCTACAGACCATCATTGAGCGTCTGTGCCGATTTCTCAATCCTCTGCGAGTGTCCGCTCGCGTTGAGGGGAGGTCGGCGATATCTCTCTTAAGGTCATCCTGCGGTTACTACCCAACTCACGCGGGCACTAGGTTACTTCGCCAACCTACAAGATCTGAAGGTCGTGGGGCTTGTCTGAATGTCTGAACGCTCTTGTTGGCTCTTGACGGCGGGATCGATTTCACCTATCACCTGGTTTACGCTCACTGCACCAAATTCTATTGGAACAAAAAATGGTCACCAACTCTCTGTGCGCTATTCCGGGGTAGGATGTTTGGCAGAGGAAAGAAAGTGGTTCGCAAGTGATTGGCTACTGCAGACCGTACAAAGAACGAGGAAGGAGGAGGCCTCTTTCAGTAGCGTACACTAGATTGGGCCCGCCGCGATGAATGCCTCTCTTGCGACATGCCTCTCTTTATTTATCTTAAGAAAGGATTACAATGTGGTGTGGCCACCTGTGGGGTGCATAAACATAAAGAGACTGAGAGAAAATACTCGAGCTTAGTGTTCACACCTACAACGAGGCAGGTTCTTAGACAAGTCCAGTGTGTCCTTCCAAACCCCCTGGTCCCACTTTTAAACTAGAGGATGGGCGGAGTGGATGATTCACAAACCGACGGGCATTCAATGCCTTATAACTTATAGCATTAAATGCTCAGCCGCCCGGGGAACATGAATAGTCGGGAGGCGAACACTGAAGGAGAAGATGCATTAAGCCGAGCGGGGATGCCTGAGCTGAATTCAAAGAAGGGGGAGTCTGCGTGGTCTTGGCTTAATTTCCCGTGTGCACTGACACACTCCAATTTGGAGCTTCTGCATCGCATATTGAGAGGCCTCCTGAAGGCTACTAGCTGCCTATACTCGCCAAACATTGTCATGCTCCCGACAATGCCCGTGAGACCTCTGTGATGTCCGCCTGAGAGGTCGACGAACTCTGAAAATAATTATTTGCTGACCCTGTCCACTCCCGATGGATTCTCTCCTCTGTAGTCGTAGGTTTTAGTTTAACATCCTTCAAGTCGAATCATACACATTCAGTCAAATTTGACTATTAATTCTTCTAGACAATGTAGTCTTGTCGAATATGCATCATTTTCAGTCAAATTATAGCTTAAGACAGTAGCTTCTTTCTTTAAGACTTCAAGATAACTTTTGCTTTAAAGTACATCTAGTCGAATAGCTTTGACCCTTCTACACGATCATGTAGATGATCTAGACGAATTTGCACCTAACAATTTTATGCATCCTCAACATTTACTCGAATAATTTTGATTCATCTACATGTATAGTTTGTTGTCTAGCCGAATCTACGTAGACTCTTTGCACTCTGGGTACATCAACCCGAATCGTTTAGATTATTCCATATGGTTTGTTTGATGTCTATTCGAATCTGTACTTAATCATATTTTACCTTCATGAGACATCTACTCGAATAGTCTTGACTCTTTTGTATATATGACTAGATCATCTAGTTGAATCTGCACTTAGATATATTTTTGAGAACTTCCACACAATTCATTTTTATTCTTCTACACAATCGACCAAATGATCTGGTAGAATATACACTTAGACAATGAATTTTATACTCTGAAGTTATCAACACGATTTGTCTTAATTGTTATGTACATTTTGTTGGATTATCTAACCATTCCACTAGATGTCTAGTCAAATTTTGACTTAGACAATTTCTATCTTTTTATACTAGAATCCTTTGCACTACCTAAACTTCTAGATTTTTTTATTGGACTTTTAAGAGTGAGTATCAAGTCCAACATAGTCTAGATCTTAGGTCGATATGGTGCCTTGTACAATGAGGGATTACATTGGCAGACTATGTCTGATGAAACTAAGTCTAGCCCTATGTTGGGCTTGTACTATCATGTACCAAAAAACAACACAACTAAACCATACTCATAAAATACAAATGTATTCATCTATATTGTGAAGACATCTTCAAATCATGAACATTGTGGGAAATATTCTCAATAATGGGAATCTGCAAGATAAGCTCAACGGGAGACTCTCCAAAAAACTACAGAAGGGTCGTCCTACACCACGATCCATCCACATCAATTAAAGAGGCCACCGAAAGAGACTTCAACATAGAAATATTAATAAAGATAGGCCATTCAATGATGGATTTATCCAAAATCCAACGATCATGTAAAATATTAATACCCACCTCATCGCCAACCTGCCAACAAACAATTCATTGCAACAATGCCTCCCCATGCAAAATAATCTTCCAAGCAGATGAGTTGTTGTAGGATCAAGCGCATACCCAACTATTCCAAAAGTCTGGACCATTGGAAAGGGCGCTACTTAATTTCTTAAATAAGTATCAGAGCATCACGGGTCAAGTGAAGGAATGCCGGACCTAACAATCCCCCCCCCCAGCGTCCAGCACAACCTGTCGGCTCAGAGGTTGGGTTACCACATGGCCCACATGGCCCACATGGCTCAGAGGTGGGGTTACCACATGTCTACGGTTGCCTGACCCAACGAACCCACACAGGTAGAAAGGAAAAATTGGGATTTAGTAGCGCCCCCCGGTCTTGAACCCGTGACCTCCTCAGATACCAAATGTAGGATCAAGCGCATACCCAACTATTCCAAAAGTCCAGACCGTTGGAAAGGGCGCTACTTAATTTCTTAAATAAGTAGTAGAGCGCCACGAATCAAGTGAAGGAATGCCAGACCCAATAGTTGCCCCGACGAATGATTTCATCGCACAAGTGGCTTGAGTATTTCACATGCAGAACCCGGTGGAATAGAGAAGATGGTTTCTGGAGCATTTCCTATGCTAATTTGTCTTGAAGGGGGCCAATCCAGTTGCATGAACCATGGAAGCCAAGACCCACCTGATTTGTTGAAGTGCAGATGTTGACATGTTGTCCCATAAAATATAGTTCATTTCTCTTTTCAAGGAATCAGTTTGCCAGAGAAAATCATGAGCCATTTTTTCAATGCTCAGTTGAACAGCCCACGGAACCTCCAAATGCAAAAAGAGGAAAATGGGCATAGACAAGAGAGCAAAACCAATAAGAGTCTCCCTCCTCGCTAGAGATAGATGAAGGCACTGTTGGAACTGATGTTTCACATTTCCTGTGTTTTAGAATATCAACTCCCAGGTTGTATTTGATCACGCCTTGTGTTGATAGAGTGTGCAGGTTGACAGGTGCAAGCCAAGAAGAAGTAGACTCCTATGGACACTAATACCGAGCGTAGAAGTTACCGCCGAGCGGTAGCCATGAATTAATTGGACAGAGCGCTCTCGGAAACCTACCGCTATGCGCTAGTCTTACCGCCCATACTAACACACATAATTATTTTGGCCAGCTTCTCGGGAAATTACCGCCAAGCGATAGTCGCTAACAAAATGCGCTAGCCTCTCGACAAATGCCAAGTAGGATTTCTTGAGTAACCGATCTACCGCGAAGAGATAGCTGTACCGCGCAACGATAGCCTCTCGACGAGTGTCGAGTGGAATTCCTCAAGTAACCGACCTACCGCATGGCGCTACCTTCTAACGCAGGGCGCTAGCTCTATGAAAAAAAGAAAGTTTTGTTTTGAAATATTATTCCAGATTTAGATGATAGCTAGCACAACAAGCACGCGAAACTATCGCCGGGCGCTAGTCTTACCGCTGACAGTAGCCTATTTTCATGAAGATGTATAAAAGTCCGCCTCGGTTTCTGTGCCTTTTGAACCAAGACAAAAATAGACAGAAGTTCCTACACTCTATGGTTCAACCAACTCCATGCATCCATTCCAATCATCTTCATCTAAGAAGAAGAGATTCATCTCCCTCACGTACGCAATTGAAAGACTCCAGCGATCCAAGATCTACATCGACTACGAAGAGCCGACCGGTTGCTAGCATACGAAGATCTCAAGCAATGGTCGCAGATCTCTCTACGGAGAAATCTTCAAGAGGGAGAACTAAACCTTTAGATTATTTACATATTTTTTTCTTGTAATCTTTTCTTTTTCTAAATCTTGTGGTGAGTAAAATTGACCGGTAAGGGTCGGCGGAATCCGGGTAGGATTCCACGGTAAATCATCCTGGGGATAGGGACTTCTAGATCAGAGGCTCTAGTGGGGCTACAAGACCCTTCCATGTGATGAGGTGAATAGCCGGCTCGAAGACCTTTCTTGGAGGGAAAGGGAGAGAGCCAACCGGTCTGTGGAGCGGTTCGGTATAGAAACCAAAAGAATTTTTCTTCTCAACGCTTTCGATCTCCATTGTTACGGAGATCACAGTTTTGTAATCATCTAGAATAATTGACATTCTAATTCATGCAATGAAACTCCTGTTTCTGTGTTGATTAATTCTGTGATTGTTCTGTTTTGTTAAGTGATTACTTGTGTTGTGGGGCTTGCTCAAGCGTAACTGCCCAGGAAAACAAGTTACAAGACTTACTGTCGCGCGTTAGCTACTTAACGCCCCGCGGTAGCTTCCAGAACTCGATTATTTGGATCATAATATTTTAAATTGCAATAAACGTGAGAAACCTTATTCACCCCCCCCCTAAGGTTGGCCACGAGATCCAGTAAGTGGTATCAGAGGGAGGTTACTTCAAAAAGGCTTAAAATTCTAAATTAAGATGGCCAACTCTATTCACGCATTCTCTGAGGGACACGGTGTGAGTAGACCTCCACTATTCATTGGGAGTGACTATTGTCACTGGAGAACACACATGAAAAACTTTCTGATGACTCAAAGCATTGACATGTGGGCCATGGTAGAGACGGAATACATTGCACCCACTGTCACTGTTTGGGATACCATCCTAACCAAACTAAACAATAAGTGGGCTGACGCAGATAAGCTCTGATTCACGAACAATGTTAAGGCAATGAACTCTCTATTATGAACATTAGGAAAAATTGAATTCAATCGAATCTATAACTATGAAACAGCGTATGATATATGGCGGTTACTTGAACTTACTCACGAAGTTACTTCGCAGGTGAAAGAGTCAAAGCTATTCTGACTTGAGTCTGAATATGAATAGTTTCGGATGGAGATCTATGAGGAGGTTGACAACATGTATACACGATTCACCAAGGTTGTCAACGCCTTAAGATCCCTCAGGAAGTGCTTTTCAAATGGTGACCTGGTGAGGAAGATCCTGCAATCTATGCCTCCTTGCTTCAACCCGAAGGTGACTGCTATCGCCGAATCTCACGATATCAGCACCCTGGAGATAGAAAGCCTCATCGAAAATCTGAAGACACATGAACTTGAACTAAAGATTCAAGCAGAAGAATATCCAAGGGAAATGAAGAAGAAGGGATTGGCGCTGAAGGCCGCAAGGGAGAGAAAAGTAGTTGAATATTCTTAGAAAGATGAGGAGGAGAGCCTCTTCGTTAGGGAGTTCAAAAAATTCATGAAGAATCCCAAGAAGCAAGGACAGTTCGAGAAATTCATGAAGAGAGGAGCTGGAGAAGGCAGCAGATGGAAAGATCCATCAAAAGAGATGGAAAGTGATGATGAGAAGTCCCAGACAGAGTGCTATCACTGCCACAAGCCTGAGCACCTAAAGAGAGAATGCCCAAGATAGCAGAAGGAAGAAAAAGAAAAGCAAAGCAGGCACAAAGGGAAGAAGAAGGTGCTGAAGGCGCTCACCTGGTATGAGGATGGATCTGACGAATCAAGCACCACAGGCTATGGTAGTGAAGATGAGGCAAATCTATGCCTCATGGGAAATAATCAAGAAGAATCTGACAATGAGTCCAGTTTCCAAAGCGACACTGAGGAAACTCCACCTACTTTTACAGAACTTCTTGAAATCTATGAACACTTAGTTAATAAATTAGAAAGTGTTATTTCTGAGAAAAATTCCATGAAAGCCGAGAATAATAAAATAGAAAAGGACTTAGAAAAATTAAAAGGTAAAGTAATTAGAAGTGTTAAAGAAAAGATCGAGTGTCTAGAGTGCTCTCACTTGATGATAACTACCGAAGAACAAAAGGCAAGTCTCTCCAAGTCGACGGTGAGGACGAATAGTCTCATAAATGAAAAGAATGTCTTGGAGAATATATTTCACTTATCGCTTGGCAAGGTAGAGGAAGGCAAAAAACAATTTGTCAATCAGTGTGTAATGCTTGTGACTTAAAACACCGCCCTAAAGGCGAGGATCCATGATCTTAACTGGTCATCCAAAAGTTTGGAATAGGCCAAAAGTATTTAAATATATTGTTGGGTGCACAATGTTATGGATCTGGGAAGTTTGGACTAGGATACGTGTCTCCAACATCCCCACCGAGTGGAAATCGGTATCAAGCTACCTCAAGACCTAATTATACAAACTCACCAAATAAGGTCAAAAAGTCTGAAAGGCTTTCCCCATCCTCAAACACGAGCTCGAGCAACCCGATAAAGGCAGCGTCTACTGCTTACACTGTGTGTGCAAACTGTCATAAGTTTGGTCACACTTCTGGCTCGTGTTTGAGGAAAGGTGCTAAGAAAAATACGCAAGTCTGGCTACCAAAGTCTTCTATCTATCATATGGGTTGGACAACTTGGATAACCAAAACTTTACCCTCATCTTCTTTTTAGGTCTGTTGGCAGGCTAAGGACATGAGGAACGTGCGGTACTTAGACTCTGGCAGCTCCATGCACATGACGGGAGATAAAGACAAGTTACTTAGCCTGGTGAAGAAGAAGGGTGGCATGGTGACCTTTGAGGACAATAGCAAAGGACGGATACTGGGAATCAGCACCATAGGTAATAAGGAATTTTTTATTTCAAATGTTCTTTTTGTAGATGGCCTTAAGCACAATCTTATTTCAATTAGCCAACTTTGTGATAAAGGTCTAAATGTGATATTTGAATCTTCCACAAACACATGCAAAATTATAGATGCCAAAACTTTAAGTGTTTTACCTGTTGCTCATAGAACTCAAAATGTGTATACTGTTCGTTTTGATGATAGATCTGCATCTAATTTGAAATGCCTAGTTACTAAGAATGAGGAATTAGATCTTTGGCATAGAAGACTAGGAAATTCTGGAAGTAAGCTTATTGTAAAACTATCAAAAAATAAACTTGTTTGGGGAATTCCCAACTTAAGTGGTAGTTTAAATGTCTTATGCGATCCTTGTCAAAAAGGCAAATTTCTCAAAACCTCTTTCAAGAGCAAAACTGAAGTTTCCACGTCTAGAACACTCGAACTCATTCACATAGATTTATTTGGACCCCTTAGTACGTGTAGTCTAGGTGGAAAATGATACACCTTCATTATTATAGATGATTAATCACGATATTGCTGGACAATCTTTCTTGCGAATAAATCTGACACCCTTAGTGAATTCTCAAATCTTTGCACGCGACTTCAAAATGAGAAGGAGATAAAAATAAAATGCATTAGATAAGGTAATGGAGGAGAGTTTAAGAATGAGGACTTCTCAAACATGTGTGACACCTTAGGAATTAAGCACGAATTCTATGGCCCTCGCACTCCACAACAGAATGGGGTTATAGAAAGAAATAACAATACTCTTAAAGAATTAGCCCGCATAATGCTCGCCGAGTTCGGCTTACCACGATCTTTTTGAGCTGAAGCGGTTAACACGACAAGCTATGTGATGAACTGAGTCATGCTTCGCCCACTTTTAAAGCAAACTCCATACGAGCTGTATTTCGAAAAGAAACCCTCTATATCGTACTTTAGTGTCTTCGGTTGCTCGTGCTACATTCTAAACACTAAGGATCTACAATAAGAGGACCTTAGTTGTTGAAGAATCGTCTCATGTGCATTTTGATGAAAATTCCCCAACTAACGAGCAAAAGCCGAATGAAGAGGAGGTTGATGAGAGTGTACCGATAGGGGATAAGGGTGAGGAGAGAGTTGTGGCGAGTGAAACTCCAACTCTTGTACAAGGAGATAAGCCTCATAGTAACTTAAATTTTTCGAAGCAACATTCACGCGAACTAGTTGAAAGACTTATTTCAAGAGCCTAAACACCTAGAGGGGGGGGGGTGAATAGGTTCCAATTATCTTTAAGAATTTTAGGCAATTTAACTAGTTCTTACTTAGTACAGAAAAGGAAAATCACAGCACAGAAAAACATAGCACTTCATATACAAGATTTATAGTGGTTCCCTAAGGTATGGGTACATCCACTTTCCCCCTTCACCTATCTAGTAGAGAACTGGATTCAGCCCAACTCCCTTCCACTAACTCAGATCCACAGATCTTACAACTCAGAACCAGATTGGTTCCTACAGCTCAGACTTATACAAGTCTTACCTCAGATTCACACCAAGAATCCTACCTCAGGCCACAACCCTACCTCAGCCTTTATAACTAGGCTTACAACTCAGACTATCACAAGTCCTACACCTCAGGCACTCAACCCTACCTTAGCCTTTATAATTATAGGATTACAACTCAAATCTAACAAAAGACCCTACAAGTAATTGAGTATTTTAATGATATAGGAATATCACAAGATAGATCACTCTATAGGTGAGAGCTTCTTGATCAGTTCTTGAATGAACTAAATCTCCAGATCCAACCTGACTTAGCTGTTTCAAAGCTTCTTGATAGAACAAAATAAGGTTGAACTCTTCTTGATGTAGAAGTTGATCTCCTGTCATCTCCTTCCTTGAATTCAGAATAAGATCTGAATCTTCTCTGCAGACTGTTCAGAATCTGTCTTCTTAAAGGTCTCCCCTTTTCTTGTTGTTTAATTCCTTATCTGGGTAATTCACTTTCTTATTTCTGTATCTGTGTTTTCTTAAGTTATCACGGATCAGTACTTTGTATAGAGTTTTCTCCTGATTATCGGCTGATCCAGTTTGTAATAACCTTCTGACAGTTCTGACAAAGGTGTCAGACCTGTTGGTTATGACAGCTGTCGACCCACCAGTCATGACAGTTGATTCCTTAGATACTTAACAACTCAACACGATCCACTGAGCAATCTGCTTCATATGTGATGACACAAGTAGACTAAGTGTAACATCCCATTTCCGGCTAGACCCCTAGGAGCCGGTTGGATGTGATAGAACCCTAGGAAGCCAAAAAAGTTAAATAAATCGACAGAGATTTCGGGTCACGGGTTGGTCACGCCCGTGACCGACCCGTCACGCCCGTGACCTAGGGCGCGACTCCTTCGATGATCGTCGATCTCAAGGAGACGATCGTCGGGCGCAGAATCTTCAACCCGGCCCTGTCACGCCCGTGACCCAGGAGTCACGCCCGTGACCAAGGGCGTGACCCCCTTCGGCGATCGTCGATCTCAGCGCGACGATCGCCGAGCGAGGAATTTGCCTCATGACCTTGTCACGCCTGTGACCCATGTGTCACGCCCGTGACCTAGGGCGTGACCACCCTTCGACGATCGTCGACTTCAATTCGACGATCGTCAAGCCCGGACCTGTCACGCCCGTGACCCATGTGTCACGCCCGTGACCTAGGGCGTGACCACCCTTCGATGATCGTCGATCTCAGTTCGACGATCGTCGAACCCAGAATTAGCAACCTGGGCCTGTCACGCCCGTGACCTATGTATCACGCCCGTGACCAAGGCCGAAACGTCAGCCGGACTGGAAATTTCGGTAACCGACGTCGTAATCAATTCTGATTATGGTAAGTTACACCAGGAATATTTATGGGCCGTTTCCTACTCTAACTATTTAAAAAAAAAGGAAATGAGTTCTAATTGGAAATCGCCACCTGGCAAACATCTCTTCGTTTCCAGTAATTCAATTCCCTGCATCATAACCGAAACGTTTTTAAGAAAAAATATTAATGGCCATGAACGTTTCATCCTTTCCCTTCCCCACTTGCTGATCTATAAAAAGGCTCCCTAGACCCAGAGATGGAGTTTCCATTCCTACCCGACGGATTGAAGCCTTGTACCTTGCTGTAGGAGAAGTTCAGCAACGCCACCACCGCGCCATATCAACCGTCGTTCATCTCGCCGTCAAACCATGAATAAGGTCCTCCTCTACTCTTTCTTCTATGGACAGATCTTAGAAATCATTAGGAGAGATATCGGGCTCAAATGTGAGCGTTTCCATGTTTTTCCAAAATTTCATGGTGGCGGGTTTGCCGGAAACCGCCTCTCCGGCAGCCGTGCCGCCGCCCGACGATAGCCCTCACCTCAACAGAGGTGGTGGTGGTGGCCGGCCAGGGAGATGGCTGGATGGCTGGGAAATAGCTTTGGAAAAGCTACAGGAAAATAAGTTTTCAGGGCTCTGGTTTCGGGCTGTAGAAGAAGATGAACAGTGCCATGAAATTAGATTCTATTTTAAAACAATTTCTGAATAAAAATATCTGTGACTTTAAATAATTTGGGATAAATACCTAAGGCTCGTACAGGAAAAATGATCAACATAGAAAATGTAGCACTTGAAGTCTACTTTAATTCAAACTTAATTTCACTAGATTTGGAGTCTTGGTTAGACCACAACACACTTTTTGGTGAGGTCTATCCATAGGGCTGTCTTGACCATAGAAAAATTCCCCACTCCGATCCAGTGATCAAAATGACTTGAAATTTGGGGTGTGGCCCAATCTTACCTATATCTAGGTGCTATCGAAAAATGAGAATTTTTGGAGAATGTTTTTCTATGGTTTTTAGAAAAATTCAATAATCCTAGTTCAATTTTATTAGATGGCTAAAAGACTTTCAAACCCTCCCAAATTTTGGTGAGTGGTCCCTGGGTTTATCATAAGGTTCTGGTAAAAATTTCATCTCATTTGGAGATGTTTTGGTTAGGTTTGTGTCCAACCCTAGGTTGATCCATATAGGATAATTTAAGATCAAACACCCCCTTGGTATTTGAGTGGCCATATCACCTCAACAGAGGCTGACATTTTGGTCACTGACTTTTTAGGGCATGACACACCCTCCAAGTGAGTTTAGAGTGGTTTGGTGTAGGGCAGCCCTGGAACCCTAGGGTAGGTACCTTAATGGGGATTTGTAGGGTTGTGAAGGTCATGGGGTCAAATGACCTTGAACTGACTTGAAATTTGGTGGAGATGACCATAGAGCTATTTAAGTCCTCTGGTGAAAATATTATGGTATTTGGAGATATTTAACCCACCTCAAACCCAAACCCTAGTTTAGGTCACCAACCTTTATTTGAATTATTAAGCTATCAACTAAACTACAAATCTAGTAAAATTTGGGTAGAGTGATGTAATGGTCTGAGTAGACATAATATAATTTTGTGGAGATTTTTGGGCAAACTTATACAGTACTTTATTTACAACTCTAATTGTGCCCTAGATATTTGTTTTGATGATTCTGGAATTTATGTTCACTGTAATGTTATGAAATCTTGGATTAGTGCATATTATAGCATGATACTCCTTATGTAATTTTCTTGGAAATATTATCTGATTATTTTGAGTACTTTATTCTTTAATGTGCTAAATGTGATATACAGTCAAAAATACAAATAGTGCCCAATTATTGATTGGAAAATTATGAAATTTGATCAGTGGGAATTTCAAATTATGATAGTCACCTATTAATTTTCTCTGGAATTTTAGATGGATAAAAACAGTACTTCCTTCAAGATATAGTAAAAATGGCCTAAAATGGTAAATTAGGAAATATAGGCATAAACATCTCTGGAATTTCTCAAAACTTGGAATTGCTGTTTAAATGTCTCATATGATTTTTACTGATTTTATGATGATTTATTATTGACTCATTAGTGCACTTCATGTTCATACAAGGGCATTTGGGATCTTAGAATAAATAAATTAAATGCCAAATGAAATAGGAAAATTATTATTTTCTAGATTTAGACTAATTAGGTAATGGTAGACCTCCAGTAAATATTATATGGGATTTGGAAGATAGTTGGGAGTACCACCCCTTGCATACCTCATAAAGATTAGGACGGTTTGCGTTTAGTAAAACTGCAGAAGCTGAGCTAGAGTGGGTAATGAACTTGGAGATGGAATTTTGATAGTTTGCTGGTTTGGACAGGATGAGTTAAATCAAATTCATTATTGGAAGTTAGGATGGGTAGGGGGTGAGGTTGACTAGCAATAGGTAGTGTTCGGGTTCGACGGAAGACCGTCCTCCCCGAGAAGAGGAAGAGTCAAGGCCACCCTAGGAATAGCCCACTGTAATGTGAGAAGGGAATGGGTTAAGGGAACCAATCAAGTATAATAAGTGCCTTGGAAAGGGAGTTTTGGGATTCACCCCATCATAGCTCCTAGTACCGCTGCGAGCCCTTCACCGGGTAACCCTCGGGAAGTCCAAGGTTAACCTTAAATCTTAGGAATAAAATGATCAAGAGTAACCCTAATAATAGTTGTACCTCACACCTACACTTGTACACTTAGGAAGAAGAAATGGCATGGAATGGGTAGAGTAGGCCCGTGGTCTAAGGGCCTACTAGTAGTGATGGTGGTTGGTTTGTAATTGTGAAGTCCAGGGAGCGGGATGCTTGGGGACTTGGTATATGCTTGGTAGCCTAGAGAGCTGGAGGCTCGGTAATATGAGAACTTGTACAAATATAATTATCATGATTGCATGTGCATAAAAGTGGTCGGTCATCGGTACTAGGGGATCAATCACACCGACAGCGGTACGTTGACTCGGCGAAAAGCCTGGTGTGTACAGCCAGCACAAGTACGCGGATACTCTAGGTTGTGTTCTTCTAGGGGCGTACGGAAGGGCTAGGCCTGGTAGTGTGGTTACCCGCCTAGGAGTGGGGGTCCCGACTCACTGTCTCCATTTGCCACAACGGAGGTTCCTGGGGGTGAAGCTAGCTGCCCGAACAGGGAAAACTAAAGGTCTGTGTGCATAGAGTCGTGTGGGTGTGTTGCACTTGCTTGTGCATTCCATAGCATAATTGTGTGTCATAGCATAAACATGCCACCTAACGTATAAAATGGTATGGGACGTTTTATACGATAGGCCCTGTAAAAACGACCCCTTTGTCTATAGGGGTAATCCCTATAAATCAATGGTTATATTTCTTGTTCTTTCACTTACTTGCCATTCCTTGCTGTTTGACAACCGACACCCCAACGTATAAGTGGTATGGGACACTCTATATGATGGGAGCCCCGCAAAAGATCCCTTAGCTTATGCGCTTCCGCGCATAAGTTAAGGTTACATTTCTTACTTTCTATTGCTATCTTATTTACTATAGAATTGCTAGCATAGGCCCGCTGTCACCTGTTTATTTGACTTACTCTCCACCTTCATGCCCTTCCCTTTCTTCCTCTCCACTCGGTACATAGGAGCCATGGGGGAAGGGGTAGGGGATGATAGGGCTTAGTCTTTATGACTAACGGTTTTCGAACCACAACATTTTAGGTGCTCCATATGGAAAGGTCACGGGTATTGCAGTTCCTGACTGAGTCGACCCCGCGACCGTGTTACCATTATCACCAACTGGGACATACACGGGTTAAATGCCCCTTGATGGGTGGGACCCCACCAGCTCAGCAACCAGGAGGCCGAAGACGTAGACGCAGATGTGGATCGCGAGGCGGCGACGGCAGGCCGAAAAGGAAGAAGCACCCAGAGATGCAGCAACAGCAGAGAACAGAGTCGGTGGAGATGGGCCAGTCCAGCTTGGGTGCTCTCGGTTCAGTGACAGTTACGGTGATGCTTAGTTTTAGTTTTGCTTCCGCGAGTGACTTGTAGTGAGGATTACATGTACTGGGCGCAAGCCCTCCTTTTGTACTCTGATTATTATTATTATTGTGGACTCTCCCTTCGTGGAGATTTATATATACATGTGGTTATATGGACTTGCTTTTACTTTATTATGATACAATCCTGCGATCGAAAAGGGCCGGCAGAATTGGCGTTTTGTAGTGGCGACCTTTCCGTGAGTCGGTGTCACCGCAAAGCGGCAATTCTGGGCTAAGACCCCAGTGTTTGAAAAGAAAAAAAAAGGGGTCTTACAAGTGGTATCAGAGCAGACCTCGATCGGAAAAGTAGCAGTCCACTAACCCTGGGTCACCCCCCTCGTGTTTAGTTTGGGGACAAACTAAGCAGCGGAAGCAGTGGTGTGCCCATAAGGGAAATCACATGTGAAATTCCACTTCATCGTTAACTGGAATCCTTCTTTATAGCCTGTGGCCTACCCTGCCCCCAGCAGGGAACACCTCTGGCTGCGAAGATTTCATCTTATCATCCTCTAACCAATGATTTAGACTCAACCAACTAGGAATCGTGACTAACCATGACAATCTACAGTATGCCCTAGTTCAAAATAGACATTGGGTATGAATTTGGTTAAGTTAAGGAGGTACCCAAAGAGAATAAAGGAGGAGTTTAGCACGAGAGTGACTACCTAAGACGTAAACTCAGGTGTCCCTACTGTCCCAATCAACTATTATTCGAGGAGGTAGACTACCTTAAGTAGAATTGAGACCAATAGTACATTAGTAGAATGGTAAAGGACAAGTAGTCTTAACCCTCAACACCGGTAATGAAATTACTTGGAGGCAACCACCGAGACAAACGCTGAGGGTCGGATAGGAATTCAAATTCGGAAGATACCCGTTTGGGATTGGGAACATTTTGACCCGGATAAGGTTGTCGCAAATGTGACTCAGAGGGTGTAAGGTATGGAATATATTAATGAGTTTCAGGGTGGAACCCCAAGTCCAAGATTGATGCCCTAGGGATCGTGCACCCAGCTAGGACAGATGTAACTGGGTAATATCAAGATCCTTAGCCCAAGATAGGTAGGGGCTGATCTTTTATTTATTGGGGGGGCTAAACTTTTGTTTATTGGTCAAATTAGTATTGGCTTGGGTTCCCTTGGACCTAGTTTAGGGAAAGTGGCGTAACAAACATGTTTTGGAATGATGACCCGTGGCGTTACCAAGACAATGACAGGGTAATAAGATGGAATAATTTCGAGAATTAACTATTATCACGTGAAATTAGGTGACGGGTAACAAGATTCGGGATATCTGAGAAGGTAAGGATGTAGTCGTTAGGTGGTATCATCAGAAGGATGATGTATCTCAGAACATGTACCCCCGGAGTGGAAATTTGAGGACATTGCGATGGATTTTATTCATAAACTTCCCCGATCACGGACGGGGAACGACTCGACTTGGGTCATCGTCGATCGGTTGACGAAGGTGGCCAGATTCATTCCGATCAAGAAGGATGATTCTGTGGGGGGTACTAGAGCGGAGATTTGTGGAGCAGTTTGCTCGATACCACGAGGAACCATGGGAGAAGCTCCTACCCTTGGTCAAGTTCTCCTATAACAACAGCTACCAGTCCAGCATCAGGATGGCGCCTTACGAAGCCTGGTATGGAAGGAGATGAAGGACCCCACTTTCTTGGATTCAGGACGAGGATACGAAGGCATTGGGATCGGATTTTGTTGAAGACGCTAAGGCATAGGTGAGACTAACCAGAGACAGGATGTTAGAAGCGCAGAGCAGACAGGCTAAGTATTATGACGCCCGACATCGTCAGGTGGAGTTCAAGAGGGGAACCGAGGTTTTTGAGGATCCGGCCCATGATTGGAGTTTCACAGGTGCGTGGTCGGAGGAAGAAGCTCAGCCCTAGGTATATGGGCCCTTACAGGATCTTGGAGCAGATCGGGGCCCTAGCTTACAGGCTGGAGTTGCCACCAGATCTGGCAGCTCTGCACGACGTATTCCACGTTTCTTCACTTAGGAGGTCTTTAATGCGCCCGGAGCAGCAGATTTTGACCATAGATGGACCGGTTGCTTCCAACTAGTCAGTTCACTTGGAGCCGAGTCAAATCGATGGCAGAGGAGTACGGACCTTGCGTCGGAAGAAGGTTTCGTTAGTTAAGGTTCTGTGGAACAATCATGGGCAGGAGGAGCATACATGGGAGCCACAGAACTTGATGCTAAAAAAAAGTATCCGGAACTTTTCGGTCAGGTATACCTTACAACCCCTCAGGACAATCAATTTGCGTTCCTATCTTAAACCAATAAGACTGAGATTTCAAGAATAGGGGCTAATCCTTTGTTTATTGGGGGTATATACCTTGACAATTGGACGAATTGGTCTTAGAATCAAAACTGCACACTGCAAACATAACGCAGAGATGTAGATCTTTCAACTCTCATGGGATGTTACAAGCTTCCGTTTTTCCCGATTAGAGTCCCGTAGGCTTAACCTTGATTTCGGGGACGAAATCTTTGTTTTGTTTATTGGGATTTGTAACATCCCATTTCCGGCTAGACCCCTAGGTGCCGATTGGTCGTGACAGAACCCTAGGAAGCCCAAAAAGTGAAATAAATCGACCGAGATTTCGGGTCACGGGTTGGTCATGCCCGTGACCGACCCATCATGCTCGTGACCTAGGGCGTGACTCCTTCGACAATCGTCGATCTCAAGGAGACGATCGTCGGGCGCAGAATCTTCAACCCGACCCTGTCACGCCCATGACCCAGGAGTCACGCCCGTGACCAAGGGCGTGACCCCCTTCGGCGATCGTCAATCTCAGCGCGACGATCGCCGAGCGAGGAATTTTACTCATGACCTTGTCACGCCCGTGACCCATGTGTCACGCCCCTGACCTAGGGCGTGACCACCCTTCGATGATCGTCGACTTCAATTTGACGATCGTCAAGCCCGGACCTATCACGCCCGTGACCCATGTGTCACGCCTGTGACCTAGGGCGTGACCACCCTTCGACGATCATCGATCTCAGTTCGACGATCGTCGAACCCAGAATTAGCAACCCAGGCCTCTCACGCCCGTGACCTATGTGTCACGCCCGTGACCAAGGCCGAAATGTCAGCCAGACTAGAAATTTCGGTAATCGACGTCGTAATCAATTCTGATTATGGTAAGTTACACCAGGAATATTTATGGGCCGTTTCCTACTCTAACAATTTAAAAAAATAAGGAAATGAGGTCCAATAGGAAATCGCCACCTGGCAAACATCTCTTCGTTTCCAGCAATTCAATTCCCTGCATAATAACCGAAACGTTTTTAAGAAGAAATATTAATGGCCATGAACGTTTCATCTTTTCCCCTCCCCACTTGCTGATCTATAAAAAGGCTCCCTAGACCCAGAGATGGAGTTTCCACCCCTACCCGATGGATTGAAGCCTTGTACCTTGCTGTAGGAGAAGTTCAGCAACGCTGCCACCGCGCCATATCAACCGTCATTCATCTCGCCGTCAAACCATGAATAAGGTCCTCATCTACTCTTTCTTTTATGGACAGATCTTAGAAATCATTAGGAGAGATATCGGGCTCAAAAGAGCCGGATCGGGTGAGCGTTTCCATGTTTTTCCAAAATTTCATGGTGGCGGGTTCGCCGGAAACCGCCTCTCCGGCGGCCGTGCCGCCGCCCGACGATAGCTCTCACCTCAACAGAGGTGGTGGTGGTGGTGGACGGCCAGGGAGATGGCTGGATGGCCGGGAAATAGCTTTGGAAAAGCTATAGGAAAATAAGTTTTCAGGGCTCTGGTTTCGGGCTGTAGAAGAAGATGAATAGTGCCATGAAATTAGATTCTATTTTAAAACAATTTCTGAATGAAAATATCTGTCACTTTAAATAATTTGGGAAAAATACCTAGAGGCTCCTACAGGAAAAATGATCAACATAGAAAATGTAGCCCTTGAAGTCTACTTTAATTCAAAATTATATTCACTAGATTTGAAGTCCTGGTTAGACCACAGAACCCTTTTTGGTGAGGTCTATCCATAGGGCTGTCTTGACCTTAAAAAAATTCCCCACTCCGATCCAGTCATCAAAATGATTTGAAATTTGGGGTGTGGCCTAATCATACCTATATCTAGGTGCTATCCAAAAATGAGAATTTTTGGACAATGTTTTTCTATGGTTTTTAGAAAAATTTAATAATCCTAGCTCAATTTAATTAGATGGCTAAAAACTTCCAAACCCTCCCAAATTTTGGTGAGTGGTCCCTGGGTTTATCATAAGGTTCTGGTAAAAATTTCATCTCAGTTGGAGATGTTTTGGTTAGGTTTGTGTCCAACTCTAGGTTGATCCGTATAGGATAATTTAAGATCAAACACCCCCTTGGTATTTGAGTGGCCATATCACCTCAACAGAGGCTGACATTTTGGTCACTGACTTTTTAGGGCATGACACACCCTCCAAGGGAGTTTAGAGTGGTTTGGTGTAGGGCAGCCCTGGAACCCTAGGGTAGGTACCTTAATGGGGATTTGTAGGGTTGTGAAGGTCATGGGGTCAAATAACCTTGAACTGACTTGAAATTTGGTGGAGAGGACCATAGAGCTATTTAAGTCCTCTGGTGAAAATATTATGGTATTTGGAGATATTTAGCCCACCTCAAACCCTAACCCTAGTTTAGGTCACCAACCTTTATTTGAATTATTAAGCTATCAACTAAACTAAAAATCTAGTAAAATTTGGGTAGAGTGATGTAATGGTCCGAGTAGACATAATATAATTTTATGGAGATTTTTGGGCAAATTTATACAGTACTTTATTTACAACTCTAATTGTGCCCTAGATATTTGTTTTGATGATTCTGGAATTTATGTTCACTGTAATGTTATGAAATCTTGGATTAGTGCATATTATAGCATGATACTCCTTATGTAATTTTCTTGGAAATTTTATCTGATTATTTTGAGTACTTTATTCTTTAATGTGCTAAATGTGATATACAGTCAAAAATACAAATAGTGCCCAATTATTGATTGGAAAATTATGAAATTTGATCAGTGGGTGTTTCAAATTATGATAGTCACCTATTAATTTTCTCTGGAATTTTAGATGGATAAAAACAGTACTTCCTTCAAGATATAGTAAAAATGGCCTAAAATGGTAAATTAGGAAATATAGGCATAAATATCTCTGGAATTTCTCAAAACTTGGAATTACTGTTTAAATGTCTCATATGATTTTTACTGATTTTATGATGATTTATTATTGACTCATTAGTGCACTTCATGTTCATACAAGGGCATTTGGGATCTTAGAATAAATAAATTAAATGCCAAATGAAATAGGAAAATTATTATTTTCTGTATTTAGACTAATTAGGTCATGGTAGACCTCCAGTAAATATTATATGGGATTTGGAAGACAGTTGGGAGTACCACCCCTTGCATACCTCATAAAGATTAGGACGGTTTGCGTTTAGTAAAACTGCAGAAGCTGAGCTAGAGTGGGTAATGAACTTGGAGATGGAATTTTGATAGTTTGCTGGTTTGGACAGGATGAGTTAAATCAAGTTCATTATTGGAAGTTAGGATGGGTAGGGGGTGAGGTTGACTAGCAATAGGTAGTGTTCGGGTTCGACGGAAGACCGTCCTCCCCGAGAAGAGGAAGAGTCAAGGCCACCCTAGGAATAGCCCACTGTAATGTGAGAAGGGAATGGGTTAAGGGAACCAATCAAGTATAATAAGTGCCTTGGAAAGGGAGTTTTGGGATTCACCCCATCATAGCTCCTAGTACCGCTGCGAGCCCTTCACCGGGTAACCCTCGGGAAGTCCAAGGTTAACCTTAAGTCTTAGGAATAAAATGATCAAGAGTAACCCTAATAATAGTTGTACCTCACACCTACACTTGTACACTTAGGAAGAAGAAATGGCATGGAATGGGTAGAGTAGGTCCGTGGTCTAAGGGCCTACTAGTAGTGATGGTGGTTGGTTTGTAATTGGGAAGTCCAGGGAGCTGGATGCTCGGGGACTTGGTATATGCTTGGTAGCCTAGAGAGCTGGAGGCTCGGTAATATGAGAACTTGTACAAATATAATTGTCATGATTGCATGTGCATAAAAGTGGTGGGTCATCGGTACTAGGCGATCGATCACACCGACAGTGGTACGTTGATTCGGCGAAAAGCCTGGTGTGTACAGCCAGCACAAGTATGCGGATACTCTAGGTTGTGTTCTTCTAGGGGCGTACGGAAGGGCTAGGCCTGGTAGTGTGGTTACCCGCCTAGGAGTGGGGGGCCCGACTCACTGTCTCCGTTTGCCACAACAGAGGTTCCTGGAGGTGAAGCTAGCTGCCCGAACAGGGGGAACTAAAGGTCTGTGCGCATAGAGTCGTGTGGGTGCACTACAACAAACTGCACATGTTGTAAGGACTGAAATATAACAGAAACCCAATTTGTTACTAATACATATATTTAGTAACAAAATTTTTTTGTTGTTACCAAAAAGTAATTTTTTGTAACGAATATTTTATATTTCGTTACAATAATAATTTATTTGTTACTATAAATGTAAGTATTTGTAACAACACTAATGTTACGTTACAAATAGTAAATAATTTCTCACAATATGTATCAATTGTAACCACATCATGAAAGTTTTTTGTGACAAAGAGATTTTTGTTACTATTATTAATTTTTTATTATTAAAGTTTGGTTATCATAAATATATCATATTTTATTACAACAGTAATATTCGAGAGCATTTTTTGGACTGAGAGAACATTTTTCTCCCGAGCATGTGCTTTTCACTCGGACGTGCGTTTTTTTCCGAGCACACTATTTTTCCTAGCTTGACTCCAATGTTCTCAAGCTCGATTACTCCATGAGCTCGATCTCGTGTTCCATGAGGTCGAGCTCCATTATGAGTCGAGCCCGAGGTCGAGTAAGATTAGCTTGAGCTCGATTACTAGCCGAGCTCGATCTATCTCAGATTCTTTTTTGTTCAAAATGGAACACGAGCCTCTTGACTTCGAGGAAAAAATTAGGAATGTATGATCAAGTGCATGAAATAATTGGAGGGAAATTTCCCTCCAATAAATTTATTATCAAAACCCTATATTCTTCATTCCCAATTCGGCGCATTCCTTCTCCGAATTTATCAAAACCCTATATTCATCTCGCGACTGGCCGGCTTCTTCCTTCTCCGAATTTGGCAACTGGCTTCTTCTTAGAGGAATATCGCGACTGGCTTCTCACAACTGGCTTCTTCCTACAACGAATTGTGAGAGAGCATAGGAGGGACGAAGCGGGAGAGAGAGCATTTCTTCCTTCTCGCGATTGGTATATCTTCTTGCATATCTTCCTTCTTCCTGAACTTTTGATCTCTGTTTCTTCATGCATCAGCAAGAAGTTATTGTCTCGTGTTCATGAGATTCTTCATTGGTTATAGACAATGTTTGGGTTTTTCGGGTATTCATCTTGATGCCCTTAGGGTTAGAAGTAATATTGTCTTTGAAGTTCCAGCATGTTCATTAGGGTATGATTTTTTTGGCCGTATTTAGGTTTATTACTATGAATCTTATTGTGGTTTGATTTTTTTGCCGTTTGTTCACTAGTGAAATTATTATCAAAACCCTATCTTCTTGTATTTCTTCCAAGTAATATGCTCTTGTAGTTTTTTGGGGGTATTCATCTTGTTTGTAGTGGCTTAGTAGTGTGTGTGCAATCAGTTCGGCAAGAAGTAATATTATATATCTTGTGTTAGTAGTGTGTGTGTGTTACTATTGCTATGAATCTCTTCAATAATATTGTTTGGTTGGATAAAATTTCTATTTCACTTGCTTCTCTTTTTTTTTGTCAGATTTGTCATACCAAGCATATAGTTTGTTTGTTGTGGTTTGTTTTCAGTTCCCATTCTTAGCCAACTATTATACCACAACCTTTTATGCAGTGGTTTGTTTTCCTCATTGGCTACATGAATATTAATTTAATTTTCTCACCGGACACAAACACACACACACACACACACACATAGACAAACATAGACACACACACACACACACACACACAGATATTTTTGATCATAATGGCGCGCGATGCCATCTATATGTTCCTTAGTCCAACTTGCTTACTTTGTAAGTTTGGCATTGATTTCCATATAGATATGTATATGTATGTGTGTTTGTATATGTCTATGTATGTGTGTATGGTCATCAGTGTGTGTGTATATGTATATGTATGTGTGTGTGTGTGTATATGTATATTAGTGTGTGTGTATATGTTTGTGCATGTACCAGTTTTTTATTTTCATGATATTGTGTTATCCCATTCCTTTTTTGTTAGGTATGGATAAAAGCTGGATTTATGAACCAGATAGATTCAGTTCTACCTATACTAGAGGCGTGGATTTATTTTTAGAGTTTGCATGGGAAAATGCTATTTACTTTGAAGATAAAATTCTTTGCCCATGCAATGTATGTCGAAACACTAAAACAAAGAGCCTCATTGAAGTTAAAGCAGACTTGCATTTGAAAGGGTTTTACAAATATTATAAGGAGTGGATACATCACGGAGAAGCTAAAATGACTAGTTCTTTTGTGTTCAGTTCTAATAGTAACAATAGAGGACCTTCTCAAAGTCATGAAAGTAACGATGATATTGAAGCCATCGATGATTTAGTTGATTTGATACATGAGATTGGAGATGCAGAACTTCCAGAACATTCTAACGAAGATAGTACTCGAACTTTTTTAAGTCTGTTACGTAATGTCAGACGTGAACTGTACCCAGGTTGCAAAAAATACTCTTTGTTAGCATTCATTGTTAAACTGCTGCATATCAAAGTAATGAACAAGATGTCAGATAAGTCAGTTAACATGCTTCTTGAATTGCTAAAGGACGTGATGCCAGAAGGTAATCTTATTCCAAAATCTATTTACTGGGCAAGGAAACTCCTTTCTGGTTTAGGTTTGGGCTATAAGAAGATAGACGCATGTAGATATGATTGTGCACTATTTTGGAAAGAGAATGAGAAGAAAGATGTGTGTCCTGTGTGTGAAGAACCACGTTGGAAATATAACGAAGGAAAAGGAAAATTAATTGCTCAAAAGGTTTTGTGGCATTTCCCCTTAACACCAAGGATACAAAGACTTTATATGTCTTCTAAAACAGCATCTTACATGAGGTGGCATACTGAGAAGCATATGGAGATAGAAGGTACTTTGAGTCATCCGGTAGATTCACTTGCATGGAAGAGTTTTGATGCACACTATCCCAGTTTTGCTGCAGATCCACGCAATGTTAGGCTTGGATTGGCTACTGATGGGTTCAATCCGTTTGGAAATATGAGTACTTCTTATAGTATGTGGCCTGTTGTGCTAATTCCATATAATATGCCGTTATACAAAGGTATGAAAGATGAGTTTCTTATGATGTCATTATTAATTCCTGGCCCACGTGCTCCTGGAAAAGATATTGATGTTTATCTTAGACCACTGATTGAAGAATTAAAAGAATTATGGAATGGTGTAGAGACTTATGACACATACACCAAAGAGACTTTTAAAATGCATGCTGCTCTTATGTGGACAATCAATGATTTTCCAGCTCTTAGTAATTTATTTGGGTGGACCACAAAGGGTTACGGGGCATGCCCAACTTGTTTATATGATACAGATTCTAAAAGAATTCGAAGTAAGATATGCTACATGGGACATCGTCGTTATCTACATAATGATCACCCTTATCGAAGGAGTAAATTGTTCGATGGAAAGTTAGAAACACGTACAAAACCAAGGGAGTGGAGTGGCGCACAATTGCATGCAGATTTAACCAAACTCGAACATAACTTTGATAAATTTGGAAAACACCCAAGCAAGCGGAAGAGGAAGCGCAACAACGAAGAAGGGAATTGGGTAAAGAGAAGCATCTTCTTTGAACTACCTTATTGGCATAAACTTTTGATACGACACAACATTGATGTAATGCATGTTGAAAAAAATATTTGTGATAGTGTTTTGGGCACATTGATGAACATTGATGGAAAAAACAAAGATACTGAAAAAGCGCGAGAAGATTTGCGAGACCTTAACATCCGGAAGGAGTTACACTTGATTAGAAATGGAAGTACTATAATAAAACCTCAAGCATGTTATAATCTATCTTCCGATGAGAAAAAAAGGTTTTGCAATTTTTTAAAAAATGTCAAGTTTCCAGATGGCTATGCGTCAAATATTTCAAGATGCGTAAAGGATGGGAAGATTTATGGACTTAAATCTCATGATTGTCATGTTCTACTACAACGGTTAATTCCTATTGGCATTCGTGGGTTTCTACGCGCAGATGTCGTTGAGGCACTATACGAGCTAGGAGATTTTTTTTAAAATTTTATGCTCAAAGACACTAAAGGTCGAGCATATCGAGAAGTTGGAGAGTAATATCCCAATTATTTTGTGCAAATTGGAGAGAATATTCCCTCCAGCATTTTTTGATGTAATGATTCACTTGGCTATTCACTTTCCGAAAGAGGCAAAGATTGCTGGCCCAGTTCACTCACGTTGGATGTATCTGATTGAAAGGTACTTGTTTTTTATGCATTTATACTTCATTATCTTACATAGCATAAATGAATAATTTTGTAACATGCTCATTGAGTTTTCTCTTTAGGTTTCTTAAAACTCTTAAAGGATATGTACGTAATAAAGCACGTCCAGAGGGTTCTATAGCTGAAGGATATATTGTGAAAGAGTCTTTGACATTTGTGTCAATGTACCTAAATGAAATAGAGACAAGGTTCAATAAAGAAAATAGAAATGAAGATTCAGTGGAGCATCAACAAGAGTGTGAATTGTCGGTTTTTGCATCAAAAGTGAGACCATTTGGACCTCTTCGCCGTGGCAAAGCACTTTCTAAAGAAGATCTAGATGCGGCTCATAAATTCATATTAAACAATTGTAGCGAAGTAGATTATTTTAAAAGGTTCGATTCATGAAAGAGCTCAATTTCCTTAATTTGGAACAAATTTTAATGTACTTTTTTTTAAAATAGTAAGCACATGGAGGAGCTTAAAAGGGACGAAAATGAAAGAAACATTGACAAAACTCATCAAGAGCAGTTTCATTGTTGGTTTCAAGCTCATGTAAGCTCCAAATACGAAGATATCCTTGAAGATTAATTGTTAATGTCAAGTTTCATCTATCTAATTAGCTTCCTATTGTATTTTGTATAGATAAATAGAGTGCATCACACAAACTCGAGCGAAGTTTCCGAAGAATTTTGGGCATTGGCAAATGGTCCACAATCATACTTAACAAAATTTTACTCTGGTTGTATTGTTAATGAAGTACGATTTCATATACAAGATCGAGATGATCGCCGAACAACACAAAATAGTGGTTTACGTGTTGAGGGGGAACATCAAAATATCTTGGTAGAGTTTTATGGAGTATTAAGTAGGGTCGTTGAGTTGACCTATCTTCATGGATATAAAGTAGTATTATTTTGGTGTGAGTGGTTTGACACTGGTGGAAAAAAGACTATGCATAAAGATAAATATTTTCTGAGCATCAACATAACTTCTCGTTGGTGTGAAGATGATCCATTCATTCTTCCAAACCAAGTGCAACAAGTGTTCTATGTTGATGACACAAAACTAGGCCATCCTTGGAAAATTGCACAACTGGTATGTCATAGACACCTTTGGGACATAGAGGAACACGATGACCTAGTAGTGGAGGAGATGAATGATAACATAGTTCAACAACATGAGTCCTCAGAAACTGAATTAATATATGCTACCGAAGATCAAAACTTGCAATCCCTAAGAAGAGATGATATAGAACCTGATATTATTAATGTAGAAGTTCTAACTAGAATCGACGAAGAGGAAGAACTTAATAATATTGTTGACGGAGATGAGTCAGTAGATGAGGATGATGAAACACTAGTGCAATATTGTGATGACAGTGATCATAACATGTAAAGCTAATGCAAACGGTACGTTAAGTTTTTTCTTATTGATTAGATCGAAACATTAATACAATTCTTCACTTTTATGATTTCTCTAAATAATTTAATGTGATGTTTAACGTTTGCATCTTATTTACTTCGCAGGATTATGCCTCCAAAAAATGTTATTCTACGGCGACCTGCGACAAGGAGCACCAAACAACTGTTGTTGCTGAAAAACCAACAAATACTGAGGTTGTTGAATTGCCACCTACACAAATTAATCTGCAGCAACCACAAAGTGGATCAGTTGCCACCATTAATGATGATACAACTGTTAATGAAGGAAATAATGAAAGTCCAATACAGGGTTCTGATAATACTAGTAAGTACACCTTATTTTATTTCACAAGTTTGTATCATTTATTTGAATCATATATTTATTAAGGGTTTTTAATAAATTGCAGTGGGAAGCTCATCTATAAGAAGAGGTCGTGGGGTGACCACCGGAAAGTCGATTGAGAAAGCTATACTAGAAAATGTATGCTTTATTTAGGTATATTAAAACTTACGTACACTTACTATATGTTAACATACCTTTATTTGTTTTGTTAGGACAAGAAACCACTTGAGATTGAGTTCCCTGAAGGTTTTAAGAAGCCGCGTTGCTTTGCAAAGCACCTTGCAAATGGTGTAGGTGTTATTGTAAGACACAGTGCAGGTTTGGATTTTTTGACCCCATGGAGTGAATTGGGGGAAGAGCTGAAACTTACTTTATATGCTGCATTAAGTGTAAGTGATTAATATTTATATACCATATATGTGAATTTGTTTGGGATAACCAAATTATTTATTCTTTTGTAGCAATGGTTTGTGATAAAGAATTGGGAAACAGATAAAAGTGTGCAAGAGTTCATGGAGGAGATATTTCAACGTAGCTACACACATTGGAGAGGAAGATTATCTGCAACGCATAAAGATTATATTATGGCAGGAAAGAATCCGAGAGCTAGTAGCCCATTTGAGTGGATTTCAATCGAGAATTGGTGTCAGTTGTGCGATCTCTTCGAGAGTGAGACTTTTAAGGTGAATGTGACTACTTAAGTAAATTCTGTTTAATACATATGTTATTAATCACACATTTAATGAGTAGAATCCAATACTTTTGTTTGCTTGCAGAAAAGGTCCAAGACAAATGCCTCTAATAGATCACACATGCCGTTTACTCATACGTCGGGTTCTAAATCCTACCATTCCCGACTGCTGGAAATGGTAATGCAATAATTACATGTGAGTTATTGATTACTATGACATAACCTCAAAATTTTTTTTGATATACAGGTTAATCAAAGCCCTGTTGAGAACTTTGCGAACACCCATAGGAAGAATGGGGTGTTTGTCAGCGAGAAAGCAGAAGCGGCATATGTAAGTCAAAATATCTTTGAAACTTTCGCAAAGTTGATTGATAACACACGTTTCTATTATAACACTATTTTACAGCGTGAAATGGAAAGGCTGAGGACAATATCAACAGATTCTGACAGTGATCTCGTAAGCTCTGAGAGAGAAATTATAAAGATTGCACTTGGAAATAAGTCGGGTTATGACAAAGGATTAGGCTATGGTGTTGTGCCTTCAAAACGAATGAAGAAGACATTGTCAGAGTCCACTCGGTTGAAAGAGAAGTTGAATGTAGCGGAAGAAGAATTGCGCAATGCCAGGACTCGTCTAACAACACAAGCAGAGCTTATAGATAAACAAGAAGCTTTGATTCAAACTCACAATGCAGAGATTGCAGGATTAAAAGAGGGGCAAAATGAGCTGAAAGAGCAGCTGTCTTATGTTCTACAAAAATTTGGGGCAATTCCTTGACTAATTGATGCACACACCATTTACCTTTTGGTGCACTTTTTTGTTGTCAACTGGTTTATGACTGTTAGTATTTTGGTGCACTTTTTTGTTGTCACATCTCTTTTGATTCTGATGTCTTCCTGACAATAGTTTCTGGTTCGATAATGCCTCCTCTTTTCTGAATTAAATAATTTTTTTTGGGGGGGGGGGGGGGGTGTAGTCCTGTTCATGCAAATTTCTCTCAGTTATTTGCCTTTTTTTACTTAATTTTATGAATATTGATGGCTGAAATAATTGTCTTAAAGGTTTGTTTTGGTCATTGTTGAATCTTCCATCTATTTCAAAGAAAGTCTCTTGCCTTATTGATTATATGCCTTACAATATTATTTACATTATATACCTTTGTTGATTAGCTTTAAAAATTTTCATGTATTGGCTAATATATGTTGTGTTTGTATAACACAATCTTTCTTTAATGGAAGAATTCGAAGGGGAAAATTGGAAGTTTCTAGTATTCTATATATCAATTGTGCTTAAAGAAGTTGATGGGCATGCTTTTGCAGCTGAATACTTATGCCAAAATAGCGGGCCTACTACATGATGAATGGGTGGAAAATGCAGATCGCTGGGTGGCTGGATTTCTCGAGAAGTTCGAGGAAGGCTGTCATTCTATGGTGAGTTTTGCATGCTATGCATAGGTGGTAGTATCAATACATGGATTTGACTTCAAAGATGTTTGCTTTAGTATTTTTTAATTGTATGTGTAGTTAGATATGTTAGCCATGCCAATGAATCGATAGTAGGATCCAAAAACGGATGCAATTTCTTTATATAAAGATATATTTCCAATTTATTATATGGAAACCATAAGATGTTTGGTGTTGTATTAGATAATTTGATTAATCATCCTTATCCCAATTTCACATTTACTCATTGGGTTTTTGAATCCCAAGTTTCATTTCATCCAAATTTCAAGTTTTGTGGATTGTTTTAAAAAAACTGCAGCATGTTGCAGTTTTTTCTATCGACTTCTCTGCTCAATTTCAGATTGGCAATGCTTTCCTGTAGGCTACCGCTCCGGCATTGCCTCGGCCATCATGGAACTCAGGACATCTTTGATGCATCTACCTCTCCGGTATCGCCACATTTTATTATTATATTTGCATAACATGATATATGTCTATGTGGATCCCTCTTTCTATCTTCCTCTCCCACTTGATTTTTTTCCTAACACTATACTTCATCACCTTTCTTTCCTGACTGCAGGTACTGGAATCAGAGTGACAAATTTCTCCCACCTCCTAACTGCATGTATAAATCAGCTCTCCTCCTCCTTCAATTAACCAACAGGTTCTATGATATTAAACTTTTGTTGTTTGAAGCTCCACTCTACCATCTCACTTGCTCTGAAAATGCATTTTCTCTACTAAACTTTTGTTGTTTGATGCTTTTTACACTATTTTGAATTTCTGGCATTTCGTATAGAGTTCTGAAGTCTTACATACTAATTTAACTGCTTTGAATATGCACTGCAGTGTAGAGCATAATGTATACCCGATGATCTTAGTGCCATCATCAGGTTTATCAGAAGCCACAATCCCGCCATTTTCGCGATCTCTCACATCAATAAATATTTCATTTAGCCCTCTCATAAAATGAATGAGATCTATTCATGTTCTCACGATGTGTCTCTTTATCTTCCCCTAATTTGAAGCTTATCAGTGAATGCTGCTTTCAAAATCAGTTATTTTAGATGATTTTATCACTGAACGTTGCTTTCAAATGCAGATATAACTCTTACTTATGCATTTTTTTAGTTAACGGAAGAAGTGTTTACATTGGCACATCAATGAAGAAATTTTTAAATAGTCTTATTTGAATGTGTTTAGGATTCGTTGGGTGCAATGTTGTGGCTATGGCGAGGGTGCAAACTCTCCGCCATCTGTGACTTGGGAAGGAGGCGGGGTCTGAGACAAAGTTTTGGAGCTTTTTGCGCAGGAGTCAGCTGCAAATGCCGCCCCCACCCTCCCTAACGTTTATTTACCCAATTTCGATGGCGTCTGTTCCCACACCGGTGGTCCTCCTGCTTTGATACACATACACATTTTGCATCATTTGTATTGCCCACATTTCTATATATAGTTAATAGAAAGCCCACATTTATATTCATGTTTATTCTTCAAGATTGAATTTTTTACTTATGTTTCCCTGAATTACACAGCCCAAGCAAGTGGTATAAAAATTTTAAAGCATTTGATTTAAGACTATGTCCCGCACCGCCTCTGCTCGCACTGTATACTCATTTGATTCTTCTACATTTGTAATTTGTCATATTTTTTTTATTCATTTGACACTACTGCATTTGATTCTTCAAATTTCACTTTGACCTCTTCAGGCAAATCAACTAATAGATGCAGTTATAGCGACTTGCATTCCAGTAGCCGCAAGCCTCACTTAGTAAGAAGCTGAGTCTCCTTCAATTTTATTCATTCGACAACAAATTCAATTTTCGTCATTTTTCTTCAGAACTGCAAGCCTCACTTAGTCGTTCTATTTTTTAGGTCTGAATATGGATGCGATTGAAGCTGATGCCATCGAATTAAAGTTGATTGAGCACCGACATTTTCGTGCAAACCAAAGGTATATGAGATTGGTCGAATTGTTCATTCTTAACTAGATAAGATAGAAGAAATTTTGAATTATGTTAATTGTTCATTTATATTTTGCATAACCAATGAAACTAAAAAAATATTAGATATGACTTAGGCTCCGTTTGGGGGGACTTATTTTCACCGATCAAGCGGTTACGACCGCATGAACCGGACCATAAATTGGTCATAACCGCTTGACAGGTGAAAATAAGTCCCCCAAATGAAGCCTTAATTAGGATGAATCATTCAGTGCATCAATCCAGGCTGATTTTAATAATGATAGCCTGAATATGTAGAGACTTGCACCAGAGTTTTAGCGACGGCAAGATGATGTAGGAGGTCGGCTTTGTGGAGGTTTCCTTCACTCTTACTTGACGCTTTGTCGCCGCCCTCGACCGATGTCGCTGCCCACGACCGATGTCTTCCCCGAAGACTGGTGTCGTCCCCCAGGTCCAATGTCGTCCCCCACGTCCAATGTCATCGCCCACGTCCAATGTCGTCGCCTACGTCCAATGTCGGCCCCCACGTCCAATGTGAGCGCCCACGATCAATGTCGGCCCAAACGGAACCTAAGTTGACTTAAATCAACAACTAAAATGTTGCCCGCACGGGGTCCCCGTGCACGACTGCTTGTATATATATAAGGATATCCCCTTAACACTTTTTGCAATGTAATGGTCTACACCACCACCTAAATCTAAGACGTCAGATATCACTGAAATCAAATCTTGGCATCCGATTTGATTCCAACCGATAATCGTCGCCAGCCATTCTCCCTACTTAGGACTTGCTATACCTGATGCCTCCTCCAATAATTGTGCAGTTATTTGTGCTGACTTGTGTTGTAACCGCTAAATATGGATATAGAATAATTAAATTAAAATTTCCCAGCCCTTTAATTTGGAGGGTTTTGTAGCGACACAAAAGTAAATTATTTTATTATGCGTGTTACCCATCATATTATTGGTAAAGTTAGTAAATGACTAGCCTGAAACTTCAAATCACAAGTAAAACATGAATGTGTCCTCTTGACAAGCATTTTAATTATCTTTGAGTATGTTTCATCTTTGGAATCTCTTATTTGTGAGCTCAAAACAGAAAACATGTCCCTTGTTGTACAGGTAATTTGAAGCATTTCTTTTCCATTCCTTCTATATATGGAGTAAACTTGTCCTTTATCCGTGAGAGTATTAATGAACATGATTTTACTGCAATGATATTTTTCTCCTGTACTTGTCAAATATGCCAGCTCTCCCCCACCATAGGATGCTTGGGCATTGAGCTTCTTCAAGCTGACAACTTTGACCTCCACTGCTTCCAATCACTAACAGGTACCCCATTTTTGGATGATGTTTGATACTTTTAATTGCGCATTTTCCAAAGTGAGATCGCATTTTCCAAAGTCAAGAAATATTAGGTATTATTTGAATAATTACTCTTTTTTATTTTCATGATTTTTTCTCATGCTTGATATCTATTTTATGTAGGTTGAATTTAATAGAGCTGCACAATCATTGACCGATGCTGTTATTCCTACTGGTCAGAAGAAAATTGCTTGTTTAATGGGGTGTGTATGGATTATGTATGTGTGGATGTGAGTTTTTATGGATGTTTATACTCTCTCATTTATTTGTAGGGTGATATTAATTGCTCTCTTTTATTTGTAGAGCGCTTGAGCATTGACCGGCAAGTGACGAAAGATTCATTAGTCAGAAAGTGATGGACGATTCATTTTTCGAAAAATGACGGAAGATTTATTAAAAACATGTTGATCTTGTAATGTAATATTGTATTATTTTAGAAGTGATGATAATAACTTATACTCTATGTAATACTTTTTGGTGTGAATAAATACATGTTGATCTTGTTACGAAATATTAAATATATGTGTGCTTTCAAGATTATTATTTGTAATAAAATCTCAGTTACACAAAGAATAGAAATGGAATATTTTTGATATATAAATGAATTGCCTGTAGTAAGAAGAATGGAGAACAGCTGCTCTTTCAGCTATTGTAACGAAATAATGTTTATTGTACTTTATTGTAACGAAGTTAGTTTATTTTTAGTGAGGAAAAAATAAAACATTTGTAACGAAATAGTCGTGGTGCGTAACTGTTTTTTTGTAAGGAAAAAAACATTCGTAACGAAATAATATTTATTGTGACCAATTTATTGTGAGGAAGAATCTCTTTTTGGTGAGAAAGTATCTTTTGTTACAATTAATTTTTGTGTAACGACATGCATACATTCGTTACAAAAACCTTTAGCGTCGAGCTTTAGAGGAGGACCGTTACTTAAAGTTATTGTCGTTACCAAAGAGGTTTTGTAACGAATTTTGGCACTTATTGTAACGATTTAAGTCCTCACTATAAGTGCATTTTGTTGTAGTGGTGTGTTGCACTTGCTTGTGCATTCCATAGCATAATTGTGTGTCATAGCATAAACATGCCACCTAACGTATAAAATGGTATGGGACGTTTTATACGATAGGCCCTGTAAACGACCCCTTGGTCTATAGGGGTAATCCCTATAAATAAATGGTTATATTTCTTGTTCTTTCACTTACTTGCCATTCCTTGCTGTTTGACAACCGACACCCCAACGTATAAGTGGTATGAGACACTCTATATGATGGGAGCCCTGCAAAAGATCCCTTAGCTTATGCGCTTCCGCGCATAAGTTAAGGTTACATTTCTTACTTTCTGTTGCTATCTTATTTACTATAGAATTGCTAGCATAGGCCCGCTGTCACCTGTTTATTTGACTTACTCTCCACCTTCATGCCCTTCCCTTTCTTCCTCTCCGCTCGGTACCTAGGAGCCATGGGGGAAGGGATAGGGGATGATAGGGCTTAGTCTTTATGACTAACGGTTTTCGAACCACAACATTTTAGGTGCTCCATATGGAAAGGTCACGGGTATTGCAGTTCCTGACTGAGTCGACCCCGCGACCATGTTACCATTGTCACCAACCGGGACATACACGGGTTAAATGCCCCTTGATGGGTGGGACCCCACCAGCTCAGCAACCAGGAGGCCGAAGACGTAGACGCAGACGTGGATCGCGAGGCGGTGACGGCAGGCCGAAAAGGAAGAAGCACCCAGAGATGCAGCAACAGCAGAGAACAGAGTCGGTGGAGATGGGCCAGTACAGCTTGGGTGCTCTCGGTTCAGTGACAGTTACGGTGACGCTTAGTTTTAGTTTTGCTTCCGCTAGTGACTTGTAGTGAGGATTACATGTACTGGGCACAAACCCTCCTTTTGTACTCTGATTATTATTATTATTGTGGACTCTCCCTTCGTGAAGATTTATATATACATGTGGTTATGTGGACTTGCTTTTACTTTATTATGCTACAATCTTGCGATCGAAAAGGGCCGGTAGAATTGCCATTTTGTAGTGGCGACCTTCCCGTGAGTCGGTGCCACCGCAAAGCGGCAATTCTGGGCTAAGACCCCAGTGTTTGAAAAAAAAGGGGGTCTTACACTAAGTGTCGACATAAGTCTTGATAATGTCTACACTACACTACAAGTGTTGATATAGTCATTCTTCTTCTACTCGACACAACTTCTATTTGTATGTGTCGACACAAGTACTGTGTGTTGACACAACTGCTCTTGGTCTTGACATAACTGCTGCAGACAGATGGCGTTGAGTGTATGTCTAGCCATCGTTGAGTGTGTGTCAACACAAGTCCTGTGTGTTGACACAACTGTTTCTGGTTTTGACTTAGCTGCTGCAGACAAATGGTGTTGAGTGTGTGTATAACTGTCATTGAGTGTGTGTCGACACAAGTCCTTTGTGTTGACACAAGCCTTCTTACTCAGAATTGTTGTTGCTGTAAGATAACGTTGAGTGTGTGTCTAGCTGTCGACACAAACCTTCTTCAGGTGTCGACACAATTCCTGAGTGTTGACACATGCCTTTCTTCTGATGTCGGCATAACACTTGGGTGTCGACATAGCTTCTGCTTAAGGTGTCGATACAATTCCTTCCTTAGGTGTCAACACAATTCTGGGTGTCGACACAACCTCTTATTTAGGTGTCGACACAATGCCTGGGTGTCGACACAACTTTGCTTCTTGTGTCGACACAACATCTCGGTGTCGACAAAATTCTTCACAAGTGTCGACAAAAATTTTGGGTGTCGACACAATTCTTCACAAGTGTCGACACTTGTACTTAGAAAAATTGCGTGCAAACCTTACACTTGCACAATGAAACTCAAACATCCATCAAATACAAATTGATGTATATCATTGAATAAGATGAGGCTTCTCCAAATCTGGTACATATTTTGCAGTGTACCCAACAATCTCTCCATATTTGGAGAAGTCATAACCCATAGTCAAAGATATACATCACTCAAAATAAAACTCATAAGAATAAATGTACATTCATTTCAGTGCAGGATAATCAAATAAACAATATAAACTACTCAAAGCAATAGTGAAGCTGATTTTATTTATTAATCAGAAAATACTGGGTTTACATGTTTTTCCTCAGAACAAAAATAAAAAGTTACATTGTTCTATATAAGCCTATCTATCCTATGATTGACTAGGCTCCTTAATTACAATGCCTTTCCAAGACTTAATCTTTGCCTGCACAGTAGGTTCTGTATCCTCATCAGGTTTCTTCCCTTTGAGATCCTTCTTCTTCAGTTCTTCAGCCTTTATTCTTTGCCTTTCAAAATAGTGAAAAGGCTTGGGAAAGTATCTGCTAGGCTCCAGAGCATTAGCAGCTAACTTCCCAGCTTTTGCACTTCTTCTGTACTGAAGAATGGCTTCTTTCCTAGCTTGATAGTTATTCCATTCTTGCTCAGAATACCACTTACCCCTATCATAGGTCTTATCCTTTACAGCCTTCCAAGTAGTCAAAATAATATTCCTAGAAGTGGGGCTCTATTGCTCAAAATCTGGCTTCAACTCAGCCGATTCTCTGAACCTTTTCTTTGATAGGTGTGCATCCTTCTGAGCTTCCTTGGCAGCCTCTTACATGTGTACTTTTTCAATAATCACATTTTGTGCCTCCTGTGGATGGCTGCACATTTTCTACACTTCTTGTTGAACGATGTCAAAGTCAGCAGGAGGGTAAATAAACTGTGCCACTTCAGGGTGATCTCCTTCAATATTTGCAGGTTATACTCAAGACTCAGCAACATTATCATCATCACACAAGGGAGGAAATCCAAGTGTAGCTCTGATGTAATTAGAGATCCATTTTGCATGATCAGAGCTATCTTTGACAAACAACCTCTCCCCCTTTATGACTTCTCTGGTGATATGATCTCTCAAATCAGTCTTTTGAAATCTTATCTGATCAGCCAGATATTCTACACCTTCTTGATAGTAAGCTTTGAACTTAGTTAGGTACTCAGAAATGGTATTTTGAGAGGCTCCAATAGCTGTGTGGACAGCAGCCAGATCTTCTTTTAGTTGCTTTGATATTTCAGTTTTCAAATCTATTGAAATACTTCCCAGTTTCTGGATGAATTCTGCATGGGAGTCTTTGAGTTTCTCATTGGACCTGAATTGATTTTCTAAAACATACCCTTTCTTTGTTGCAATGTCCTCAACCTCAGTCTTCAGCAGTTATTGTTGCTCAGCCAAATATACTACATCATTGCCTCCTTTATGGAAGCAATCTGTCATCTCTTTCTTGTGCAGATTGACTTCAAATCTGATTGACTTTATGTCCTGAGCCAGCTGAAACTTCAGTTCCTTATTTTACTCATCCACATACTTCTCTAGAGATTTTTTTTGTTCATCCAATTTTACTTGCATTTGTACCAGTAATGAACTGAAATCCATACTTGGAGATGGTTGTTGAGTGACTGATTGCAAGGCTTTCTTGTAGCCTGAGCTCCTTTTCTTAATTGCAACAATTTTACTCTTCTTAGCCATAGAGGCTTACTCATCATCAGAGGGTTGTGATGAGCTTGCTATATCAACAGTTTCCTTATTAGATGGGTCATTTAGCAGCTCCTCCCGCTCTGTCCTTGGCAGTTCCTTTTCAATCTGTGGTTGCTTCCCCTCAGTCCTTGCAGTAGGTAAATCAGAAAATAGCTCTTCCATTGTGAACTCTTGCTGCATCTATACAGGAGGAACAAGATTAGTTTTGAAAGCAACAGGTTTTCCCTAAACATCTAGATCTTTGTCCAGGGACCTCTCTAGAAAGGAAATACTTACTTGCTCATTATGCACATCTTGTGCCTCCTTCTAAGAAATGTCCATTGCTTCTTTATTTATATCTGATACAATATCCATTACTATATCAGATGCATACTCACTCCCTAGAGTAGTAGCATCAATTCCTTCCCCTTGAGTAGGTAGCTCAGAAAGTATAGTATCTTGTGTTGTTGGTTCAGGAGTTTCTCCCCCTGGAGTAGTGACTACCTGTTGCTCTTTGAGCACACTGCTCTCTTCTTGATCTTGAGCATCTTTTTGTTGCCTGTCTTCATTTTAACTGAAGACCACTTCCTCTTCAGAATCACTAAAGGATTCTGTTTGCTGAATAACTTCCTTCTTCTTCTTTTCTTTCTTGGTCTGTTTTTGAGGAGTAGAAACATCCTTGGTTAATAATCTATCCCACCTAGACAAGATTCTTGTGTCCATTCTTCTCATATGGTTGATTTTTGATCCTGTAAGTTGGTTCATTATATATAGTATTACTGAAGATAAACAAAGACTCAAGATTCTTCCCAGATTTGTTTCTTGATTCCTTCTTGTATCTTGTCAAATACTATGGATTCCCAATCTTTCTTTAGCTTGAAAAATATTCTTGTCTTTAGATTGAACATAGAAGCTGAGATTCTGTCATATCCACCTGTTTTGCACAAGATCACCTTACCTACTATCTCTGATAGGAACTTCCCTTGTGAATTCATCCCTTTCCTTGTGATGGATGATACAACCTCGGTATTAGGGTTGAGCCCGCACTAACTTAAGGCATCTTTTGTCATTGAGGGACAGATGTCATCTTCTTCCTTAACCTTTGGAAGATGGATTGATTTCCTAATCGCCTTCAGTGAAAGTTTCACTCGAGAATCTTGTACTGTGTCTTTGATCTTCTTTCTGTCTATGTCCATAGTGGCAGAGGAATAAAATTCCATGACTTCCTTCTTCCAAATCTTCGTCGGTTCTGAGACCAAGAATTCCAAACCATTTTCTGAAATTAGGGTAATTATACCCTAGATTTCTGGCGACGCTGTCATGAATCCACCACGAACAAGCTCATAGCCTTCGTTCACTTTGTATTCCTTGATTGGCACCATTGATGAAAGGGAGAGAGAGTGAATAGAAGATAAGTGAATGTCTAGAGTCGAGAAATCTGGAGGCATAGTCGACCAGATTTTGGCTCCACCTATTTATAGTGTAGGTGAAAAGGGGAGTTCAAAAGACGTGCCTTAGTAATAAGACTAGGTCTCGATAATACTTAGGTTTAGTTGACATGTCTATGCATCGACATACTTATGTCAGTGTTGACATGGACTGGTTAAGTCTCGACATAGAGTGTCGACATTGATTTTTGTGTGTCGACACAAAAATCAGTTAACTTAAAGTCTCGACATAGTTGTGTCGACAACTATTCTTCTGTCGACACAGATACTATTTTTGTGTCGACACATCCTTTTCCTTTGTCGACACAACATATCGAGTGTGTCGACATAATTAGTTTGTGTCGACACAAACTTTGTACTTAGACAAATTTCCAGAGAAATATTGTACTTACATAGTCTACTTAGGAATGCTTGTGCTGACCTACTCTAGGTTCAACATACCTAATTCAATTTTAAAATGATTAAATTTAGTTTCATCCATAGGTTTTTTAAAGATATCAGCTATTTGATTATTTTTGTTTACAAATTCTAGATTAATATCTTCCTTCTCCACATATTCTCTTATAAAATGGAATTTAATTTCTATATGTTTGGTTTTACTGTGAGATACAGGGTTCTTAGCTATAGAAATAACACTTGTAGAATCATAAAATAGTGGAATTCTACTTATCTTGATGTCATAATCTTCAAGTTGGTGCTTTATCCACAGCAATTATGCATAGCAACTGCCTATAGCTATATATTAAGATTCAGCTGTTGATATAGCTACACTGGTCTGCTTTTTGCTGCACAATGACACCAACCTTCCACCTAGGAATTGATAGGTTCCTATAGTACTCTTCCTGTCTTCTTTGCATCCTGCAAAGTCTGCATCTGAGAAACCTGTTAGTATAAAATCTCTATTCTTAGTATACCAAAGGCCTAGATTAGGCGTGCCCTTAAGATATCTCAAAATTCTTTTAACTGAAGTATAATGAGATTCCTTTGGGCAAGCTTGGTACCTAACACAGACACATATAACATACATGATGTCAAGTCTACTAGCATTCAAGTAGAGTAGGGAGCCAATGTCCCTCTATACAATGACTCATCAACAGGTTTCCCTATCTCATCTTTGCTTATAGGCATACTTGTTCCCATTGGAGTTTTCATGGAGGAGGCTGAGTCCATACCATATTTCTTAATCAACTCCTTGGTAAACTTAGACTGGGATATGGACAATCCATCATCAGTCTATCTTACTTGAAGTACCAAGAAGAACTTCAGCTCACCCATACTGCTCATCTCAAACTTCCCTTGCATAAGTTTGGCAAACTTTCTACAAAGGTTGTTTTTAGTAGATCCAAAGATAATGTCATCAACATATATCTGGACTAGGTTTATCTTGCCTTTAGATTCCCTAAAAAATAGAGTTTTGTCTATCTTTCCTCTAGAGAATTTATTCTCAATAAGAAAAGTAGACAAGGTTTCATACCAAACCCTAAGGGCTTGTTTCAAACCCTATAGAGCTTTCCTAAGCCTATATACATGATCAGGATAATGGGAATCTACAAAATCTGCTGGTTGTTCAACACAGACTTCCTCTTTTAAGTCACCATTCAGAAATTCGGACTTTACATCCATCTGATATACCTTGAACCCTTGATAGGCAGCATAGGCCAAGAACATTCTTATAGCCTCTAGCCTTGCTAGAGGGGCAAAGGTTTGATCAAAGTCAATCCCTTCCTCTTGCCTGTAGCCTTTTGCTACCAACCTTGTCTTGTTCTTAATTATAGTGCCATTCTCATCAAGTTTGTTTCTATAGATCCACTTAGTTCCTATAATGTTGTGATCCTAAGGTTTAGGAACCAGTTCCCAGACTTTGCATCTTCTGAATTGATTCAGCTATTCTTGCATTACATCAACCAAGTTAGTATATAGCATGGCTTCTTCAAACTTCCTGGGTTCTATCTTTTACAAGAAACTTGAACATAAAATTGTGTTCATGTTCTTGCTCCTTGTTAGAACACCTTGACTTGCATCACCAATTATCTGGTGAGCTGGATGATCCTACAGGTGTCTTCTTGATGGAGGAAACCTGTCAACCTAATAACCTTATTCATTTTCCTCCACCTGATGCACCTCATTGTCTTCATCATCAAATGAGTTTTGTTCTCCCCCTTGACAGCATGCATCTTTTCCATCATCCATCCTAGCAGGAGCTTCATCATTGATGGTCATCTTGTCCAGCCTGTCTATTAGACCTGTAGAACTAACTGAAGAACTAGACAATTCATTGTTAATCAATCTAGACTCATCAAAAAAACATGGAATGACTCTTCTATAACTTGGGTAGTCAAGTTGTAAACACTATATGGCCTACTATTATTGTTGTACCTAACAAATATCCCTTCTAGGGATTAGGCAGCAAACTTTGTTTGGTAGTGCTTACCATTAACTAGGACATAATACTTGCTACCAAAGATTCTGAAGTAAGAAATGTTTGGTTTTCTGCCTTTCAAAATCTGATAGGGAGTCAACTTAAGTTTCTTATTTATGGATGCTCTATTAAGAACATGAAAAGCAGTATTTACTGCCTCAGCCCAGAAATATTCAGGGAGAGTAGTGTCACTGAGTAGAGTTCTACCTGCCTCAATAAGAGTTCTATTCTTTATTTCAGCAATTCCATTTTGCTGAGGTGTTATAGGTGAGGAGAACTCCTGATTAATCCCAAGTTCTTCACAGAATTTTGTCATACATTCAGACAGAAATTCAGTTCCATGGTCACTTCTGATTTTGACCACTTAATTGTTAAATTCTTTCTGAATTTTTCTAACAAAAGTCTGGAAAACACAAGAGTTTCAGATTTCTACCTCAAGAAGAAGACCCATGTGTTTCTAGAATAGTCATCCACAACAACTAGTGTGTATACTTTCCTACTAAGACTATGAATTGGCATAGGACCAAACAAATCCATATGCAAGAGATATAAACATCTCAGTGAATCTTTGGTATCTAGTTCAGAAAAAGAGGACTTGGTCTATTTGCCCTTTTGGCAAGCTGAACACACTCCCTCTTTAATGCTCTTGACTTGAGGACCATTCCTCATTAAACTAATGTTGAACAGCTGTCCTATAGACTTGTAGTTCAAATAAGCAAGCCTTTTGTGCTATTTGACACATAATGAAGCTTTCTCACCTACAACTAGGGAAATGGGTGAGTTATTAAACTCACAATCTAGGTTAAGACAATATACATTCCCTTTCCTAGTGCTAGTCAAAATGATCTCTTGATCACTTGACCTCCTTATTTGCCACTCCTTTTGAGGAAAGAGATGATATAACCTAGATCACTAAGTTGACTTATGCTAATCAGGTTATGTTTTAGCCCCTTCACATAAGCCACTTTAGTGATGGTAATTGAATCACTAGAGATGTTACCAAATCCTTTGATGATTTCTTTTTCAGATCCACCAAAGATCACTTTTGGTCCATTCTCTATGAGTATATAGTCCCTCAATATTCATCTTGTTCCAGTCATGTGTCTTGAACATCCACTATCTAAGTACCATATAGGGGTATGGCCACTTTGATTAACCTGCATCAAATAAAGAATCACTCATCCTTAGAACCCAAATTAGTTTTGGGTCCTAGGTTCTTGTTAGTTTGAAAACTATCATGTTTACCTACAGCTTTTCTGAAAGGTAAACTATTCTTGGTTTTAACACTTGTGTTAAACCAGCAATCCATAGCAAAGTGGCCTACCTTGCCACAACACAAACACTTAAATCTGTTGTACCTTCTCTTAGGTACAGACTTCACGACCTTATTGTCAGAAGTTCTTTTGAGTGTAGGTGCTGGAGCAGCAAACCCCAAGAATTCCTTTTGAACCTGATGGGCTTGCCTATAGAGTGGACAACTAGCATTAGCACACTTTCCAATGTGATCTCCATACTTACAGTGACCATGAGTCATTTCATGATCATACCTATTTGTAGGTTGCATCACCTTCCTAAAGAAAATAGGGGGCTTAGAGGCTAGTGGCTGAACTTGGCCTTACCTTTTCCATGTGAATTGGTGGCCCTTATTCTTCCCGTAAAGCCTAGACCAGTCTTACCTTTTTGTGAAATGAAGTTATCTATTAAAGGCAAGACTAATTTTTGCTTAGATAATTTAGCCACTAACTCTTTTTCTTTCTGAAGTCTTGCCTTCAGATTCTTGATATGATTTTCCTTGAAAAAGATTTTGCCCATCTGAATGACAGTTATGTTCTTCAGTTTGGCAACCTCATTCAGTTTCAAATCAATCAGCTTGGCTGATTCTGATGCTGCCTGCTTTAGAGATTCATTCTCCTTGGCCTGCTCCTTGACAAGAAGCTTGCTTCTCTTTATAGCTTGCAACAACCCACCATACTCATCAATAAGTTAGTGTACATCCCCTTCATACTCAGAACCATCCATATCTCTTGATGCAGATGCTTTTGATTCTGATCCAGTAAAATAATCAGACTCTAAGGGAGAATTGTATACCTTGCTTGGACAAGGCTGATCCTGGCACTGATCATTTTCTGACAGAGCCATCAGCCCTCTACAACAATGGTCTTCCACTCCATTTATGGAGTCCAACATTTGTAGGAACTCTAGTTCCCTAGAATCCTCTTCTTTTGAGAACAGCCCAACATATGCTTCTGTATCATCTTCTTCTCCTGATCCTAAAGATGAAGAGTCTGTCTAACTTTTTTGTTTCTAAGCAACAAAGGATTGCTCCTTCTTTCCCTTCAGTTGATGCTTCTTCTTATCCTTAGATTCAGTACTCTTGTCTGGACAGTCAGCTATGACATGTCCTGACCTGTTGCAACAATTGCAAACAATCTTAGAGTTAGTTTGTTTACTAGGTTTTGAGGCATACCTGTCCTCCTTGAGATTCTTCTTTTTCTTGTAGTACTCATCCTTGGAAAAGGATGATGATGGTTTGGATCTCCACTTCTTCTTTTTCATGAAACTTTGGAACTGTCTTGTAAAGACAGCAAAGTCCTTATCAGAGGTGTGGCTGTCTGATGAGGTTGTATCAGGAATTCCTTCTTTTGCCTCAGCACTCCTTCTGGGTGTAGAAGGAGATTTTCTCCTGCCCTTTCTTATGCCTTCAGCCTTGAAGGCTACTAATTTATCCTTATACTCAGACCTGCTGCTCTTCTCTTCCTCCTTCCTAGCAGTAAGCTACATTTCATATGATAGTAGCTTTCTAAACAATATGGGAGGAGGTGTATCAGCAAGCTTGGCCAACTCTCCAATGGCATAAATCTTTGTGTCCCAGTCTTTTGTCAGAGACCTGAGAAACTTTTCATTCAGTTCATAAGTGTTGAAGACTCTTCCATAGGTCATCAGTTCATTCACTATCCTAAAGAACTTTTTGTAACATTAAGCTATGCTGTCAATCTTGGCTTATCTAAAGCTCTCATATTCTATATTCAGCATAGACTTCCTGTCCTTTATAACTTCTTTTGTTCCCTCCATATAGACAATCAGAGTGTCCCACATTTCCTTAGAGGTTTTACAGTGCACCAGATTCTGAAATGTGGCATCATCTATAACATTTACAATAATGTTCTGTGCTCTTTTGTCTAGTGTTGCAAGGATGATCTCATCCATTATCATTTAGAAATAGTTCTTAGGGGTTCTAACATTTGTATCCAGAGCTGATACCTTCATTGGAATGAAGGGTCCTTCTTGTACAGTAATGTACATTCTTGGATCAAAAGCTTCCATAAATAATCTGACCCTTTCCATCCAAATGCCAAAGCATTCTTTCCTGCAAATAGGCAGTTTCATAGATCCAAACTCCTTTTGATTCTCATTTGAACCCATTATTGAAATCTGTTAATTGCCTAGGAGAATCACTCAGACTGTTAGTTCAATCTTTGAGTAACCTCCCTGTGATACCACTTGAAAGACTTATTTCAAGAGCCTAAACACCTAGAGGGGGGGGGGTGAATAGGTTCCAATTATCTTTAAGAATTTTAGGCAATTTAACTATTTCTTACTTAGCACACAAAAGGCAAATCACAGCACAGAAAAACATAGCACAACATACAACAGATTTATAGTGGTTCCCCAAGGTATGGGTACATCCACTTTCCCCCTTTGCCTATCCAGTAGAGAATTAGATTCAGTTCAACTCCCTTCCACTAACTCAGATCTACAGATCTTACAACTCAGAACCAGATTGGTTCCTACAGCTCAGACTTATACAAGTCTTACCTCAGATTCACCCCAAGAATCCTACCTCAGGCCACAACCCTACCTCAGCCTTTATAACTAGGCTTACAAATCAGACTATCACAAGTCCTATACCTCAGGCACTCAGCCCTACCTCAGCGTTTATAATTATAGGCTTACAACTCAGATCTAACAAAAGACCCTACAAGTAATTGAGTATTTGAATGATATAAGAATATCACCGGATAGATCACTCAATAGGTGAGAGCTTCTTGATCAGTTCTTAAATGAACTGAATCTCCAGATCCAACCTGACTTAGCTATTTCAAAGCTTTTTGATAGAACAAAATAATGTTGAACTCTTCTTGATGTAGAAGTTGATCTCCCGTCAGCTCCTTCCTTGAATTCAGAATAAGATCTGAATCTTCTCTGAAGACTGTTCAGAATCTGCCTTATTAAGGGTCTCCCCTTTTCTTGTTGTTGAATTCCTTCTCTGGGTAATTCACTTTCTTATTTTTGTATCTGTGTTTTATTAAGTTGTCACGGATCAGTCCTTTATATAGAGTTTTATCCTGATTACCGGCTGATCCGGTTTGTAAAAACCTTCTGACAGTTCTGACAAAGGTGTCAGACCTGTTGGTTATGACAGCTATCGACCTACCAGTCATGATAGTTGATTCCTTAGATACTTAACAACTCAGCACGATCCACTCTGCAATCTGCTTCATATGTGTCGACAAAAGTAGACTAAGTGTCGACACAAGTCTTGATAATTTCGACACAGCACTCCAAGTGTTGACATAGTCATTCTTCTACTACTCGACACATCTTCTGTTTGTATGTGTCGACACAAGTCCTGTGTGTCAACACAACTGCTCTTGGTCTTTACATAACTGCTGCATACAGATGGCGTTGAGTGTATTTCCAGCCGTCGTTGAGTGTGTGTCAACACAAGTCTTGTGTGTCGACACAAGTCTTGTGTGTCGACACAAGTCTTGTGTGTCGACACAATTGCTTCTAGTCTTGACTTAGCTGCTGCAGACAAATGGCGTTGAGTGTGTGTATAGCTATCGTTTAGTGTGTGTCGACACAAGTCCTATGTGTCGACACAAGCCTTCTAACTCAGAATAGTTGTTGCTGTAAGATGGCGTTGAGTGTGTGTCTAGCTGTCGACATAAACCTTCTTCAGGTGTCGACATAATTCCTCAGTGTCGACACATGCCTTTCTTATGATGTCAACATAACTTTTGGGTGTCGACAAAGGTTCTGCTTTAGGTGTCGACACAATTCCTGCCTTAAGTGTCGACAAAATTCTGGGTGACGACACAACCTCTTCTTCAGGTGTCGACACAATGCTTGGATGTCGACACAGCTTTGCTTCGACACAACTTCTGGGTATCGACACAATTCTTCACAAGTGTCGACACAACTTCTGTGTGTCGACACAATTCTTCACAAGTGTCGACACTTGTACTTAGAAAAATTTCTTGCAAACCTTACACCTGCACAATGAAACTCAAACATCCATCAAATACAAATTGATGTATATCATTGAATAAGATGAGGCTTCTCCAAATCTGGTACATATTTTTCAGTGTACCCAACAATCTCCCTCTAATTGGAGAAGTCATAACCCTTAGTCAAAGATATACATCACTCATAATAAAACTCATAAGAATAGATGTACATTCATTTCACTGTAGGATAATCAAATAAACAATGTAAACAACTCAAAGCAATAGTGAAGCTTATTTTATTTATTAATCAGAAAATACTGGGTTTACATGTTTTTCCTTAGAACAAAAATAAAAAGTTACATTGTTCTATATAAGCCTATCTATCCTAAGATTGACTAGGCTCCTTAATTACAATAATTTTCCCAGACTTAATCTTTGCCTGCACAGTAGGTTCTGTATCCTCAGCAGGTTTCTTCCCTTTGAGATCCTTCTTCTTCAGTTCTTCAGCCTTTATTCTTTGCCATTCAAAATAGTGAAAAGGCTTGGAAAAGTATCTACTAGGCTCCAGAGCATTAACACCTAACTTCCCAGCTTTTGCACTTCTTCTGTACTGAAGAATGGCTTCTTGCATGGCTTGATACTTATTCCATTCTTGCTCAGAATACCACTTACCCCTATCAGAGGTCTTATCCTTTACAGCCTTCCAGGCAGTCAAAATAATAATCCGGGAAGTGGGGCTCCATTGCTCAAAATCTGGCTTTAACTCAGCCTGTTCCCTGAACCTTTTCTTTGATAGCTGTGCTTCCTTCTGAGCTTCCTTGGCAGCCTCTGACATGTGTACTTTTTCAATAATCATATTTTGTGCCTCCTGTGGAGGGCTGCAAATTTTCTACACTTCTTATTGAACCATGTAAAAGTAAGAAGGAGTGTAAATAAACTGTGCCACTTCAGGCTGATATCCTTCAATATTTGCAGGTTGTACTCAAGACTCAACAACATTATCATCATCACACAAGGGAGGAAAGCCAAGTGTAGCTCTGATGGAATTAGATATCCATTTTGCATGATCAGAGCTAGCTTTTTCTAACAACCTCTCCCCCTTTATGACTTCTCTTGTGATATGATCTCTCAAATCAGTCTTTTGAAATCTTATCTAATTAGCCAGATATTCTGTACCTTCTTGATAGTAAGCTTTGAACTTAGTTAGGTACTCATAAATGGTCTTTTGAGAGGCTCCAATAGCTGTGTGGACAGAAGCCAGATCTTCTTGTAGTTACTTTGATATTTCAGTTTTCAAATCTGTTGAAATACTTCCCAGTTTCTGGATGAATTCTGCATGGGAGTCTTTGAGGTTCTCATTAGAGCTGAATTGATTTTCTAAAACATACCCTTGCTTTGTTGTAATGTCCTCAACCTCAGTCTTCAGCAGCTGTTGTTGCTCAGCCAAATATACTACATCATTGCCTCCTTTATGTAAGCAATCTGTCATCTCTTTCTTGTGTAGATTGACTTCAAATCTTATTTACTTTATGTACAGAGCCAGCTGAAACTGCAGTTCCTTATTTGACTCATCCACATACTTCTCTAGAGATTGCCTTTGTTCATCCAATTTTACTTGCATTTGGACTAGTAATGAACTGAAATCCATGCTTGGAGCTGGTTGTTGAGTGACTGATTGCAAGGCTTTCTTGTAGCCTGAGTTCCTTTTCTTAATTGCAACAATTTTTATCTTCTTAGCCATAGAGGCTTACTCATCATCAGAGGGTTGTGATGAGCTTGCTATATCAACATTTTCCTTATTAGATGGGTCATTTAGCAGCTCCTCCCGCTCTGTCCTTGGCAGTTCCTTTTCAATCTGTGGTTGCTCCCCCTCAGTCCTTGCAGTAGGTAAATCAGAAAATAGCTCTTCCATAGTGAACTCTTGCTGCATCTGTACAGGAGGAACAAGATTAGTTTGGAAAGCAACAGGTTTTCCCAGAACATCCAGATCTTTGTCCAGGGACCTCTCTAGAAAGGAAATACTTACTTGCTCATTTTGCACATCTTGTGCCTCCTTCTCAGCAATTTCCATTGCTTCTTTATTTATATCTGATACAATATCCATTACTGTATCAGATGCATACTCACTCCCTAGAGTAGCAGCATCAATACCTTCCCCTTGAGCAGGTAGCTCAGAAAGTATAGTATCTTGTGTTGTTGGTTCAGGAGTTTCTCCCCTAGAGTAGTGACTACCTGTATCTCCGGGAGCACACTGCTCTCTTCTTGATCTTGAGCATCTTTTTATTGCCTGTCTTCATCTGAACTGAAGACCACTTCCTCTTTAGAATCACTAGAGGATTCTGTTTGCTGAATAACTTCCTTCTTCTTTTTTTCTTTCTTAGTCTTTTTTTGAGGAGTAGAAACCTCCTTGGTTAATACTCTATCCCACCTAGACAGGATTCTTGTGTCCATTCTTCTCATATGGTTGATTTTTGATCCTGGAAGTTGGTTCATTATATCTGGTATTATTGAAGATAAACAAAGACTCAGGATTCTTCCCAGATTTGGTTTCTTGATTCCTTCTTGTTTCTTGTCAAATACTATGGATGCCCAATCTGTCTTTAGCTTGAAAATTATTCTTGTCATTAGATTGAACATAGAAGCTGAGATTCTGTCATGTCCACCTGTTTTTCACAGGATCACCTTACCTACTATCTCTGACAGGAACTTCCCTTGTGAATTCATCCCTTTCCTGGTGATGGATGATCCAACCTTGGTATTAGGGTTGAGCCCGAACTAGCTTAAGGCATCTTTTGTCATTAAGGGAATGATGTCATCTTCTTCCTTAACCTTTGGAAGTTGGAGTGATTTCCTAATCGCCTTCAGTGAAAGTTTCACTCGAGAATCTTGTACTGTGGCTTTGATCTTATTTCCGCCTATGTCCATAGTGGCAGAGGAATAAAATTCCATGACTTCCTTCTTCCAAATCTTCGTCGGTTCTGAGACCAAGAATTCCAAACCATTTTTTGAAATTAGGGTAATTACACCCTAGATTTCTGGCGACGCTGTCGTGAATCCACAACAAACAAGCTCATAGCCTTCGTTCGCTTTGTCTTCCTTGATTGGCGCCATTGACAAAAGGGAGAGAGAGTGAATAGAAGAGAAGTGAATGTCTAAGTCGACACAAGGTCTAGAGTCTAGATATCTTGAAGCGTAGTCGACCAGATTTTGGCTCCACCTATTTATTATCTAGGTGAAAAGGGGAGTTCAAAAGACGCGCCTTAGTAATAAGACTAGGTCTCGACAGTACATAGGTTTAGTTGACACGTCTATGTGTCGACATACTTATGTCAGTGTCGACATGGACTGGTTATGTCTCGACACACAGTGTCGACATTGATTTTTGTGTGTCGACACAAAAATCAGCTAACATAAAGTCTCGACATAGTTGTGTCGACAAATATTATTCTGTCGACACAGATACTGTTTTTGTGTCGACACATCCTTTTCCTTTGTCGACACAATATACCGAGTGTGTCGACACAATTAGTTTGTGTCGACACAAACTTTGTACTTAGACAAATTTCCTGAGAAATATTGTGCTTACATAGTCTACTTAGGAATGCTTGTGTTGACCTACTCTAGGTTCAACATACCTAATTCAATTTTAAAATGATTGAATTTAGTTTCATGCAGAGGTTTTGGGAAGATATCAACTATTTGATTATTTGTGTTTACAAATTCTAGATTAATATTTTCCTTCTCCACATGTTCTATTTTAAAATGGAATTTAATTTCTATATGCTTGATTCTACTGTGAGATACAGGGTTCTTAGCAATAGAAATAGCACTTGTAGAATCACAAAACAGTGGAATTCTACTTACCTTGATGTCATAATCTTCAAGTTTGTGCTTTATCCATAACAATTGTGCACAACAATTGCCTGCAGCTATATATTTAGATTCAGCTGTTGATATAGCTACACTGGTTTGCTTCTTACTACACCATAACACCAGTCATCCACCTAGGAATTGACAGGTTCCTGTAGTACTCTTCCTGTCTTCTTTGCATCCTGCAAAGTCTGCATCTGAGAAACCTGTTAGTATAAATTCACTATTCTTAGGATACAAAAGGCCTTGATTAGGTGTGCCATTAAGATATCTCAAAATTCTTTTAACTGAAGTATAATGAGATTCCTTTGGGCAAACTTGGTACCTAGTACAGACACATGTAGCATACATGATGTCAGGTCTGCTAACAGTAAAGTAGAGTAGGGAGCCAATTATCCCTCTATACAAAGACTCATCAACTGGTTTCCCTGTCTCATCTTTGCCTATAGGCATAATTGTTCCCATTGGAGTTTTCATGGTTGAGGCTGAGTCCATACCATATTTCTTAGTCAACTCCTTGGTGAACTTAGACTGGGATATGGATAATCCATCACCAGTTTGTCTTACTTGAAGTCCCAAGAAGAACTTCAGCTCACCCATACTGCTCATCTCAAACTTCCCTTGCATTAGTTTGGCAAAATTTCTATAAAGGTTGTTTTCAGTAGATCCAAAGATAATGTTATCAACATATATCTGGACAAGGATTATCTTGCCTTAAGATTCCCTAAAGAATAGAGTTTTGTCTATATTTTCCTCTAGAGAATTTATTCTGAATAATAAAAGTAGAAAAGGTTTCATACATGCCCTAGGGGCTTGTTTCAAACCATATAGAGCTTTCCTAAGCCTATATACATGATCAGGATAATGGGAATCTACAAAACTTGATGGTTGTTCATCATAGACTTCCTATTTTAAGTCACCATTCAGAAATTCGGACTTTACATCCATCCGGTATACCTTGAACCCTTGATAGACAGCATAGGCCAAGAAAATCCTTATAGCCTCTAGCCTTGCTACAGGGGCAAAGGTTTGATCAAAGTCAATCCCTTCCTCTTGCCTATAGCCTATTGCTACCAACCTTGCCTTGTTCTTAATTATAGTGCCATTCTCATCAAGTTTGTTTCTGTAGATCCACTTGGTTTCAATAATGTTATGATCCTTAGGTTTAGGAACCATTTCCAAAACTTTGTATCTTCTGAATTGATTCAGCTCTTCTTGCATAACATTTAACCCAGTTAGTATCTAGCATGGCATCTTCAAACTTCCTGGGTTCTATCTGTGACAATAAACTTGAACATTAAACTGTGTTCATGTTCTTACTCCTTGTTAGAATGCCTTGACTTGCATCACCAATTATCTGGTGAGATGGATGATCCTTCAGTTGTCTTCTTACAGGAGGAAACCTGTCAACCTCATAGCCTTCTTCATTTTCCTCCACCTGATGCACCTCATTGTCTTCATCATCCAGTGAGTTTTGTTCTTCCCCTTGACAATAAGCATTTTTTTCATCATCCATCCTAGAAGGAGCTTCATCATTGATGGTCATCTTGTACAGCCTGTCTGTTAGACCTGTAGAACTAACTGAAGAACTAGACAATTCATTGTTAATCAATCTAAACTCATCAAAAACAACATTGACTTACTCTTCTACAACTTGGGTAGTCAAGTTATAGACCCTATATGCCCTACTGTTATTGCTGTACCAAACAAATATCCCTTCTAGGTATTTGGCAGCAAACTTTGTTTGGTAGTGCATACAATTAACAAGGACATAACACTTGCTACCAAAGATTCTAAAGTAAGAAATATTTGGTTTTCTGCCTTTCAAAATCTGATTGGGAGTCAACTTAAGTTTCTTATTTATGGATGCTCTATTGAGAACATGACATGCAGTATTTACTGCCTCAGCCCAAAAATATTCAGGGAGAGTAGTGTCACTGAGTAGAGTTCTACTTTCCTCAATAAGAGTTCTATTCTTTCTTTCAGCAATTCCATTTTGCTGAGGTGTTATAGGTGAGGAGAACTCCTGATGAATCCCAAGTTATTCAAAGAATTTTGTCATACATTCAGACTGAAATTCAGTTCCATGGTCACTTTTTATTTTGATCACTGAACTGTTATATTCATTCTTAATTTTTCTAACAAAAGTCTGGAAAACACTAGGGGTTTCAGATTTCTTCCTCAAGAAGAAAACCTATGTATATCTAGAATAGTCATCCACAATAACTAGTGTGTATACTTTCCTACTAAGACTATAAACTTGCAAAGGACCAAATAAATCCATATACAAGAGATATAAACATTTTAGTGAATCTTTGGTATCTAGTGCAGGAAAAGAGGACTTGGTCTGTTTGCCCTTTTTGCAAGCTGAACACACTCCCACTTTAATGCACTTGACTTTAGGACCATTCCTCACTAAACCCATGCTGAACAGCTGTCCTATAGACTTGTAGTTAAGATGAGCCAGCCTCGTGTGCCATTTAACACATAGTAAATCTTTCTCACCTATAACTAGGCAAATGGGTGAGTTATTAAACTCAAAATCTAGGTTAAGGCAATATACATTCCCTTTCCTAGTACTAGTCAAAATGATCTCTTGATCACTTAACCTCCTTATTTGGCACTCCCCTTTGAGGAAAGAGATGACATAACCTAGATCACTAAGTTGACTTATGCTAATCAGGTTATGTTTTAGCCCCTTCACATAAGCCGCTTTAGTGATGGTAATTGAATCACTAGAGATGTTACCAAATCCTTTGATGATTCCTTTTTCAGATCCACCAAAGATCACTTTGGGTCCATTCTCTATGGGTACAAAGTCCCTCAACATTCTTCTTCATCTAGGCATGTGTCTGGAACATCCACTATCCAAGTACTATATAGGGGTATGGCCACTTGGATTCACCTGCATCAAATAAAGAATCACTCATCCTTAGAACCCAAATTAGTTTTGGGTCCTAGGTTCTTGTTAGTTTGAAAACTATCATGTTTACCTACAACTTTTATAAAAGGTAAACTATTCTTGGTTTTAACACTTGTGTTAAACAAGCAATCCATAGCAAAGTGGCCTACCTTGCCACAACACCAACACTAAAATATGTTATACCTTCTCTTAGGTACAGACTTCACAACCTTGTTGCCAGCAGTTCTTTTGAGTGTAGGTGCTGGAGCAGCAAATCCCAAGAATTCCTTTTAAACCTGATGGGCTTGCCTATAGAGTGGCCTACTGGAATTAGCACACTTGCCAATGTGATCTCCATACTTACAGTGAACATGAGTAATTTCATGATCATACCTGTTTGTAGGTTGCATCACCTTCCTAAAGAAAATAGGGGGCTTAGAGGCTAATGGCTGAACTGGGGCCTTACCTTTTCCATGTGAATTGGTGGCCCTTGTTCTTCCCTTCAATACTAGACCAGTCTTACCTTTTTGTGAACTGAAGTTGTCTATTAAAGGAAAGACTGATTTTGGCTTAGAGAAATTCGCCACTAACTATTTTTCTTTCTGAAGTCTTGCCTCCAGATTCTTGATATGATTTGCCTTGAAATGGATTGTTCCCATCTGAGTGACAATTATATTATTCAGTTTGGCAACCTCATTCAGTTTCAAATCAATCAGCTTGGCTGATTCTGATGCTGCCTGCTTAAGAGATTCAATCTCCTTGGCCTGCTCCTTGACAAGAAGCTTGCTTCTCTTTAGAGCTTTCTTCAACCCACCATACTCATCAATGAGTTGGTTTATATCCCCTTCTTAACTCAGAACCATCCACATCTCTTGATGCAGATGCTTCTGATTCGGATCCAGTAAAATAATCAGACTCTAAGGGAGAATTGTATACCCTGCTTGGAACAGGCTGATCCTGGCACTGATCATTTTCCGATAGAGTCATCAGCCCTCTACAACAATGGTCTTCCACTCCATTTATGGAGTCCAGCATTTGTAGGAATTCTAGTTCCCTAGAATCCTCTTTTTTTGATAATAGCCAAACATATGCTTCTGCATCATCTTCTTCTCCTGATCCTGAAGATTAAGAGTCTGTCCAACTCTTCTGTTTTTGAGCAACAAAGGATTTCTCCTTCTTGCCCTTCAATTGATGCTTCTTTTTGTCCTTAGATTAAGTCCTCTTGTTTGGACGGTCAGCTATGCCATGTCCTGGCCTGTTGCAATAATAACAAACAATCTTAGAGTTAGTTTGTTTACTAGGTTTTGAGGCATACCTGTCCTCCTTGAGATTCTTCTTTTTCTTATAGTACTCATCCTTGGAAAAAGATAATGATTGTCTGGATCTCCACTTCTTATTTTTCATGAACCTTTGGAATTGCCTTGTAAAGGCAGCAAAGTCCTCATCAGAGGTGTGGCTGTCTTATGAGGTTGTATCAGGAATTCCTTCTTCTTCCACAGCACTCCTTCTTGGTGGAGAAGGAGATTTTCTCCTGCCCTTTCTTGAGCCTTCAGCCTTGAAGGCTATTGATTTTCCTTGTACTCAAACCTGCTGCTCTTCTCTTCCTCCTTCCTGACAGTAAGATGCATTTCATATAATAGCAGCTTTCCAAACAATATGGGAGGAGGTGTATCAACAAGCTTGACCACCTCTCTGATGACACAAATCTTTGTGTCCCAGTCCTTTGTTAGAGACCTGAGAAACTTGTCATTCAATTCATAAGTGCTGAAGACTCCTCCATAGTACATCAGTTCATTAACTCTCCTGAACAACTTTTTGTAACATTCAGCTATGTTGTCAGTCTTGGCTTGTCTAAAGCTCTCATTTTCTTGATTCAGCATAAACTTCTTGTCCTCTCTAACTTCTTTTGTTCCCTCCATATAGACAATCAGGGTGTCCCACATTTCCATGGAGGTTTTACAGTGCACCATATTCTGAAATGCGGCATCATCTATAGCACTTAAAATAATGTTATGTGCTCTTTTGTCTAGTATTGCTAGGATGATCTCATCCTTTATCATTTCAAAATAGTTCTTAGGGGTTCTAACATTTGCATGCAGAGCTGATACCTTCATTGGAATGAAGGGTACTTCTTGTACAGTAATGTAGATTCTTGAATCAGAAGATTCCCTAAACAATCTGACCCTTTCCTTCCAAATGCCAAAGCATTCTTTCTTGCAAATATGTAGTTTCATACATCTAAACTCCTTTTGATTCTAATTTGAACCCATTCTTGAAATCTGTTAATTGCCTAGGAGAATCACTCAGACTGTTAGGTCAATCTTTGAGTAACCTCCCTCTGATACCACTTGAAAGACTTTTTCAAGAGCCTAAACACCTAGAGGGGGGTGAATAGGTTCCAATTATCTTTAAGAATTTTAGGCAATTTAACTAGTTCTTACTTAGCACATAAAAGGCTAATCACAACACAGAAAAACACAGCACAACATACACCTTCACGCCCGAGAAGGTTGTCACCACAAAATGCCGATCCTGCCGACCATATCGATCATAGAAAAGTAGCAAAAGCATATAGTACATGAAAAGAGAAACTCTAACACATGTCCACAGTAAACACATATAAAATAATAATTCTCCACGAATGAAGATTCCACAGCAATAAATATAAAAGTACTATAAATAGGGTTAGGGCCCGATACAACAAGTCTTCACTACAGTTCACTCATCACGGAAGAAAAACTAAAACATCTACTAACAATCAAGACTCACTTTCCGAGCTGTCTGAACTCTGGTACTAGACTATCCCATCTCCAAGCGTGTCATCCTCCGGGGCTGCACCTCTGTGCTAGGCTCCACGATCCCCAAAAATGATGTGGTCCGAAAACTGTTTGTCTAATAGACTAAGTCCTCTCATCCGCTACCCCTCCCCCCCATGGATCCTAGGCACCGAGCGGGGAGAAGGAAAGGAGAGGTAATGAGGGTGGAGAGTAAGCGAAGTAGCAGGTGACGGCGGAACTAATCTAGCAGTTTTATAAGAATAAGTAACAGTAATATGAGTATGATGGACAGAACACAAAATAAGTAACCTTAACTTATATGAAAAACACATAAGCTAAGGGGTCTTCTACAAGGCTCCTATCATATAAAGAGTCCCATACCAATTTATACGATAGGGTGTCGTTTTTTTAAGCAAGCATGATATATATCCACAGAGTAAAAACCTTATCTTATAAGCACGCTCGCGCGAGCATATAAACCAAGGAGTCATTTTTCAGGGCCTATTGTATAAAGTGTCTCATACTAATTTATACAATAGGTGTCAAGGGTTAAATGCAATGATTATGCTATGTCATTCAAGTATGTTATGATGTAAGTCATTAAAATGCAACAAACCCACCCGACTCTGTGCACACATACCTTTAGTTCCCCCTTTCTGGAGCCTAACCTCCCAGGATACCTCCGTAGTGGCAAACAGAAGCGGTGGGTTGGGCCTCGCCCACCTCTAAACTGGTAATGACACTACCAGTCAGACCTATCGTACGCCTCAATGCTGGTGCACTAAGCGGAGCTCCTGCGTACTCTTGCCAGCAAGTCCACCAGACTTAACTTAGGTAAGTGCAAAACCATACTTTCTGAGCAACCGTATTAGCGTCGGTGCATCAACCTCCAATATCGAAGACCCACCACCTTATAATTTATGCACATACAATCTTAATGTACCAACCACCGATCCAAAGCTCCCCGGACTAACCCGTCTGTCGCAACCAACAACCGAGCCAAATCTCCCCGGACTAACCCATCTGTCATAATTATCCACCGAGCCTTCGGCTCGCAGGAGTATCCTGCCCATTTCCACAACCACCAAGCCTACCGCCTGAACATCCTAACAAACCTAACTTACAGAGAAACTGGGGTGTGTGAAAGTAAACCCCTAGTTATACAAGTTGTTCTTGAGGTTTATTATTCCTACTGTTTAGGTTAACACAGGACTGCCCCCGGCATACCCCGTGAAGGGCTCTCAAAGGGCACTAGGAACTATGATTGTAGCTAAAGCCCATCGTTCCCTTTTGCAAGGCTTTTTTTGTTATAGGTTAATACCTGATTCCCGATCCCTTTTAATATTATACTGGAGCTAACCCTAGTGTATTTTGACTCTTTCTCTCCCTCCACAGGAAGGACGATCTTTCGTCGATCCCGAGCACCACCTAATCCTAGTCAACCCAACAATCTACTCATCCCAACTTCCAATGATAAACCCAATCGAATTTTACCCAAACCAATAAACTATTAACCCCAATCCATATGCCCAATTCAATTGTTATCAGATGTTTTGCAGATTTACCACATGCAGACCGCCCTATTCTATATGACGTACATGATAGGAGGTAATCCAAATCTTCATCCAATAACCCAAAGATAATTAATTGGGGCCTATCATGACATATTTAGCCTAAATCTAGAAACTTGGAATTTTCCTAATTAAACTGATATTTTATTTATTTTCCCTAAATATCCAAGTGCCCTAGTTTTGATTATGAAGTGGCTTTTATAGTCATGCAAAATGCTCCATAAAATTATGATAAATATTAGGCAGCTTAATGACAGTAAATTCAAGTCCCCATTTTTTTTGCAAGGTTTTGTCCTCTGATCCAAAATTTTAATTATAATCATATATTTATTAAATTAAGAAACAAGTGCTGCAAATATGCTTCCAAAAATTGTGAAAAAAATTTAAGCATGACAAAAAATATTCCACATGAGCATATTGACCTAAGTACACCTTTGGATAAGTTTCACAATTTATTAACAAGCAATCAACTCTGAATCTATTATTGAACATAATTGTATATTTATAAGCTTGTGAGGTAAGTACAAAAAATATACATCTAAAAAATATAATAAAATTCAGGTATTAGCATAATGATCTAAAACTTCCTCTGCCCAATTTTTATAATTTTTCAATGAATATTAAGATCATAATAAACAAATGACTATCAAGGGCTAATCTATGTACTACAAAGGAGGTACAAAAATTTTTGTTCTGAAATTTCCAAAAAAATTACCAGAGTATCATGTTAACCCTAAGACTACACTACCCAAGTTGCACAACTTTCCACAGAGTTTTGATGATCTAACTTACATGTGCAATATCTGCCTAAATTAGGGTTAGGGTTTTGGGGTGATTAATAGCCTCCAAATACAATAATATTTTTACTAGAGGACCTTAACTACCCTAAGGTCCTCTCCACCAAGTTTCAAGTCATGTCAAGGTCAGATGACCCCTTGACCTTCAAACCCCAGATTTGCAAACCTAGGACCTACCCTAGAGTTCTAAGGCTCCACCCTTCAACTTCCACACAATATCAGTGGAGGGAGGTATTTTATGTGCTAAAAAGGCTGAGTGCCAAGTTCCATCACCTTTGGATGAGGTTGGCCAACTCAAGAGCACTTAGAGCACTTAGCCCTAATTTGACCTAAAAGGGTCAACCTTTGCATACCCAAATACTCTACCAAATCAAACCCAAAAGGGGTGAAATTTTGACCAGAGCCTTATAATATTCCCCAAGACCACCCACCAAACTTTTGGGTGTTTTTGAGGTGTTTAAGACACCTAATTAATTTGTACATGATTTATTAAATGTTTCCAAAAACTATAGAAAACGTATCTCCAAAAATTTACATTTTTCGTCAGGACCTAGGTATAGATTATAAAGACTCCCTTTCCAAATTTCAGGTCATTTGGACATGATATTAAGTGGGGGAACTCATTTTAATCACTGACTAACCCTAGGTATAGACCTTACCAAAATGAGTGCCCTGGTCAGGCCAGACAACAAAAATCGTTCAAACTAATTTTAAATTAAAGTAGGGATACAACTTTGATGTTTACCATTCTTCCACTAGAGGTCTCTAGGTATTTTTAATAATTAAAAAAATTAAAGGCATTTTCCGTGACAGAAATCAAATGAAATGATTTATTAACCCTAAGATATAAATTGAAGCGCTACGAATCTTGGAGCAGGGATAGATAGTGTTGGATACACTGAGAAATATGTACTAGATTTGGAGAAGCCTCATCGTACTCAATGATATACATCAATTTGTATTTTATGGATGTTTGAGTTTCATTGTGCAGTTGTAAGGTTTGCAAGAAATTTTTCTAAGTACAAGTGTCAACACTTGTGAAGAATTGGGTCGACACCCAGAAGTTGTGTCGACACTAGAAGCAAGGACTGTGTTGACATCCAGGCATAGTATAGACACCTGATAAAGAAGCTGTGTCGACACCCAGAATTATGTAGACACCTAAGGAAAGAATTGTGTCAACACCTAAAGCAGAAGTTGTGTCGACACCCAAGAGTTATGTCGACATCAGAAGAAAGGCATGTGTCCACACTCAGGAATTGTGTCGACACCTGAAGAAGGTTTGTGTCGACACACAAGACTTGTATCGACACACACTCAATGCCATTTGTCTACAGCTAAGTCAAGACCAGAAACAGTTGTGTCGACACACAAGACTTATGTCAACACACACTAAACGACATCTGGACGACACTGAATGCCATCTAACATCAACAGCTATACTGAGTCAGAAGGCTTGTGTCAACACACAAGACTTTTGTCGACACACACTCAACGACGTCTCGACACACACTCAATGATAGCTAGACATACACTCAATGCCATCTGCCAGCATCAGTTCTGTCGAGACCAGGAGCAGTTGTGTAAAAACACAGCACTTGTGTCGACACATACAAACAGAAGTTGTGTCGAGTAGCAGAAGAATGACTATGTCAACACATGGAGTGTTATGTCGACATCATTAAGACTTGTGTCGACACTTAGTCTATTTTGTCTCGACACATGTGAAGCAGTTTGATGAGTGGTTATGCTGAGTTATAAAGTCTTTAAGGAATCAGCTGTCATGACTAGTGACTCGACAACTGTCATAACAAACAGGTCTGACACCTTTGTCAGAATTATCAAAAGGTTATTACAAACCGGATCAGCCGGTAAGCATGAGAAAACTCTATATAAGGGATTGATCCTTAACAACCATAAAAACAACAGAACTAAGGAAGTAATCAAGCTATTTCAGGAAAGAGAATCTGACAATAAGGAAAGGGGAAACCCTTAAGAAGGCAGATCCAGAGCAGTCTGTAAGAGAAGATTCAGATCTTATTCTGAATTTAAGGAAGGAGCTGACAGGAGATCAACTTCTACATCAAGAAGAGTTCAACCTTATTTTGTGCTATCAAGAAGCTTTGAAACAGCTAAGTCAGGTTGAATCTTAAGATTCAGTTTATTCAAGAACTGATCAAGAAGCTCACACCTATAGAGAGATCTATCTGGTGATATCTTTGTATCTCTTAAACAATTAATTTCTTGTAGGATCTTTTATAAGATCTCAGTTGTAAGACTATAATTATAAAGGCTGAGGTAGGGCTGAGGGCCTGAGGTGTAGGGCTTGTGATAGTCTGAGTTGTAAGCCTAGTGATAAAGACTGAGGTAGGGCTGAGGCCTGAGGTAGGATTCTTGGGAAGAATCTGAGGTAAGACTTGTATAAGTCTGAGCTGTAGGAACCAATCTGGTTCTGAGTTGTAAGATCTGTGGATCTGAGCTAGTGAAAGGAAGTTAGGATGAATCCAATTCTCTACTGGATAGGCGAAGGGGGAAAGTGGTTGTACCCATACCTTGGGAAACCACTATAAATCTGTTGTTTGTTGTGCTGTGATTTCTGTACTGTAGATTGTATTTCCTATGCTGTGTTAATACTAGTTAATTGCCTTAATTACAAAAGAAAATTAAAACATATTCACCCCTCCTCTAGGTGTCTAGCTCTTGAAATAAGTCTTTCAAGTGGTATTAGAGGGAGGTTGCTCAAAGATTGACCTAACAGTCTGAGTGAATCTACAAGACAATTAATAGATTTCAAGAATGGGTTCAAATGAGAATCAAAAGGAGTTTGGATCTATGAAACTGCCTATCTGTAGGAAAGAATGCTTTGGCATTTGGAAGGAAAGGGTCAGATTATTTATGGAAGCCTTTTATCCAAGAATCTATATTACTGTACAAGAAGGACCCTTCATTCCAATGAAGGTATCAGCTCTGGATGCAAATGTTAGAACCCCTAAGAACTATTCTGAAATGATAAAGGATGAGATCATTCTGGCAATACTAGACAAAAGAGCACAGAACATTATTGTAAGTGCTATAGATGATGCCACATTTCATAATCTAGTGCATTGTAAAACCTCCAAGGAAATGTGGGACACCCTTATTGTCTACATGGAGGGAACTGAAGAAGTCAGAGAAGACATGAAATCTATGCTAAATCAAGAATATGAGAGCTTTAGACAAGCCAAGACTGACAGCATAGCTGAATGTTACAAAACGTTCTTCAGGATAGTTAATGAACTGATGAACTATGGAAGAGTCTTCAGCACTTATGAATTGAATGACAAGTTTCTCAGGTCTCAAACAAAGGACTGGGACACAAAGATATGTGCCATCAGAGAGGTGGTCAGGCTTGCAGATACACCTCCTCCCACACTATTTGGAAAGCTGCTATCATATGAAATGCAGCTTACTGCCAGGGAGGAAGAGAAGAGCAGCAAGTCTGAGTACAAGGATAAATCATTAGCCTTCAAGGCTGAAGGCACAAGAAAGGGAGGAGAAAATCTCCTTCTCCACCCGGAAGGAGTGCTGAGGCAGAAGAAGGAATTCCTAATACTACCTCGTCAGACAACCACACCTATGATGAGGACTTTGTTGCCTTTACAAGGCCGTTCCAAAGGATCATGAAAAAGAAGAAGTGGAGAACCAGACCATCAACATCCTTTTCCAAGGATGAGTATAATAAGAAAAAGAAGACTCCAAAAGAGGGCAGGTATGCCTCAAAACCTAGTAAACAAACTAATTCTAAGATTGTTTGCTATTGTTGCAACAGGCAAGGACATGTCATAGCTGACTGTCCAGATAAGAGGACTGAATCTAAGGACAAGAAGAAGCATCAACTGAAGTGCAAGAAGGAGAAATCTTTTGTTGCTCAGAAACAGAAGAGTTGGACAGACTCATCATCTTCAGGTTCAGGAGAAGAAGATGATGCAGAAGCATATGTTGGGCTAATCTCAAAAGAAGAGGATTCTAGGGAACTAGAATTCCTACCAATGCTGGAATCCATAAATGGAGTTGAAGACCATTGCTGTAGAGGACTGATAGCTCTATAAAAAATTATCAGTGTCAGGATCAGCCTGGTCCAAGCAAGGTATACAATTCTCTTTTAGAGTCTGATTATTTTACTGGATTAGATTTATTAGCATCAACTTCAATAGAAGTGGATGGTTCTGATTCTCAGGGGGATGTACATCAACTCATTAATGAGTATAGTGGGCTGTTGCAAGCTCTATAGAGGAGCAAGGTTCTTGTCAAGGAGCAGGCCAAGGAGATTGAATCTCTTAAGCAGGCTGAAACAGAATCAGCCAAGCTGATTGATTTGAAATTGAAAGAGGTTGCCAAACTAAAGAATATAACTATCATTCAGATGGGCACTATCTCATTAAAGGAAAATCACATCAAGAATTTGGAGGCAAAACTTCAGAAAGAAAAAAAGTTAGTGGCTAAATTCTCTAAGCCAAATCAGTCTTCACTTAATAGACAACTTCATTTCTCATAAAGGAAAGACAGGTCTAGGCTTTAAGGGAATAAAAAGGGCCACCAATTCACATGGAAAAGGCAAGGCCCCAGTTCAGCCACTAGCCTCTAAGCCCCCTATTTTATTTAGGAAGGTGATGCAACCTACAAACAGGTATAATCATGAAATTACTCATGGTAACTGTGAGTATAGAGATCATATTGGAGAGTGTGCAAATGCCAGTAGGCCACTCTATAGGCAAGCCCATCAGGTTTAAAAGGAATTCTTGGGATTTGCTGCTCTAGCACCTATACTCAAAAGAATTGCTGACAACAAGGTTGTGAAGTCTGTACCTAAGAGAAGGTACAACAGATTTGAGTGTTGGTGTTGTGGCAAGGTAGGCTACTTTGCTATGGATTGTTGGTTTAACACAAGTGTTAAAACCAAGAATAGTTTACCTATCAGAAAAGTTGTAGGTAAACATGGTAGTTTTCAAACTAACAAGAACCTAGGACCCAAAATAAATTTGGGTTCTAAGGATGAGTGATTCTTTATTTGATGCAGGTGAATCCAAGTGGCCATACCCCTATATGGTACTTGGATAGTGGATATTCCAGACACAGGATTGGAATAAGAAGAATGTTGTGGGACTATTTACCCATAGAGAATGGACCCAAAGTAATCTTTGGTGGATCAGAGAAAGGAGTCATCAAAGGATTTGGTAATATTTCTAGTGATTCAATTACCATCACTAAAGTGGCTTATGTGAAGGGTCTAAACATATCCTGACTAGCATAAGTCAACTTAGTGATCTAGGTTATGTCATCTCTTTCCTCAAAGGGGAGTGCCAAATAAAGAGGTCAAGTGATCAAGAGATCATTTTGACTGTCACTAGGAAAGGGAATGTTTTTTTCTTAACCTAGATTGTGAGTTTAATAACTCACCCATTTGCCTAGTTGCAGGTGAGAAAGCTTCATTATGTGTCAAATGGTACAAGAGGCTAGCTCATCTGAACTATAAGTCTATAGGACAGCTGTTTAGCATTGGATTAGTGAGGAATGGTCCTCAAGTCAAGTGCATTAAAGAGGGAGTGTGTTCAGCTTGTCAAAAGGGAAAAAAGACTAAGTCCTCTTTCCATGCACTAGATACCAAAGATTCAAAGAGATGTTTACATCTCTTGCATATGGATTTGTTTGGTCCTATGTCAATTCATAGTCTTGGTAGGAAAGTATACACATTAGTAAATATGGATGACTATTTTAGATTCACATGGGTTATCTTCTTGAGGCAGAAATCTAAAACTCCTACTATTTTTCAGTCCTTTGTTAGACAAATTCATAATGAACTTAACAATTCAGTGGTCAAACTCAGAAGTGACCATGAAACTGAATTTCAGTCTGAATGTATGATAAAGTTCTGTGAAGAACTGGGGATCCATCAGGAGTTCTCCTCACCTAGAACACCCCAGCAAAATGGTGTTGCTGAAAGAAAGAATAGGATTCTAATTGAGGCAAGTAGGACACTACTTAGTGACACTACTCTCCCTGAGTACTTCTTGCTAGAGGCAGTAAATACTGCATGTCATGTACTCAATAGAGCCTCCATCAATAAGAAACATAAGATGACTCTCTATCAGATTTTGAAAGGCAGAAAGCCAAATATTTCCTACCTCAGAATCTTTGGTAGCAAGTGTTATGTCCTAGTTAATGGTAAGCACTACAAAACTAAGTTTGCTGCCAAATCCCTAGACAAGATATTTGTTGGGTACAACAATAATAGTAGGGCATACAGGATCTAAAACTTGACTACCAAAGTTGTAGAAGAATCAGTTCATGTTATATTTGATGAGTCTAAATTGATTAACGGTGAATAGTCTAGTTCTTTAGTTAGTTCTACAGGTCTAACAGACAGGCTGGACAAGCTGACCATCAATGATGAAGCTACTGCTAGGATGGATGAAGAAAAAGATGCATGATGTACAGGGGGAGAACAAGACTCACTGGATGATGAAGACAATGAGGAGCATCAGGTTGATGAAAATGAAGAAGGACATGAGGTTGACAGGTTTCCTCCAACTAGAAGACACCTGAAGGATCATCCAGCTCACCAAATCATTGGTGATGCAAGTCAAGATGTTCTAACAAGAAGAAAGAACATGAACATAATTTTATGTTAAAGTTTCTTGTCACAGATAGAACCCAGGAAGTTTGAAGAAGCAATGAGGGACACAAACTGGATTGATGCTATGCAAGAAGAGCTGAATTAATTCAGAAGGTGTAAAGTCTGGGAACTGGTTCCTAAACCAAAGGATCATAACATTATAGGAACCAAGTGGATCTACAGAAACAAACTTGATGAGAATGGAACTATAATTAGGAGCAAGGCCAGGTTGGTAGCAAAGGGCTATAGGCAAGAGGAAGGGATTGACTTTGATCAAACCTTTGCCCCAGTAGCAAGGCTAGAGGCTATAAGGATGTACTTGGCCTATGCAGCCTATCAAGGGTTCAAGATATATCAGATGGATGTAAAGTCAGCATTTCTGAATGGTGACTTAAAAGAGGAAGTCTATGTTGAACAACCATCAGGTTTTGTAGACTCTCATTATCCTGATTATGTATATAGGCTTAGGAAAGCTCTATATGGTTTGAAACAAGCCCCTAGGGCTTGTTATGAAATCTTGTCTACTTTTCTTATTGAGAATAAATTCTCTAGAAGAAAGATAGACAAAACTCTATTCTTTAGGGAATCTAAAGGCAAGATAATCCTAGTCCAGATATATGTTGATGACATTATCTTTGGATCTACTGAAAACAACCTTTGTAAAAAGTTTGCCAAACTTATGCAAGGGAAGTTTGAGATTAGCAGTATGGGTGAGCTGAAGTTCTTCTTAGGACTTCAAGTAAGACAGACTGATGATGGATTGTCCATATCCCAGTCTAAGTTCACCAAGGAGTTGATTAAGAAATATGGAATGGACTCAGCCTCCACCATGAAAACTCCAATGGGAACAAGTATGCCTATAGGCAAAGATGAGACAGGGAAACCTGTTGATGAGTCTTTGTATAGAGGGATAATTTGCTTCATACTCTACATGACTGCTAGTAGACCTGACATCATGTATGTTACATGTGTCAGTGCTAGGTAACAAGCTTGCCCAAAGGAATTTCATTATACTGCAGTCAAAAGAATTTTGATCTTAAGGGCACACCTTATCTAGTTTTTTGGTACCCTAAGAATTGAGATTTCTTACTAACAGGTTTCTCAGATGCAGACTTTGCAGGATGCAAAGAATACAGGAAGAGTAATACAGTAACCTGTCAATTCCTAGGTGGAAGGCTGGTGTCATGGTGCAGCAAGAAGCAGATCAATGTAGCTATATCAACAGCTGAGTTTGAATATGTAGTTGCAGGCAGTTACTGTGCACAATTGTTGTGGATAAAGCACCAATATGAAGATTATGACATCAAGGTAAGTAGAATTCCACTATTTTGTGATTCTACAAGTGTTATTTCTATTGCTAAGAATCCTGTTTCTCACAGTAGAACCAAGCATATAGAAATTAAGTTTCATTTTATAAGAGAACATGTGGAGAAGGAAGATATTAATCTAGAATTTGTAAACACAAATAGTCAAATTGCTTATATTTTAACAAAACCTCTGGATGAAACTAAAATCAATCATTTTAAAATTGAATTAGGTATGTTGAACCTAGAGTAGGTCAGCACAAGCATTCCTAAGTAGATTATGTAAGCACAATATTTCTCAGGAAATTTGTCTAAGTAAAAGGTTTTTGTCGACACAAACAAATTGTGTTGACACACTCAGTATGTTGTGTCGACAAAGGAAAAGGATGTGTCGACACAGACATAGTATCTATATCGATAGAAGAATAAGCATCGATGCAACTATGTCGAGACTTTAAGTTAACTGATTTTTGTGTGGACACACAAAAATCAAAGTCGTCACTCTATATCGAGACATGACCGGTCCATGTCGATACTGACATAAGTATGTCGACACATAGACGTGTCGGCTAAACCTAAGTAGTGTCGAGACCTAGATCTTTTCTGTCGACACATAAAAGTGTTGTCGAGACCTAGTATTATTACTAAGGAGCGTCTTTTGAACTCCCCTTTACACCTAGACTATAAATAGTTGAAGCAAAAATCTTGTCGACTACGCTTTCAGATTTCTCGACTCTAGACCTTGTGCCGACTTTGATATTCTCTTCTCTTCTCTCTCTCTCCCTTTCATCAATGGTGCCCATCAAGGAAGATAAGGTGAACGAAGTCTATAAGTTGGTTCGTGGTGGATTCACGACAGCATCTCCAGAAATCAAGGGTGTAATTACCCTAATTTCAGAGAATGGTTTGGAATTCTTGATCTCAGAACTGACTAAGATCTGGAAGAAGGAAGTCATGGAATTTTATTCATCAGCCACTGTGGACATAGACAGGAAGAAGATCCAAGCCACAGCACAAGATTCCTGAGTGAAACTTACACTGAAGACGATTAGGAAATCACTCCAACTTCCTAAGGTTAAGGATGACGATGACATCATTCCATCAATGACAAAAGATGCATTAAGCTGGTGCAGGCTAAGCCCTAATATCAAAGTTGGATCATCCATTACTAGGAAAGGGATGGATTCACAAGGAAAGTTTCTGTCTGAAATCATAGGCAAGGTAATTTTGTGTAAGACTGGTGGACATGACAGAGTTTCAGTCTCCATGTTCAATCTAATGACAAGGGTCATCTTCACTGTAAAAACAGACTGGGCATCTGTAGTATTTGATAAAAGACAAGAAGGAATAAAGAAACCAAATCTTGGAAGAATTTCAAGCTTATGTCTAGCTTCAGCAATACCAGATGTAATGAGCCAACTTCCAGGAAAAAAAACAACCATATGAGGAGAATAGACACCAGAATTCTGTCCAGATGGGATAGAGTATTAACCAAGGAGGTTTCTACTCCATAAAAATAGACCAAGAAAGAAAAGAAGAAGGAAACTGTTCAGCAAGAAGAATCCTCTAATGATTCTGAAGAGGAAGTGTTCTTTAGTTCAGATGAAGACAGGCCACAAAAAGATGCTCAAGATCAAGTATAGAGTAGAGTGCTCCCAGTGCAACAGGTAGTCTCCACTCCAGGGGAGAAACTCCTGAACCAACAGCATAAGATACTATACTTTCTGAGTTACCTGTTCAAGAGGAAGGAATTGATGCTGCTACTCTAGGGAGTGAGTATGCATCTGATACAGTAATTAATATTGTATCAGATATTGATAAAGAAGCACTGGACATTGCTGGGAAGGAGGAACAAGATGTGCAGATAAAAGATACAGCTCAAAATGAGCAAGTAAGTATCTCCTTTATACAATAGGCCCTGCACAAAAATCTGGATGTTCAGGGAGAACCTTTTATGTTCCAACCTAACCTTGTTCCTCCTGTACAAATACAGCAAGAGGTAAAAATGGAAGACCTATTTCCTGATTTACCAGCTGCAAGGACTGAGGGAGAGCAATCACAGGTAGAAAAGGACATGCCAAGAACTGAGGGGGAGGAGCTACTGAATGAACCATATAATAAAGAAATAGTTGATATAGAAAGATCATCACAGCCCTCTGATGATGAGGAAGCCACTATAGCTAAGAAGAGAAAAATGATTGAAATCAAGAAAAAGAGCACATGCTACAAGAATGCTTTGCAAACAGTCACACCACCACCTGCTGCAAGCATGGACTTCAGTTCATTACTGGTCCAAATGCAAGTAAAATTGGATGAACAAAGACATTCTTTAGAGAAGTATGTGGATGAGTTTAATAAATAACTGAAGTTTCAGCTGGCTAAGGACATAAAATCAATCAGATTTGAAGTCAATCTGCACAAGAAAGAAATGATAGATTGCTTCCATAAGGGAGGCATTATTGTAGTACATTTGGCTGAGCAACAACAGCTGCTGAAGACTGAGGTTGATGATATTGCCACCAAGCAAGGATATGTTTTGGAAAATCAATTCAGGTCCAATGAAAACCTCAAAGACTCCCATGAAGAAATCATCAAGAAATTGGGAAGTATTTCAACAGATTTGAAAACTGAAATATCAAAGCAACTACAAGAAGATCTAGCTACCGTCCACATAGATATTGGAGCCTCTCAAAAGACCATTCCTGATTACCTAACTAAGTTCAAAGCATACTATGAAGAAGGTACAAAATATCTGGCTGATCAGATAAGATTTCAAAAGACTGATCAGAGAGATCATATCACTAGAGAAGTCATAAAGGAGGAGAGATTTTTAGTCAAAGCTAGCTCTGATCATGCAAAATGGATATCTAATTGCATCAGAGCTACACTTGGTTTTCCTCCTTTGTGTTATGATGACAATGTTGCTGAGTCTAGAGTGCAACCTGCTTATATTAAAGGAGATCAGCCTGAAGTTACACAGGTTATTTACCATCCTACTGACTTTGACATGGTTCAACAAGAAGTGCAGAAAATCTACAACCCTCCACAGGAGCAAAAAATCTGATTATTGAAAAAGTAGACATGTCAGAGGCTGCCAAGGAAGCTAAGAAGGAAGCACATCTATCAAAGAAAAGGTTCAGAGAATAAGCTGAGTTGAAGCCAGATTTTGAGCAATGGAGCCCCACTTCCAGGAATATTATTTTACTGCCTGGAAGGCTGTAAAGTATAAGACCTATGATAGGGGTGTAACACCCCAAAACTTGGAAGAAGAATCGACGGCGTCATTTTAGCAAAGTTTGGGTTTTGGAGCAGGCGACACGGGCGTGTCAAGGGCGTGACATGGGCGTGTCAGGGCGTGGTCGACCACGGAGCTTGTGGTCGATGTTTTGAGGGTCGACGTTCGTCGAGCTCAGGAACACGGCCTGGGACACGGGCGTGTCCCTGGCCGTGTCCTTCTCGGGCTGTTTGCAGGATTTATTTTGCTAGGCGTGACACGGGACACGACACGGCCGTGTCGGGTCTGACACGGGCGTGTCGAAGGCCGTGTCTTTGGCCATGTCCTTCTCTGACTGGGAAGGTTGGTCGGTGGGGGGCGTGACACTGGTCTCGACACGGGCGTGTCAAAGGCGATACGGGCGTGTCGGAGGCCGTGTCAACGGCCGTGTGCTGGTTTTTGAATCGGTCGAGATGGCGAATGGTTGACACGGCCCTGCACACGGCCGTGTGCCAACCCATGTTCGGCCCAGTTTTTGTTATTTTGGGTTCCGATCATGGCCGTCCGTTTCTTTCGTATGAGATCCAACGGTGGGGAGCCTCCCTGGGCGGTTTAAGGCCGGGAATAGGGTTTCAAACCCTCATTTCCATTTGGCTTTATCTCTCTTGATTCTAGAGAGAAGGGAGAGCAAGGAGGAGGAAGAAGGCCAAGTTCCGGCCGCCGGCGAAGCTTCGGAGGTCTGTTTCGCGAGCGGAGTTCAGATCCGCGAAGGTGGGAGCGTTGCGGTGGTTTTCAACCGAGCAAATCTTCTCCATGGCTAGGAAGAGGGAACGGAAGGTAACGACACTTCTACTCTCGGTTTTTAGGATTTAGGATGCATGAATAGCATCCCCTTCCTTTCGTATTTTGAGCACCGAATCTCTCAAATGAGAGGGATTCGTGTAGCCTAGGTTCAAGAGGAACCTCCGAGTTGAGTATTTTCATCCCGACATGCTTTGCATTAGAGATCCGCTCCGTTAGAGGATTAGGCATTGTGGGTGAAGCCGTGGTCGTGACCGTTAGTCCGACCCGGTGATGTTGCATAGCGAGCTTCGGGGATTCGGTAGAAATCCGTTGCGGCAATACGCCGTTGCATGTATGCGTTTCCCCCCTTATATTTGAGTGAGTACTCGTGGTCGGAACCGGACAAGGTTAGCTCCGCATTGTGCGGTAGATGGTTTCCTTGGAGCACGGGAAAGACACGGTGCGAATGGTGATTGGGGTGGGGAAACCTTTGGTTGTGTTGTGCAAAGGCACGGCTATGTCTCCGTGATCGGCTGGCTATCCCGTGACATGCAAGTCATGTGGGGAAAGTGTCCCGGCGAGACTAGCCCCTTGTGTGGGACTGACGAGAATGTCGAGCGGAGGGCAAGCCCGGGCAATGTGGCCATGAGAGGGTGGGGTCCAGCAAGGCTTCTTAGAATCGGTCAGTGTGAGACGAAACCCTGACGTACGAAATCAGAATGTGCGGGCAAGCCCGGGGTATATGACCCTTGTGCAGGTGGGGCCTTTGCGAGGTTCCGTGTGACGGCGTGTGTGCCGTTAGGGATATGGTGGTTCCCTTGTGTTTGCGGCTTTAAGCCAATGGGGAAACGGAAGTACCCAGTGTTTGATGTTGTGCTAGATGCATACGAGCTAGGGTGCCTTGGGTGAAACCCGGGTTGCATTCATGTTGTATAGTAGGCCCCTTTCACTTTGTACAAAACATAGAGAACATGTATGCTGTATGAGACATCCAAGCCTATTTTACCGCTTTAATATATATACTCCTTTGGTATACGAAGTGCTAACTTGCAGGTGGAGTGGTACCCCGGGGTCCGTTAGGGACGGCCGGGAGGAGATGTGTTTGTTACACAGTAGAGGTCAGCCTTTGCTGACCCACGTTACTTCAAATCCTTACAGGGCAAGGATCGCATGCAGGAGATAGCGCGCCGGGCAAAAATCCCTAAGCCTCATGAAGTGTTGTTGTGCTTGACTATTTTCTTTTCCTTGTTTTGCTGCTGTTGTTTGACTATGTCCGGCTTGCATGCCGAGCTAGCCTAGGGGTGCTTGGAACTTTTTATATTTGGACTTATATTGTGTAAGGCCTTAAGTCCATTTGATACTCTTCTGTTAGTGGATAACTTCTGTCTGTTAGTGTTCTGTTTTCGCTGTGTTTGTTTGGAGTTTTGAGATTGGGTAGTTTTATATCATCTTTTAATACTAAAGCTGTGGCGTCCGTATGTTGTGGGGCCCCGGCCGGACACATATTATATGGTCTTTACAGGGGAGGTGTTACAATTTGGTATCAGAGGGAGGTTAGCGTTCCAATGAGAAGTTTCGCGGTCGAAAGTATAAGTCGAGTCGCGTATAAGAAGTTATCCACATAGGAGTATCGCGGGACCATGAGTGTCCTTGTGTTCGAGTCTTGCGATTAGAGACTGATTTGCGTTTTCTTGCTTGTGTTTAGAGTGCAAGCAACGAGGCTGGGACCTCGAGGCCAAGAGAAGAGCTCTCGGCAAGTAGTGCGACTGTGCAAGGTCCGCTAGGGATGGGGGTCACACCGGCCGACTTCTGCCGTATGCTTGCAGAAGCGATGGTGGCGGCCCAAGCTGCAGCGACAGCACAGGAAGCAGCTCCCGTTGCTCAAGTAGCAACTCCTGCTACCCCGGACACGGCAGCGACCGTGCCGGTTGAGGAATCTAGGCGGGCAGAGCCGCAGGCCGAGAGAGTGGTTGTCGGGCATGGGGACCGGCAAATGAAGTACTTTCTGAGTTTCCACCCTCCAACCTTCAAGGGAATCGGCACGCCCACATATGCAGAGGATTGGTGGGCTAGAATTCAGGAGCTTCTGAGGGCGGCAGAGGCACCAGATGAGAAAAAGGCAGAGTTCACAGCCTTTATGTTAGAGGGAGATGCCAAGTTATGGTGGGTGAGCCACAGTGGCCGGCAGTTTCTAGGACGCACACCGTCCATCGAGGAGTTTGGGAATGCCTTCCTGAAGAAGTACATTCCCGCCTCAACGAGGTTGGCCCTCCAGAGGCAGTTTCTACATCTGGTGCAGCGAGACAAGTCAGTGGATGAGTATGTTCAGGAATTTACTCGCTTGGGTCGTTATGCAGGGACGACCATGGCAGACGATGAAGAGAGGGACAATCTCTTCTATCATGGATTGAGGGAGAATCTAAGACAGCCCCTCATATCGATGAAATGTGCGGGTTTCAACGAATTGGTGGAGGCGGCCTAAATTTTGGAGAGTGACATGGAGTGATCCCAGCATCGCAAGGGTTTCACACCCAAGCAGGGGGAGGAGAAGAAGCCTGCTCAGTCCCATAGAAAGGCGGAAGGGAGCCGATGGAAGAAGAAGACTTCCCCATATAAGTCGGGCGAGAAAAGTAATTGGACGTCCGGAGGGTCACGCTCTAAGGGACTGCAGACGTGTTACAGTTGTGGCAAGCCAGGCCACATAGCAAGATTTTGTACCCAAGGGGGCGCTGAGTAAGAGCCAAGGCAGGAGCAGACCGTACGCTCCGGACCCAGTGCAACAGAGAAGGGGAAGATGGCGGAGTCGAGTGCTTCCCAGTTTCAACCACTGCGGCCAAGGGCCTACAACCTTGTACAACAGGAAGCAATCTGCCAAATCGATGTGGTGACAGGTATGAGAGTTCAACCTGCATCGTAGATTTCTTCCTTTCAAGCCTTTTTATGTTTATTGTATGTGTGTAGGCTTTGTAGTGGTATTTGGGTACCCCGCTAGAGTACTTTTTGATACGGGAGCGTCGCACTCCTTCCTTGCGGAATGTTTCACCCGGAGGATTGGAGTTGAGTCCTTCGTAACGGACTCAGAGTTGAAAGTGCGCATGCCCAATGGGTCGTCTATGACAACCAGGGCTAAAGGGCGGATTTGTTGGAGTCTTGAGGGAGTCGACTTCATATTGGTAGCGGCGATCTTGCCGTTGTCCGAGTTCGATGTGATTTTGGGGATGGATTGGCTAGCGGAGCAGCGTGCCAGTATCGACTGTTTGTCCAAGGTGGTAACCCTGAGGGGCGTGGGGCAAGCGGAAGTCAAGTTTGAGGGCCTGCATGGAGTGGCCTGTTCCCAAGTTTTCGGCACTTCAACTAGTGCGAGCTGTTAACCAGGGGGTGTAGCTCTAGTAGCGTTGTTGGAGGTTAGCCTTTTGGGCTGTCTCTTGGAGAAGTGCCCGTGGTGGCGGAGTTTGGAGATGTTTTTCCTGTGGAGCTACCGGGAGCACCTCCTCGGCGGGAGATTGATTTCTCCATCGAGTTAGTGCCCGAGGCTAGACCGGTGTCACGTCCACCCTTTAGGATGGCACCAAAGGAGTTGGCCGAGCTCAAGGTTCAGTTGCAGAAGCTTTTGGAGCAAGGGTATATCAGACCCAGCTCTTCACCGTGGAGTGCGCCGGTGTTATTTGTAAAGAAGAAGGACGGTAGTATGCGTCTGTGCATAGACTACCGAGAGTTGAACAATTTGACTGTCAAGAATAAGTATCCGATTCCTCGGATAGACGATCTCTTCGACCAGTTGTTGGGGTCGGTGGTGTACTCCAAGTTGGACTTGAAGTCCGGATATTATCAGTTTCGGATTCGTGACGAAGACATACCCAAGACCGTATTTTGTACGAGGTATGGTCATTTTGAGTTCTCGGTGATGCCGTTCGGGCTGACGAACGCGCCGTCCATGTTCATGGACTTGATGAACCGAGTGTTTCGCGAATATTTGGACTGGTTCGTAGTCGTCTTTATCGATGACATATTGGATGTATTCCAAGTCGGAAGCGGAGCACGAGTCGCACTTGCGGACAGTGTTGCAAGTATTGAGAGAGAACCAGCTTTATGCGAAGTTCTCCAAGTGCGAGTTCTGGTTGGAGAAAGTGGCATTTCTAGGCCATGTGATTAGTGGGGATGGGGTGGCGGTAGATCCAACGAAAGTAGAAGCCATCAGAGAGTGGCCAGTTTTGAGGATCGTGGCGGAAGTCCAAAGTTTTCTTGGACTAGCCGGGTACTACCGAAGGTTTGTGGAAAACTTTTCGCGGATAGCTCTACCCCTCACTTCACTAACTCGCAAGGATCAGAAGTTTGTATGGACTCAAGAGTGCAATCAGGCGTTTGAAACCCTGAAGGAAAGGCTAATGACGGCGCCGATCCTAAGTCTACCAAAGGGGACCGAAGGGTTCCAGATTTTCAGCGACGCATCCGGATGCGGTTTAGGGTGCGTGTTGGTGCAGCATGGTAGTGTGATAGCTTTTGGGTCGAGGCAGCTGAAGCCTCATGAGAGAAATTACCCCATCCATGATTTGGAGTTGGCGGCGGTAATTTTTGCTTTGAAGTTGTAGAGGCACTACGTTTATGGTGCAAAGGTGGAGATCTTCACAGACCACAAGAGTCTGAAGTATCTCCTAGATCAGAAGGACCTAAATATGCGGCAGCGCAGGTGGGTCGAGTTCCTTGGGGACTACGAGGTGGCGATTCAGTACACGCCAGGGAAAGCCAGTGTGGTGGCAGATGCTTTGAGTAGGAAATACTCGGGGCAAGGAAATTGGATTGAAGCTCACGATGAGCGGTTAAGGCGGGACTGGGAGTCCCTTGGTTTGGAATGTGTGGCAAGAGGCGAGTCTAGCGTGGCTCGACTAAATTGGATTGAGATGCAGAGTGACTTATGCGATCGTATTCGGGAAGCGACCCGTGTAGATGCGGAGTCCCAACCATTCGTGGAGGAAGCTCTAAAGGGCGAGGGTAGCTCCTGGGAGATGGTTGATGGGATTCTGAGGAAGGGCGGAAGGATTTGTGTACCGCAGTTCGGCAAGCTCCGCGAGGAGTTGATGTTTGAGGCCCACTTCACTAAGTACTCCATTCACCCGGGTAGTACAAAGATGTACTTGGATTTGAAGAAGTCCTATTGGTGGCCAGGGATGAAGCGGGACATAGCTTTGCGTGTGAGTCGGTGCCAAACATGTGCCTTGGTGAAGGCCGAGTGTCAGAAGCCGGGCAGGTTCTTGAAGCCTCTTCCAATCCCCGAATGGAAATTTGATGACATCTCCATAGATTTTGTGCATGGGTTGCCTAGATCGCAGCAGGGTAATGATGCCATTTGGGTGATTGTGGACCGCTTGACCAAAGTGGCACATTTCATCCCAAACCGGAAGGAGGACGGTGTGGAAAAGTTGGTGGAGTTGTACGTCCGCAATATTGTACGACTTCATGGGATTCTGAAGAGTATAGTCAGCGACCGGGATGGACGTTTCACGTCTAAGGATTGGCGGTTGGTGCAGAAGAGCTTGGGCACAAAACTCAAGTTCAGTACGACCTTTCATCCTCAAAACGATGGGCAAACTGAGAGAACGAACCGTACTTTGGAAGATATGCTAAGGATGTGTACTCTCGACTTCGGCAAGAAGTGGGAGGATCACCTCTTCATGGTGGAGTTTGCTTATAACAATAGTTACCAAGCTAGTATCAAGATGGCGCCATACGAAGCTCTGTATGGGTGGCGGTGTCGAACACCGATGTCTTGGACAGAGGCGGGAGACACCAAGCTTTTGGGGAAAGAAGTGGTAGCCGACGCTAGTGAGCTAGTGCGGACCATCCAAGAGCGCATGAAGGTAGCTCAAGATCGGCAGTCAAAGTATTTCAATGCTCGCCACAGGCATGTGGAATTCGCTGTGGGCGACTGGGTGTATCTTAAGATCAAGCCGTTCAAAGGCGTTTCGCGAATTCGCCGACTCAAGAAGCTGAGTCCGAGATTTTTGGGACCATTCAAGATCATCAAACGAGTGGGAGAGGCAGCGTACCGGTTGGCATTGTCCATAGAGCTAAGTGGATTGCATGACGTTTTTCACGTCTCCGTCCTGAGGAAAGCTTTGTTAGAAGCCAGCGTGGTGATTGAGCCGACAGCGGTGCCGGTAGAGGAAGACTTGAGGACGCGAGTTCGTCCAATCGGGATAGAAGACTCAGAGGTTCGGCAATTGCGGAACAAGGAGGTCAGACTCGTAAAGGTCCATTGGGACAACTGTGGCTGCGAGGAGCTCTCATGGGAGCGAGAGCAGGCCATGCTGGAGGAGTACCCCAAGCTTTTCTCCTCAAGTACCGTTTAGTTTTGTTTACCTTCCATGTTTTAAATTTCGGGACGAAATTCTTGTAAGGGGGGAGAATTGTAACACCCCAAAACTTGGAAGGGGAATCGACGGCATCGTTTTAGCCAAGTTTGGGTTTTGGAGCAGGTGACACGGGCGTGTCAAGGGCGTGACACGGGCGTGTCAGGGCGTGGTCGACCGCGGAGCTTGTGGTCAACGTTTTGAGGGTCGACATTCGTCGAGCTCAGGAACACGGCCTGGGACACGGCGTGTCCCTGGCCGTGTCCTTCTCGGGCTGTTTGCAGGATTTATTCTGCTAGGCGTGACACGGGTCACGACACGGCCGTGTCGGGTCTGACACGGGCGTGTCGAAGGCTGTGTCTTTGGCCGTGTCTTTGGCCGTGTCCTTCTCTGACTGGGAAGGTTGGTCGGTGGGGGCGTGACACGAGTCTCGACACGGGCGTGTCAAAGGCGACACGGGCGTTTCGGAGGCCGTGTCAACGGCCGTGTGCTGGTTTTCGAATCGGTCGAGACGGCGAATGGTTGACACGGCCCTGCACACGGCCGTGTGCCAACCCGTGTTCGGCCCAGTTTTTGTTATTTTGGGTTCCGATCGTGGCCGTCCATTTCTTTGGTATGCGATCCAACGGTGGGGAGACTCCCTGGGCGGTTTAAGGTCGGGAATAGGGTTTCAAACCCTCATTTTCCATTTGGCTTTATCTCTCTTGATTCTAGAGAGAAGGGAGAGCAAGGAGGAGGAAGAAGGCCAAGTTCCGGCCGCCGGCGAAGCTTCGGAGGTCCGTTTCGCGAGCGGAGTTCAGATCCGCGAAGGTGGGAGCGTTGCGGTGGTTTTCAACCGAGCAAATCTTCTCCATGGCTAGGAAGAGGGGACGGAAGGTAACGACACTTCTCCTCTCGGTTTTTAGGATTTAGGATGCATGAATAGCATCCCCTTCCTTTCGTATTTTGAGCACCGAATCTCTCAAATGAGAGGGATTCGTGTAGCCTAGGTTCAAGAGGAACCTCCGGGTTGAGTATGTTCATCCCGGCATGCTTTGCATTAGAGATCCGATCCGTTAGCAGATTAGGCATTGTGCGTGAAGCCGTGGTCGCGATCGTTAGTCTGACCCGGTGATGTTGCATTGCGAGCTTCGGGGATTCGGTAGAAATCCGTTGCGGCAATACGCCGTTGCATGTATGCGTTTCCCCCCTTATATTTGAGTGAGTACTCGTGGTCGGAACCGAACAAGGTTAGCTCCGCGTTGTGCGGTAGATGGTTTCCTTGGAGCAAGGGAAAGACACGGTGTGAATGGTGATTGGGGTGGGAAACCTTTGGTTGTGCTGTGCAAAGGCGCGGCTATGTCTTCGTGGTCGGCTGGCTATCCCGTGACGTGCAAGTCATGTGGGGAAAGTGTCCCGGCGAGACTAGCCCCTTGTGCAGGACTGACGAGAATGTCGAGCGGAGGGCAAGCCTGGGCAATGTGGCCATGAGCGGGTGGGGTCCAGCAAGGCTTCTTAGAATCGGTCAGTGTGAGACGGAACCCTGACGTGCGAAGTCAGAATGTGCGGGAAAGCCCGGGGTATATGACCCTTGTGCGGGTGGGGCCTTTGCGAGGTTCCGTGTGACGGCGTGTGTGCCGTTAGGGACATGGTGGTTCCCTTGTGTTTGCGGCTTTAAGCCAATGGGGAAACGGAAGTACCCAGTGTTTGATGTTGTGCTAGATGCATACGAGCTAGGGTGCCTTGGGTGAAACCCAGGTTGCATTCATGTTGCATAGTAGGCCCCTTTCACTTTGTACAAAACATAGAGAACATGTATGCTGTATGAGAAATCCAAGCCTGTTTTACTGCTTTATTATATATACTCCTTTTGTATACGAAGTGCTAACTTGCAGGTGGAGTGGTACCCCGGGGTCCGTTAGGGACGGCCGGGAGGAGATGTGTTTGTTACACAGTAGAGGTCAGCCTTTTGCTGACCCACGTTACTTCAAATCCTTATAGGGCAAGGATCGCATGCAGGAGCTAGCGCGCCGGGCGAAAAGCCCTAAGCCTCATAAAGTGTTGTTGTGCTTGACTATTTTCTTTTCCTTGTTTTGTTGCTGTTGTTTGACTATGTCCGGCTTGCATGCCGAGGTAGCCTAGGGGTGCTTGGCACTTTTTATATTTGGACATATATTGTGTAAGGCCTTAAGGCCATTTGATACTCTTCTATTAGTGGATAACTTCTGTCTGTTAGTGTTCTATTTCCGCTGTGTTTGTCTGGAGTTTTGAGATTGGGTAGTTTTATATCATCTTTTAATACTAAAGCTGTGGCGTCCGTATGTTATGGGGCCCCGACCGGACCCATATTATATGGTCTTTACAGGGGAGGTGTTATAAGGGGTAAATGGTATTCTGAGCAAGAATGGAATAAGTATCAAGCCAGGAAAGAAACCATTCTTCAGTACAGAAGAAGTGCAAAAGCTGGGAAGTAAGCTGCTAATGCTCTGGAGCTTAGCAGGTACTTCCCTAAGCCTTTTCACTATTTTGAAAGGCAAAGGATAAAGGCTGAAGAACTAAAGAAGAAGGATCTCAAAGAGAAGAAACCTGTTGAGGATACAGAACCTACTGTGCAGGCAAAGATTAAGTCTGGAAAAGGGATTGTAATTAAGGAGCCTAGTCAATCATAGGATAGATAGATTTATGTGTAGAACAATGCAAGTTTTTTGCTTTTGTTCTAAGGAAAAACATATAAACCCAGAACTTTCTGATTGATAAATAAAATCATCTTAACTATTGATTTTAGTTGTTTACATTGTTTATATGTTATCTTGCACTAAAATGAATGTACATCTATTTTTATGTGTTTTATTATGAGTGATGTATATCTTTGACTAAGGGTTATGACTTCTCCAAATAGGGGGAGATTGTTGGGTACACTGAGAAATATGAATCAGATTCGGAGAAGCCTCCTCTTACTCAATGATATACATCAATTTGTACTTGATGGATGTTTGAGTTTCATTGTGCAGGTGTAAGGTTTGCAAAATTTTTTTCTAAGTATAAGTGTCGACACTTGTGAATAATTGTGTCGACACCCAAAAGTTGTGTCGATACTAGAAGCAAGGTATGTGTCGACACCCAGGCATTATGTCAACATCTGAAGAAGAAGCTGTGTCGACACCCAGAATTGTGTCGATACCTAAGGCAAGAGTTGTGTCGACACCTAAAGCAGAAGTTGTGTCGACACCCAGGAGTTATGTCGACATCAGAAGAAAGGCATGTGTCGACACTCAGGAATTTGTCAACACCTGAAAAAGGTTTGTGTCGATACACAGGACTTGTGTCGACACACACTCAATGCCATTTGTCTACAGCTAAGTCAAGACCAGAAGCAGTTGTGTAGAAACACAAGACTTGTGTCGACACACACTCAACGACATCTGGACAACACTCAAAGCCATCTAATAGCAACAGCTATACTGAGTCAGAAGGCTTGTGTCGACACACAGGACTTGTGTTGACACACACTCAACGACCTATCGACACACGCTCAACGACAGCTAGACATACACTCAACGCCATCTGCCACCATCAATTATGTCGAGACCAGGAGCTATTGTGTCGACACAAAGGACTTGTGTCGACACATACAAATAGAAGCTTTTTCGAGTAGCAGAAGAATGACTATGTCAACACATAGAGTGTTATGTCGACATCATTAAGACTTGTGTCGACACTTAGTATATTTTGTGTCGACACATGTGAAGCAGTTTGCTGAGTGGTTATGCTGAGTAGTAAAGTTTTTAAGGAATCAGCTGTCATGACTAGTGACTTGACAGTTGTCATAACCAACAGGTCTGACACCTTTGTCAAAACTGTCAGAAGGTTATTACAAACCGGATCAGCCGGTAAGCATGAGGAAACAATATATAAGGGACTGATCCTTGACAACCAGAACATCAATAGAACTTAGGAAGTAATCAAGCTATTTCAGGAAAGATTATCTGACAACAAGAAAAGGGGAAACCCTTAAGAAGGAAGATCCAGAGCAGTCTGCAAGAGAAGATTCAGATCTTATTCTGAATTCAAGGAATGAGCTGACAGGAGATCAACTTCTACATCAAGAAAAGTTCAACCTTATTTTTTTCTATCAAGAAGCTTTGAAACAGCTAGTCAGGTTGAATCTGAAGATTCAGTTTATTCAAGAAATGATCAAGAAGCTCGCACCTATAGAGAGATCTATCTGGTGATATCTTTATATCTCTTAAACAATTAATTTCTTGTAGTATCTTTTATAAGATCTGAGTTGTAAGCCAATAATTATAAAGGCTGAGGGAGGGCTGAGGGCCTGAGGTGTAGGACTTGTGACATTGTCTGAGTTGTAAGCCTAGTGATAAAGGCTGAGGTAGGGCTGAGGCCTGAGGTAGGATTCTTAGGAAGAATTTGAGGTAAGACTTGTATAAGTTTGAGCTGTAGGAACCAATCTGTTTCTGAGTTGTAAGATCTGTGGATCTGAGCTAGTGGAAGGAAGTTGGGCTGAATACAGTTCTTTACTGGATTGGCGAAGGGGGAAAGTGGATATACCCATACCTTGGAGAACCACTATAAATCTACTGTTTGCTATGCGGTGATTTCTGTACTGTAGATTATATTTCCTGTGCTGTGTTAATACTAGTTAATTGCCTGAATTACAAAAGAAAATTAGAACCTATTCACACCCCCTCTAGGTGTCTAGGCTCTTGAAATAAGTCTTTCTGATTGCATTTGGTCTTCTTCTCTAGCTCTCCAATGGTCCAGATTACATCTTCCTAGTCCATCTTCAAGCCGCTGCCGCCGTCCACCCAGCCACCTCCCTGGCCAGCCACTGCCACCAGCACCTCCGTCGAGGTGGTGGCTATCGCAAGGCGGAGGCACAGCCGCCGGAGGGACGGATATCGGCGATCTCGATAGGTTGATTTTTCATGTAAAATGGGGAAAATGGCTGGAAACTCCTCCTCTTCCCCAGAGGAGTTGAATCCAGCCATCAAAGGTGGCCCTTGGCCTCCCTATGCCATGAATGGCTTCTTCCTCCCCCTTTCTCTCTCCTCCATTAAAGGGTAAGGTGAGCTCTCTCTCTCTCCTAGTCACCAAGGCTGACTTGCTCATCCTTTTAGCCTATTTGCAGCTCAATAAATCATACCCTCTTATAATTAGGAGGTGGTTAGCCCAAATTGAAAAGGGCTTGAGCTTGGGTTAGCCCATTTGAGCTAAGTTTGACCTAACATATACTAGGGTTGACCTTCGTCATTTTGACCTTTTAGGTTGACCCCAATGGGTCTTTGGTGACCCATTGGCCTCCCTTAAGGTCTAGGTAGGGCTGGGTAAGGTTGACTTGAAACTTTGGGGGTCACTTGACCCTTAGGAAGGGTACTTTTACTAAGTTAGGGCTAGAGTTGACTTTGTCAACATGACCATTTGGGGTTAACCCAAGGGGTCCTTGGATACCCATTGACTTCACCTTAGGTCTAGGAATACCTAGGTAGGGTTGGTTGGGCTCCTTAGGGGCACATTGCCCTTGGTTAGGGTACCTTGCCCAGTTTAGTACTAGGATGATCCTAAATCAACTTGGCCACCCATACTTGACTCTAACGGACCCTTAGGGTCTTTCAATAGATTTGTGAGGTTATGGTGGGGTCTTGGAGTCATGGTGAAGCCCCATGATCATCCCAACCTTGTGTTTAGATTTGCAGACCAATAGTGAACTCCCCTACATTCCTAGGTCCACTTGGTCTTCCTAGGGTTTTGTCATGACCTAGTCATGACAAAACTAGTCCTAGGGGTCTTATTGTCTGAGGGATGTTACAAATCCTAATACATAAAAAAAAAAATTTGTCCTCGAAATTTGAGTTAGACCTACGGGGTTTCAAGTATAAAAAATAAAATGTAACATCCCGAGAGGTTATAAGGAATACCTGACTAAAAAGCTCCGGGTACCTTTGTTGCATAAAGTACCGTGGCTACAATATGTGATTCCTCTTGCCCATGATTCCTACACAAGACCTTGACAAACGGGACCTTCTTATGTCACAAGACCCGCATCCCAATATCCTCTATCCGTATTGCCTTCAGGTGCATCGATCGATCAGAAGCTATAGTCCTATTTATCGTCATAATCTGCTACTTCGGCCGAAGTAGATATCTCCTCAGGGAGGAGACGTGGAAAACATCGTGCAAACCAGCTAGCTCTGGCGACAGCTCTAGTCTATAAGCCATGGAGCCGATCCGCTCCAGTATCCTTCCTATAAGGACCCATATACCTCGGGCTGAGCTTCTTCTTCCGACCACGCACCCATAAAACTCCATGCATCGGTCGGATCTTCAGGAATACAAGGTCTCCAACCTAAAACTCTACCTGACGATGTCTCACATCATAGTACTTGGCATGCCTGCTTTGTGCCTCCAGCATCCGATCCTGTATTAGCCTAACCTGAGCCTCGGTGTCCTCAAAAAACTCTGAGCCTAGCACCTTCAAGTCCTCATCCTGTATCCAAGGAAGTGGAGTCCTACACCTTCGTCCATATAGGGCCTCATAAGGGGCCATCCCTATGCTGGACTGGTAGCTATTATTATATGAGAACTCGACTAGTGGCAACAACTTCTCCCAAGGCTCTCCGTAGTCTAGAATGCATAGGCGAAGTAGATCCTCCAAAGTCCGATTGGTGCGCTCCGTCTGCCCATCTGTCTGAGGGTGGAAGGCGGTACAGAATGTCAACCGAGTGCCCAAATAGGTCTGCATTGATCGCCACTCCCTAGACGTAAATCGTCCATACTGATTTGACACGATTGTCCTTTCCATGCCATGATAACGAACAAACTGCTGCACAAACTTCCGCACTAGCACACCAACCGTGTCATCCTTCCTGATCGGGATAAATCTGGCTACCTTCATTAGCCGGTCGATGATTTCCCAGATCGAATCGTTCCCCGTCCGCGATTGGGGAAGCCAATGTATGAAGTCCATCGCGATATCATCAAACTTCCACTCCGGCATCGGGAGTGGTTACAATAATCCTGCGGGGTTCCTGCACTCCGCCTTCACAAGATTGCATGTCTCGTAGTGGGTCACAAAGTAGGTGATATCCTTCTTCATGCCTGGTCAGTACATGGTCTTCTTCAGATCCGTTGTCATCTTCGTAACTCTCGGGTGTACCGGATACCGGCTACAGTGGGCCTCCGTCATGATATCCTCCCCGACTTTGCCTCCCTCTAGTTTATAAACATGTCCTCTGAAGCATACCAGACCATCCCTCAGTATGTAATCTCCTGTAGTGCCTTCGTCCAAGGCCCGGAATATCGGCTCCAGCTTGCCATCCTGCCTCTGCCCATCTCTGACTCGGTCTCGAATGTCATCTGTGGCACTCATCACGTCTAAATACTCCCCATAGAGCTCGGGGTCATATGACGACACCAACATGATGTGTATATCTTCTAATATCTGCACCAACTCCATGGACATAATCTTGGGCTCAGCTCTAGAGATGGCAGCTCTATGACTCAGCGCATCGGCTACCACATTCGCCTTCCTTTGTGGTAGTGCTCTCGTACTGGTAATCTGTTAGAAACTCCACCCATCACCTCTGCCTGATCTTCAGCTCCTTCTGCGTGTCCACGTACTTCAAAATTTTGAGATTAGAGTATATGTCGCGGTGGACACCATAGAGGTAGTGATGCGAGACCTTAAGAGCAAACATGACCGCTCCCATCTCCAGGTCATGCATCGGGTACTTTTGCTCATGATTCTTCAGCTGGCGGGAAGCATAAGCAATCACGTGGCCTTTATACATCAGTAATGTACCCGTGCCCTAGTAGAAAGCGTCGGTGTAGACCTGGAATCCTTCTGTCCCTGAAGGAAGGGGAAGGATAGGAGCCGAGGTGAGTCGATCCTTCAACACCTGGAAAGCCATCTCGCACTGCAATGTCCAGACAAAGGGAACATCCTTCCTCGTCAGGGTTGTGAGTGGGAGGGAAATTTGAGAGAATCCCTCCACAAACATTCGGTAATAACCGGCAAGTCCTAGAAAACTCTGTACGTGTGTGGCCGTTTCAGCGGCAGCCAATCCCGAACTTCCTGAATCTTAGCCGGGTCCACTGCCAACCTGTCTCTACTGATAATGTGGCCTAGGAAGGCCACCTCCTTCAACCAGAACTGACACTTGCTGAACTTCACATAAAGATGGTGCTCCCGCAGTCTCTCTAGGGTCAGTGTTAGATATCGTGCGTGCTCCACCTCTATCCTCGAGTAAATGAGAATGTCGTCAGTAAACACGATGACGAACACATCCAGATAAGCCTCGAATACCCGGTTTATGAGGGGTAATGAATGCCAACGGTGCATTCGTGAGCCCGAAGGGCATCACGGTAAACCCGAACAACCCATATCTGCTACTGAAGGCAGTCTTTGGAATGCCCTCCTCCTAAATCCACAACTGGTAGTAGCTCGACCTCAAATCCAGTTTCGAAAAGAAATGCGCCCCTCCAGCTAGTCAAAAAACTCATCTATCCTTGGCAGTGGATAGGTATTTCGGACTGTCAGTCTGTTCAGTGTTCGGTAGTCGATGCACAATCTGAGTGACCCGTCCTTCTTGACGAACATCACCGAGGCTCCCCATGGTGAAGAGCTCGGCCGAACAAATCCTGTGAAAGTGAGGGTAAGATCTACCTTTACTCTTGAGGGGGGGGGGGGTGAATAGACTATATTAAAATAATTTTCCAATTTAAAAATTATTTTGTAGTGAAAGACTTTATTTATATATAGGTGTATTGTGCTTGCAGTAAATAAAACTAAGTAAGCAAGAAACAAAAAACACAGCACACAGCAAATCAAACACAGCAACCAGAAGATGCAAGGATCTATAGTAGTTCCCCAATCAACCTGGGTACATCCACTCTTCTACAATCCTAGGTAGGAATCCACTGCAGGAATAGTTGATCAGGTGTCCTGGGCACCAATGAGCTTTTGATAAGGTGCTTAAAAACCAAACCATATTTTTTGATCAGGTATCTTGGAACCACTGAGTTTTGACAAGGTCTCAGAAACCAAACACAAAACTTTTGAAGGGAGTTTTGAGTAACCCTTTTACACAAAAGAAAAATAAAATAGGTGAACTTGTTCTTCTCCGTTCAACAGTCAAAGAGAAGACTATTGGATTGATGTTGTCAAAGCTCCCCCTAAGATTTGCAGTTGTTCAGGAAGAGAATCTTTATACAGGGTGATAGGCCTTCAGAGTAATTGAGATCTCCAACAAAGAATGATTTCAGCAAAGACTGAAATGTGTTATGTCTGGAGTCTTGATTGATGAAGCCTTGAACAATTGAAATTAGAAACTATAATCCTATAGTTATTGTGTGTCACACAGATCTCAGATGTTGTTCTTGGTTTTTCTCTTGTTATCTGATATCCTGTGTTGATGATTATTATCTATCTCTATTGACTGAAAAGATATATTGAAATCCAATCTTCTAGATAGTCGTTAGCCAGTCATAAATGACTTAATTGATATCTGTCTCTAGAGGAAAGTCCTAAGTTATATTCTCTTTTAGTCTCTTTGAAACTTGCTCTAGATTAATTGAAACGGCTACAAAATCCTTTGCATTAACTGCTGGATTTGAATAAATTTGAATTCCATAACTGACTGAATTTGAAATCCTGAAATCGTCGATCTCTCAAGAAAATCGTCGATCTGAGCTCGACTACCGTCGACCTGAGCTCAGAAACTAGAACTTGACTTGAAACAGAGATCGTCGATCTGAGCTCAACTATCGTCGACCTGAGCTCAGAGATCTGGATTTTTGCTAGAGACAGAAACGTCGATCTGAGCTCGAAGATCATCGAACAGAGTTCGACGACTCGTTGAACTGAGCTCAGAGATAGTCAAACTGAGTTTGACGCCTCGTCGATCTGAGCTCGACGATAATTGCCTTAGTCTTCTGCACTTATAAACTGAACTAGAAGGTCTTGAGGGCAACTTTCAAACCTAAGTTCTAAGCCTTGACCTATTCTAGTTGACCTTACAAACTATATAATGAGGTCAAGACATATTCCTAAGGACATAGTGATCCTTACCTAAATCAGTAATAGGGTGTTCCAACAATCTCCCCCTATTTGGGGTTAGGATTACTATTTACATGACATAGAAATTAAAAAGCATACAAGAAGAAACAAAAGCAAATACAACATAGCAGAATACAGCATTACAGAAGCAAATATAATCACAGCAGATTGTCAGAGATAGATATATATTATTTAGCTTACACAATTAGTCCTTTTCTTCTCTTCTTTTTGAATAAGATTTCTCTGTTGGGATTTTTAGCTTCCTTCTTGGATCTTCTGTCATCAGCAGCACCTAGGGAGGTTTGAGATTTGGGTCTGGGAACAACAGCCTCTGGGTGCAGCTTCAAGTATCTCTCTGGATCAAAGAATTTTCTGGAGGAGTATCTTTCAAGTTCTTTCTTCCTTTGTTCAGATAGTGTAGTGATGTTTGAAGTATCTCTCCCTTATTCTCTTGCCTTCTTTATTTGATCTAAAGAAGCTAATTCTATCATCCTTGCTGTCCAATAAATAGGTTTATTTTCTGGATCTTCAAAGGGAACAGGAGGTTCATACTTATTGATTGTATCAGCAGGAGGAGCTCTTGAAGTAACAATTTCTTTAAGCTTGTAGGGGAAAGGACCAGAAGTTGAATCAATGGGGCCTTGTCCCTCCCTATGATAAGGATGTTATCTAGATTGTCCTCTGGAATAAACTCTGTATCCTATTTGATTTCCTCTATATTGGCCTCTTCTGGATTGGCAGCCTCTTTGTTGATATCCTCTGGATTGGGATCTGTCTTGAATTTGAGAGGAAATTTGAGTTTTAGCATGAGAGGATTGTGAAGCAGAACTTCCACCAGTTCCTGCATCTAGAGAGGGAGGAGGAGGAGGAGGATTATGATGAGATGTGCCTTTGTCAAACTTCCTCCTCTTCTTCATGGCCTTCAATTGGTTCTTTGAGAATTGCATCCATGGTTCAGTTATTGGGCAGTCATGTAGAATGTAATAAGGAATATCATTATCATATGTGACTTTCTATAGAGGAACTCTCATCAGGTCTTTGCTTCTTGCTTTCCTCTTCCTTACAATGGTTGCAGAGGAGTAATCAGAATCAGTCCTATTCTCATCACTATTTGAGCTTTGAGGATTGTCATACAACTCATCAATCCTTTTAATATAATCTTTCTGTTGTTTAGATTATTCAGTTGAAGCAGCAGCAGTAACAGTAATAGAAGCAGTGACAAAAACTGGAGCAAAAGCAGAAGTTGCAATACTGGCAGAAACAGAGGTAGTACTAACAACAGAAACAACAACACTAACAGCTGGAGTAGCAGGAACATCAGAAACAGTAATAACAGCAGCAGCAGATTCTGAAACAAAAGCTGGAACAGCAGGCTCAACAACAATAATAGCAGGCTTTGAATCATTTGCCTCTGTCATCATCAAATCATTAGCAATATCAAAACTAACTTCATCAGTAGCAACACCAACACACACAGTATCAGCAGAAGTAACAATTTCCACAGCCTTGATAGAATTGATATATGAAGATATCAAGCTGGGATCACAACTAGAAATAAGCACAATGGCCTTAGTAAGATCCTCAGCTTCTTGAGATGGAAGATATCTGCTATGGAGAGCATCAAATTTTGAAAGAAGTGACCTAAAGTCAACTGAACTGAAAGATAGAACTGGAGCTGGGGCTGGAGCAACTGGCACTTCTTCATCTGAAGCAGGCAACCTCTCTTCTTCATGTGGCATCTCCCCCTGCCTGGATTCAGTTTAAACTAGATCAAGGCACCCTACAGAAGGGATTGCCTGAGGAGGATAGAAGGAGGAGAGCTTGACAGATAACTCAGTGATTGATTTAAGAAGTGGAGCCATGGAGGTCTCTAGCAAGAGTGCTGGCCTGGGAGCTAAAATCTCATAAAGCTTATCTGCAAGGGCTGGAAGATCTACTTGCTCAAGGGATGCTTCAGTAGAGGTAGAGGATAAAGGTGCAGAGGTTGATGATGTTCGAGGAGCTGCAGTTATATTGAGAGATGATGTGGATGGCAGTGGGATGGATGGTTGAGAAATGGGAATGGTGGTGAGGGATGCCACTGGAATGGAAATGGATGGGGTGAAAGATGGCTGAGCAAGAATATCTTGAAGCAATTGTTGGTAAGAAGTAGAAGATTATGGGGGCTCAAGTGGTGAGGAATGAGAATCATCCATGAAGGAATCATCTAAGAGGTTAAAAGATGGAAGATGGATGGATGAATCAATCTCAAGAGGTGGATAATAATGTAGGGGATGGAATTGTTCTTGATGAGTTGCTGGTGGTTGTGAAGAGATAAATGGAGATGGAGTTGAGATGGGAGATGAAATAGTGATGGGGGATGAAATTGAAATGGTGATGGTGGATGTAGGGATGGATGAAGAAACAATAGGTGGAGATGGTGGAGATGAGGAGGAGGCAGGAAATTCTTCTAAGGGGGCAGTTGCCTGAGGGGAAGTGACTTGTACAGTCCTTGTGCCTGAAGTTGAGGTAACTGTTGGACCCCTGCTGGGTTTTGCAATTTGCCTGTCCCACTTTCCAAAGAGAGCACAGGAGAGTCTCTTGGAGGTATTGATGTGCATACCACTTGAAACAAGCAGTTGGGGGCATCTGTTATGCAGAAACAGTCCTAAAATCCTCCCCAAATTAACAAAATTCTTGTTAATCTTCTTCTTAATTAAATCAAAGAATATTTCTCCCCAATTCAAATGTTTCTTATCAACTAAGGCACCCATCAAACAGAATTGATACCTAGATATAGTATCATGAGCAGAATGCATTGCTAACAGTATCTTTCCCACAACATAAGCTAAAAAATCTGTACTCAACTGACAGATTCTTCTTAAACAACTTATTAGGGTTTGCTGCTGAGTGACCCATTCTATTCCACATACTAGAAAATTTCTCTCCAGATAGTTCTACTGAATCATGCCCAGTACTCAATTGGAAAACTTCCGTTATAAGAGCAGGAGTTAGGGATACCTATGTTCCTGATATTGTTCCAATCACTATTTTTTGATTCAAGTTGTGTGTTGTATATACCCATTCCTTTATCTCATCTGTAGCCAATTTCATCCTTGTAGACATGATATGAACCAACTGTTTTTCCTTGAACAGTTCTAGAATATCCTTGACGATTTGATCACTGCCTTCGAATGAATCCATGTCGATGTCGAAGCCGGTGTCAAACTTCATTGCTGCTAAGACGGTAACAGAGTCGGCCATGTTTACCTGCAAAAATGAACAAACAAGACCAAGTGCAGGGAGGTTTGGTGGGAAAGAGATGCTCTGCAGAAAGTATGAAAGTGCAAAAGAGAACGACAGCCGAAAAATGAATTTTATTTTAGGGTTCGACGCAGAAAAGGAAAGATCGTTGAACTCAGTTCGACGATCTAGGCTTCTAAAGGAATCTAAAAGGTCTTCAACATCATCGATCTCCGTTCGACGATATTGGAGAGCGTCGATCTCCGTTCGACGATCTCTGACCGGAAAGAGATAGCCTAGCACTATCTGGAAAACGCTGAACTCCGGTCGACGATTTCTGAGAACATCGACCTCCGTTCGACGATCTTTGGGAAAAACATCGAGCGCAGTTCAGAGATCAGAAATAACCTATAGACACTAGAAAAATCAAGTTTTTAGCCTAGTCTTGGTCAATTTTAAGGATTTAAAATCTTGGATCTTAATTTAAACTTCCTCCATCTAACATTCCTAACTGATTCAGGAAGAATGTGTGTTTCTTTTTATCCAAGGGTTTGGTGAAAATATCTCCCCTCTGCAAATTAGTTGGGATATATTTAAGTTCAATTTTATTTTTCTCAATATTATCTCTTAAAATCTGATGTCTAATCTCTATATGTTTTGTCCTACTATGGAGGACAGGATTTTGTGCTATATAAATAGCACTGGTGTTATCACAAAATATTTTTGACTTATCGAAGTTGTAACCATAGTCTAGGAGCTGATTTTGAATCCACAATATCTGTGAGCAACAACTACCTGCTGCCATATATTCAGCTTCAGCGGTTGATGTGGACACAGATGTTTGTTTCTTACAAAACAAGGAGACAAGTCTGTCACCAAGAAACTGACAAGTTCTACTGGTGCTTTTCTTGTCTACTCTACATCCAGCATAATCAGCATCTAAAAATCTAGTTAATTCAAATCCTGAATCTTTTGGATACCATAGACCTAGATTTTGACAACTTTTCACATACCTAAGAATCCTTTTTACTAATGTTACGTGTGACTCTCTAGGGATTACTTGGAATCTAGCACATATGCATGTAGCAAACATTATGAAAGTCTCTAGTGTCAAGTAAATCCACCTATAGGGGGGAATAGGTGTCGTGCAGTCTTTTGGGGAATTTAAATTACCTGCACAAATAAACAAACACAACACAGAAAAACGCACAAGCAATTATAGTGGTTCCCCGATTTGGGTACGTCCACTCTCCCCCATCGACCTATCTCCCACCAAGGGACGACTCGGTCACTTCACCAACCGGATTGAAATCCAATCCTCACACTACGGAAGGAACCCTTCTAACCAAAGGAGTCACTACTCCTCCACTATGGGTTGCACCAAACACTTACAACAAGGAATAAAAATTCCTTTACAACAAAACAAAAATTGTATGTACAAGAAATACAAACAAACTTGTGGAGAATCCAATGTCGCTCTTCGTTCGTTGATGATTTCTTGAAAGAGACGAAGAGTCCACGATCGGAGTACTCTCTTGGAGAGGATCTTGTCAAGATCGGTGGCAGCAAGGGGTTGCGGCGGCGATGTTTTGTGAATCCAATCTTCTTGACGAAGCAAGCAAGGTCTACCAACGATCTCAGTCGGATCAGTCGTCTAAATCGATTCAAAATGAAGAACTATCCTCGTTCAACAAATCGAAAGATAAGAGATCTCGAGAGAGAAGCGTGAGATGCTAGGCTTGCCTCGGTACTGTCGTCGGAAGATCAAAGAATCTCTGAGATCAGCGGCGGCGACTAACTTGCGAGCGACGACGGCGATCAGTGAAGTTCCGCGATTGGCTAGGGCACGCTCGGCCTCAGTTTGATTTTTCGTTATTCGATCCCTCGATATGTTCAAATACACGAGTATATATACTGGAAGCCAACCCTAAATGACTGTTGTGGGGCCCACAAGGAGAAGCCCTAGTTCCGGTCAAAACAGCGCACAACGAAATTGGTTCGGTCCAGCGAATGGGAATTTTGCCTAAGGCAAAATCGGCGAGAATCGCTGGTGATTCCCGTCGAAGTCGGCGGGAACCACTCACGATTCCCGTCGAATTTGCCTTAGCAAAATTCCAGTTAGAAATCTGGTCATCCGGAGGGAATCAGCGGGAATGCAAGGTGATTCTCGTCAAATCGGCGAGAATCACTTGGTGATTCCCGTCGATTCTTCCTTAGAAAAATTCTTGTAGGAGGAAAGTCAGCCAGATGAAGTCGGCGGGAATCACTGACTGATTCTCGACGATTCGGTGAGAATCACTAATGATTCCCGTCGAATCGGCGAGAATCACTTAGTGATTCCAGTCGATTTTGACTTAGACGATTTTTCTCTTCCTTCCTATGAACTTGGTCTTTGACCCATCTTTGCTCCTCTTCTGCTCTTGATCTATCTCGACCCTGTACTTGAAAGTAAGTACACTCCAATAGAGTGAGCACACGTGAGTCAACACACTTATCTGCTCAATGAGGGATTACGTTGCGCAGACCCGTGTATATTGACCCACTACACCCTGATATTGGTGTTTACTTAACATGGAATAACTGCAAGCGCAACTTGATAGAAGATTGTCAAATACATTGTCAATTCAACTTAGCTTGTTCAGGGGCTTCTTCAAATCAGGTACATTGTGGATACAATACCCAACAATCTCCCCCTATTTGAAGAAGCCTAAACCCTACAAGCTTAGGTGAATAGAACAGATTGGAATGAAAATCATAAACTAAAAATTCAGTTGAGAGTGAAATTCATTACAATTTTCCTGAAAGCATACTTAACATTGGCAGCCACCTTAGCCTTAGCCGAGAGGGTAATCTCCCCCTTTTTGGCTTCTGCAAATCTGGGACTTCACTTGGAGCCAAATTCTCCCCCTCAATTCTTGCATCCGTGCTCGATCTTGAGTTCCTTGCTGATGCTCCCCCTTGATCCAAGAGCCTTGAGCCCTTCAATCTTCATTATTCAGCATGCCGAGTTTAGTTTTGAAGAGACTGAACTTGGCCTCGTCTAGGGGCTTTGTGAAGATATCTGCAATCTGCTTATCCGTGGGGACATAGCAGAGAGAGATATCTTTGTTTTCCACATGCTCCCGAATGAAGTGGTAGCGCACTTCAATGTGCTTTGTTCTGCTGTACGACACAGGATTGTTCATAATTGCTATTGCGCTCGAGGAGTTGTAATACATAGGAACTTCTCTGAACTGCAAGTAATAATCTTCGAGTTGATTTCTGATCCATAGAAGTTGTGTGCAATAGCTGCCTGCTGAGATGTACTCAGATTTAGACGTGGAGGTTGCGACACAGTTCTGCTTTTTACTGTTCCATGAAATAAGCCTTCTTCCGAGGAATTGGCACGTCCCGGAAGTGCTTTTCCTATCATCCCTGTTTCCTGTAAAGTCAGCATCTGAAAAGCCTATCAGCTCGACATCATTATTTCTTGGGTACCACAAGCCAAGATTTAGTGTACCTTTAAGGTATCTAAGAATTCGCTTTGTAGTGACATAATGAGATTCCTTTGTGTTCACCTGATATCTGGCACAAACGCATGTGGAAAACTTAATATCCGGTCAACTAGCAGTAAGGTAGAGCAGGGATCCAATTATGCTTCTGTATTTTGTTTCATCAAAAGGTTTCCCTTTCTCATCCTTGTCAAGATACACAGTGGATCCCATTGGAGTCCTCATAGAGGTTGCATTCTCCATTCCGAATTTCTTGAGGAGTTCATTTGTGAATTTCGTCTGAGAGATGAAAATTCCATCCTAAGACTGTTTCACTTGAAGTCCCAAGAAGTACTTTAGCTCTCCCATGCTGCTCATTTCAAACTTTTCTTGCATAAGTTTAGAAAACTTCTTGCAAAGATTGTTGTCCGTTGAGCCGAATATTATGTCATCGACATAGATTTGCACCAGCAAAATCTTGCCTTTGACTTCCCTAAGAAACAATGTCTTATCTATTTTTCCTCTCGAGAACTTGTTCTCAAGAAGAAAACTTGACAGAGTCTCATACCAAGCACGAGGAGCTTGTTTTAAGCCATATAATGCTTTATTAAGAAAATAAACATGATTAGGAAGTGATGGATTAACAAAACCTAGGGGTGGCGCGACATATACTTCTTCTTTTAAATTTCCATTTAGAAACACAGATTTCACATCCATCTGATAGACAATGAATCCTTTGTGAGAGGCATATGCCTAGGAACAATCTGATCGCCTCCAGCCTTGCAACTGGTGCAAAGGTTTGGTCGAAGTCAATCCCCTCCTCCTGTCTGTATCCTTGAGCCACCAGTCTAGCCTTGTTCTTGATGATGACACCGTGTTCATCCAGTTTGTTTCTGAAGATTAACTTAGTGCCGATCACATTCTTGTTCTTTGGTTGGGAACAAGCGTCTAGACGTTTCATCGTTCGAATTGATGTAGTTCATCTTGCATGGCTAATATCCATGACTCATCTTTGTTCGCTTCGTCGAACTTTTTTGGCTCAACTTGTGACAGAAAACTAAGGTGCAAAATCTCGTTAATTGTAACTCTCCGAGTTATGACACCGTCACGAGAATCTCCTATGATTTGATCTCTGGGATGATCCCTCACATGTCGGAGATCTAGGAGTCTGGCATCTGGAGCTCTGATAGCTTCTCGGGATTCTCCGTCTTCTGGGAGATTTTCTATATCCTGATCGTCAACTTCTCTAGTTGGCGTTGAGGTGGAAACCTTGGCGTACTTGGGAGTTGCACCTTTTGCAGTCTCATCGAGACTTAGCTATTCAAGCCTTGCACCTGCATCTTCAAGAATGCCACTGGAAGAATTGCTATGAAGCAAGCTTACTTCATCAAAAACAACATTAATGGACTCCTCTACCACTAGGGTTTTCTTATTGAAGACCCTATATGCCCGACTATGGCTACTATAGCCCATGAAGATGCCTTCGAAGCATTTTTCTCCGAATTTAGTACGTGGGTACTTCCTATTATTGAGTACATAGCATCTACAGCCAAAAATCCTTAAATAGGACATGGTCGGTTTCCTGCCTTTTAGTAGCTCATAAGGCATCTTACAATGATTCTTGTTGATCAATGCCCGGTTCTGCACATGACAAGCTGTATTGACAGCCCTGCCCAGAAGTACTCTGGAAGAGAAGCGTCATTCAACATTGTCGTACATGCTTCAATGAGCGTTCTATTTCTCGTCTCCTCAACTCCGTTTTGCTGAGGAGTACGCGGGGAGGAAAACTCATGAAAGATACCATGTTCTTCACCGAATTTTGTCATAGCACCAGACTCGAATTCTATTCCATGGTCACTTCTGATTTTGACCACGGAGCAGTCATGTTCGTTCTGAATCTGCTTGACAAAGTTAGTGAAGATGTCAAACGTATCTGACTTTCGTTTCAAGAAGAACACCCATGTAAACCGAGAGTGATCATCAACAATCACTAGCGTATATAATTTGCCTCCTATGCTATGAACTTGCACTTGACCGAACAAGTCCATATGCAGAAGATAAAGACATCTGGAGTAGTCTTTGTCTACAATGCCCTTAAAGGTAGCCCGAGTCTGTTTGCCCTTCTGGCATGCAGGACAGGGGCTATCTTTGATGCACCTTATATTAGGGGCATCCCTTACTAAATTCTTAGAAAACAACATATTAATAGTCTTGAAATTAATATGTGCTAATCTCTTGAGCCATTGCTCACAAAGAGATGCACTGCCTTCTGCTACTAGGCACACGAGAGTAGAAGAGTCTAAGCTAAGAAAATCTAAGCAAAAGATATTTCTGCTCCTAATGCAAGTTAATACCGTCTCCGAAGGGGCACACAATATTATCAAGCACTTATCCTTGCAGAACTTAACGTCGTATCCTTATCACACAACTGGCTTACACTGATCAGGTTATAGTTTAACCCTTCAACATAGGCCACGTCAGTGATAGAGAATACACCGTTGAAAATCATACCATAACCCCTTGTGACTCCTCGATCAGATCCTCCAAAGATGACTTTGGGTCCATTTTCGACTGGGGAGTAATCACGCAACAAGCTTCTTGTCCCGGTCATATGCCGGGAGCATCCACTGTCCAAGTACCAGATTGGCGTTTTGGTGGCCTTTGGACATACCTGCAAAACAGAATTAGTTTCCCTTAGGAACCCAATCGAACTTGGGTCCTAGATTCCTTGTTAGTACACTCCCCCTCGGGTGGTTAACCCTACGAGTGGTCGGCCTCGCATTGCTAACATGACGAGTCTCGTTGAATCTTGGAATAAACCAGCAATCCATGGCAAATGTGACCAACTTTGCCACAGCACCAACAGTCAAACATGTTGTACCGCTTCCTAGGCTCCAGCTTCACCCTTGGAACGGTGGGTCCAGCCGGGGCCTTGGATCTGGAGGTGGAGGCATCATGAAGACAGCAGTCAAACGATTTATTCACTTCCTGTTCCTTCAGTATAACAGGCTTGGCCTTTGGTGCCTGCTTCCTATTATGGCCGCTAGAGAAGTGGCCATAATTCTCCACTTGGATTTCCTCATAAGGTGCCTTGAAGACACTCTCACCATAGTTGCGGGGGAAGGCCTAACCATCATACAAGCTCTTGGGCTTTTTCAACCAAGGGCCGGAAGAAGTGGTCATAGGTTGACTCAAAGTCCAGCTCATTGCAAGGAAAACCAGGCTTTCTGAATAAAACAGTATCGAGTGGGGCCTTTCCCTTCTCTACAGCAGAGGCCTTCTTAGCAGCCTTATTTTTCCTCTATTTTCTGTTTCTCCTGGATGATTTACCAGGCACACCCACATGCCCTAAGCCAGCCCCCTTAGCCTGAGCAGAGAATTCATCAACCAGAGGAAGAACGGTCTTGGGCATGGAGAAGCTTTTGACAATCTTCCTTTCTGCCGCAAGTTGTTCTTCCAATTAGTTGATTTCTTCCTTTTTCTGGTCAAGGAGCCTTAGAGACTCTGAGTTCTCAGAAGTCAGGTCCAGGTGTCCCTGTCGGAGAGAGATCAAGCTAGTTATCTCTTCTCTTAGAGACACACCCTTAGCCTTAAGGAATTTGACTTCCTTTTTTTGAGCCCTCAACCTCTTGCGGCATTCCTCAAAGGTATTGAGCAGAAGCTCATACTTTTCGAGGAGCTCAGCTTCACGGGCAGAAGGGTTGTCCTCGAGATCATCATCAGGAGACTCAGAGTCAGAGTCAGAGAGGGGGGTATAATCTTTTACCTTCCTAGTAAATGGGGGCAGTCTCCTTCTGAGTCAGAGCAACCCATTAGCCCGAAGTAGGCTTCCTCATCATCATTGGAGTCTGAAGAATCAGATTCACTAAGTGTCTTTGGCTTTTTATACATGTAGCTCCTCTCCTTCTTCTTATCCTTAGAGGACATGTGCTCCTCTCCCTTCCCATTATCCCTCTTGCTTTGGTGGCAGTCAGCAACGACGTGGTCTGGCTTATTGCATGCAAAGAAAACAATGTCATTAGAGCGATGTTTGTTCTGTTTGGATTCATACCTATCAGAATAATAATTCTTCTTCTGATGTCTGGGGGAGGAGCCTTCTCCCTTTCTTTGATTCCTCAACTTGAGGAACTTCTTGAACTCTCGAGTGATTAGGGAGAAGTCTTCTTCAGATAGCTCTGAGTTGGAAGAGCATGGCTCAGAGTCTTCTTCCTCATCCTTTTTTCGAGAGCGGGACGAGACTGCACCCTTGCCTTTCCTTGAGTGATTGGCTTTCAGGGCCACATTCTTTTCTCTGGAAGCGGCTTTATCGGATTCTTCTTCAGCTTTTATGGTGTTCAGCTGAAGCTCATAGGACAAAAGTTTCCCAAATAGAATCTGGGGATCAGTTTCTGCCAGCTTGCCAAATTCTCTGATGGCACAGATCTTGGTGTCCCATTCCTTAGTAAGGGATCTAAGGAATTTGTCATTTAGTTCACCATCAATGAACACTCTGCCATAACCCTTCAGGGCATTGATGATCTTCAGGAAGTTCTTGAATGTCACTCCGATTTCTTCCTTGGGACCTTGCCTGAAGGCCTCATACTTCTGGTTCAAAAGGGATCTTCGATCATCCCTTACTTCATCTGTGCCTTCCATCAGAGTGATCAGGCAGTGCCATATGTCCTTGGTAGTCCTGCAGTTTCAAAAAATCTTCATTATGGAATCATCGACGGCTCTTACTAGAATGTTCTGAGCTTTCTTGTCAAGTCCGACATGCACCATCTCATCCTTATCCATTTTGGAGAGTTTCTTGGGCACTTTCTTGGTTGGATCAATGGTGGAGGCCTTAGTGGGGATATAAGGTCCCTCCTCCACTATCATGAAGAGTCGGGGGTCGACTGCTTCCATGATATACCTGATCCTTTCCTTCCAGATAGGAAAGTTTAGCTTGGTGCACACTGGGATCTTCCCTGAATACTTGAGTCCGTCCATTTCAGAGATCTTCTTTCTTCTTGACACTAGATGAGGGATCTTACTCAAGGTGTTAACCATATTGATGAGCAACCTCCCTCTGATACCACTTGAAAGTCTCTAGTGTCAACTAAATCCACCTGTCGGGGGTAGGGAATAGGTGTCGTGCAGTCTTTTGGGGAATTTAAATTACCTGCACAAATAAACAAACACAGCACATAAAAGCACACAAGCAATTATAGTGGTTCCCCGATTTGGGTACGTCCACTCTCCCCCTTCGACCTATCTCCCACCAAGGGATGACTCGGTCACTTCACCAACCTGTTTTAAATCCAATCCTCACACTACGGAAGGAACCCTTCCAACCAAAGGAGTCACTACTCCTCCACCACGAGTTGCACCCAACCCTTACAACTAGGAATACAAATTCCTTTACAACAAAACAAAAATTGTATGTACAAGAAATATAAACAAACTTGTTGAGAATCCGATGTCTCTCTTTGTTTGTTGATGCTTTCTTGAAAGAGACGAAGAGTCCACGACCGGAGTACTCTCTTGGAGAGGATCTTGTCAAGATTGGTGGCGGCAAGTGGTTGCGGCGGCGATGCTTTGTGAATCCAATCTTCTTGATGAAGCAAGCAAGGTCTACCAACGATCACAATCGGATCAGTCTTCTCAATCGATTCGGAATGAAGAACTATCCTCGCTCAACAAATCGAGAGACAAGAGATCTCGAGAGAGAAGCGTGAGATGCTAGGCTTGCCTCGGTACTATCGTCGGAAGATCAAAGAATCTCTGAGATCAATGGCGGCGACTAGCTTGTGAGCGGAGATGACGATCGATGAAGTTCCGCGATCGGCTAGGGCACGCTCGGCCTCGGTTTGATTTTTCATTATTCGATCCCTCGGTATGTTCAAATACGCGAGTATATATACTGGAAGCCAACCGTAAATGACTGTTGTTGGGCCCACAAGGAGAAGCCCTATTCCCGGTCAAAACGGTGCACAACGAACTTGGTTCTGTCCAGCGAACGGGATTTTTGCCTAAGGCAAAATCGGCGAGAATCGCTGGTGATTCTCATCGAAGTAGGCGGGAATCACTCACGATTCCCGTCGAATTTACCTTGGCAGAATTCCAGTTGGAAATCTGGTCATCCGGAAAAAATCGGCGGGAATGCAAGGTGATTCTCATCGAATCGGCAAGAATCACTTGGTGATTCCCGTCGATTCTGCCTTAGCAGAATTCTTGTAGGAGGACAGTCAGCCGGATGAAGTCGGCGGGAATCACTGACTGATTCTCGACGATTCGGCGAGAATCACTAATGATTCCCGTCGAATCAGCGAGAATCACTTAGTGATTCCTGTCGATTTTGACTTAGACGATTTTTCTCTTCCTTCCTATGAACTTGGTCTTTGACCCATCTTTCCTCCTCTTCTGCTCTTGATCTATCTCGACCCTGTACTTGAAAGTAAGTACACTCCAATAGAGAGAGCACACGTGAGTCAACACAATGATCTGCTCAATGAGGGATTACGTTGTGCAGACCCATGTATATTGACCCACTGTACCCTGACATTGGTGTGTACTTAGCATGGAATAACTGCAAGCACAACTTGATAGAAGATCGTCAAATACATTGTCAATTCAACTTAGCTTGTTCAGGGGCTTCTTCAAATCAGGTACATTTTGGATACAATACCCAACACATTATGTCAGGTCTACTAACTGTAAGGTACAATAAAGAGCTAATCATTGCTCTATATGTTGTCTGATCAACAGGTTTCCCATGTTCATCAACATCTAATACAACATTAGTAGGCATAGGTGTTTTCATGCAGGATGCTTCAGACATACCAAATTTCTTAACCAACTCTTTTATATACTTGGTTTGAGATATGAATATTCCATCAACATGCTGTTTGACTTGCAATCCTAGAAAGAAGGAAAGCTCACTCATGCTACTCTTTTCAAATTTAGAATGCATTAGGTTGGAAAACCTTTTGCACAAATTTGAATCAGTAGATCCAAAGATAATATCATCTACATAAATTTGTACTAGTAGGGTATTTGACTTATGGGTTATAATAAAAAGAGTTTGGTCTACTTTACCCCTTATAAAATCATTTTTCAAAAGAAAACATGCTAAGGTCTCATACCATGCTCTAGGAACTTGCTTGAGACCATATAATGCTTTATGCAATTTAAAAACATAATCAGGATGAGTTGGAGAGATAAAACCTGGGGGTTGTCTAACATAGACTTCTTCCTTGATATCACCATTGAGAAATGTACTCTTTACATCCATTTGATAGACATTGAATCCCTTGTGAGCTGCATAAGCTAGAAATATTATTATGGCCTCAAACCTTGCAACTGGTGCAAAGGTCTGGTCATAATTTATTCCTTCTTCTTGTGAGTATCCTTGTGCAACTAGCCTTGCCTTGTTCCTTACAATAATTCCTTGATCATCTAGTTTGTTCCTGAACACCCATTTTGTTCCAACAATGGAGTGATCCTTTTGCCATGGCACAACTCCCAAACTTTGTTCCTTTCAAATAGATGTAATTCCTCTTGCATTGCAATGATCTAGTGTGGATCTTTTTTTGCATCTTGTATGGATTGAGGCTCAACTTGAGATAAAAAGCAGATGTGCATCAGATTTTGGTTGACCTGATTTCTGGTTTGCACACAAGCTGAGATGTCTCCAATCACTTGGGAGATTGGATGATCTCTTGATGTTACTAAATCAACAGGGGGTGTTGATTGTTCACCAACCTATGTTGTTGTTTCCTCTTGTGGAACAACAACTGGCTCTTCAATGTGGTTCTCACCAAGATGTTGAGTGTCCTCTTCATCTTCACTACTTCCACCTCTTTGTTGGATAGGTGAATGTGTTGTATCCTTTTCTATAATGTGTAACCTGTTCAAATTTTCTGAAAGAGAATGCACCAGTAAAGGTTCTATGGTAGAAGTATTCTTCTCCTTATAAGACATGTTAGTTTCATCAAAAGATACATGTACAGATTCTTCAATTTTAAGAGAAGATTTGTTATACACCCTATAAGCTTTACTGATCATGGAGTATACCAGAAACACTCCTTCATCAGCTTTGGATTGAAATTTTGCTATGTATTTCTTATCATTATTGTGTATGTAACAAATACAACCAAAATTTTTGAAGTAATCTACTTTAGGTTTCTTCCCTTTGAGTAATTGATAGGGAGTATTGCCCTTCAGCTTATGTATCAAACTTCTGTTCAACACATAGTTTGAGGTGTTCACTACCTCTGCATAAAAGGATAGAGGAAGGTGAGCATCTGTCAATAATGTAGTAGCAGATTCAATAAGGGTTCTATTTTTCCTTTCAGCTACCCCATTTTGTTGAGGAGTTCTAGGAGCTGAGAAAGTGTGCCTGATCCCTTCACTCTGACAGAACTCTTGCATAAGAAGAGAATCAAACTGTGTCCCATGATCACTTCTGATCAGGGCAATGTGAGTATTGAACTCAATCTGTATGCATTTGAGAAACTCTGTCAAACACTTAAAGTTATCAGACTTCTTCCTCAGAAAGAATACCCATGTGAATCTAGAGAAGTCATCTACAACTACTAAAGTGTAAGATTTCCCTCCTAGGCTTTGTACTGTAATTGGTTCAAAAAGATCCATATGTAACAGATACAAGATCCTAGGTGAATCACTCTTATTAAGTGACTTAAAACTATTTTTAGTTTTCTTGCCTAATTGACAAGCCCTGCAAAGCCCTTCCTTCTTGTAGGGGTCAGAAGATAGTCCTCTAACAAGGTTGTCCTTGGATAGCCTTGCAATGGTTTTAAGGTTTATATGTCCTAATCTCTTATGCCATAGTTCATTTGGTTTACTAATAGAGTTGAACAAGAAGATATCTACCTTAGTTGAATGAAAATCTATAAGATAGATGTTACCTTTCCTTTTACCTGTTAACACAGTTGTGTTGTCCTTTTATTTGATTTTGCATGAGGATTTGTTGAATGTCACCTGGTAGCCTTCATCACATAGTTGATTGATGCTGATTAGATTGTGCTTCAGTCCTTCCACATAAGCTACCTTCTTGAATGTGACTGAGCCTATTTGGACTGCACCATATCCCTTGGTCTGTCCAAAGTTTGAATCTCCAAATATTACTTTGGGTCCAAGCTTGGATTTGAAGGATATAAGATTCTCCTTACTTCCTGTCATGTGCTTTGAGCACCCACTATCCAAATACCATTGCTGGTTTATTGTTGGATAGGTCTTCATCTGCATATAAAACAATTTATTTGTTTTTGACCCAGTTTACCTTGGGCCTAGGTTGATAACCTTTAAATTCTGAAATAAAAGACATCCATGGCTGACTCTTATAACCTTCAGGATGATATCTCCTAAGAGGTATTATCCATTCAGTATCAGGGATTAAAGCTTTGGGATGTGGGACCACTAGGATTGAAGTTTGATTTACCCTTAAAACCTTGTTCAAAGCTCTGATATCTGTTCGATGATCTCTGAGCTGATTTCGACGATCTTGGGTCAGATCATCGAGCTCCGTTCGAAGATCGACTTTGCTAGATTTTAGAGTTCAGAGATCGTCGACCGGAGTTCGACGATTCAGCTTGAGATTGCTGAGCTCTGTTCCGCGATCGTCGAGCTATGTTCGACGTTTTCCGTTGAACTTTGTTTTTCTTAGGTAAATCAGGATTCTTCCTAGCTACCTCTACAACTCCCTTTTCTTTATCTGAGATGAACTTAATGGGGGGTTTTTAACATTATAGGTTGGCTTGATGAAGCACCCAAACCCAGTGTACTGTTAAGTCTTGAGTTCACTGTGCTTGTGATGTCCATCAGTCTGATGCTTCTCCCATTGAGGGATTCTTCAAACTTCTTTGCCTGGGATAGTTCACTTTTCAGTGAAGCTATCTCCTCCCTACAACATTCCAACTCCTCAGAGAGTTTGAGGTTATCTGATTTTAAAGTGCTATGTCAAAACAATTGATTTCTGAGAGAGATAATCTCTTTCTCAGACTTTAGCAGGTCTAAACAAAGTGCCTTAAATTCAGATCTAAAGTCCTCTGAATTGAAATCAAAAGAATCTATTACCTAATCTTCTTCAGCTTCATGTTCAGATTCAGATTCTGACTCTCTTTCTGCATCAGAATTATGTTGAGAGGCATTGATAGCCATCATGCAGAACTCCTTCTCTTGAGCATCATCTTCATCATCACTTGAGCTTGATGATGCCTCTGATTCTTCTTCAGTTTCACTCCAGGTTTCAGCTAAAAATCCCTTCCTGGTGTGTTTGTTCTTGCTGGAGGAGGATTTGTCATTGTTGTTTCTTCTGAAGTCTTTGTCTCTTCTCCTGTCTTTCTTATCTTTCTTGTCCTTATTTTGATTCTCTGGAAAATCAGGGACAATGTGGCCTGGTTTCCTGCATCCAATACAAATAATTTTTTTGTTACTGGACTTATCATACCTTGGCTTTTCATGGCCTCTGGATGACCTTTTCCTGAAATCTTTTCTAGCTATCTTGTAGAATCGTTTGGCTAGTAGACTCATTAACTCTTCATTGACTGTGACTTGTCTTCAGGCAGTTCTTCTGTAGCTTTGAAAGCAATTGTCTTCTCCTTCCTTGTTGCTGGAGAAGCTGTCTTTTGCTCTTCCTCTCTATATTTGATGAGCAGCTCATAAGACTTGAGCTTGCCCAATAGAGCCTCAGTGGTGATCTCATTTAGGCTTCTGGCATCCTTGATTGGCCAGATCCTTGAGTCCCAAGTGCTGGGGAAGCACATTAGGATCTTATCATTGAGTTCAGTCAATGAGATCTCTTTATCCAAAGTTTTTAGTTCACTGACAATTAGATTGAGTCTGTTGTACATGTCAGCAACTGACTAAGTTTCTCCCTTCTTGAAATTCTCATACTGGGTTATGAGATGGGATCTTCTGTCCTTTCTTTCATCAGCTGATCCTGACACAAGCTCAGATAGCTTTTCCCATATTTCTTTTGCTGAGTTGCATTCAGTCACTTTTTGAAATATGTCATCAGACATAGGCTGAGCCAATATGTTCATTACCTTAGCTTCTGCAACTTTCCACTTTTAGATTTCTGCATCTGTTCCTGAAGGGGGTGGAACAACATTTGTACTTGTAGTTGTTAGAGGTCTTGGACACACTGTCAAAACAGAATTATAGATATCCTCATCAATAGAATTCATATATAATCTAACTCTTGCCTTCCAAAGTGCAAACTTTGAAATATTGCACACTGGAAGTCTGGTGCTAGCATAATCTTTGTTCTATGCATGGTTTTATATGAAAATAAAAATAATAGAAATAATAACCCTCTATTAAAGATTGATCTTATCAGAGATTTTTTGGTTCAGGTGTTAGCCTGTAGGAACAACCAATCTTATGAAGATTTAGTTGTTGAATAACAAACCTGGCTCTGATACCAATTGAAAGTGAGGGTAAGATCTACCTTTACTCTAGAGGGGGGGTGAATAGAGTATATTAAAATAATTTTCTAATTTAAAAATTATTTTGCAGCGGAAGACTTTATTTATATATAGGTGTATTGTGCTTGCAGTAAATAAAACTAAGCAAGAAACAAAAAACACAGCACATAGCAAATCAAACACAGCAACTAGAAGACACAAGGATCTATAGTGGTTCCCCAATCAACCTGGGTACATCCACTCTTCTACCACCCTAGGTAGGAATCCACTGCAGGAATAGTTGATCAGGTGTCCTGGGCACTAATGAGCTTTTGATAAGGTGCTCAAAAACCAAACCAGATTTTTTGATCAGGTGTCTTGCCACCACTGAGTTTTGACAAGGTCTCAGAAACCAAACACAAAACTTTTGAAGGGAGTTTTGAGTAACCCTTTTACACCAAAGAAAATATAAAAGAGGTGAAGTTGTTCTTCTCTGTTCAACAGTCAAAGAGAAGACTAGTGGATTGATGTTGTCAAAGCTCCCCCTGAGATTTGCAGTTGTTCAGGAAGAGAAGCTTTGCACAGGGTGATTGGCCTTCAGAGTAATTTAGATCTCCAACAAAGAATGATTTTAGCAAAGACTAAAATATATTGTGTCTGGAGTCTTGATTGATGAAGCCTTGAACAATTGAAATGAGAAACTGTAATCCTATAGTTGTTGTGTGTCACACAGATCTCAGATGTTGTTCTTAGTTTTTCTCTTGTTATCTGATATCCTGTGTTGATGATTATTATCTGTCTCTATTGACTGAAAAGATATATTGAAATCCAATCTTCTAGATAGCCGTTAGCCAGTCAAAAATGACTTCCTTAATTGATATCTGTTTCTGGAGGAAAGTCCTAAGTGACATTCTCTTTTAGTCTCCTTGAAACTTGCTCAAGATTAATTTAAACAGCTACAAAATCCTTTGCATTAACTGCTGGATATGAATAAATTTGAATTCCATAACTGACTGAATTTGAAATCCTGAAATCGTCGATCTCTCAAGAAAATCGTCGATCTGAGCTCGACTACCGTCGACTTGAGCTCAGAGACTAGAACTTTACTTGAAACAGAGATCATCGATATGAGCTCAACTATCGTCGACCTGAGCTCAGAGATCCGGATTTTTGCTAGAGACAGAAACGTCGATCTGAGCTCGAAGATCGTCGAACCGAGTTTGACGACTCGTTGAACTGAGCTCAGAGATAGTCGAACGGAGTTCGATGCCTTGTCGATGTAACGACCCCATCCGTTACATGACGTATAGTAGAAGGTTCGGCCGGGGCCCCACCCTATATGCCACAAACAGACGGTGAGGTCACAGAATAATACCAAACCATACACGCATCCTAACTCAGAGCATGCTAGCGGAAGCTTTAAGTTGTAATTTGAACTCTAACCAGGAATGCCCAATATATAAACCACTTTTATATATATATAGCCACGGAATGTACAACAAATACATAGAGTTTGGCCTTAAGGCCTTACAGTTCCTCTTTCCACACCGTATGGTTTACAAACCTCGGCGCGCAGGCCGGCCATACATGAGTAAAAGAAAACAAGCAAAAATATTCGCTTAGCCTTCAAGGGCTAGCCGCCGCAGCAGCAGAAACAGCAGTAGGGCTTCAGCCCTTCATTTACCACTTGGCTCTCCAGCACCTGCATAGGGACAATCCACCCAAACAGTGGCAAACAATGCAACGGTCAGCATTCAGCTGACCCAATTATAACAATCCTACCCCTTTCTCGGGGCATTATCATTCTTTCCATGCATAGTATGGCATCATCATATAGCAACTATGTGCGCGCAGGCACATTCAAACCATCACAACCATCGGCCACACGGCCCGACAGTCCGTGCACTCAGGGCACATTCTTGGTGTACCGGGATACCAGGGTCAACACCACCGTCTACACGGTATTTGAGCATTCTAGTCTTTTCGGCGCGCGGGCCTAAGACTCTCATTAGGCGCTCCAACAAAACCCATAACCAGGCTTCCAAGTCGAACGGACCTAACGCAGGTACGGATCAGCCACCCCCCGTTGCTTAAGTCGTCGTGCCACCTCGAATACGGAAGTATCCATGGCAATTTATAGGCGCGGGTCGGTTTCACCTTTCCTGTTCGGCAATCTGCCTTTTCATCGAGTTACAGCCCAACGGCTCAACCACACACAAAGTGGCAATGCACGGCCATAAGAGTTGCATCCAACCCTCTTCATTTCCTGGACTTCATCCAGTACTTCCTGCTGCACCAAGCCAACAGGTAGGCACAAGGCAAACAAGCCATAATCACGGAGCCTTCTCCGATATGCAAACAAGCATCACCAATCCAGACCATGTCCAGATGGGCTTCACACAGCATGCCTAGATCCGTACTGCAATTCCGGACTCTAACAAGGGGGACTTCACATATCAACCCCAAGGGACACCACAACCCACCGCACACTCACGGGGAAGGGTTTTCCCTATGCAATGTAGAAAAGAAGGACTTCACATGTCCAAGAAGGGAGATCGTTACCCTTGTCGATCTCTTGGGAGCCATCGAAAACTAGCCAGTGAGAAAGAACCACAGCAGCTTTGCCTCCACAATGCTGGCCTCGGATCACGAATCGGACCACGGGAGCTCCACCGGTGGCTTGATCTCTTCTTCCTTCTTCTTCCTCCTCTCTCTTTCTCTCTTCCTTAGCCAAGTGAAGAATGACTCAATCTTCTGCTGACTTAAACCAGCCAGGAATCACCTGAGCCCTTGGATCCAAAGAGAAAATGAACGGCCACGATTTTCCCAAAAATCACAATTTTTTCTTGACACGGCCTGTGACACGCCCGTGTCACAGGCCGTGTACCCTTAAGCGGCACACGCGGTATTCGTACCGACTGATATTTACCAGAACACGGGCATCGACACGCCCGTGTCGAACCTGACACGCCCGTGTCAGTCATAAGACACGCCCGTGCCACCCCTGCCTCATCGAGCTCCAAACTCAACCAGCAGTACACGGGTAGGCACACGGCATTGGACACGCCCGTGTCCAATCTGACACGGCCGTATTCAAGGATTGGTTCCAGGCTGTGTAATCTTCTGACTCAATCCGCCTTTTATTTGAGTGACACGCCCTGGGACACGCCCGTGTCCCAGGCCGTGTACCCCCGACACGCCCTGGGACACGCCCGTGTCCCAGGCCGTGTAAAACAACCTGCACCTCAAATCCATTTTTTGAGATTTTTGGGGTGTTACAATCCTCCCCCCTTAACAAAATTTCGTCCCGAAATTTGCACGGTAAGGAAACAAGGAAAAACAATGCTATAACTTGATAACTCTGTTATAACAAAAGGTACACGGTCAACAGTTTATACAAACAACTTGGGAAATTCAGCTCGCATGGTCTGCTCTCGCTCCCATGTTAGCTCTTCACGGACACAATTGTCCCATCGGACTTTGACCATCCCGATCACTTTGTTCCGCAACTGTTTCTCAGCTCGATCCTCTATCCGAATGGGTCGAACCCTCGTCGTTAGCCCATACTCGACCGGTACGCGATCATTCTCCACTACTTGAGCTGGATCCTTAACAGCCTTACGCAGTACTGAGATGTGAAATACATCATGTAATCCACCCAAGTCTGCTGAAAGTGCTAGTCGATAAGCAGCTTCCCCAACTCACTCCACCACCTCAAATGGACCAAGATACCTCGGACTTAGCTTTTTCAAACGCCGAATCCTGGACACGCCTTTGAAGGGTTTGATCTTCAAATATACCCAATCACCCACCGCGAACTCCACGTTCCGGTGTTTGGCATTGTAGTACTTTGCTTGACGATCTTGGGCTATCAATAGCCTCTCCCGAATAGAACGTATAAGCGAGGTAGCTTCTTCGACTTCCTTTTTCCCACGCAGCTTCGATTCGCCTGCTTCTGCCCAAGCTAACGGTGTACGGCATTTACGACCATACAAAGCCTCAAATGGTGCCATACCGATGCTCGCTTGGTAGCTATTATTATAGGCAAATTCGACAAGAAAAATATAATCTTCCCATCTCTTACCAAAGTCTAGGGCGCACATGCGGAGCATGTCCTCCATCGTCCTGTTGGTTCGTTCAGTCTGGCCATCCGTTTGGGGATGAAAGGCCGTACTAAACGCTAATTTTGTACCCAACATTTGATGAACTAGCCGCCAATCATTCGATGTGAATCGCCAATCACGGTCACTAACGATGCTCCGAGGAACACCGTGCAGTCGAACAATCTGCTCCACATAGAGCTTGGCCAAGGTTTCCACTGAATCGTCTCTTCTGTTTGGAAGGAAGTGCGCTACTTTTGTCAACCGGTCCACAATCACCCAGATTGAATCATGACCGCGTTGCGATCTCGGCAACCCGTGCACGAAATCCATCGAAATGTCATCGAACTTCCACTCCAGAATGGGTAATGACTTCAGGAAACCGCCAGGCTTCTGGCATTCTGCTTTCACCAACGCACAGCTATTGCATTCTGCCACATAACGTGCTACATCTTTCTTTAATCCGGGCCACCAGAACAGCTTTTTCAGATCCCTGTACATCTTTGTGCTCCCTGGGTGAACTGAGTACATTGCAAAGTGAGCTTCGTACATCAACTCTTCCCTCAATTTACCCACACTCGGGACGCACACTCGACCATTTCTTCGTAACAAACCTTTATCCCAAGAAAACTGGTCATCCGGCCCATCTTTAGCATAGCGCTGGAGACTTTCATCAAGCTCCGTTGCTCGCCAAACTCTATCCGTAAGGTCATATTGAACCTCCGTCCAGTTCAAGCATGCATCGGTCGATGAACCCTTGTCAACACAAGATATCTCCAATGCTTCCAATTCCTGGATTAAACGCTGATCATGCCTCTGCAACCAGCTTGCCCGTACCGGAGTCTTCCGACTCAAAGCATCAGCGACCACATTTCCCTTCCCGGGAGTATAGTGAATCTCGAAGGTGTAGTCCCCAAGGAACTCCATCCATCTTCGTTGTCGTATATTCAGATCCTTCTGATCCAACAAATACTTTAGGCTTTTGTGATCTGTATAGATGTCCACTTTAACGCCATAAAGATAGTACCGCCACAACTTGAGCGCAAAGATTACCGCCGCCAACTCCAAATAATGGACGGGGTAATTCCGCTCATGCACTTTCAACTGGCGCGAGCCATAAGCAATCACTTTACCAAACTGCAGAAGAACGCAGCCTAAGCCGCTCCCAGAAGCATCATTATAGATCTCATAGCCATCTGTACCACATGGCGATGTCAACACAGGCGTCGTGGTCAAACGACTCTTCAAGTCTTCAAAAGCTCGCGCGCACTCCGCCGTCCAAATGAACTTTTGATCTTTTCTCGTCAGCGTGGTCAGAGGTAAAGCAATCCGTGAGAAGTTTTCCACAAACCGTCTATAGTAGCCCGCAAGTCCAAGGAAGCTCCTGACTTCGGCCACTGAAGAAATCACTAGCCAATCTCGAATGGCACTTATCTTCAACGGATCCACCGCGATACCTTCTCCACTTACCACATGGCCTAAAAAGGCTACTGAAGAGAGCCAGGACTCACACTTTGAGAACTTGGCATAAAGCTTATTCCTCCGCAGGGTATGCAAGACCAACCACAAATGGTTTGCATGATCCTCTTCCGACTGAGAGTATACTAAGATGTCATCGATAAACACAATCACGAACAAATCCAAGTACTCTCGGAACGTTCGATGCATTAGGTCCATAAATACCGAAGGCGCATTACATAGGCCAAACGGCATTACCGTGAACTCATAATGACCGTAGCGTGTTCCAAACGCCGTCTTGGGAATGTCACCTTCCCGAATCCTCAACTTATAATATCCCGATTTCAAATCCAACTTGGAATAGACCGTTGATCCTGCCAGCTGATCAAAGAGGTCATCAATCGGTGGAATCGGATATTTGTTTTTCTCCGTCAGCTTATTCAATTCGCGGTAGTCAATACATAGCCGTAAACTACCGTCTTTCTTTTTCACAAATAGAACAGGCGCGCTCCAAGGTGACATACTTGGGCGTATGTATCCCTGCTCCAACCACTCTTGCAATTGGACTTTCAATTCAGCCATCTCTTTTGGCACGATGCAATATGGTGAGCGGGCCACAGGTTTCGCACCTGGCACCAACTCAATAGAGAAGTCAATCTCCCGCTGGGGTGGTAACCCAGGAAGATCTTTAGGGAACACATCGACAAACTCTGACACAACCAGAACTTCAGCGACACTGGCCTTTGGCTCAACAGCCTGAATTAGCGTGAAGAATAACTCCGCGCCCTTCCGAACAGCATTGACGACTTGGATTGCAGACAACAAAGTCCTGCCAACTCCTCGCATACAAGCGAACATCGTCACAAGTCCGGTATTCTGGCCCAGTGTGATCTCCTTGGAGTTGCAATCAATAAAGGCACGTAGCTCCGAGAGCCAGTCCATACCAAAGATCATATCAAACTCTGATAACGGTAGCACCGCTGCACTCAAACCGAAATCCCGACTTCCTATTTGAACATCCACATCGCAAGCCCTATCCGCAAGCATCACACAGCCATTCGGCAATAGCACCCTTGTACTATCAACCGTCACATGACTCGACACCCCAATTCGAGATACGAAGTCCTCAGACAGAAAAGAATGCGAAGCACCCGTATCAAACAGGGCTCTCGCCAGATTATTCCGAATCAGGACAAAGCCTGCAGCACACACACACATCATGCACAAGCTATACATAACCACAAGCAATAGCACGTAAGCAAGTAAGCTATATTCACTCGTACCTGTGACGACGTCACTTTGCTTAATCGCCTCCTGCTGGCCAAGCTGATAGATTCGGGGCTATGCCTGGGACGCAGAGGAATCAACCACCGCTTTGCCCTTCTCAGCATAAGACGCACCCGTCTTCTTTTCCCCTTTGGGCTGAACAACCCGACAGTCACGGGCTATATGCCCCACCCGGCCACAGTTATAGCATGTACGAGAATCCGGCCTTGATGTCGCCCCCGACACAACGGTCGTAGTCACTTGCCCAGACGGCTTGGACCTCTTGCCCCCTTTCTTCTGGTAGAACGATTTGCTAGGGCGAGGTTCTTGACCCTCGGGCTTTGACACAACCAAGCCCTTGTTCCCTTGCACCCGCCGCATTTCCTTCTCCAACGCACATGCAGTATCAACCAACGCCTGAAACCCTTGGTTCACTGAACTCGAAAGAAGGAACCTCAACTCATCCCGCAATCCTTCATAGAACCTATTAGTTTTCCTTTGGTCATCCGCGAAGATTGTTCCCACATACCGCCCCAACCTGGTAAACTCATGCAAGTAGATATCCACGCTATCTTCTCCTTGCTTTAACCGTTGGAACTCATTTTCCATGGCAATGCGTTGCGCTGCTGGGACATGCTTCGCCAGAAATATTCGAGAGAACTCCTCAATCGACACTTGCGTTAATTGCCTGCCCACCAAATGGTGTACCTCAACCTCATCCCACCACAACCGCGCCTCTCCTTCAAGCATGAAGGTGTCCAAGGTGACCTTTAGAGTTTCCTCCGCCCTGATCGCTGTCATTATCCGCTTGACACGCGATAACCAATCCTCTGCCTGCGTTGGGGATCCCAGTCCCGTAAACGTAGGCGGACTGAAGCTCATGAATTGCTTCAACTGTCGGTCAGCTGCTCGTGGATCTACAGCCTCAACCGGCTCGGGTCTTACAACAACACGAACTGGCTCGACTGCCGGCTGCGCTTGCCCGGTCGGCTTAATCATGGCAAATAGCGCCTCAGCAACTAAGCGAACAGTTTCCGCAGATGGAGGAGGTGTTGTCACCTTAGCTGGTGCCGCACTCTCATCAGAGCGCTGGGGCTCAGACTGCCCAGCACCACTACGCGTCACCTATAGGTGGACAAGACACACATTAGCGCTCATATGCAAGCAAAACAACAGAAAAGGAACGCGCAGATTCCTCAAACAAAATTTTGTACATTCCTTAATGGACATTCCAGAGTTCATTAGCGTTACAGTAGGGCGCACAAACACGCGCTCGCCACCCCACAAAAGAATTCGACCACGAATTCGAAAGAGGAAGACCGAACGAAGCTGATACCAAAATGTAACGACCCTATCCATTACATGACGTATAGTAGAAAGTCCGGCCGGGGACCCACCCTATATGCCACAAACAGACGGTGAGGTCACAGAATAATACCAAACCATACACGCATCCTAACTCAGAGCATGCTAGCGGAAGCTTTAAGTTGTAATTTGAACTCTAACCAGGAATGTCCAATATATAAACCACTTTTATATATATAGCCACGGAATGTACAACAAATACATAGAGTTTGGCCTTAAGGCCTTATAGTTCCTCTTTCCACACCGTATGGTTTACAAACCTCGGCGCGCAGGCCGGCCATACATGAGTAAAAGAAAACAAGCAAAAATATTCGATTAGCCTTCAAGGGCTAGCCGCAGCAGCAGCAGCAACAGCAGTAGGGCTTCAGCCCTTCATTTACCACTTGGCTCTCCAGCACCTGCATAGGGACAATCCACCCAAACGGTGGCAAACAATGCAACGGTCAGCATTTAGCTGACCCAATTATAACAATCCTACCCCTTTCTCGGGGCATTAGCATTCTTTCCCTGCATAGCATGGCATCATCATATAGCAACTATGTGCGCGCAGGCACATTCAAGCCATCACAACCATCGGCCACACGGCCCGACAGTCCGTGCACTCAGGGTACATTCTTGGTGTACCGGAATACCAGGGTCAACACCACCGTCTACACGGTATTTGAGCATTCTAGTCTTTTCGGCGCGCGGGCCTAAGACTCTCATTAGACGCTCCAACAAAACCCATAACCAGGCTTCCAAGTCGGACGGACCTAACGCAGGTACGGATCAGCCACCCCCCATTGCTCAAGTCGCCGTGCCACCTCAAATACGGAAGTATCCATGGCAATTTATAGGCGCGGGTCGGTTTCACCTTTCCTGTTCGGCAATCTGCCTTTTCATCGAGTTGCAGCCCAACGGCTCAACCGCATACAAAGTGGCAACGCACGGCCACAAGAGTTGCATCCAACCCTCTTCATTTCCTGGACTTCATCCAGTACTTCCTGCTACACCAAGCCAACAGGTAAGCACAAGGCAAACAAGCCATAATTACGGAGCCTTCTCCGATTTGCAAACAAGCATCACCAATCCAGACCATGTCCAGATGGGCTTCACACAGCATGCCTAGATCCGTACTCCAATTCCGGACTCTAACAAGGGGGACTTCACATATCTACCCCAAGGGACACCACAACCCACCGCACACTCGCGGGGAAGGGTTTTCCCTATGCAATACAGAAAAGAAGGACTTCACATGTCCAAGAAGGGAGATCGTTACCCTTGTCGATCTCTTGGGAGCCATCGAAAACTAGCCAGTGAGAAAGAACAGTAGCAGCTTTGCCTCCACAACGCTGGCCTCGGATCACGAATCGGACCACGGGAGCTCCACCGGTGGCTTGATCTCCTCCTCCTTCTTCTTCCTCCTCTCTCTTTCTCTCTTCCTTAGCCAAGTGAAGAATGACTCAATCTTCTGCTGACTTAAACCAGCCAGGAATCACCTGAGCCCTTGGATCCAAAGAGAGAAAATGAACGGCCATGATTTTCCCAAAAATCACAATTTTTGCCTGACACGGCCTGTGACATGCCCGTGTCACAGGCCGTGTACCCTTAAGCGGCACACGCGGTATTCGTACCAACTGATATTTACCAGAACACGGGCATCGACACGCCCGTGTCGAACCTGACACGCCCGTGTCAGTCATAAGACACGCCCGTGCCACCCCTGCCTCATCGAGCTCCAAACTCAACCAGTAGTACACGGGTAGGCACACGGCATCGGACACGCCCGTGTCCAATCTGACACGGCTGTGTTCAAGGCTTGGTTCCAGGCCGTGTAATCTTCTGACTCAATCCGCCGTTTATTTGAGTTACACGCCCTGGGACACGCCCGTGTCCCAGGCCGTGTACCCCCGACACGCCCTGGGACACGCCTGTGTCCCAGGCCATGTAAAACAACCTGCACCTCAAATCCATTTTTTGAGATTTTTGGGGTGTTACAGTCGATCTGAGATCGACAATAATTGCCTTAGTCTTCTGCACTTGTAAACTGAACTAGAAGGTCTAGAGGGCAGCTTTCAAACCTAAGTTCTAAGCCTTAGACCTATTCTAGTTGACCTTTAAAACTATACAATGAGGTCGAGACATATTCCTAAGGACATAGTGAACCTTACCCAAATCCATAATAGGGTGTTCCAACATCTTGCTTCCACTAGCTCCTACAGCGTGCTTCGAAACTCCACCAACTCCTTTTGGTCCATCCGGTAAGGAGCATTAGATGCCGGCTTAGACCCCGGCATGAGCTGTATCTGGAAGTACTTCTCCCGATGCAGGGGTAGCTCTAGCAGCTTCTCTCTGAATACGTCAGCAAAATCCCGCACAACTGGGATACTAGAGATGGAATACTTGGCCTCGGCCATCTAAAACAGCACTTCATAGACCTCTTCTCCCTATAGGTGGGCCTTGACGGCCTTCACGGATGATAATAAGAGAGCGGGTGATAGGTCTAATACCTTCGATGAGGACATAGGAATCTCCATGCCTCAAGGTGATCCTCTTTGACAGACAGTCGATCTGAGTATGGTTCCAATTCAACCATGTCATTCCCTGGATCAGATCATAGGCTGGCCTCCTTAGGATCATCGCTAGTGCTTCGAATGCCTTTACCCCAATCTCCGCCTCCATGTTGCAGTGGGCAAAGGTGAATAGCTCCGATCTATCGGGTAGTCGCACCCTAATCATCAAGCCTGTGAATAGCTCTATGCCTTCTAGTCCTTCCACGAAGGCCTCTGATATGAATTAGTGTGAAGCACACGTATCGAACAGCATATAAGCGGGTTTGCCATTGATGAAGACTATGTATGGCGTAGTTAAATATCTTCAAAGTCTAGCTATGGTTTTCCTTCTTAGTCTATCAATTTTATATCCATGAGTCTAGCTTTTTAGGAAAGAAAGAACTTAAAAATTGCTGGCGTACCTGTTATCAATTGTTCCGGGTTTCGAGGTTGAGCCAGATCCAGGGAATACACATGCTCCCTCTCCTGCCTGCGGTCTACGCCCTGGAATCCACATCCTTGGCCACGTCCTCGGCCTCCAAACTGCTGAGTAAGCGGGTCAGCCAGTGTTGCTGGTAGTGGTGCCCCCCTCATGGTGCAGTTTCTCTGGATATGCCCTACCTGATGACAGTTATAGCACTCAGGCAGGGGATATGCCATACCCCCAGGTCTCTGCATCTCCCGCATCTAGAGAGGTTGAGGAGCCATTACCACCGGCTCCCTCGGCTCCTATCTCACCTCTTGATGAGGTTGGTCCTCTGCTCTTCTCCCATCTCTCCTATTAGAAATGAGTCCCCTTCGCTGATCATTTCTGGCTCCCCAGCCCTGATCCTTCGTTGGCCTCTTCCAGCCTCATGTCGTGTGCCAATCTGCCTCAATCCTCTTTTCCATCTCCAATATCCGAGGTATAGGCCCATCAGATACAAACAAAAGATCCTCTTTCATACCCTTATAGAACCTCTTGGTGTATCCTGGCTCATCCAGCTGATAGGAGTTTGCAATTCGTGCTAAATGATTGAACTCCTGGTGGTACTCCACCACAGTCTTGTTGCCCTACCTCAGCTGCAGGAATCTGTCTTCCAGCTCATCTATTGCCGACTGTGGAAAGAAGTGCTCCAACAATGCGGCCCTGAACTACTCCCAAGTAATTTCTGTAACCTCCCTATCTACAAATGTCGTTTCCATTAGTATCTTCCACAATCTATTGGCATGGGACTCCAAGCAAGAGACCACCAAAGGAACGCTCTCCTTCCATGGTCACCGTATCCTAGTCAGCATCGCGTACATGATGTCAAGCCACTCCTCTGTCTATACAGCCGACTTTGTCCCCAAGTAAGATGGGGGAGAAATTCCTCGGAAGATCCTAAACCAATTGTCCCCCGGGTTTGGCTGCGGAGCTGTAACCTGCTGGGTCCTAAAAGCCTCTAAAATGGCTGTCAGGGTCTGCCCCATCTCCGACTGTACAAACAGAGTGTGAACCGAGGGAGGTGGTGTAATATTCAGAGTTTGTTGGACTCCTCCCTGTGGTGTAGGTTGTGCCGGAGGCTACGTAACAAAGATATTTTGTAAGAAATAGATCCAAACCTAATTAAAAGTGGTCAATTTACATGTGATCCCCCATATAGGCACACCACTACTTCCGCTGCTTAGTTTGTCCCCAAACTAAACTTGTGGGGGGGTGACCCAGGGTTTGTGGAGTGCTACTTTTTCGATCAAGGTCTTCCTCTGATACCACTTGTAAGACCCCCTTTTTTTCTTTTAAAACCACGGGGTCTTAGGCCCAGAACTGCCACTTTGTGGTAACACTTTAACGCTCGGGAAGGTCGTCACCACAAAACACCGATCATGCTGGCCATATCGATCACAGAAAAGTAGCAAGTGCATAGAGTACATGAAAAGAGAAACTCTAACACATGTCCACAATAACCACATATAAAATAATAATTCTCTACGAAGGGAGAGTCCATAGCAATAAATATAAATATACTGTAAAAAAGGCTTGGGCCCGATACATCAAGTCCTCACTACAGTTCACACATCGAGGAAGAAAAACTAAAACATCTACTAATGATCGGGACTCACTATCCAAGCTGTCTGAACTTCGGTATTAGACTGTCCTGTCTCCAAGCGTGCCATCCTCCGGGGCTGTACCTCCGTGCTGGGCTCCACGATCACCTAAAATGATGTGGTCTGAAAACCGTTAGTCTAATAGACTAAGTCCTATCATCCCCTACCCCTCCCCCCATTGCTCCTAGGAGCCGAGCAGGGATAAGTAATGGAGAGGTAATGAGGGTGGAGAGTAAGCAAAGTAGCAGGTGATGTCGGAACTAATCTAGCAGTTCTATGAGAATAAGTAGCAGTAATAGAAGTATGAAGGACAAAACACAAAATAAGTAACCTTAACTTATATGAAAAACATATAAGCTAAGGGGTCTTCTGCAAGGCTCTTATCGTATAAAGAGTCTCATACAAATTTATACGATAGGGTGTTGTTTTTTTTAAGCAAGCATGATATATATCCACAGAATAAAAACCTTATCTTATAAGCACGCTCGCGCGAGCTTATAAACCAAGGGGTCATTTTGCAGGGCCTATTGAATAAAGTGTCTCATACCAATTTATACAATAGGTGTCAAAGGTTAAATGCAATGATTATTCTATGTCATTCAAGTATGCTATGATGTGAGTCATGCAAATGAAACACACCCACCCGACTTTGTACACACACACCTTTAGTTCCCCCTTTCTAGAGCCTAACCTCCTAGGATACCTCTGTAGTGGAAAATGGAAGTGGTGGGTTGGGCCTCTCCCACCTCTAAACTGTTAATGGCACTACCAGTCAGACCTATCGTATGTCTCGACACTGGTGCACTAAGGGGAGCTCATGCGTACACTTGCCGGCAAGTCCATCAGACTTAACTTGGTGAATTGTAAAACCATACTTGTCGAGCCAATGTAATGGCGTCGGTGCATCGACCCTCCAATACCGAAGAACCACCACCTTATAATTTATGCACATGCAATCTTAATTTATCAGCCACCGAGGCAAAGCTCCCTGGACTAACCCATCTGTCGCAACCAACAACCGAGCCAAAGCTCCCCGGACTAACTCGTCTGTCATAATTATCTACCGAGCCTTCGGCTCGCCGAAGTATCCTGCCAATTTCTACAACCACAGAGCCTACCGCCCAAACATCCAAACAGACCTAACTTCCCGAGATACCGAGGTGTGTGATAGTGAACCCCTATTTATACAAGTTGCTCTTGAGGTTTATTATTCCTATGGTTTAGGTTAGCCCAGGACTTCCCTTGACATACCTCGTGAAGGGCTCTCAAAGGGCACTAGGAACTATGATGGTAGCTGAAGCCCATCATTCCCTCTCAAAGGACACTTATTCTATGTCATTCAAGTATGCTATGATGTGAGTCATGCAAATGAAACACACCCACCCGACTCTGTGCACACACATCTTTAGTTCCCCCTTTCTAGAGCCTAACCTCCTAGGATACCTCCGTAGTGGAAAATGGAAGTGGTGGGTTGGGCCTCTCCCACCTCTAAACTGTTAATGGCACTACCAGTCAGACCTATCTTATGTCTCGACGCTGGTGCACTAAGGGGAGCTCCTGCGTACACTTGCCGGCAAGTCCATCAGACTTAACTTGGTGAATTGCAAAACCACACTTGTCGAGCCAACGTAATGGCGTCGGTGCATCGACCCTCCAATACCGAAGAACCACCACCTTATAATTTATGCACATGCAATCTTAATTTATCAGCCACCGAGCCAAAGCTCCCTGGACTAACCCATCTGTCGCAACCAACAATCGAGCCAAAGCTCCCCGGACTAACTCGTCCGTCATAATTATCTACCGAGCCTTCGGCTCGCCGAAGTATCCTGCCCATTTCCACAACCACAGAGCCTACTGCGCAAACATCCAAACCAACCTAACTTCCCGAGATACCGAGGTGTGTGATAGTGAACCCCTAGTTATACAAGTTGCTCTTGAGGTTTATTATTCCTATGGTTTAGGTTAGCCCAGGACTTCCCCTGACATACCTCGTGAAGGGCTCTCAAAGGGCACTAGGAACTATGATGGTAGCTGAAGCCCATCATTCCCTTTCACAAGGCACTTATTGTTATTGGTTAATACCCGATTCCCGATCCCTTTTAATATTATACTGGAGCTAACCCTAGTGTATTTTGACTCTTTCTCTGCCTCTACAGGAAGGACAATCTTTCGTCGATCCCGAACACCACCTAATCCTAGTCAACCAAACAATCTACTCATATCGACTTCTAATGATAAACCCAATCTCATTTACCCAAACCAACAAACTATTAACCTCAATCCATATGCCCAATTCAATTGTTATCAGATGCTCTGCAAATTTACCACATGCAGACTGCCCTATTATATATGACGTAAATGATAGGAGGTACTCCAAATCTTAATCCAATAACCCTAAGATAATTAATTGGGACTTATCATGACATATTTAGCCTAAATCCAGAAACTCTGAATTTTCCTAATTAAACTGATATTTTATTTATTTTCCCTAAAAATCCAAGTGCCCTAGTTTTGAATATGAAGTGGCTTTTATAGTCGTAAAAATGCTTCACAAAATTATGATAAATAATAGGCAGCCAAATGACAGTAAATTCAAGTCTTCTAATTTTTTTGCAAGGTTTAGGCATCTGATCAAAAATTTTAATTATAATCACATATTTATCAAATAAAGAAACAAGTGCTGAAAATATGTTTCCAAAAATTATGAGAAAATTCAAGCACGACTAAATTATCCTAAAAACACTCCTGACCAAGTTTCCAAATTTTCCAGTGATTAATGAACTCTAATTTTAATTTTAAATAATAATCCTCTTTCATAAATAAATGAAATAAATACAGTAATTATACATCTAAAAATTATAATAAAATTTTGGCATAAGCATATTGACCTAAGTTCACCTTTGCTTAAGTTTCACAATTTTCTAACAAGTATTGAGCTCTGAATCTATTATTGAACATAATTGCATATTTATAAGCTTGTGAGGTAAGTACTAAAACTATATATCTAAAAATTATAATAAAATTCAAGTATGAGAATAATTATCTAAAACATCCTCTGCCTAATTTTTGTAATTTTTCAGTGAATAGTAAGATCATAATAAACAAATGACTATCAAGGGCTAATCCATGTACTACAAAGGAGGTACTAAAATTATTGTTCTAAAATTTCCAATAAAATTACCAGAGTCTTATGTTAACTCTAAAACTACACTACCCAAGTTGCACAACTTTCCATAGAGTTTTGATGGCCTAACTTACATGTGTAATATTTGTGCCCTAAACTAGGGTTAGGGTTTTGGGGAGATTAATTGCCTCCAAATCCAATAATATTTTTACCAGAGGACCTTAACTACCCTCAGGTCCTCTCAACCAAGTTTCAAGTCATTTACAGGTAACATGACCCCTTGGCCTTCAAACCCTAGATTTGCACACCTAGGACCTACCCTAGAGTTCTAGGGCTCCACCCTTCAACTTCCACACAATATCAATGGAGGGGGGGTATTTTATGTGCTAAAAAGGCTGAGTGCCAAGCTCCATCACCTTTTGATGAGGTTGGCCAACTCAAGAGCACTTAGAGCACTTAGCCCTACGTTGACCTAAAAGGGTCAACCTTTGCCTACCCAAATACTTTACCAAATCAAACCCAAAAGGGGTGAAATTTTGACCAGAGCCTTATAATATTCTCCAAGACCACCTACAAAAAGTTTGGGGATTTCTGAGGTGTTTAAGAAACCTAATTAATTTGTACATGATTTATTAAATTTTTCCAAAAACTATAGAAAAAGTATTTCCAAAAATTCCCATTTTTGGTCAGGACCTAGGTATAGATTATAATGACTCCCTGTCCAAATTTCAGGTCATTTAGACATGAGATGAAGTAAGGGAACTCATTTTAATCACTAACTAACCCTATGTATATACCCCACCGAAATGAGTGCCCTGGTCAGACCAGAAAACTAAATTAGTTCAAACTAATTTTAAATTAAAGTACACCCATAGGGCTACAACTCTGACGTTTACCATTTTTTCACTAGAGGTCTCTAGGTATTTTTAATAATTAAAAACATTAAAGGAATTTTCTGTGACAAATCAAATGAAATGATTTATTAACCCTAAGATATAAATTGAAGCGACACGATTCTTGGCGTAGGGATGGACGACATCTGGTCATCTTCTCCGGCGCGCCAATGGTCTAGATTACATCTTCCTGGGCCATCTTCAAGCTGTTGCCGCCGGCCACCCAGCCACCTTCCTGGCCAGCCACCACCACCACCACCTCCGTCGAGGTGGTGGCTATCACCAGGACGCATAAACACATTAGCGAACGTATGCAAGCAAAACAACACAAAAAGGAACGCGCAGATTCCTCAAACAAGATTTTGTACATTCCTTAGTGGATATTCCAGAGTTCATTAGCATTACAGCAGGGCGCATAAACACGCGCTCGCCACCCCATAAAAGAATTCGTCCACGAATTCGATAGAGGAAGACCGAACGGAGCTGATACCAAAATGTAACGACCCCATCCGTTAAATGACGTATAGTAGAAGGTCCGGCCAGGGCCCCACACTATATGCCACAAACAGACGGTGAGGTCACAGGATAATACCAAACCAAACACGAATCCTAACTCAGAGCATTCTAGCGGAAGCTTTAAGTAGTAATTTGAACTCTAACCAGGAATGTCCAATATATAAACCACCTTTATATATAACACGGAATGTACACAAATACATAGAGTTTGGCCCTAAGGCCTTACAGTTCCTCTTTTTACAACATGATTTACAAACCTCGGCGCGCAGGCCGGCCATACATGAGTAAAAGCAAAAACATTCGCTTAGCCTTCAAGGGCTAGCCGCAGCAGCAGCAGCAACAGCAGTAGGGCTTCAGCCCTTCACTTACCACTTGGCTCGCCAGCACCTGCACGGGAACAATCCACCCAACCGGTGGCAAACAATGCAACGGTCAGCATTCAGCTGACCCAATTATAACAATCTTACCCCTTTCTCGGGGCATTAGCATTCTTTCCCTGCAAAGCATGGCATCATATAGCAACTATGTGCGCGCAGGCACATTCAAGCCATCACAACTATCGGCCACACGGCCCGACAGTCCGTGCACTCAGGGCACATTTTCGGTGTACCGGAATACCAGGGTCAACACCACCGTCTACACGGTATTTGAGCATTCTAGTCTTTCCGGCGCGCGGGCCTAAGACTCTCATTAGGCGCTCCAACAAAACCTATAACCAGGCTTCCAAGTCGGACAGACCTAACGCAGGTACGGATCAGCCACCCCCCGTTGCTCAAGTCGCCGTGCCACCTCGAATACGGAAGTATCCATGGCTATTTATAGGCGCGGGTCGGTTTCACCTTTCCTGTTCGGCAATCTGCCTTTTCACCGGGTTGCAGCCCAACGGCTCAACCGCTCATAATGTGGCAACGCACGGCCATAAGAGTTGCATCCAACCCTCTTCATTTCCTGGACATCATCCAGTACTTCCTGCCGCACCAAGCAACAGATAGGAACAAGGCATCACAAGCCATAATCACGGAGCCTTCTCCGATGTGCAAACAAGCATCACCAATCCAGACCATATCCAGATGGGCTTCACACAGCATGCCTAGAGCCGTACTCCAATTCCGGCCTCTAACAAGGGGGACTTCACATATCTACCCCAAGGGACACCACAACCCACCGCACACTCGCGGGGAAGGGTTTTCCCTATGCAATGCAGAAAAGAAGGACTTCACATGTCCAAGAAGGGAGATCGTTACCCTTGTCGATCTCTTGGGAGCCATCGAAAACTAGCTGGTGAGAAAGAATCGCAGCAGCCTTGCCTTCACAACGCCGGCTTCGGATCACGAATCGGACCACGGGAACTCCGCCGGTGGCTTGATCTCCTCCTCCTTCTTCTTCCTCCTCTCTCTTTCTCTCATCTTTAAGCAAAATGAAGAATGACTTCTCATCATCCCTTCACGAAATAAATCCAGCCAGGAAATCACCTGAACCCTTGGATCAAAAGAGAGAAATCTGAACGGCCACGATTTGCCCAAATACCCAAATTTTTGGCTGACACGGCCTGTGACACGCCTGTGTCACAGGCCGTGTTCCCTTAAGCAGTTCATACCGACTGAGGTTTACCAGAACACGATCAACGACACGCCCGTGTCGAACCTGACACGCCCGTGTCATTCCTGAGACACGCCCGTGTCACCCCTTGCCTCATCGAGCTGCAAGCAGTACACGGGTCGGCACACGGCATCGGACACACCCGTGTCCAACCTGACACGCCCGTGTTCACGGCTTGGTTCAAGGCCGTATACTACTCTGACTCGAACAGGCCAATTTTGAAATTTAATTGCGCGACACGCCCTGGGACACGCCCGTGTCCATGGCCGTGTCCCGGGCTCGACCATCGTCGACTATCGAGCGTCGACTAACCTGAACATGCCCTGGGACACGCCCGTGTCCCAGGCCGTGTACCCCCGACACGCCCTGGGACACGCCCGTGTCCCAGGCCGTGTAAAATTTCCTGTACCTCAAAAATCATTTTGAGTCTTTTGGGGTCTTTTTGTGGTGTTACAACCCTCCCCCCATTAACAAAATTTCGTCCCGAAATTTGCACGGTAAGGAAACAAGAACCAGCAATGCTATAACTATGTTATTACAAAAAGTACACGGTCTACAGTTTATACAAATAACTCGAGAAATTCAACTCGCATGGTCTGCTCTCGCTCCCATGTTAGCTCTTCACGGCCACAATTGTCCCATCGGACCTTGACCATCCCGATCACTTTGTTCTGCAACAGTTTCTCGGCTCGATCCTCGATCCGAATGGGTCTAACCCTCGTCGTTAGCCCATATTCGACCGGTACCCGATCATTCTCCACTACTTGAGCTGGATCCTTCACCGCCTTACGAAGGACTGAGATGTGAAACACATCATGTAATCCACCCAAGTCTGCTGAAAGTGCTAGTCGATAAGCAGCTTCCCCAACTCGCTCCACCACCTCAAATGGACCAAGATACCTCGGACTTAGCTTTTTCAAACGCCGAATCCTGGACACGCCTTTGAAGGGTTTGATCTTCAAATATACCCAATCACCCACCGCGAATTCCACGTTCCGGTGTTTGGCATTGTAGTACTTTGCTTGACGATCTTGGGCTATCAATAGCCTCTCCCGAATAGAGCGTATGAGCGAGGTAGCTTCTTCGACTTCCTTTTTCCCACTCAGCTTAGATTCGCCTGCTTCTGCCCAAGCTAACGGTGTACGGCATTTACGACCATATAAAGCTTCAAATGGCGCCATACCAATACTCGCTTGGTAGCTATTATTATAGGCAAATTCGACAAGAAATATATAATCTTCCCATCTCTTACCAAAGTCTAGGGCGCACATGCGGATCATATCCTCCATCGTCCTGTTGGTTCGTTCAGTCTGGCCATCCGTTTGGGGATGAAAGGCCGTACTAAACGCTAACTTTGTACCCAACATTTGATGAATGAGCCACCAATCATTCGATGTGAATCGCCCATCACGGTCACTAACGATGCTCCGTGGAACACCGTGCAGTCGAACAACCTGCTCCACATAAAGCTTGGCCAAGGTTTCCACTGAATCGTCTCTTCTGTTTGGAAGGAAGTGCGCCACTTTTGTCAACCGGTCCACAATCACCCAGATTGAATCATGACCGCGTTGAGATCTCGGCAACCCATGCACGAAATCCATCGAAATATCATCGAACTTCCACTCCGGAATAGGTAACGACTTCAGGAAACCGCCAGGCTTCTGGCATTCTGCTTTCACCAACGCACAGGTGTTGCATTCAGCCACATAACGTGCGACATCTTTCTTTAATCCGGGCCACCAGAACAGCTTTTTCATATCTCTGTACATCTTTGTGCTCCCTGGGTGAACTGAGTACTTTGCAAAGTGAGCTTCGTACATCAACTCTTCCCTCAATTTACCCACACTCGGGATGCACACTCGACCATTTCTTCTTAACAAACCGTTATCCCAAGAGAATTGGTCATCCGACCCATCTTTGGCATAGCGCTGGAGGCTTTCATCAAGCTCCGTTGCTCGCCAAACTCTGTCTGTAAGGTCATATTGCACCTCCGTCCAGTTCAAACATGCTTCGGTTGACGCACCCTAGTCAACACACGATATCTCCATGGCTTCCAATTCCTGGATTAAACGCTGATCATGCCTCTGCAACCAGCTTGCCCGTACCGGAGTCTTTCGACTCAAAGCATCAGCGACCACATTTCCCTTCCCGGGAGTATAGTGAATCTCGAAGGTGTAGTCCCCAAGGAACTCCATCCATCTTCGTTGTCGCATATTCAGATCCTTCTGATCCAACAAATACTTTAGGCTTTTGTGATCTGTATAGATATCCACCTTTACGCCATATAGATAGTGCCGCCACAACTTGAGCGCAAAGATTACCGCCGCCAACTCCAAATCATGGACGGGGTAATTCCTCTCATGCACTTTTAACTGGCGCGAGCCATAAGCAATCACTTTACCAAACTGCAGAAGAACGCAGCCTAAGCCGCTCCCGGAAGCATCACTATAGATCTCATACCCATCGGTACCACATGGCGATGTCAACACAGGCGCCGTGGTCAAATGACTCTTCAATTCTTCAAAAGCTCGCGCGCACTCCGGCGTCCAAATGAACTTTTGATCTTTTCTCGTCAGCGTGGTCAGAGGTAAAGCAATCCGTGAGAAGTTTTCCACAAACCATCTATAGTAGCCCGCAAGTCCAAGGAAGCTCCTGACCTCGGCCACTGAAGACATTACTGGCCAATCTCGGATGGCACTTATCTTCAACGGATCCACCGCGATACCCTCTCCGCTTACCACATGGCCTAAAAAGGCTACTGAAGAGAGCCAGAACTCACACTTTGAGAACTTGGCAAAAAGCTTATTCCTCCGCAGGGTATGCAAGACCAACCGCAAATGGTTTGCGTGATCCTCTTCCGACTGAGAGTATACTAAGATGTCATCGATAAACACAATAACAAACAAATCCAAGTACTCTCGGAACATTCGATGCATTAGGTCCATAAATACCGAAGGCGCATTACATAGGCCAAACGGCATTACCGTGAACTCATAATGACCGTAGCGTGTTCCAAACGCCGTCTTGGGAATGTCACCTTCCCTAATCCGCAGCTGATAATATCCCGATTTCAAATCCAATTTGGAATAGACCGTTGATCCTGCCAGCTGATCAAAGTGGTCATCAATCTGCGGGATCGGATATTTATTTTTCTCCGTCAGCTTATTCAATTCGCGGTAGTCAATACACAACCGTAAGCTACCGTCTTTCTTTTTCACAAAGAGAACAGGTGCGCTCCAAGGTGGCATACTTGGGCGTATATATCCCTGCTCCAACAACTCTTGCAATTGGACTTTCAACTCAGCCATCTCTTTTGGCGCAATGCGATATGGAGAGCGGGCCACAGGTTTCGCACCTGGCACCAACTCAATAGAGAAGTCAATCTCTCGCTGGGGTGGTAACCCAGGAAGATCTTTAGGAAACACATCGGCAAACTCTGACACAACTAGTACTTCACCGACACTGGCCTTTGGCTCAACAGCCTGAATTAGCGTGAAGAATAACTCCGCGCCCTTCCGAACAGCATTGACGACTTGGAGTGCAGACAACAGAGTCCCGCCAACTCCTCGCATACCAGCGAACTTCGTCACAAGTCCGGTATTCTGGCCTAGTGTAATCTCCTTGGAGTTGCAATCAATAAAGGCACGCTGCTCCGAGAGCCAGTCCATACCAAAGATCACATCAAACTCCGATAACGGTAGCACAGCTGCACTCAAACCGAAATCCCGACTTCCTATTTGCACAACCACATCGCAAGCCCTATCCGCAAGCATCATACAGCCATTCGGCAATAGCACCCTTGTACTATCCACCGTCACATGACTTGGTGCTCCAATGCGAGATACGAAATCCTCAGACAGAAAAGAATGTGAAGCACCCGTATCAAACAGGGCTCTCGCCAAATTATTCCGAATCAGGACAAAGCCTGCAGCACACACACATGCACAAGCTATACATAACCAAAAAACATAGCACATAAGCAAGTAAACTAACTCAACTCGTACCTGTGACGACGTCACTTTGCTTAATCGCTTCCTGTTGGCCAAGCTGATAGATTCGGGGCTGTGCCTGAGACGCAGAGGAATCAACCACCGCTTTGCCCTTCTCAGCATACGACGCACCCGCCTTCTTATCCCCTTTGGGCTGAACCACCCGACAGTCACGGGCTATATGCCCCACCTGGCCACAGTTATAGCATGTACGAGAATCCGGCCTTGATGTCGCTCCCGACACAACGGTCGTAGTCACTTGCCCAGACGGCTTGGACTTCTTGCCCCCTTTCTTCTGGTAAAAAGATTTGCTCGGGCGAGGTGCTTGAATCTCTGGCTTTGACACAACTAAGCCCTTGTTCCCTTGCACCCGCCGCATGTCCTTCTCCAACACACACGCAGTATCAACCAACGCCGGAAACCCTTGGTTCACTGAACTCGAAAGCAGGAATCGCAACTCATCCCGCAATCCTTCATAGAACCGATTCGTTTTCCTTTGGTCATCCGCGAAGATTGTACATGCATACCGTCCCAACCTAGTAAACTCATGCAAGTAGATATCCATGCTATCTTCCCCTTGCTTTAACCGTTGGAACTCATTTTCCATAGCAATGCGTTGCGCCGCTGGGACATGTTTCGCCAGAAATATTCGAGAGAACTCCTCAATCGACACTTGTGTTAATTGCCTGCCCGCCAAATGATGTAGCTCAACCTCGTCCCACCACAACCGCGCCTCTCCTTCAAGCATGAAGGTGGCCAAGGTGACCTTTAGAGTTTCCTCCGCCCTGATCGCTGTCATTATCCTCTTGAAACGCGATAACCAATCTTCCACCTGCGTTGGGGATCCCATTCCCGCAAACGTAGGAGGACTGAAGCTCATGAATTGCTTCAACTGTCGGTCAGCTGCTCGTGGATATACAGCCTCAATCGGCTCGGGTCTTACAACAACACGAACTGGCTCGACTGCCGGCTGCGCTTGCCCGGTCGGCTGAATCATGGCAAATAGAGCCTCAGCAACTAAACGAACAGTTTTCGCAGATGGAGGAGGTGTGGGCACCTCAGCTGGTGCCGCACTCTCATCAGAACGCTGGGGCTCAGACTGCCCAACACCACTACGCGTCACCTATAGGTGGACAAGACACACATTAGCGAACGTATGCAAGCAAAACAACACAAAAAGGAACGCGCAGATTCCTCAAACAAGATTTTGTACATTTCTTAGTGGACATTCCAGAGTTCATTAGCATTACAGCAGGGCGCATAAACACGCGCTCGCCACCCCATAAAAGAATTCGTCCACGAATTCGATAGAGGAAGACCGAACGGAGCTGATACCAAAATGTAACGACCCTATCCGTTAAATGACGTATAGTAGAAGGTCCGGCCGGGGCCCCACACTATATGCCACAAACAGACGGTGAGGTCACAGGATAATACCAAACCAAACACGAATCCTAACTCAGAGCATTCTAGCGGAAGCTTTAAGTAGTAATTTGAACTCTAACCAGGAATGTCCAATATATAAACCACCTTTATATATAACACGGAATGTACACAAATACATAGAGTTTGGCCCTAAGGCCTTACAGTTCCTCTTTTTACAACATGATTTACAAACCTCGGCGCGCAGGCCGGCCATACATGAGTAAAAGCAAAAACATTCGCTTAGCCTTCAAGGGCTAGCCGCAGCAGCAGCAGCAACAGCAGTAGGGCTTCAGCCCTTCACTTACCACTTGGCTCGCCAGCACCTGCACGGGAACAATCCACCCAACCGGTGGCAAACAATGCAACGGTCAGCATTCAGCTGACCCAATTATAACAATCTTACCCCTTTCTCGGGGCATTAGCATTCTTTCCCTGCAAAGCATGGCATCATATAGCAACTATGTGCGCGCAGGCACATTCAAGCCATCACAACTATCGGCCACACGGCCCGACAGTCCGTGCACTCAGGGCACATTTTCGGTGTACCGGAATACCAGGGTCAACACCACCGTCTACACGGTATTTGAGCATTCTAGTCTTTCCGGCGCGCGGGCCAAAGACTCTCATTAGGCGCTCCAACAAAACCTATAACCAGGCTTCCAAGTCGGACGGACCTAACGCAGGTACGGATCAGCCACCCCCCGTTGCTCAAGTCGCCGTGCCACCTCGAATACGGAAGTATCCATGGCTATTTATAGGCGCGGGTCGGTTTCACCTTTCCTGTTCGGCAATCTGCCTTTTCACCGGGTTGTAGCCCAACGACTCAACCGCTCATAAAGTGGCAACGCACGGCCACAAGAGTTGCATCCAACCCTCTTCATTTCCTGGACATCATCCAGTACTTCCTGCCGCACCAAGCAACAGGTAGGAACAAGGCATCACAAGCCATAATCACGGAGCCTTCTCCGATGTGCAAACAAGCATCACCAATCCAGACCATATCCAGATGGGCTTCACACAGCATGCCTAGAGCCGTACTCCAATTCCGGCCTCTAACAAGGGGGATTTCACATATCTACCCCAAGGGACACCACAACCCACCGCACACTCGCGGGGAAGGGTTTTCCATATGCAATGCAGAAAAGAAGGACTTCACATGTCCAAGAAGGGAGATCGTTACCCTTGTCGATCTCTTGGGAGCCATCGAAAACTAGCCGGTGAGAAAGAATCGCAGCAGCCTTGCCTTCACAATGGCGGCTTCGAATCACGAATCGGACCACGGGAACTCCGCCGGTGGCTTGATCTCCTCCTCCTTCTTCTTCCTCCTCTCTCTTTCTCTCTTCTTTAAGCAAAATGAAGAATGACTTCTCATCATCCCTTCACGAAATAAATCCAGCCAGGAAATCACCTGAACCCTTGGATCAAAAGAGAGAAATCTGAACGGCCACGATTTGCCCAAAAACCCAAATTTTTGGCTGACACGGCCTGTGACACGCCCATGTCACAGGCCGTGTTCCCTTAAGCGGTTCATACCGACTGAGGTTTACCAGAACACGGTCAACGACAAGCCCGTGTCGAACCTGACACGCCCGTGTCATTCCTGAGACACGCCCGTGTCACCCCTTGCCTCATCGAGCTGCAAGCAGTACACGGGTCGGCACACGGCATCGGACACGCCCGTGTCCAACCTGACACGCCCGTGTTCACGGCTTGGTTCAAGGCCGTGTACTACTCTGACTCGAACAGGCCAATTTTGAAATTTAATTGCGCGACACGCCCTGGGACACGCCCGTGTCCATGGCCGTGTCCCGGGCTCGACCATCGTCGACTATCGAGCGTCGACTAACCTGAACACGCCCTGGGACACGCCCGTATCCCAGGCCGTGTACCCCCGACACGCCCTGGGACACGCCCGTGTCCCAGGCCGTGTAAAATTTCCTGTACCTCAAAAATCATTTTGAGTCTTTTGGGGTCTTTTTGGGGTGTTACATGATTTTTCATGGGAAAATGGTGAAAATGTCTTTCCCTATCGGGCTCAACTCAGCCCGATTCTCATTCCTAATGATACCTACGATCTGCCCAGAGAAAGAGGAAAAGGGGAGGACCTTATTGGAGGCTTGAAGTCGTGTTGATCGTCGGGTTGCCATGGTGGTGGTGCCGCCGATCAGGTTTCAGCAACAGCACAGTGGAATGCCTCGTCTCCTTTAGGTGAAGTGTGTATACGACTCCCCTGAGTCTAGTGGTGCTTTTAAGATCACAAAAGGTGGAAGAGGAAGGGCCAAACACCAATGGCAATTAATGGACATTAATGGAGCTTTCAGCCAAGTAGGGGTGGTGGGGGGGGGGTGAACCTAGCTTAGAGTGGCCAAAAAATGGCTGGAAACTCCTCCTGTTCCCCTAGAGGAGTTGAATCCAGCCATCAAAGGTGGCCCTTGGCCTCCCTATGCCATGAATGGCTTCTTCCTCCCCCTTTCTCTCTCCTCCATTAAAGGGTAAGGTGAGCTCTCTCTCTCCTAGTCACCAAGGCTGACTTGCTCATCTCTTTAGACAATTTGCAGCCCAATAAAACATACCCTCATATAATTAGGAGGTGGTAAGCCCAAATGGAAAACGGCTTGAGCTTGGGTTAGCCCATTTGAGCTAACTTTGACCTAACCTAGACTAGGGTTGACCTTGGTCATTATGACCATTTGGGTTGACCCCAATGGGTCCTTGGTTACCCATTGGCCTCCCCTAAGATCTAGGTAGGGCTGGGTAGGGTTTACTTGACACTTTGGGGGTCACTTGACCCTTAGGAAGTGTACTTTGACCAAGTTAGGGCTAGAGTTGACTTTAGATAACACGACCATTTGCCAAGGGGTCCTTGGTGACCCATTGACTTCACTTTAGGTCTAGTAATACCTAGGTAGGATTGGTTGGGATCCTTAGGGGCACATTGCCCTTAGTTAGGGTACCTTGCCCAGTTTAGGACTAGGATGATCTTAGGTCAACTTGGCCACCTAGAGTTGACTCCAATGGATCTTTAAGGCCTTTTAATAGATTGGTGAGGTTGTGGAGGGGTCTTGGAGTCATGGTGAAGCCCCATGATCATCCTACCTTTTGTTTAGAATCTACTATTTGCAGACCATAGTGATCTCACCTACATTCCTAGGTCCACTTGGTCTTCTTAGGGTTTTGTCATGACCTAGTCATGACAAAACCACTCCTAGGGGTCTAGTTGTCTGGGAGATGTTACATCTTATAGGAACACAAAATCTTTGACTCTGGTACCCCAACACCACCTATTTCACACTTCACGGGTAGTCTGATTCTGATTATGCGGGGTGTTCACTTGATCGTAAGAGCACAAGTGGTACATGCCATTTCCTAGGCCTTGAACTAGTCTCCTGGTCAAGCCGCAAACAAAACTCGGTGGCAATCTCCATCGCTGAAGCCGAGTATATCGCCTTAGGAAGCTGTAGCATTCAAGCACTGTGGATGTCTCAAATGTTAGAAGACATTGGCCTAACTTGTAGGAATGTTACACTTAGGTGTGACAACAAGAGTGCCATAGACTTGACATATAATCTAGTGCACCATTCAAGATCAAAACATATTGACGTGCGTCACCATTTCATTCGAGATCATATAAAAAAGGAGAACGCGAGTGTAGCTTCATCGGCACCGATGACCAACTAGCTGACATATTCACTAAACCACTCCCTGATGCATGTTTCTCATTACTTCGACTCAAGCTTGGTGTTCTGGATCTCTTATCCTAGTCATCGATGTTTGTGTTTGCTGTTTTTTTGTTTGTGGTAATTTTTTTGTCCTTGTTTTCACTTTCTTTGTGTATTTGCTTATGAGTTGTTTACTTGAGTTCTCTTATCGTTTTTTCTTTTAAAAAATAAATAAATAAATATATATATATAACAAAAAAAGAACTATGAAGTGATTATATCTTACGGGCACACACGACCTGAACTTAGACCATAACGCGTACGTACAATGTTTGATTTTAGACTCTTGATCTATGTAAACATTGTCCTCCGGTCATAGTGTGGTGAATCTATAGGTACTTAGCTATTGAGTATGACAAGACGGGTCGTGTTTGTTGACTATGCCTCTAGGTATGCATGAGGACCTAGATAGGGGAATGACTTCATATGATGCACACATCCCTAGCCGGGGCACTCAATAAAAAGAAAAAAAATGCTAAGCCTACATGTTATAAATCGTGAAACTATACTTTAACACGCTAGAAATACATTGAATAATCAATGTCACGATACACTTGTGATTATACTAGGTGTGCAACTTTGGGCCAAATCCTTAGTATAAAAGTCGTATGTGTCCAAGTTAAAAGTGTATCTATCTAGGTGGATAGATTTTGATTGACTCGGGGATCCTTGAATTTAAAAAAATTATAATCAAAGTGATAGCTCTACGCTAACAAAATAAAACTATGCAAGCTATCACATCTCTTATCACGGCCCCCCCAAGCACTACTCATTCCTCATGATAAGTCTTCATTAACATTATGAGGATGAGCACCTTGGGTAAAGAGTCATTTCGATCATGTGCATCGGCTCTATCTTTCGCTTAGTGCCCCTAGTTTTTTCCTATGTATGATATCGATTGACATGTGAGGTGATTATTCATCCTATTTCTCTTATGTTAGGTTGCTAAATGATCAAGATAACCATGTACAATATGCTATTTTTCCCTTGGTGTTATATCTCTTTCGATGCTACACGAACACATGTCATTGCCTTGTCTAAGACTATCGCACATAAGAATTGGACTGCAACTACACTATCTCTTTTTTGCATAATACGTACTAGCACACGATTGACACTCATGATGTTTTTAATGTTTGCTAAACTTGATCTACTTCCTAACTCTTTTAGCATTGTAGACGTACTCGATGTGTGCTTAGTTTAGTTTGTGCTGCCCAATTCATATTAACTCTGAAAATTGAACTTCTCTGTTTGTGTACCTTGCTCCATTTTGTGACCCATGTGCATACAATTCTCTGATATGTATTTTGTTTTTGAGTATCCTCTATGCTTATCATGTCTAACTTCATATTATGTATGCACTATCTGTTATTTGTCTAAAGCTTATCATATCTACTATTTTCCATCCAGCATGTTTGCTTGGCCTTACCCGCCCCTATTTGATATTATCAAAGCGGGAGAATAGATTCTTCACGAGTATGAGTCACGGGTTAGGAGAGGTCACATGTAGGGGAGCATGTTTATAATGTGTGCACATTGATAGGGGGAGCAAGTCGAACATGTAGATAGGGGGAGCGTGTGTGTAGGGGAGCTATATAGAGAACCTGCAACCTGATGTTAGCTTATAACTCTTATTATTTATATGCACTCTGTCTTATTGTTATTTCTCATGAACTGGATTTAATATTATTAAAAGGGGGAGTTTGTTGGAACAGATGTTTCCCAATCCCTGTGTTTGAGAATATCAACTCTCAGGTTGTATTTGATCACGCCTTGTATTGATAGAATTTGCAGGTTGACAAGTGCAAGCCAAGAAGAAGAAGACTCTTAAGTACACTAATGCCGAGCGGTAGAAGTTACCGACGAGTGGTAGCCGTGAATTAATTGGACAGAGATCTCGGGAACCTACCGCTCCGCGCTAGTCCTACCACCAGCACTAATGCAAGGAATTAATTTGTCCATCTTTTAGGGAAAATACCGCCATGCGATAGTCACTAACGAGCCGCGCTCTCCTATCGACGAATGTCGAGTAGGATTTCTCGAGTAACCGATCTACCGCCAGGCGATAGCTGTTACCGCGCCGTGATAGCCTCTCGACAAGTGTCGAGAGGAATTCCTCGAGTAACTGACCGACCGTGTGGAGCTACCTTCTAATGCGGGGTGCTAGTTCAATGAAAAAAGAAAGTTTTGTTTTGAAATAGTATTCCAGATTTGGATGATAGCTGGCACAATAAGCGTGCGAACCTACTTCCGGGCGCTAGTCTTACCGCCAGCGGTAGCCTATTTTCTTGAAGACGTATAAAAGGCCGCCTCAGTTTTTGTGCCTTTTGAACCAAGAAGAAAATAGACAGAAGTTCCTTCACTCTAGGGTTCGACCACCTCCTTGCATCCGTTCTGATCGTCTTTGTCTAAGAAGAAGAGAGTAGTCTCCCTCACGTATGTGATCGAAAGACTCTGGCGATCCAAAATCTACATCGACTACGAATAGCCGATCGGTTGCTAGCATACAAAGATCTCATGCAATGGCCACGAATCGCTTCACAGAGAAATCTTCAAGATGGAGAACTAAACCTTTAGATTATTTACATCTTGTATTTTTTTAATCTTTTATTTTTCTAAATCTTGTGGTGAGGAAAATTGACCGGTAAGGGTTGTCGGTATCCGGGTAGGATTCTCTGATAAATCGTCCTGGGGATAGGGATGTCTAGTGTAACTCCCTAAAAATCTAATCAAGATAACGTTGGCGCGCGCTTAGGGGTATCGGTCTGCGGTTAGCAGTTTGGGCTACAAATAATAAATCCTAGTTTGGGTTTTAATATAAAACCTTAAATCCACCTTGTAAACCTAACAGCCACCCCCTCTCTCTTTCTCTCCTGATCTCTCTCTTTCTCCCTCTCACCCGATTCCCTCTACGCCGGCCTACAGGAAGGAGGAGTTGAGTGCCCGATCCTCTTCCCCTCCCCTGTCCCTGGCTAGAAGGAGGAAGAAGCCTCTCTCCTGATCCCTCTTCCTCTATCACCATGCTCTCTCTCTCTCTACGCCACAGGAAGGAGGGTGCCCTATTCCAGCCGCCAGCTGTAAGGAGAAGCCCGCCTCCATCTTTCTCTCCCCTTGTTGACTAGAAGGAGGAGTCGAGCCCTACATCTCCCTCTCCCCCTCCTCCTCACTGAGCCGAGGAAGGCCGACCTTCCTCCTCTCATCTTTGCCGACCAAGAGGGGTAGGTTTTGGGCTTGAATACTTTGAGAGAGGCCAATTGGTGGTGTCAAAAGAAGAACATCCCCTTTAGAGCTCGGACCGGTGGATGTACAGCCACTACAAGAGTTATTCGTGATTCTGTGACCAATCCATGTCTATGAAACGCGCGTCATGGGTAATGACTTTTCTTCTTGGGTAGGTTAAGCCCTTAAATAACATATTTACATGGAAGCCAATCTCCACCAATGGGTGGGGGAAGGGTGCTCTCCGATGGGTCGATGTTTACATCCTTCTATTAATTGCATTAGCACCCGGAAGCGCGAGTACTGTTCAGGCATGCTGTGTGAAGCCCATCCTGACATGTTGGTCTTATTGGTGATGTTCCTGGGTTCCCGGAGAAGACTCCGTGGAAGTTGTTTGTTTTGAATTTAGGGGTCTGTACGGAGCTGCAGTGAGTACTAGAGGTGTGCTCCAGGAAACACCCTAATGTTTGCATTGGGTCATTGGATCGTCGGCATTAACTCCCGGGGAGTTTTGTCGTGTGTGTGCGAAGCCCGTCTCTCGGAGATCGTAGGGCTAGTGTGTGGAGTTGTGCGCCTTGGGTGACCAACTCATGTGTCACAACCCGCATTTTCACCGCCTTTAAAGGTATATCAGAGTAAGGGAAAAATGCGCGTCATGATGCCATGTTAGCAGGGGATAACTGCGGACGCTCAGGAAAAACTCCTACTTGACACAAAAAGAAAGATTTTTAAGCTATTTAGAGAAAATTCTTTTTAAGTTAAGCAGTTAGTCGTATCCCTCGGCTTTGTGGCTCATATAGTCTACGGGAAAAATAGTTATACACTGCGAAAAATACTTCTTTTATGAGATTAAACATCCTACATGAGTTTAAATGTCCCCAATGGACGGCTCATGCTATGCAAGGCCCTAGATTTATAATAAGTATAGCTAAAAGTCTTTACGCTAACCAGAAAGTAGTGACTTAATTTTGAAAGAGATGACATGTATGATATACTAATTATAGGGTTTTGTAAGTTAAAAATATCTAACATTCTGTCCTAGCATAAAACATCCCAGAGAGCAAGTAATCCAATTCATCATAAAGAAAACAACTAGCATCTAGCAAGGTATCCAAAATCATCTATCTTGTGGGCATCAATAATCTGACATGAACCCACATAAAACAGAAGTATGTTTGAACTAGATAAAGAAAACTAAAACAACAAACTACCTCGCAACGGTGTGGTGAAAACCACAGCCAACACTGCTGCTCAGGAACTCTAAAACTAGCTCCACTACCTACTAAAGCTCCGAACCTGAGGCATTCCAAATACAGAACACCTCAGCAAGAAGGTACAAGCGATGGCAGAAAAGTAAGCCAAAAGTAAAAAAAGGTCAAAAAGGGGTACCAACCCAAGACCAAAAGTACCAAAGCAAAGTACAGAAGTAAAATACCAAAATCAGAAAATAGAACTTACGTGAATCATCACGTACAACAAATCACACCAGATGCACAAGGCTAAAAATGTGGAAAATATGATTAATTCATAAGAAAGAATTTTCAAAACTTTATTAGCCACATGTAGTTAATTCTACCCAAAAACACAGGCGAGGTGGTCGTTCATCTGGACACACCCTCACAGATATTATATTCGTCTAACTGCGGGGGAGACTCACACCATTCACTGCAGATTCCCAAACACCCGGTAGAGTTCCACAAGGTAATAATAATGGGAACAAACCTTGCAGCAGTAGTTTCCTCCACTAACACCCACAACGAAGGAAAACCATGATATAAATCTCAAGACTTGGCACATCGGATTCTACTAGACATTTCTAGATTAAGAAGCTGTTGATCAACCTTCAGGAAGCATTTACAATCCTTGATAAACTCTAACACGTTCTACTATAATAGTTAGTGGCGATTAAAGCCAACAATTTAACATTTCATCAAATCACTATAACGCTACAAGGTTGAATTATCATGACAAGAACTTATAAATTCAAGTGGATTCCAAGGGAAGATTAAACATATCTACAAATTTGAATGGCAAAAGTGCAGAAAGATTAAAGAACAGAAGATTAACAGTTAACATAAAGATCAAAAAAGGGGGAAGGAGGGAAAACCACCACTTGCCATGATTTTGCCGGAAAAACTCCCCAAATCACTCCTTGTCGTAGATTGGGGCTAAAGAAGGTGAGGGGAGACGAAATCTAACAAGAAATGGATGAAATAGAGGTTAGAGCCAAACCTCTAACGAGAAAAACTAAAAAAAATTGGGAAGATTTTACCACGATGACGAAGCTCTCACTGAGAGCTTTCCAGATCTATGATTGGTTGAAGATTTCGAGAACCAGAGCATCGTCGGCAGCCACCGGAAGAATCACGAAAAACTCTCTCTCTCGCTCACGCCGCTCTGGTTCGGGAGATGAACAGGAGTATGATCGGCTTAAAGAGGAAGAAGAAGTTTCTTATATATATAAGGTAAAATAATAATATTAAAATAATTTTTACCTATAACAGTTATATTTCTAAGAAACGAACCGGGGGAGAGGGTTAGCTTGACCGGACCTCTCGAGACGAAGTCAAGGATTACTCGAGAAGAACAGAAGAATTATCGAGTACAGAAATGAACTTCTCGAGAACAATAGGGCTTCTCGAGTACTGAAATGAACTTCTCGAGAACTAGAAGGACAGTTCTCGACTACATCAAAACTTCTCGAGAACTAGAAGGACAGTTTTCGAGTACAACAAAACTTCTCGAGAACTAGAAGGACAGTTCTCGAGTACAACAAAACTTCTCGAGAACAGAAAGGCAGTTCTCGAGTACTAGCAAATCTTCTCGAGAACAAGAAGGAAGAATAACCCCATTCAACGAACTCTGTTCGAAGTTCGTCGAACATAAAACTTATTCGACGAATTCTGATCGAAGTTCATTGAACACAACAAAAACAAACCCGCTTGACGAATTCTACACGACATTCGCCGGGCTCTGCTCGACATTCGTCGGGCTCCGCTCAACGATCGTCGGGCTCTGCTCGACGATCGTCTAACTCCGTTCAACACTTCATAAAACTCCTGACAGTGCCCAAAATTTTCGTTTTCCGCCTATGATCAACGAAAACCTACCCTGAAGGAGGGCTTCCCGAGAATCAAAACAAGCATAAGGCTTTAATATAATAATAATCATATTCAAATAGTTGAACAAGGAAATACGAGTTCGAAACAGAGGCCCAAACGCGCGCCGAATTAAACAAATTAAACAGCGAAGACAACCATAGAATCTGACGCACCAATCTTGAGACATTATCATCAAATACTTACACAAGCAAAAATCATCACAAGGATCCAAACACGCATTGAGTCTCGAAAATGCTCGGATCGCAATAAAACTGGACAAGTCCAAAACCTCAAAACTTCATCCCTTTCAATCAAGGAAAACATTCAATTCAATCAAAATCCCAAAATCTGGTCAAACAGTATCAATGGACGCGAAAACGCACAAATGGTACAGCACCGTCAACATGACATAAAAAAGTAACGCCTTGACGAAATAAATATGATGAGACCAATTCAAACAATATTATTGAAAAATCAGGGGCGTTACAGTTACTCCCCCAAAAAAGAAGTTTCGTCCCGAAATTTATCACAACTTCAAAATCAAACCAAAATGAGAAAAACCAACATTCACAAAAAACAGGGAGACATACCAGAAACTAAGATAAGAGATGAGGTTGAGATTCCCTCATCGCCGACTCCAATTCCCACTTCGCCCTCTGGACGTCTTGATTTCTCCAAAGAACCTTGATTATGGGGATGGTCTTTCTCCGCAACACTCGATCGAGAGATTCCAAAACACGGACAGGCTCTTCCACATAAGCAAGGTTGGGCTGAATCTAAGGTTCCGAGTTAAGGACTTGACGATCACTACGAACAAACTTCCGCAGTTGGCTCACATGGAACACATCATGGACACCAGGGAAGGTAGCAGGCAAATCCAGTCTATAAGCTGACACTCTAATGCGCTCAAGAATTTGAAAAGGTCCCACATACCGGGGTTCTAACTTTTGGTTCCTTTGAAACCTTTTAACACTTGACATTGGAGAGACTTTGAGAAAAACCATGTTCCCAACATCGAACTCCAGATCAACCCTTCATCGATTAGTATATTTCTCATAACGCTCTTGTGCTATACAGAGCTTTTCTCGAATATGAGTCATTGCACCATTCGTATCTTCAAGGGTTTCCGAACCTAGCAGTGGTCTTTCACCAATCTCAGCCCAAAACAAAGGTGTCCTACAACGCCTTCCGTACAAGGCCTCAAACGGGGTCATCTGTAGACTCTCTTGATAACTATTATTATAAGCAAATTCCATGAGTCTGAGGCGTTCATCCCAAGCACCACCATGATCCAATATATAACACCTTATTATGTCTTCCACTATCTGATTCACCCTTTCCGTCTCACCATTTGTCTGCAGATGATAGGCGGTGGAATACCTTAAATTGGTACCCAACCCTTCCTGTAAACTCTTCCAAAAGCGAGACGTAAATCTGGAGTTTCGATCTGATATAATGCTAACAGGCAGTCCATGTAATCTGATGACTTCATTAAGGTATAACTCAGCTATCTTCTTCATAGAATACCCAATCTTATAGGGCACAATGTGAGCACACTTTGTCAATCTATTAACTCTCACCCAAACAGAGTCGTGCCAGATTTTGGTAGATCGGTGATGAAATCCATTGAAATACTGTCCCATTTCCAACTTGGAATATCAAGCGGTGTTAATTTACCACCAGGCCTTCTATGGTCAGCCTTAACACGCTGACACGTGTAACATTCTGACACAAACTTTGTTATATTATTCTTCATTCCGAACCACTAAATAATTTGCTTGAGATCTCTATACATTTTGGTGGAACCAGGTGGTAGGTAATACTGGAATCATGAGCTTCATTGCATATCTTAGCCCGAATGTCACTAAAAGCGGGAATACAAAATCTACCTCGATATTTCAGATTATATAACACGTCCAAAGAAAAATTAGGTAGCTCTCCCTTCTTAATTTTATTCCAGAAGTGCAACAAATCAGGTTCATCCTTCTGGTGCACTCTGGTAAGGGAAATCCAAGAGGGCTCTTCTTCTTCCAAAATAGCATGCACAATACTACTCCAAACATTAATGTCCATTAACAAGAATTCTTCCACCAAGGACTACACAGATAGATTGAAGGTTTTGGCGGTCTTCCTACTCAAAGCATCGGCCACTACGTTAGCCTTTCCTGGGTGATATAGTATCTCCACTTCATAATCGACCGCATACTCTAACCACCTACGCTGGCGCAATTTTAGCTCCTTTTGAGTGAAGACGTACTTCAAACTCTTATGGTATGTGAAGATCTTGCACAGTGCGCCATACAATTAATGTCTCCAAAGATTCAACGCATAGATTACAGCAACAAATTCCAAATCATCCGTAGGATAGTTTCTTTGATGAATCTTTAATTGTCTTGATCTGTACGCGATCACCTTTCATTCTTGCATCAAAACACAACCAAGTCTAATGTGTGATGCATCCACATACACAGCGTACTCGACTCCTTTAGTAGGTAAAGTTAAAACTAGAGCAATACACATCTCTTCTTCAAATCTTGGAAGGATTCTTCAAACTTATTGCTCCAAATGAACGCGCTGTTCTTCTATGTAAGTCTAGTTAGAGGAGCAGACAATAAAGAGAACCCTTACACGAATCTTCTATAATAACCGGACAGACATAAGAAGCTCCTAATCTATTTAGGAGTAGAAAGTCTCTTCCATTCCATCACAGCAGAAATCTTGGTCGGGTCTACGGAGATACCTCCTTGCTCACAATATGGCCTAGAAAGGACACCTGGGGTAACCAGAATTCGCACTTACTCAGCTTGGCATAGAGTTTGTGCTCCTTTAGGGTTGACAAAACTAAGCGCAAGTGTCGAGTATGCTCCTCAACACTGTGGGAATACACGAGAATATCATCTATGAACACAGTCACAAAACGGTCCAAGAAATCTTTGAACACTCTATTCATTAATTCCATGAAAGCAGAGGGAACATTTGTCAAACCAAAGGACATCACCAAGAACTCAAAATGCCCATGCTGGGAACGAAAAGTCGTCCATGGTATATCTGCCTCACGGACCCTCAACTGGTGGTAGCCTGAACGAAGATCAATCTTCAAAAACACAGCGCGTCCCCACAACTGATCAAAGAGATCATCAATCCAAGGCAACAGATATCTACTCTTGATGGTTACCATATTTAACTCCCGATAATCTATGCAAAGCTTCATGGAACCCTCTTTCTTCTTTACGAAAAAATAGGGGCACCCCACGGGGAAGAACTTAGCCTAATAAAACCACACTGCATGTAACATCCCATTTCCAACTAGACCCCTAAGAGTGGTTTTGTCATGACAAAACACAAGGAAGCCCAAGAAAAAAGTCAAGTGGACCTGGTGGTGTGGATAGGGGCACTATGGTCTGCACATAGTAAATTTCTGAACCTTGGTTTAAGGTGATCATGGGGCTTCACCAAGACTCCAAACCCCACCCATACCTTCATAACCCTAGTGAGGAGTCAATGGGTCACTAAGGACCCATGGAGGGAAGTCAAAGGAGCTAAGTTGACCAAAGTCAACTCTAACCCTAATTGGGTCAAATTGACCTACACAAGGGCCAAATTGCAGTCCCTTAGCCAAATGGACCCCACCACAACACTCCTAACCCATTAAAGGATCCATTAGAGCCATAGGGATCAATTGGAGTCAGCCCAAAGTGGTCAAATTGACCAAGGACCACCAAAGGCCTAAATTGGGCAAGGTGCCCTAACTAAGGGAAATTGGCCTCTAATGTGTCCATACAACCCTATTTAGGTCTCCCTAGACCTTGAGTGATGCTATTGGGCCCATTGGGGTCAACCTTAGTGGCTAATTTGACCAAAGTCAACTCTAATCCTAAAGTAATCAATGTGTCCTTACTAAGGGTCAAGTGACCTTCAAAGTGCCAAATCAACCCTGCCCAACCCTACCTAGGCCTTAGGGGAGGCCAATGGGTCACTAAGAACCTATTGATGTTGACCCAAAAGGTCAAAAAGGTCAAGTCAACCCGAAGCTCACTTGGAGTCAAACCTAGCCAAATGGGCTAACTTGTGCTCAAGCCCAACTCACTTGGGCTAACCTTGTCTTAGTGGATGAAATGAACATATGGGCTGCCATTGGGTTAGGTAGGAGCCAAATTTCAGCATGTTGAGTAGGAGAGAGAAAAAAAGTCATATTGGAGGAGAGAGAAAGTGAAATAAAATATGAGAGGAGACTTTGGGCTCCTCCTCCCCCTTCCCCAACCTCCCCATTCAATTCAGCAAGGCAAGGGGAGTGCAACAGTAATCTTTGACTGGTTAGAGCAAGCTCCACCCCCTACCTACCATAGCCGTCATTGTTGACTTCTCACCAATAATGACAATGAAGCACAAAGCCACCTAACACCCCAACTGACCTTATAAACTCCTTCAGTAGGAGGAGGAGATCATTTTCGAACTGCTAACTTTAAGGAAGAAGGCTGCCCACCGTGAAGTTTCAGAAATCCGACCACCACCACCGCCATGGTTTCCCGTCGCTCCACCCGCATCCAAGCTCGTGTGCAGGTCCTCCTCCACTCCTTCTCCTATTGTTAGATCTTTAGATCAAACTAGGCTGAGAAATCGGGCTCAAACAAGCCGATCCAAGTGAAAAAAAATGGAGTTTTTCGAAAATTTTCATGGTGGCGGGTTCGCCGGAAACCACCACCTCCGGCGGCCAAACCACCGCCGGGCGATAGCCAACACCTTGACGGAGGTGGTGGTTGCGGTGGCTGGCCGGGGAAGTGGCCGGGAGGCCAGCGGTGGCTCATACAAAAGCTACAGGAAATTGCATTTTTAAGGGTGCTGGTTCGGGTTGTTTTAGGAAGATGAACAGTAAATAATTTTGTATTATAAAAATTATATATATTATATAATGAATTATTAGCCAAAAGAAGCTTTATTTTGATGTTGCCAAATGAGGCACTTAGAGGCTGATTTAGGGAAAATGTCCAGTCACAAAAGTTTTAGATATAGAAGTCTACTTTCATACAAAATTGGTTTGAACCAATTTGGGTGCATGGTTTGACCAGAGTACTCATTCTGGTGGGGTCTATACATATGACTAGGCAGAAATTAAACAGAGTGTCCACACTTTATCCTTAGCTTAAATGAGTTGAAATTTTGGCAGAGAGTCACACTACCCAATATCTAGACCCTGCCCAAAAATGGGAATTTTTGGGGATAATTTTTCTATGTTTTTTGTAAATAATTTAATTTATTTAGGGTAAATTAATTTATGGGTTAAATGAAATCCAAATCCATCCAAATTTTGGTGGGAGGTGTAGGGGGTCACTATGAGGCTCTGGTTAAAATTTCATTAATTTTGGAGGTGATTTGAACTGAAATATTGCAACCCCTAGCCTTGCCTTAAAAAGGGCATTTTGGTCCAAAAGTGTATTTTTGGCTTAGAGTGTCCAACTCACCTTAACAGAGATTCAAATTTGGGACACTGACTTGGCATGACTTTATACACCTTCCAATGAAAAATTGGGGGTATTGGAATTGATTTGGCCCAAGATCCTAGGTCAAACCCTAAGGAAGGGCTTTTGTACCTTGTGAAGGGCATGTGGCCAAAACACTATTTATGACCATGAAATTTTGTAGGGAGGGTACTAGCGTAACTAAAACCCGCTGGTGAAAATATTAGGGAATTTTGGAAAGTTTGGGACCCACAAAACCCTAACCCTAGTTTAAGGCACAAATGGGGTAGGGTAGGAATGGGCTAGTTAAACCCCTTAAACTAAGATGAAATTTTGTTAAAATGGTCTTATGCATATTAGGAACCTCTGGTAATTTATTTGAAAATTTTGGGATAATATTTATAGTACTTCCTTTGTAACACAAGGGTATGCCCTAATTAATAAATTGATAATTATGGTCCCTCTGCCCCTTGGGAGGGCATGAAAGTTTGGCAGAGAAAGTTTTGAATCATTATAAACATATATAAATTTTATAATAAATTTTGAATACATATTTGAGCTACTTACTTCACAATCTTTGTAAATGAGGAAATTGTTCAATATATTATTTGAGACTTTTTTTACTGATAAATAAATTATGAGATTTGGCCCAAAGCATTTATATGCCATTAAAATCATGCTTGAATTTTCTATGGATTTTTGGTAGCAATATAGTCTTTTATATCTCTTTAAATGAATTTTTAAGGATTAAAATAAAATAAGAATTTGGGGATAATACCTTACTGAAAAATTTAGATATTTTAGAGGATGAGTTAAATTCTTATTTTTAATATCATATAAAATTAGTGGAATGATATCTTGTCTGAAATTGGTACATCATGTTCATTATTGGAAATTTTAGTCACTATAATAATTAAATAAATTATTAAACAAATAAGGAAAATTTTGGATCTATGGATTTAGGGCTTAAAGTTCATAATGGACTTACATTAATTATTATAGGAATATTGGATGATTATTCGATGTACTTTCCATTTTACATGAAGTTTAACCTTGGTGGTCTGCATTTAGTAATTTTGGAAAGTTGTTCATTAATTTGTTTGAAGCTTATCACTCCTTAATCACTTATGATATTTGACCCAGAGCATTTATATGCCCTTGCATTCATGTTAGAGTTTTCCTTGAATTGATTTAGAAATAATATTGCCCTATTTATCTATTTTAATGAATTAATGGAAGTTATCTTTAAAATAAAATCAGTGGCCTAAATCATGCTGAAAAATTAAGAGACCTTGGATCTTAAGTTAAATGTTCATATTAAGTATAAGATAAATCTGCGGAAATTTTATCTTGTCTAAATTTGGTACCTCCTGTTCAATCTTGGAGACTTTGGCCACTATGGATATTTAATAAATTACTAGATAAATAAGAAAATTGTGAAATTCTGGAATTGGGCAATAAAGGTCATAATGGAGCTCCATTAATTACTATAGGAGTATTGGATGAATATTTGATGTACTTCCCATTTTATATGACATTTAAACTTGGTGGTCTGCATATAGTAAATCTGCAGAAATAATTTGGAGTACAAGTTAGGCACATAAGTTAAGATTAGTGGTTATAGGTTTGGATAATTTAGAATGAGTTCATCACTCGAGTTAGGATAAGCAAGGGTTGGGTTTTGGTTAAATGTTAGATGGTGCCCGGGATCGACGAAAGATCGTCTGACCCGTAGGAGGATTTATAAAAATATTAGGGTTAGTCCGGGGAGCTTTAACTCGGTTGTTGACAGACAGGATAGTCCGGAGAGCTTTGGCTCGGTTGTTGACGGACAAGATAGTCCGGGGAGCTTTGGCTCGGTTGTTGTTGACGGACAGGATAGTCCGGGGAGCTTTGGCTCGGTTGTGTATTATGACGGACGGGATAGTCCGGGGAGCTTTGGCTCGGTTGTTGTTGACGGACAGGATAGTCCGGGGAGCTTTGGCTCGGTTGTTTATTATGACGGACGGGATAGTCCGGGGAGCTTTGGATCGGTTGTTGATTATGACGGACGGGATAGTCCGGGGAGCTTTGGCTCGGTTGTTGACGGACAGGATAGTCCGGGGAAGCTTTGGCTCGGTTGTTGGTTAGACTCATAACAATTGCATGTGCATAAAAGGTATAAGGTGGTGGGTCTTCGGTATTGGAGGGTCGATGCACCGACGCCAATACGTCGATTCGGCAAGTGTGGTTAGCACTTCGCCAATAGAAGTCCGGTGCGCCAGCCGGCAAGAGTACGTAGGAGTCCGCTTTGTGCACCAAGCATTGAGGCGTACGATAGGTATGACTGGTAGTGCTTTACTGGTTTAGAGGTGGGCGAGGCCCAACCCACCGCTTCCGTCTGCTACTACGGAGGTATCCTGGGATGTAACGGCTCCGAAAGGGGGAACTAAAGGTCTGTGTACACAGAGTGGAGTGGGTGAGTTGCACTTGCATGTCCACGTCATTGCATAATTATATTTCATAGCATAACCATTGCATATAACCTGATACCTAATGTATAAGTCGTATGGGACGCTCTATACAATAGGCCCTGCAAAACGACCCCTTGGCCTATAAGTTCGTGCGAGCGTGCTTATAAGTTAAGGTTCTCTTTCAGTACTATATATTTAAGCCTGCTAGTAAAACTGACACCCTATCGTATAAATCGGTATGGGACTTTTTATACGATAGGAGCCCTGCTAGAGATCCCTTAGCTTATGTGTATTCACACAAGTTAAGGTTACTTATTCCAAATTTTATATCATTATTACCATATTTAGAACTACTAGTTTAGTTCCGCTGCCATCTGCTATTTGATATTCTCCACCTTCATGTCCTTCCCTTTCCTTCTCCCCGCTCGGTGCTTAGGAGCCATGGGGGAAGGGGCGGGGGACGATAGGACTTAGTCTTTTAGACTAATGGTTTTCGAACCACATCATTTTAGGGGACCACAGAGCCCAGCATGGAGGAGCAGCCCCGGAGGTCGGCACGCTTGGAGATCGGACAGTCTAGTACCGGAGTCCAGACAGTAGGGATTGTGAGTCCTGACCACTAGTAGTTATATTAGTTTGCTTCTGCGATGAGCGATTTGTAGTGAGGACATAATGTACCGGGCATAAGCCCGAGATTTCTGTTATATGTACTATCTGTGGACACTCCCTTCGTGGAGCTTATTATCTATACATGTGATTCCTGTGGACTTGCTTTTAATTTATTGCTACAATTATGATCGATTTGGCCGGCAGGATCGACGTTTTGTAGTGATGACCTTCCCGGGTGCGAAGGTATCACCGCAAGGCGACGGTTCTGGGCCTAAGACCCCGGTGTCTAAAAAGAAAAAAAATGGGGGTCTTACAAGTGGTATCAGAGGAAAATATATCGATTGAAATGTAGCAGTCCACAAACCCCGGGCAACCCCCGTACGAGTTTAGTTTGGGGGCAAACTAAGCAGCGGAAGCAGTGGTGGGCCCATATGGGGGATCACATAAAATTGTCCACTTTTAGTTAGATATGTGTGATTACTTATAATTGACTTCTGTTACGCAGCCCACAGCGCAACCAACACCACAAGGCGGAGTCCAGCAGACTCCTAATGTTGCACCACCTCCCCCGGTCCCCACTCCATTCCTACAGTCGAAGATAAGGCAAACCCTGATAGCTATTCTGGATGCTTTCAGGGCCCAACAGGTTCCGAACCCGCAGCCAAACCCGGGGGCCAATTGGCTGAGCATCTTCCGAGGACTCTCTTTTCCATCTTACTTAGGGACAGAATCGGCTGTTCGGACAGAGGAATGGCTAGACATTATGTATGAAATGTTGACCGGGATACGGTGCCCCTGGGAGGAGAGGGTTCCATTGTTGGTCTCTTATTTAGAGTCCCATGCCAAGAGGTGGTGGAAGATGTTGCTGGACATGACATATGTCGATAGGGAGGTTGCGGAAGTCACCTGGGAAGAGTTCAGGGCCGCGCTGCTGGAGCATTTTGTTCCTTAGTCGGCCAGGGATGAGTTGGAGGAGCGGTTCTTACAGCTAAAGCAGGGCACCCGGACGGTGGTGGAGTACCATCGGGAGTTCAACCATTTGGCTCGATATGCAGATTCTTACTAGCTGGACGAAGCGGGGTACATCAAGAGGTTCTATAAGGGCCTGCGGGAGGACTTGAGGGAGGCTTTGTTGTTTGTATCCGACAGGCCTATCTCCCAGATTTTGGAGATGGAAAAGAGGATTGAGGCTGATTGGCACACCACTCGGGGCCGGAAGCGGCAAGCGGGGGATCAGGGTCGGAGAGCCAGAAATGATCAGCGGCAAGGTGTTATACCAGGAGGGAGAAGGACAGAGGACCAGCCTCGTCAGGAAGTAAGGCAGGAGCCGAGGGAGCAGGTGATATTGGCCCCTCAGCCTCTTCAAATGAGGGAGGAACCAAGACCCGGGGGTATGGCATTTCCCCCACCGGAGTGCTACAACTGCCATCAGATAGGACACATTCGGAGAAACTACCCCATGAGGGAAGCACATCTACAAGCACCACAGGCTGCCCCACATGCCCAAAATTTTGGAGGACGAGGACGTGGTCGAGGACGTGGTTTCCAGGGTGCAGATCGCAGGTAGGAGAGGGAGAAAATTTATGCACTGGATCTGGCTCAACCCCGGAACCCGGAGCAAGTAATCACTAGTACGTCAGAAAATTTTAAGTTATTTTCTCATGAAATTTAAATTTATATAGAAGTGGTAATCTAGGAAAGAAAACCACAGCTTGATTCTAAGATATTTAACTTTCCCCACCCCCAGGAATAGTTTTCATCAGCGGCAAACCCGCTTATACGCTATTTGATACGGGTGCTTCACACTCGTTTGTATCGGAAGCCTTCGTAGAAGGGTTGGAAAGAGTGGAGCATTTCACGGGTTTGATGATAAGGATACGATTACCCGACGGATAAGAGTTGTTCACCTCTGCCCACTACAACATGGAGGCGGAGATCAGCGGAAAGATATTTGAAGCCCCAGCGACGATCATAAAGATGCCAGTCTTTGATTTGATCCTAGGAATGACATGGTTGAACTGGAATCATGCTCAGATTGACTGCATGTCCAAGAGAGTTACCTTGAGACATGGGGATTCCTACCTAATCATCGAAGGTATTAGATCTATTCCCCCTCTCATGTTATCATCTATACAGGCTGTCAAGGCTCACTTACAGGGGGATGAAGTATATGAGGTGATATTTGAAATGATTGAGACCAAGGTCTCCACCTCGGATATTCCGGTGGTACGAGATTTTTCCGACGTATTCCAAGAGAAACTGCCTGGGCTACCCCCGCACCGGGAGCAGGATTTCCGGATACAGCTAGTGTCGGGGGCTAAGCCGGCAGCTAGAGCCCCTTACCGGATGGACCCAAAAGAGCTGACAGAATTTCAAAGCCAACTCCAGGAACTGGTGGAAGCCGGATTTGTTAGACCGAGTTCCTCGCCATGGGGAGCCCCGGTCTTATTTGTGAAGAAGAAGGATGGGACACTTCGCCTGTGCATCGATTATCGAGCACTAAACAGGCTGACCGTCCGGAATACCTATCCGCTCCCATGGATAAACGAATTATTCGACCAGCTGGAGGGAGCCCATTATTTCGTGAAGCTGGAGTTGAGGTTAGGATACTACCAGCTACGGATCCAGGAGGAGGATATCCCGAAGACGACATTCAGTAGCAGATATGACCTGTATGAGTTCACCGTGATGCCCTTCGGGCTCACGAATGCTCCGTCAGCATTCATGAGCCTCATGAACCGGGTTTTTGAGGCCTAATTAGATGTGTTCATCATAATATTCATATACGAAATCCTGATCTACTCTAGGACGGAGGAGGAGCACACTCGACATGTTGCACTGACTCTGGAGAGGTTGCGGGAGCATCGCCTTTATGCGAAGTTCAGCAAATGCCAGTTTTGGTTGAAGGAGGTGGCTTTCCTAGGCCATATCATCCGTTGTGCTGGGTTGGCAATGGACCCGGCCAAGATTCAAGCAGTTCGGGATTGTCCACAGTTGAAGACGGCCACAGATGTGCGTAGTTTCCTAGGACTTGTTGGTTACTACCGGAAGTTCGTAGAGGGATTCTCTCGTATCGCCCTTCCACTCACATCTCTGATAAAGAAGGAGGTACCCTTTATCTGGACCCCGTAATGTGAGGTGGCTTTTCAAGAGCTAAAGGGACGACTCACTTCGGCTCCTATACTTGCCCTCCCGTCAGGGAAAGAAGAATTCCAAGTCTACATCGATGCTTCCTACCAGGGCATGGGTGCAGTGCTTATGCAGAATGGCCATGCGATAGCTTACGCTTCTCGGCAGTTGAAGAAGCATGAGCAGAACTACCCAATCCATGACTTAGAAATGGGAGCTGTCATTTTTGCACTGAAAGTCTGGCGGCACTATCTGTACGGTGTCCACTGCGACATATACTCCGACCATAAAAATTTGAGGTATGTGGACACGCAAAAAGAGCTGAACATCTGACAGAGACGATTGGTGGAATTTTTGACAGACTACCAGTATAAGATGCACTACCACCCGGGAAAGGCGAATGTGGTAGCAGATGCACTGAGCCGAAAGACCGCAAACGCCGGAGTAGGAACACAGTTTATGGCTTTGGAGTTATTTCAGATGTTAGATAAGATGCAAATATCCCTGGTGTTCGAGGATCACCTTGAGTTATACCGAGAGTATCTTTCATCATTAATCGCCACGGATGACATTCGAGAACGGGTCAAGGATGGACAGAGGCAGGATACCCAGCTAGAACCGATATTCCGGGCCTTAGAAGCCGGAACTGCGGGAGATTACTCACTGAGAGATGACTTAGTGTGCTTCAGAGGACGGGTCTACATACCAGAGGGAGGCCAGATCCGGGAGGACATCATGATGGAGGCTAATTGCAGTCGATATTCGGTACACCCGGGGATTACGAAGATGACTGCAGATCTGAAGAAGACTATGTTCTGGCCCGGCATGAAGAAGGATATCACCTACTTCGTGACCCATTGCAAGGCATGCCAGTTAGTGAAAGTGGAGTGCAGAAACCCCGCAGGATTATTGCAGCCACTCCCAGTGCCAAAGTGGAAGTTCGATGATATCGCCATGGACTTTATACATGGACTTCCTCGATCGAGGACAGGGAATGATTCGATCTGGGTGATCATTGACCAGCTGACAATGGTGGCCAGGTTTATTGCAATCAGGAAGGATGACTCGGTGGGTGTGTTAGTCTGAAAGTTTGTGGAGCAGTTCGTCCGCTATCATGGCGTACCCAAGTCGATTGTGTCAGACCGGGATGGACGATTTACGTCCAGGGAGTGGAGGTCAGTGCAGACTTACTTGGGCACTCGACTAACATTCAGTACGGCTTTTCATCCCCAGATGGATGGATAGACGGAATGAACCAACCGGACTCTGGAGGATTTACTACGACTCTTCATATTAGATCGTGGTGAACCTTGGGAGAAGTTGTTACCACTGATCGAGTTCTCGTATAATAACAGCTACCAGACCAGTATAAAGATGGCTCCTTATAAGGCGTTGTACGAACGGAGGTGCAGGACTCCATTGTCATGGATACAGGATGAGGACCCTAAGGCGTTGGATTCGGAGTTTGTCGAGGACACCGAGGCTCTGGTGAGATTGATACGGGACAGGATGCTAGAAGCACAGAGACGACAGGCTAAGTATTACGACGCTCGGCACCGTCAGGTGGAATTCCAGGTGGGAGACCAGGTGTTCTTGAAGATACGACCAATGCATAGAGTTACTCGGGTACGTGGACAGAGGAAGAAGCTCAGCCCAAGATATATGGGGCCTTATAGGATCCAGGAGTGGATCGGTCCCTTGGCATACAGGTTGGAGCTGCCACCGGAGCTGGCAAATCTGCACGACGTATTCCATATATCCTCTCTTAGGAGAGCTCTGTTGGAACACCCTATTACTAATTTGGGCAAGGATCACTATGTTTGTCTTAGGAAACCAGTTTGACCTAGATGTATAGTTAAAAAGTTCAACATTAGAATGTGTTTAGGGCTTAGAATTTAGGTTTGAAGCTGCCCCCCAGGACCATTCAAGGAATCAGACTTAAAGCTGAGGCAAAGACAACTATCGTCGAGCTTAGGTCGACGAAACGTCGAACTCTGTTCGACGCTCTTTGAGCTCAACTATGCTAAATCGTCGAGTTCCGGTCGACGATCTTCGAGCTTAGATCGACGATCTGTCTTCGTCTTGTCCTTCAGGTTGCTGAGCTCCGGTCGACGATCTTCGAGCTCAGGTCGACGTTTTCTGTCTGATCTTCTTCTAATCTCTAAGCTCAGGTCGACGATCGTGGAGCTCAGATCAACGTTTTTCCTGAAGAGATCGACGATTTTAAGGATTCAAATTCAGTCAGACTTTGGAATGTATTTCAAATTATCTCAGCATTTATTTCAAGAGATCTGCCAGCCGTTTTCCTTTATTCTGGAGCAAGTTTCAAGGAATTCTTTTTGAGAATGTTTATTGGACTTTCCTCTAGAAGACAAGACTTTTATGGAGGACATTTAATGTCTGCTAACGGCTATCTTGGATGGAGGATCTTCAGAGAATAAATAATCGTTTTTTTGGTCTGACAAACATACATAACAAGTGACTACACAAACATAGACAGTCTACAACAAGAAATTCTCAGTACAGATTCATAAGATAGAGAGATCAATTCAAAAATTAAAGTGATCAATTCTGAAGAATCAGTTGAACATTTTGGCATACTGAAAAAGTGATCATAGCTTCATCATAAGGACTCCAGACAATTCAATTTTCTCAGCCTCTGCTGAAACCATCTTCTGCTGGAGATCTGAAGCTTCTGAAGACCTATCACCCTAAAGCAAAGCTTCCACTCCTGAACTAGTCTACATCTCAGGGGGAGCTTTGACAACACAATCAATCCACTTGTGCTTCTCTCTTTTTTTGAGACAGAGAAGACAACTTCACTCTTTTCCTTTTTCTTTCCTGCTGTAAAAGGGTTACCAAAACTCCCTTCAAAAGTCTTGATTCTGGTTCTGAGAACCTTGTCAAAACTCAGTGGTTGCAAGACACCTGATCAAAAAATCTAGTGTGGTTTTTGAGCACCTTATCAAAAGCTCATTGGTGCCCAGGACACCTGATCAACTCTTCCTGCAGTGGATTCCTACCAAGGGTGGTAGAAGAGTGGATGTACCCAGGTTTTTGGGGAACCACTATTGCTCCTTGTGTCTTCTAGTTGCTTGAGTATTTTCTTTGCTGTGTGCTGTGGTTTTCTTTTTGCTGTCTTAGTTTTAAATTATATAGCAAGGCACCTTAAACTTATACATAAATTAAATCTTAATTGTTTTGATTGTTTAAATTGTAAAGTTATTTTAAAAATACTCTATTCACCCCCCCTCTAGAGTTTAGATAGATCTTTGTCTTACTTTCAATTGGTATCAGACGGAGGTTGGTTGTTCATACAGGCTAACACCAGAACCAAAAGATCCTTGATAAGATCAATCTTTTAATAGGGTTATTTTCATTATATTTAATTTTATATAAAGACATGGCACAGAATAAAGATTATGCAATCACCAGGCCTCCAGTGTGCAATCTATCCAAGTTTGCACTTTGGAAAGTAAGGATTAGACTTTACATGAACTCTATTGATGAAGACATATTTAATTCTGTTTTGACAGTGTGCCCAAGTCCACCAGCAAGCTCAAGTACAAATGATGTTCCACCTCCTTCAGGAACAGATGCTGAAATAAAGAAGTGGAAGACTGCAGATGCTAAGGCCATGAACATCTTAGCTCAGACAATGTCTGATGAGATATTTCAAAAGGTAGCTGAATACAACTCAGCCAAAGGAATTTGGGACAAGCTCTCTGAAATTGTCTCAGGATCTGCTGATGAAAGGAAAGACAGGAGATCCCATCTTATAAGCCAATAAGAGAATTTCAAAAAGGGAGAAGCTGAATCAGTGGCTGACATGTACAATAGACTAAGTCTGATTGTCAATGAGTTAAAGACTCTGGATAAAGAAATCTCATTGACTGAGCTGAATGACAAAATCCTAATGTTCTTCCCCAGCACTTTGGACTCAAGAATCTGGCCAATCAAAGATGCCAGAAGTCTAAATGAGATTACCACTGAAGCTCTCCTGGGCAAGCTCAAATATTATGAGCTGCTCATTAAAAATAGAGAAGAAGAACAAAAAGCTACTTCTCCAGTCACAAGGAAAGAGAAGACCATAGCCTTCAAAGCTACAGAAGAGGAGCCTGAAGATAAAGCTACAGGAAATGATGAACTCCTAAGTCTACTGTCCAAAAGATTCTACAAAATGGCTTGAAAAGACTTCAGAAAGAGATCATACAAGGGACATGATAAGCCAAGGTATGATAAATCAAATAACAATAAAGAAATTATATGTTTTGGTTGCAGGAAACCATGCCATATTGTGCCCGACTGTCCAGAAAATAAGAACAAGGACAAGAAAGATAGAAGAGAAAGAAGAAAGGAGAAAGACTTCAGAAAGAACAGCTCAGACAAACCCTCCTCCAGCAAGAACAAACATACAAGGAATGGATTTGTTGCTGAGACATGGAGTGAAACTGAAGAGGACTCTGAAGCCTCATCCAGTTCCAGTGATGATGAGGATGATGCTGATGAAAAGGAATTTTGCATGATGGCTATCAATTCCTCTCAAACAGATTCAGAAGCAGAAGAGTCAGAATCAGATTTAGAAGCTCAACTAGAAGAAGATCAGGTAATCAATTCATTTGATTTCAGTTCTGAGGACTTTAAACATGAGTTTAAAGTACTATGCCTAGATCTGTTGGAGTCTGAGAAGGAAATCACTTCCCTCAGAAAACAACTGTCTAAGTATATCACTTTAAAATTAGAGAACCTCAAACTCTCTAAAGAGTTAGAATGCTATATAGAGGAGATAGCTTCACTGAAAAGTGAACTATCCAAGGCCAAGCAATTTGAAGAATCCCTTAATGGGAGAAGTATCAAATTAATGGACATCACAAGCACAGTGAACTCAAGATTAAATAATACACTGGGCTTGGGTGCTTCATCTAGCCAACCCATAGTATTAACAACCCCAATCAAATTTATTTCTGATAAAGGGAAGGGTGTTGTAGAGGTAGCTAGGAAGAATTCAGATCTACCTAAGAAAAGCAAAGTTCAACAGAAAACGTCGAGCAGAGGTCGACGATCGTCGAACAGAGATCGACGATCTCAGGCTGAAACGTCGAACTCAGCTCAACGATTCCTGAACTCTGAACTCCCTCACAGTCGATCTTCGAACGGAGCTCGACGATTTTACCCAAGATCATCGAACTCAGCTCGACGATCGTCGAACGGAGTTCAGAGCTTTGAACCTTCTTTCAGAGGCAAATCTCAATTCAATCCTAGAAGTGCTTCATCCCAATGCTTTAATCCTTATACTGAATGGATAATACCTCCTAAGAGATACCATCCTGAAGGTTATAAGAGTCAACCTGGGATGTCTTTTATTTCTGAATTTAAAGGTTATCAACCTAGGCCCATGGTAAACTGGGTCAAAAATATGTGAATTCTTATATATACAGGTGAAGACCTATCCAACATCAAACCAGCTATGGTATCTGGATAGTGGGTGCTCAAAGCACATGATAGGGAACAAGGACAACTTCACATCCTTTAAAGCCAAGCTTGGTCCCAAAGTAATCTTTGGTGATTCAAACTTTGGAACAACAAAAGGATATGGTGCAGTCCAAATTGGGACAGTCACCTTCAAGAAAGTAGCCCATGTTGAAGGACTCAAGCACAACTTGATAAGCATTAGTCAGCTATGTGATGAAGGATATCAAGTGACTTTCAACAAAGAAATATGCAAGATCAAGTCAGAAGACAACACAATTGTGTTGATAGGTAACAGGAAAGGTAATATTTACTTAGTAGACTTTCATTCATCTAAGGTAGATATTTGCCTGTTTAATTCCATATCTAGACCTAATATTCTATGGCATAAGAGACTAGGACATGTTAACCTTAGAACCATTGCTAGGCTATCCAAGGACAACCTTGTCAGAGGACTGCCTTCTGGCCCCTACAAGAAGGAAGGACTCTGCAAGGCTTGTCAATTAGGCAAGCAAACTAAAAATAGCTTTAAATCAATTAATAAGAGTGATTCACCTAGGACTTTGTATCTGTTACACATGGATCGTTTTGGACCCATTACAGTACAAAGCTTAGGAGGGAAATCCTATACTTTAGTGATTGTAGATGACTTCTCAAGATTCACATGGGTATTCTTTCTGAGGAAGAAGTCTGATAACTTTAAGTGTTTGACAGAGTTTCTCAAATGCATTCAGATTGAGTTCAACACTCACATTGCTCTGATCAGAAGTGAACATGGGACAGAGTTTGATTCTCTTCTCATGCAAGAGTTCTGTCAAAGTGAAGGGATCAAGCATACTTTCTCAGCTCCTAGAACTCCTCAACAAAATGGGGTAGCTGAAAGGAAAAATAGCACCCTCATTGAATCTGCAACTACATTATTGACAGATGCTCACCTACCTCTATCCTTTTGGGCTGAGGCAGTGAACACCTGCATTTATGTGTTGAATAGAAGTCTAATACATAAACTGAAGGGCAAGACTCCCTATGAATTGCTCAAAGGGAAGAAACCTAAAGTAGACTATTTTAAAGTTTTTGGTTGCACTTGTTACATTCACAATAATGACAAGAAATATTTAGCAAAATTTCAAGCAAAAGCTGATGAAGGAGTGTTTTTGGGATACTCCATGATCAGTAAAGCTTATAGGGTTTATAATAAAACTACTCTAAAAATAGAAGAATCTGTCCACATTTCCTTTGATGAAACTAATATGTCTTTCAAGGAGAAGAATACTTCTACCATAGAACATTTGCAGGTGTATTCTCTAGCTGAAGACTTGGACATATTACAAGTTACTCAAAAGGATGAAAGTAGTGAAGATGAAGAAGCTGCTCCACATCTGGAAGAAAATCTTCTTGAAGAGCCAGTTGTTGTCCCATAAGAGGAAACAACAACACAGGTTGGTGAGCAATCAACACCCCCTATTGATCTAGTAACAACAAGAGATCATCCAATCTCCCAAGTGATTGGAGACATCTCAGCTGGTGTGCAAACAAGAAATCAGGTCAATCAAAACTTGATGCACACTTTCTTTCTCTCTCAAATTGAACCTCAAACCATTCAAGATGCAGAGCAAGATCCACACTGGATCATTGCAATGCAAGAGGAGTTGCATCAATTTGAAAGAAACAAAGTTTGGGAACTAGTGCCTAAGCCAAAGGATCATTCCATTGTTGGAACAAAATGGGTGTTCAGAAATAAGCTAGATGATCAAGGAATTATTGTAAGGAACAAGGCAAGGCTAGTTGATCAAGGATATTCTCAAGAAGAGGGGATAGACTATGACCAGACCTTTGCACCTGTTGCAAGGTTAGAGGCCATAAGAATCTTCCTGGCTTATGTTGCTCACAAGGGATTCAAAGTCTATCAAATGGATGTAAAGAGTGCTTTTCTCAATGGAGAGATCAAAGAAGAAGTCTATGTCAGACAACCTCCAGGTTTTATCTCTCTAACTCATCCAGATTATGTTTTTAAACTACATAAAGCATTATATGGTCTAAAGCAAGCTCCTAGAGCATGGTATGAGACCCTAGCATGCTTTCTTCTGGAAAATGATTTTATTAGGGGGAGAGTAGACCAAACTCTTTTTATTAGAACCCATAAGTCCCATACCCTACTAGTACAAATTTATGTAGATGATATTATATTTGGTTCTACTAATTCAAATTTGTGCAAAAAGTTTTCCAAGCTTATGCACTCTAAATTTGAAATAAGTAGCATGGGTGAGCTATCCTTCTTCTTAGGATTGCAAGTCAAACAACATGCTGAAGGCATATTTATTTCTCAAACCAAATATGCAAGAGAATTGGTTAAGAAATTTGGGATGTCTGATGCATCATGTATGAAAACACCCATGCCTATAATTGCTGTATTGGATGCTGATGAACATAGGAAACCAGTTGATTAGACAACATATAGAGCAATGATTGGCTCTCTATTGTACCTTACAGCCAGTAGGCCTAACAAAATGTTTGCTACATATATATGTGCTAGATTTCAAGTTAGCCCTAGAGAGTCACACTTAACTTTAGTAAAGAGGATTCTTAGGTATGTTAAAAGCTGTCCAAATCTAGGTCTCTGGTATCCAAAAGATTCAGAATTTGACTTAACTGGATTTTCAGATGCTGATTATGCTGGATGCAAAATAGATAGGAAAAGCACCAGTGCAACTTATCAGTTTCTTGGTGATAGACTTGTCTCATGGTATTGTAAGAAACAAACATATGTGTCATCCTCAACTGCTGAAGCTGAATATATGACTGCAGGCAGTTGTTGTTCACAAATATTGTGAATACAAAACCAACTCCTAGACTATGGTTACAACTTAGAGAAGTCTAAAATATTTTGTGACAACACCAGTGCTATTTCCACTGCACAAAATCCAGTCCTCCATAGTAGGACAAAACACATAGAAATTAGGCATCATTTTATAAGGGATAATGTTGAGAAAAATAAAATTGAACTTTAATATATCCAACCTGATTTGCAAAGGGGAGATATTTTCACCAAGCCCTTGGATGAAAAGAAACAAAACTTCTTCCTCAATCAGTTAGGCATGTTAGATAGAGGAAACCTAAAGTAAATTACAAGATTTTGAAAAGCTAAAAACAGACCAAGATTAGGCTAAAAACTCATCTCTTTTTGTGTCTGTAGGATAGTTTCTGTCCTTGAACTGCGCTCGACGTTTTCCCCAGAAAGCGTCGAACGGAGATCGACGATTACCCGAGAAACGTCGAACGGAGATCGACGTTTTCCCAAACGTCGACCTGAGTTCAGAGCGTATCAGATAGTTGTATACTATCTCTTTCAGGCCTTCGATCGTCGAACTGAGCTCGACGTTCTCCCTAGATCGTCGAACTGAGATCTACGATATTGAAGACCCTTTTAGCTTCCATCAGGAGTCCTGATCGTCGAACGGAGATCGACGATCCTTCCTTTTTCGCGTCGAAACCTAATATAAAATCATTTTTCGGCCGCCGCTCGTCGTTTACGCTTTCATAGTCTCTACAACTCTTTCCCTCCAAACTTTCTACACTTGGTCGTGTTTGCTCAATCTTTGCAGGTACAGATGACTGCGTTAGTTGCTGCTCTTTCAAAAATGAAATTTGATACAGGCTTCGAGATCGACATGAATTCTTTCGATGGAAGCGACCAGAGATTCAAAGACATCTTAAATCTTTTCCAAGAACAACGGTTAGTTCAGATTATGTCCATCAGAGTGAAGCTTGCAGCAGACGAAATAAAAGAATGGTGTTTTTCTACCACAAATGAGAATGAGAATTTTATAGTCGGCTCGATCAAAGGGACTCAGGTACCATTATCCCCCGCTCTACTAACAGAAGTTTTCAAACTCAGTACTGGAAATGATTCTATTGATTTGTCTGGAGAAGAGTTTGATTCAATGCTAGATAGAATGGTTCACTCTTCTGTGAACCCTAATAAATTGCTGAAAAAGAATTTATCTATTGAATTTCAATTCTTGGCTGATGTTGTTAGAAAAGTGCTCCTGGCAAAGCACTCCGCCCATGATATAATTTCAAGATATCAGTTCTGTCTAATGGGAGCATTGGTTGACAAAAAACATCTGGACTGGGGCTCCATCTTCTTTAATTTGATCAAGAAGAAACTTAGCAAAAGCTGTGTAAGCTTTGGGAGGATCTTAGGGGTTTACCTGCACTCCAGGTGCCCTGAACTGCTGTCTTCAAGTGGGATGTACATCAATGCATCCAAAAGACTTACCTGTGCCCTCTTCAGTAGATGGGACAGGCAGATCATAAACCCCAACAGGGCTGCTGCAGCAACACCTGCTTCAGGCACAAGGACTGCCTCAGTCACTCCTCCTCAGGTCTCTGCCCCAGCAGAAGATTTGCCTGCTTCTCCTCCTCCTCCAGCTGTCTCTGCCCCAGTCATCTCAACCTCACCACCAATCTCCACCATAGCCATATCTTTCCTCATTACAATCTCATCACCAATCTCACCTCCTCCAGCCACTACCTCAGAACAATTCCATCCTTTATTCTACTATCCACCTGTCACCACTCCATCATTTTCTCTCTTGGATGACTCCTTCATGGATGATTCTCCTCCCACTCCTCCTGAGCTTCCCTCTACATCCTCCTACCAACAACTTCTTCAAGACATACTCTCTCAACCATCCTTCACCCCATCCTTTTCCCCTACCATCTCATCCATCTCCAACCCAGTTACATCAATCTCAACACCTCCTACTCCTAGGCCATCCATCCCTACACCTCCTACCTCCACATTCTCCATTCCATCAGCTCCAGCCACCATCATTCCAGCGATTTCAACTCCTACCTCTACTCAAGCCCCTCTTGAGCATGTAGATCTTTCAGCTTTGGCAGACAGGCTGTATGAGCTGCTAGCCCCCAGGCTAACCTCATTGCTGGAGACCACCTTGGCTCCACTTCTGAAAAGTGTTCAGGAGCTGTCTACCAGGCAATCTCCCTTCCTCTCCTCTTAGGCAATCCCTTCTTCTGGGTGCCTTGATCCAGTTGCCACTGAATCCAGGCAGGGGGAGATGCCTTATGAAGCTCTTGTTATGCCTGAGGTTGCTGAAGGTTCAGTTCCTGCTCCTGTCCTTGCAGTGGATCTTCAGAGTCTGCTATCAGTATTTAATTCCGTGTACTTCAGTTCTCTGCCAGTGCAACAAGTTGAAGATCTTACTAAGGACATTGTGCCTATCTCAGTATGTGATCCCAGACTGATTGCCTCATATGTCAATTCTTTCAAGGCTGTGGATGTTATTGCTTCCATCTCTATTGCTGCTGCTACTGCTTCCATTGAATCTTCTGATATTGAAATGTTGCCTAAGAACTTGCTACATATCTGGAAGAATCTGCTCCTACTTCTGCTCCTGCTGTTGCTTCAATTTCTGCTGCTGCTGCTGTTCCTGCTCTAACTCCTGATCAATTGAAACAACAAGAGAAATATATAAAGAGCATTGATGATTTGTATGATAGACCCCAAAGTTCAGAAAGTGATCAGTTTCACACTGAATCTGATGACTCTTCTGGTACTATTGCCAAGAAAAGGAAGGCTAGAAGCAAGGCCATGATGAAGGTTCCTCCTGCTCAAGCCAAAGATGTCAATGACATTCCATACTATATTCTGTATGACTGTCCAATCTCTGAGACTTGGATGCAGTTCTCCAAAAATCAATCGAAAGCTATGAAGAAAAGAATGAAATTGGATAGATATGAGAAAGGATCTTATCGGTTTCAGCCTCCTCCTCCTCCTCCTCCTCCAGATTCAGGATCAAGTGGAGGCTCAGCTTCTCAAATCCTAGCTTCAAAGCATAGTTCCTCCCAGTCCTCATAAAGATATCATCCCAGGGGACAATACCAAAGGGGTTCTCAGTCCAAAAGGGGACAGTATAGAGGAAATCAAAGAGAACATAGATTTCATACAAGGGAAGGACAAAAGCACATGGACTCAACTCTAGGTACTTTTGTAACACCCCAAATTGTTGTAGGAGCGACGGGGATCGATTTTGGCCAAGACAGGTTTTTGGTGCAGGTGACACGGGCCCCGACACGGGCGTGTGGGAGGCCGTGTCGGGCGTGTCGAGCTCGGGCCGTGTCGTCGACCAGTTCAGGTCGACGATAGTCGTGTGGTGGAACATGGCCTAGGACACGGGCGTGTCCCAGGCCATGTCACACCTGTGCTGTGCGGTTGGGTACACGGGTAGTGACACGGGCATGAACACGGGAGTGTCTAGTTTGACACGGGCGTGTCTGATGCCGTGTCACCAAGCCATGTACCCCTCTGACTGCAAAGTGTTGATAAATTGCACACGGGGGGCGTGACACGGGTCCCGACACGGGCGTGTCGCAGGCGACACGGGCATGTCGGAGGCCGTGTCACATGCCGTGTGCTGGTTTTCAATTTTTGGTCGAGACGGCGAATGAGCTACACGGCCAGGCACACGGCCGTGTGCCAACCCGTGTTCGGCCCATATTTTATGATTTTGGATTTAATCCGGGCCGTTCGTTTCCTTGTCTTTGGATCTGACGGTGGGGGGCTGCTCCTGGGTGGTTATGGTCGGGAAATAGGGTTTAGAAACCCATTTTCCATTGGCCAATCTCTCTCTAAAAAGTTAGAGAGAAGGGAGAGCAAGGAGGAAGGAGGAGTCCAAGATTCGGCCGCCGGAAGAGCATCGGAGCTCCGAATCGCGATCCGAGTCCAGATCCGCGGAGGCGACGCCGTTGCGGTGCTTTCCAACTGGATAGTTTTTGATGGCGCCGCGGAAGAATGCAAGGGTAACGATTTCTCATCCTTGGGCATGTGAAGCCCTCTTTTCCTTTGTATAGGAAGCCCTCTCTCGCGAGTGAGCGAAGAGTTGGAGCGTTCCTTGGGGTAGATATGTGAAGTCCCCCTTGTGTAGAGTCCGTATGCGTAAATGGACATAGGCATTATTTGTGAAGCCTATTCGGACATGTTGGTCCGGATCGGTGATGTTGCATTGCATTTGAACCGGGCAAGAATCCGGATGTTTGGGTATTTTCGGGTTTTCTACGTGGTAGATTGCATCAGGGAGCCTTGGAGATTAACTCCAAGGTGCACCCGGAAAACTGGGCAAAAGCGTGTTTTGCCAACACGGTGGCCGGGGAGCCAACGTGAACATAACCGGGTTATGTGATTATTGTGGTGGGAACGGGACTCGGTGAGTCTTGACCTGCGCATATGGCTTAAACTGCCGTTGCGATATGAGCACGGGTCAGGCGGAACCGTACCCGGTCTATGTCGTTCGGTTGGACCGTTGACATGGATGATGGTCTTCGGCGGTCTATGGCTTAAATTGTCGTGACCAAGGCCAGGAAGGCAAAGTGCTCATATGGATGAACGTCCAAGAGACGGTGGTGGATTGGGAACGTCTATGGCTTGAATTGACGTGACGTTGGCCGGTTCACCGAGAATGTGCCCTGAGTGCACGGGGTGTGTGGCCGTACGAGCCTACGCCTGTGTTGATGTGTATCCACATTAATATATTGCCTATACTAATAAAGTGCAGGGAAAGAGCATCGCCTGCCCGATTTTGGGGGCGGGATCATTATAATTTGGTCAGCATAGCTGACCGTTGCTTTTGTTTGCCACCGGGCGATGGTTTGTGCTTGCAGGTGCTGCGCAGCCGAGCGGAAAATAGCGGGCTAAAGCCCATGTTGCGGTGCTGGCCCTCGAAGGCCTAACCCTTTTTATGCTTTCCGTTTATTTCATGTATGGCCGGCCTGCGAGCCGAAGTATGTAAGACATGTTTTGTTAAGCAAACCTTGTAAGGCCTTAAGGCCGGTACTTTTGTATTTTCATTCCTATTGTTACTTCTGTAGTGGACATTCCTGCTTGGCAGGGTTCTTGAATTTGTGCAACTTAATAATTTGCTTCCGCTAGAATGACTCTGTGTAGGTCATTGGTGATTGGTTGTATGGTTTCAACGTGTAACCAACCGGTCTGTCCGTAGTATATGGCGTCGGGCCCCGGCCGGACCTACTTCTATATGCTATACGACGGATAGGGTTGTTACAAATTGGTATCAGACTTCTGGTTTCGGTCAAGCTTAAATGAATTCGTGGACGAATTCACTTTAAGGGGTGGTGAGCACATGTGTGCGTCATCGTTATAACATGAAAAAAAACCCATGAATGTCCACTTAGGAATGAAAATATACATGTTTGAGGAACCTGCGTGTTCCTATAATTACTGTTTGCAGTGATTTTTGGGTCGCTTATCGGTGTTTTGCACGATTATAGGTGACCAGAAGTGGTACTGGGCCGTCTGAATGACCAGGTTCTGAGGCGAGCAGTGCGCCAAGCGATGCGCCTACAACACCTCCATCTGCCGAGACCATTAGGTTGGTGGCAGAAGCGGTCATGGCAATGATCAATGCGCAGCCTGCAAGGCAGGTGCAGCAGCCTGCTCCTGCTGTGGAGCAAGTACCGCTTCAGACGACAGAGCAAAGGAGAGTTGAGCAAGTAGTGTTGGAGCCAGAGTTGCCTCGGAGAGCAACGGAAAGACAACTGAAGCACGTGATGGGCTTTCATCCACCGGTATTCACGGGGGCAGAAACCCCGACCCAAGCAGAGGATTGGCTCTCAAGGGTCAACAGGGTGATGACTGCGACGGAAATGGAAGAGTGGCAGAAGACCACAATAGCGACGTTCCTGTTGGATGGGGATGCAAGACTATGGTGGGAAGGCCTAGAGCTACATCAGTTGCGGGGAAGGCCGTTGGCCGAAGTTTCGATGGAGTAGTTTGCGAGACTATTCATGGCTCGATACCTCCCCTCGGCGCAGAGAATTGCGCTAGAAAGCGAATTTCAGAAGTTAATGCAAGGGGATTGCACCGTCGATGAGTACCTCCACGAGTTTACTCAGTTGGGGAGATATGCCGGCGCTACCTTCGTAGACGAGGAGCGCAAGACGAGCCGCTTCTACGAAGGGCTAAGAGATGACTTAAGGTTGCTACTGTCGGGGCCCAAGGCGCAGGGTTTCATGACCCTGGTCAATTCGGCCCGGTACTTGGAGAAGGACATGAAGAATGTCCAAGCGAAGAAGGAATCCGGTAGTAAGAAAGCGGAGTTCAAGGCACCGACCACGTCGAAGTCGGGCTACCGCAGATTCTTTAAGAAAGCTAAGACGTCGGGTCCAGCTGCTTCAGGTGCCTCAGGGGCAACTACCAATCGAACCCCGGGCGCTTGTTTCACGTGTGGAAAGACGGGGACTTTGCCCGTGATTGTTGGAGTGGACGCTCAAAGTCCGAAAGGAAACAAGGAGCTACCTACGAGGAGAAGGGCAAAGCGGTGGAGTCGACCGCGTCCCACTATGCTCCGACTCAGCCTAGAGTCTATAACTTGGGCCAGCAGGAGGCCATCAAGCAAGCGGATGTGGTGACAGGTATGAGTTAATTTATAGCAAGTTAGCTTTAATACCGTTATCTATTGCTTGTTAGCCTAATATTGTTTGTATAGGCTTTGTTGTGATTAGTGATAGTCCGGCACGGGCACTATTCGACACGGGAGCTTCACATTCCTTCTTGTCCGAAAGCTTCATATCGCGCATCGGAGTCCCTTCTTCGATGGCGAAGGACAAGTTGGATGTGCTGCTACCGAATGGGTGCTCGATGCGTGCGGACAGGGTGTGCGCCGTAAAGGTTCACATTGGGAGCCAAGAGTTCGACTTGCTAGCGTCATTACTGCCGCTAGTAGAGTTCGACGTGATCTTTGGGATGGATTGGATATCAGAGCAGAAAGCTTGGATTGACTGTGACCGGAAGGAGGTCAAGCTGGGTGTAGGGTGGGAGACTACATTCGAGGGGCTAAAGGGGTCGAGCAAGACACTAATGTCTGCTCTTCAGGTGGTGAAGGCAGTTCGTGCTGGTGCAGAGCTGTTCTTCGCAATAGTGGGGGCTGTGGAGCCAAAGTCCACGTTGGATAGCATTCCTGTGGTTTGCGAATACCCCGATGTGTTCCCGGATAGTCTTCCCGGAGCCCCACCGCAGCGGGAGATTGATTTCACCATCGAGCTCGTACCGAGGGCCAAACCGGTGTCACGTGCTCTGTATAGGTTGGCGCCTAAGGAGATGACAGAGTTGAAAGTTCAGCTAGAGGAGCTGATGGAGCAAGGGTATGTGCGTCCAAGCTCGTCACCTTGGAGCGCACCGGTCCTCTTCGTTAAGAAGAAGGACGGGGGTATGCGGCTGTGTATCGACTACAGAGAGTTGAACAAGCTAACGGAGAAGAATAAGTACCCGATCCCGAGGATTGATGATCTCTTTGATCAGTTGGTCGGATCGTCGGTATACTCCAAGTTGGACTTGAAGTCGGGGTACTATTAGCTGAGGATCAGGGAGTGTGATATCCCGAAGACGGCGTTCAGTACAAGGTATGGGCATTTCGAGTTCACGGTCATGCCGTTTGGATTGACGAATGCGCCATCGGTATTTATGGATTTGATGAACAGGACGTTCCGAGATTTCCTGGATCGCTTTGTGATCGTCTTTATTGACGCTATTTTGGTGTACTTGCAGTGCGAAGAAGACCACTTCAAGCACTTGCATCTGGTATTGGAGACTTTGAGGAGGAATGAGCTGTATGCGAAATTCTCCAAGTGCGAGTTCTGGCTACCCTCGGTAGCGTTCCTTGGTCATATAGTGAGTGGGGAAGGTATAGCGTTGGATCCGGCGAAGATTATTGTGATACGGGAGTGGCCTGCGTTGTCTTCTGTCGCGGAAGTCCGTAGTTTTCTCGGGCTTGCCGGATATTACAGGCGCTTCGTAGAGAACTTCTCGCGGTTTGCATTACCTCTCACGAAGTTGACAAGGAAGGATCAGAAATTCTTGTGGACGCAAGAGTGCGTGCAAGCTTTTGAGGAGCTGAAGAGACGGTTGACCACGGCGCCGGTGCTTAGTTCGCCGAGTGGGACCGAGGGCTTTGAGGTGTATAGCGACGCTTCGGGTAGCGGCTTGGGCTGCGTGTTGTTGCAGCATGGGAGCGTGATAGCGTATGGATCGCGTCAGCTGAAGGTGCATGAAAGAAATTATCCGGTGCATGACTTGGAGTTGGCGGCCGTGATATTTGCACTCAAGTTGTGGAGGCACTACCTTTACGGCGTAAGGGTCGATATATACACCGATCACAAGAGCCTAAAATATTTGTTAGATCAAAAGGACCTTAATATGAGGCAGAGGAGGTGGATGGAGTTCCTAGGGGACTACACCTTCAAAATACATTATGTACCCGGGAAGGGCAACGCAGTTGCGGATGCGCTGAGCCGCAGGGCTCCCGCCCAAGCCAACTGGTTGTCGGTGCATGATGAGCGGCTAGTACGGGAGTTGGAGGAGCTTGAGATCTGTTGCGTTGACAGGCAGACGATCGCCAATGCAATGTTGAACTGGACGGAAGTGCAGTATGACCTGGCTGACCGGGTTCGACAGGCGTTGGAGTTAGATGACTCCATGAAGGAGCTTATGGAGGCCGCTCTGGATGGGTCAAATTCCCAGTTCTCGGTGGAAGATGGTTTATTAAGGAAGGATCATCGGTTGTGCGTCCCGAGTGGGGGTAACCTCCGGGCGGAGTTGATGTACGAGGCTCATCATACCAAGTACTCAATCCACCCAGGAAGCACGAAGATGTATCGTGATCTCAAAAAGCTGTTTTAGTGGCCAGGGCTCAAGAAAGATGTGGCGTTGTACGTGGCTAAGTGCCAAACGTGCGCCTTGGTGAAGGCGGAGTGCCAAAAGCCGGGAGGATTTCTGAAGTCCTTGCCTATACTGGAGTGGAAATTCGACGATATATCTATGGACTCTATGCACGGGTTGCCAAGGTCGCAGAAGGGGAACGACACCATCTGGGTGATCGTAGATCGACTAACTAAGGTGTCGCATTTCATTCCGCATAGGAAGGATGACTCGGTGGAGAAGTTGGCGAAGCTATACGTGGACAATATTGTTAGGCTGCATGGTGTGCCCCGTAGCATTGTGAGTGATCGCGATGGGCGGTTAACGTCAAATGATTCGAGGTTGGTGCAGCAGATGCTGGGAACAAAGTTAAAGTTCAGCACAGCTTTCCATCCGCAGACGGATGGGCAGACCGAGAGGGTCAATAGAACGATGGAGGACATGCTACACATGTGTGTTCTGGATTTCGGTAAGCATTGGGAAGACCACCTGTATTTGGTGGAGTTCGCGTACAACAACAGCTACCAAGCGAGTATACAAATGGAGCCCTTTGAGGCCCTGTATGGTAGGAAGTGTCGCACACCGCTATCATGGCTTGAAGCGGGTGAGGAAAGGTTGTACAAGAAGCAGGAGGTGGAGAGTGCTACCTCGTTAGTGCGGATCATTCGGGAGCGCTTGTTGATCGCTAAGGACCGGCAGGCGAAGTATTACAATGCCAAGCGCCAGAACGTGGAGTTCGCGGTAGGCGATTGGGTATACCTGAAAGTGAAGCCATTCAAGGGGGTTTCGCGGGTGAGACGCTTGAAGAAGCTGAGCCCAAGATACCTTAGACCTTTTGAGGTTCTGGAGCGAGTCGGCGAAGCGGCATACCGTTTGAGGCTATCAGAGGAATTGAGTGGATTACATGATGTGTTCCACATTTCTGTGTTGCGGAAGGCGGTGCAAGAGCCTTCGCAGGTGATCGCGGTTGACCAAGTGCCGGTGGACGAAGGGTTGACGACTAGGGTCAAGCCCATTCGCATCGAAGATGTTGAGGTCAAGAGGCTTCGTAACAAGGAGATCCGGATGGTTAAGGTCCGGTGGGATAATTACGGGCGTGAGGAGCTCTCTTGGGAACGGGAGCAGACTATGCTCGAGGAGTACCCGGAATTGTTCCGCTCAGGTACTATTTTACTTCAAGTCCTGTTTTTCCTTTATTAATTTCGTGGACGAAATTCTTTAAGGGGGGTAGAATTGTAACACCCCAAATTATTGTAGGAGCGACGGGGATCGATTTTGGCCAAGACAGGTTTTTGGTGCAGGTGACACAGGCCCCGACACGGGCGTGTCGGAGGCCGTGTCGGGCGTGTCGAGCTCGGGCCGTGTCGTCGACCAGTTCAGGTCGACGATAGTCGTGTGGTGGAACACGGCCTAGGACACGGGCGTGTCCCAGGCCGTGTCACACCTGTGCTGTGCGGTTGGGTACACAGGTAGTGACACTGGCACGAACACGGGCGTGTCTAGTTTGACACGAGCGTGTCTGATGCCGTGTCACCAAGCCGTGTACCCCTCTGACTGCAAAGTGTTGATAAATTGCATACGGGGGGCGTGACACGGGTCCCGACACTGGCGTGTCGCAGGCGACACGGGCGTGTCGGAGGCCGTGTCATATGCCGTGTGCTGGTTTTCAATTTTTGGTCGAGACGGCGAATGAGCTACACGGCCAGGCACACGGCCGTGTGCCAACTCGTGTTCGGCCCAGATTTTATGATTTTGGATTTAATCCGGGCCGTTCGTTTCCTTGGCTTTGGATCCGACAGTGGGGGGCTTCTCCTGGGTGGTTATGGTCGGGAAATAGGGTTTAGAAACCCATTTTCCATTGGCCAATCTCTCTCTAAAAAGTTAGAGAGAAGGGAGAGCAAGGAGGAAGGAGGAGTCCAAGATCCCGCCGCCGGAAGAGCTTCGGAGCTCCGAATCGTGATCCGAGTCCAGATCCGCGGAGGCAACGCCGTTGCGGTGCTTTCCAACCGGATAGTTTTCGATGGCGCCGCGGAAGAATGCAAGGGTAACGATTTCTCATCCTTGGGCATGTGAAGCCCTCTTTTCCTTTGCATAGGAAGCCCTCTCTCGCGAGTGAGCGAAGAGTTGGAGCGTTCCTTGGGGTAGATATGTGAAGTCCCCCTTGTATAGAGTCCGTAAGCGTAAACGGACATAGGCATTGTGTGTGAAGCCTATTCGGACATGTTGGTCCGGATCGGTGATGTTGCATTGCATTTGAAACGGGCAAGAATCCGGATGTTTGGGTATTTTCGGGTTTTCTACGTGGTAGATTGCATCAGGGAGCCTTGGAGATTAACTCCTAGGTGCACCCGGAAAACTGGGCAAAAGCGGGTTTTGCCAACATGGTGGTCGGGGAACCAACGTGAACATAACCGGGTTATGTGATTGTTGTGGTGGTAACGGGACTCGGTGAGTCTTGGCCTGCGCATATGGCTTAAATTGTCGTTGCGGTGTGAGCACGGGTCAGGCGGAACCGTACCCGGTTTATGTCGTTCGGTAGGACCGTTGGCATAGATGAGGGTCTTCGGCGGTCTATGGCTTAAATTGCCGTGACCAAGGCCAGAAAGGCAAAATGCTCATATGGATGACCGTCCAAGAGGCGATGGTGGATTGGGAACGTCTATGGCTTGAATTGACGTGACGTTGGCCGATTCGCCGAGAATGTGCCCTGAGTGCACGGGGTGTGTGGCCATGCGAGCCCACGCCTGTGGTGAAGTGCAAATACTTTATATAATTGCCTATGCTAATAAAGTGCAGGGAAAGAGCATTGCCGCCCCGAATGTGGGGGCGGGATCGTTATAATTTGGTCAGCATTGCTGACCGTTGCTATTGTTTACCATCGGGCGGTGGTTTGTGGCTTGCAGGTGCTGCGGAGCAGAGCGGGAAATAACGGGCTAAAGCCCTTGTTGCTGTGCCGGCCCTCGAAGGCCTAATTGCATATGTTTCTTTCCCGTTTTTCATGTATGGCCGGCCTGCGTGCCGAAGTTTGGAAAATACTCCTTTTGTTAGGTGAACAGTGTAAGGCCTTAAGGCCATTTCTCTTTTGATGTATGTATACATTCCTGGGTTTGTAGTGGACATTCATGCTGTTGTGGCTGGGTTTTTATTTCTTTTGCAACCTAATAAATTGCTTCCGCTAGGTGTTGTGTAGGACGACATAATTGGTTGAATGGTTTCAACGCATAGCCAACCGGTCTGTCCATAGTATATGGCGTCGGGCCCCGGTCGGACCTACTGCTATATGCTATACGACGGATAGGGGTGTTACACAATAGATCTTCATTGCCTTGAATGGCTTCTATTTCTTCAGTTGCTTTAAAAGCAATGCTTTGCTCTTTCGTTGCTGAAGAAGAGGTTCTTTGTTCAGCTTCTCTGGTCTTGATGAGCTGCTCATAGGATTTGAGATTGCCCAACAAGGTCTCTTTAGAGATTTCATTAGAGCTTCTGGCTTCTTTGATTGGCCAGATCCTAGAATCCCATGTGCTAGGGAAACATATAAGGATCTTTTAATTTATCTCTGTCAATGAGATGTTCTTGTCCAGAGTTTTCAGCTCATTTATTATGAGATTGAGTCTGTTATAAATGTCTGCAACTAATTCTTACTCTTTCTTGTTGAAGTTCTCATACTGAGAGATCAGATTTGATCTCCTGTCTTTTCTTTCATCTGCAGATCCTGCAACCATCCCATTTAGGGAATCCCAGATATCCTTGGCTGAAGTGCATTCAGCAACTTTCTGGAATATGTCATCAGACATAGTTTGAGACAAGATGTTCATGGCTTTGGCATCTATAACTTTCAGCTTCTTATGATCCTCTGTCCACTCAGGTGGTGGTATAGCTGAGGTGCTTGTAGTTGCCACTAGTTGTGGTGGTCCTGTAAAAATAGAATTATAGATGTCTTCATCAATGGAATTCATGTAAAGCCTAATCCTTGCCTTCCATAGTGCAAAATTATTCTGAACATTTGCCCAGGGCTAGATCTCAAACCTCCTTAGGTGCAGAGGATGATAGAAGGTCAAAGAAGGAAGCTCTTAATCCCAACAGGGAAATTCTATTTAAGAAAGGAAGTGAAAAGAAGTAATATCTGTAAGCAGACAATACAATCATTCTGAACATTTGCTGATATTCCATATGACTTCTGCTTTGTTGCTTACTCTGTTCTTTTGTTTTAGTTTATTGCTCTTCTGTATGTTGTTGTTGTTTTTATTTCTGAGATTTGTAAATAGTAATCCTAACCCAAATAGGGGGAGATTTTTTGGAACACCCTATTACTAATTTGGGCAAGGATCACTATGTTTGTCTTAGGAAACCAGTTTGACCTAGATGTATAGTTAAAAAGGTCAACATTAGAATGTGTTTAGGGCTTAGAATTTAGGTTTGAAGCTGCCCCCCAGGACCATTCAAGGAATCAGACTTAAAGCTGAGGCAAAGACAATAATCGTCGAGCTTAGGTCGACGAAATGTCAAACACCGTTCGATGCTCTCTGAGCTCAACTATGCTAAATCGTCGAGCTCCGGTCGACGATCTTCGAGCTCAGATCGATGATCTGTCTTCGGCTTGTCCTTCAGGTCGCTGAGCTCCGGTCGACGATCTTCGAGCTCAGGTCGACATTTTCTGTCTGATCTTCTTCTAAACTCTGAGCTCAGGTCAACGATCGTGGAGCTCAGATCGACGTTTTTCCTGAAGAAATCGACGATTTTAAGGATTCAAATTCAGTCAGACTTTGGAATGTTTTTCAAATTATCTCAGCATTTATTTCAAGAGATCTGCCAGTCGTTTTCCTTTATTCTGGAGCAAGTTTCAAGGAATTCTTTTTGAGAATGTTTATTGGACTTTCCTCTAGAAGACAAGACTTTTATGGAGGACATTTAATGTCTGCTAACGGCTATCTTGGATGGAGGATTTTCAGAGAATAAATGATCGTTTTTTTTGGTCTGACAGACATACATAACAAGTGACTACACAAACATAGACAGTCTACAACAAGAAATTCTTAGTACAGATTCATAAGATAGAGAGATCAATTCAAAAATTAAAGTGATCAATTCTGAAGAATCAGTTGAACATTTTGGCATACTGAAAAAGTGATCATAGCTTCATCACAAGGACTCCAGACAATTCAATTTTCTCAGCCTCTACTGAAACCATCTTCTGCTGGAGATCTGAAGCTTCTGAAGACCTATCACCCTGAAGTAAAGCTTCCACTCCTGAACTAGTCTACATCTCAGGGAGAGCTTTGACAACACAATCAATCCACTTGTGCTTCTCTCTTTGTTTGAGACAGAGAAGACAACTTCACTCTATTCCTTTTTCTTTCCTACTGTAAAAGGGTTACCAAAACTCCCTTCAAAAGTCTTGATTCTGGTTCTGAGAACCTTGTCAAAACTCAGTGGTGGCAAGACACTTGATCAAAAAATCTAGTGTGGTTTTTGAGCACCTTATCAAAAGCTCATTGGTGCCCAGGACACCTGATCAACCCTTCCTGCAGTGGATTCCGACCAAGGGTGGTAGAAGAGTGGATGTACCCAGGTTTTTGGGGAACCACTATAGCTCCTTGTGTCTTCTGGTTGCTTGAGTATTTTCTTTGCTGTGTGCTGTGGTTTTCTTTTTACTGTCTTAGTTTTAAATTATATAGCAAGGCACCTTACACTTATACATAAATTAAATCTTAATTGTTTTGATTGTTTGAATTGTAAAGTTATTTTAAAAATACTCAATTCACCCTCCTCTAGAGTTTAGATAGATCTTTGTCTCACTTTCAAGCTCTACTATGCCCAGTGCAGCAAGTTACAACCACAGATGGGCTGATAGCATCTGATCGGTCAGTTCACCTAGAACCGGTCTGGATTGACAACAAGGGAGTACGAGTCTTACGCCACAAGAAGGTTCCATTAGTCAAGGTCCTCTGGAGGAATCACGAAAGAGAGGAGCACACATGGGAGCCCCAGGACTTGATGCAACAGAGATACCCAGAACTCTTCAGTCAGGTATACCTCGCAACCACTTAGGGTGTTCAATTTATTTTCCTATTTTAAACTAGTAGGACTGAAAATTTCAAGAACAGGGGCTAAACTTTTGTTTATTGGGGTCTAGACTTTGCCAATTGGGCGAATTGTTCTTAGATTTGACAATCACCTTTAAACCTCACATAGCAAACATGGTGTCGTGATGTAAATCTTTCAATTCTCATGGGATGTTACAAGTTTCTTTCTCTTCGATAGGAGTCCCCGTAGGCTTAACCTTGATTTCGGGGACGAAATCTTTGTTTTGTTTATTGGGATTTGTAACATCCCATTTCCAACTAGACCCCTAAGAGTGGTTTTGTCATGACAAAACCCAAGGAAGCCCAAGAAAAAAGTCAAGTGGACCTGGTGGTGTGGATAGGGGCACTATGGTCTGCACATAGTAGATTTCTGAACCTTAGTTTAAGGTGATCATGGGGCTTCACCAAGACTCCAAGACCCCACCCATACCTTCATAACCCTAGTGAGGAGTCAATAGGTCACTAAGGACCCATGGAGGGCAGTCAAAGGAGCTAAGTTGACCAAAGTCAACTCTAACCCTAATTGGGTCAAATTGACCTACACAAGGGCCAAATTGCAGTCCCTTAGCCAAATGGACCCCACCACAACACTCCTAACCCATTAAAGGATCCATTAGAGCCATAGGGATTTATTGGAGTCAGCCCAAAGTGGTCATATTGACCAAGGACCACCAAAGGCCTAAATTGGGTAAGGTGCCCTAACTAAGGGAAATTGGCCTCTAATGTGTCCATCAAACCCTATTTAGGTCTCCCTAGACCTTGAGTGAGGCAATTGGGCCCATTGGGGTCAACCTTAGTGGCAAATTTGACCAAAGTCAACTCTAATCCTAAAGTAATCAATGTGTCCTTACTAAGGGTCAAGTGACCTTCAAAGTGCCAAATCAACCCTGCCCAACCCTACCTAGGCCTTAGGGGAGGCCAATGGGTCACTAAGAACCTATTGATGTTGACCCAAAAGGTCAAAAAGGTCAAGTCAAACCGAAGCCCACTTGGAGTCAAACCTAGCCAAATGGGCTAACTTGTGCTCAAGCCCAACTCACTTGTCTAACCTTGTCTTAGTGGATGAAATGAACATATGGGCTGCCATTGGGTTAGGTAGGAGCCAAATTTCAGCATGTTGAGTAGGAGAGAGAAAAAAAGTCATATTGGAGGAGAGAGAAAGTGAAATAAAATATGAGAGGAGACTTTGGGCTCCTCCTCCCCCTTCCCCAACCTCCCCATTCAATTCAGCAAGGCAAGGGGAGTGCACCAGCAATCTTTGACTGGTTAGAGCAAGCTCCACCCCCTACCTACCATAGCCGCCATTGTTGACTTCTCACCAATAATGATAATGAAGCACAAAGCCACCTAACACCCAACTGACCTTATAAACTCCTTCAGTAGGAGGAGGAGATCATTTTCGAACTGCTAACTGGAAGGAAGAAGACTGCCCATCGTGAAGTTTCAGAATTCCGACCACCACCACCGTCATGGTTTCCCGCCGCTCCACCCGCATCCAAGCTCGTGTGCAGGTCCTCCTCCACTCCTTCTCCTATGGTTAGATCTTTAGATCAAACTAGGCTGATAAATCGGGCTCAAACGAGCCGATCCAAGTGAAAAAATGGAGTTTATCGAAAATTTTCATGGTGGCAGGTTCGCCGGAAACCACTACCTCCGGCGGCTAAACCACCGCCGGGCAATAGCCAACACCTTGACGGAGGTGGTGGTTGCGGTGGCTGGCCGGGGAAGTGGCCGGGTGGCCGGCGGTGGCTCATGCAAAAGCTACAGGAAATTGCGTTTTTAAGGGTGCTAGTTCGGGTTGTTTTAGGAAGATGAACAGTAAATAATTTTGTATTATAAAAATTATATATATTATATAATGAATTATTAGCCAAAAGCATACTTATTTTTATGTTGCCAAATGAGGCACTTAGAGGCCGATTTAGGAACAATGTCCAGTCACAAAAGTTGAAGATATAGAAGTCTACTTTCATACAAAATTGGTTTGAACCAATTTGGGTGCCTGGTTTGACCAAGGAACTCATTTTGGTGGGGTCTATACATATGACAAGGCAGACATTAAACAGAGTGTCCACACTTCATCCTTAGTCCAAATGAGTTGAAATTTTGGCAGAGAGTCACCCTACCCAATATCTAGACCCTGCCCAAAAATGGGAATTTTTAGGGATAATTTTTCTATAGTTTTTGTAAATAATTTAATTTATCTAGGGTAAATTAATTTATGGGTTAAATGAAATCCAAATCCATCCAAATTTTGGTGGGAGGTGTAGGGGTCACTATGAGGCTCTGGTTAAAATTTCATTAATTTTTGAGGTGATTTGAACTGAAATCTTGCAACCCCTAGCCTTGCATTAAAAAGGGCATTTTGGTCCAAAAGTGTATTTTTGGCTTAGAGTGTCCAACTCACCTCAACAGAGGTTCAAATTTGGGACACTGACTTGGAATGACTTTATGCACCTTCCAATGAAAAATTGGGGGTATTGGAATTGATTTGGCCAAGATCCTAGGTCAAACCCTAAGGAAGGGCTTTTGTACCTTGTGAAGGGCATGTGGCCAAAACACCTTGTATGACCATGAAATTTTGTAAGGAGGGTAATAGGGTAACTAAAACCCTCTGGTGAAAATCTTAGAGAATTTTGGAAAGTTTGGGACCCACAAAACCCAAACCCTAGTTTAAGGCACAAATGGGGTAGGGTAGGAATGGGCTAGTTAACCCCTTAAACTAAGATGAAATTTTGTTAAAATGGTCTTATGGATAATAGGAACCTCTAGTAATTTATGTGAAAATTTTAAGATAATATTTATAGTACTTCCTTTGTAACACAAGGGTATGCCCTAATTAATAAATTGATAATTATGGTCCCTCTGCCCCTTGGCAGGGCATGAAGGTTTGGCAGAGAAAGTTTTGAATCATTATAGACATATATAAATTTTATAATAAATTTTGAATGCATATTTGAGGTACTTACTTCACAATCTTTGTAAATGAGGAAATTGTTCAATATATTATTTGAGACTTTTTTTACTGATAAATAAATTATGAGATTTGTCCCAATGCATTTATATGCTATTAAAATCATACTTGAATTTTCTATGAATTTTTGGAAGCAATATAGTCTTTTATATCTCTTTAAATGAATTTTTAAGGATTAAAATGAAATAAGAATTTGGAGATAATACCTTACTGAAAAATTTAGATATTTTAGAGGATGAGTTAAATTCTTATGTTGTCTGAAATTGATACATCATGTTCATTATTGGAAATTTTAGTCACTATAATAATTAAATAAATAAGGAAAATTTTGGATCTTTGGATTTAGTGCTTAAAGTTCATAATGGACTTACATTAATTATTATAGGAATATTGGATGATTATTCGATGTACTTTCCATTTAACATGAAGTTTAACCTTGGTGGTCTGCATTTAGTAATTTTGGAAAGTTGTTCATTAATTTGTTTGAAGCTTATCACTCCTTAATCACTTATGATATTTGACCCAAAGCATTTATATGCTCTTGCAATCATGTTAGAGTTTTTTTTGAATTGATTTAGAAATAATATTGCCCTATTTATCTATTTTAATGAATTATTGCAAGTTATCTTTAAAATAAAATCAGTGGCCTAAACCTTGTTGAAAAATTAAGAGACCTTGGATCTTAAGTTAAATGTTCATATTAAGTATAACATAAATCTGGGGAAATTTTATCTTGTCTAAATTTGGTACCTCCTGTTCAATCTTGGAGACTTTGGCCACTATGGATATTTAATAAATTACTAGATAAATAGGAAAATTGTGAAATTCTGGAATTGGGCAATAAAGGTCATAATGGAGCTCCATTAATTACTATAGGAGTATTGGATGAATATTTGATGTACTTCCCATTTTACATGACATTTAAACTTGGTGGTCTGCATATAGTAAATCTGCAGAAATAATTTGGAGTACAAGTTAGGCACATAAGTCAAGATTAGTGGTTATAGGTTTGGATAATTTATAATGAGTTCATCACTCGAGTTAGGATAAGCAAGGGTTGGGTTTTGGCTAAATGTTAGATGGTGCCCGGGATCGACGAAAGATCTTCTGACCCGTAGGAGGATTTATCAAAATACTAGGGTTAGTCCGGGGAGCTTTGGCTCGGTTGTTGACGGACAGGATAGTCCGAGGAGCTTTGGCTCGGTTGTTGACGGACAGGATAGTCCGGGGAGCTTTGGCTCGGTTGTTGTTGACGGACAGGATAGTCCGGGGAGCTTTGGCTCGGTTGTTGATTATGATGGACGGGATAGTCCGGGGAGCTTTGGCTCGGTTGTTGTCGACGGACAGGATAGTCCGGGGAGCTTTGGCTCGGTTGTTTATTATGACGGACGGGATAGTTCGGGGAGCTTTGGCTCGGTTGTTGATTATGACGGACGAGATAGTCCGGGGAGCTTTTGCTCGGTTGTTGACGGACAGGATAGTCCGGGGAAGCTTTGGCTCTGTTGTTGGTTGGACTCATAACTATTGCATGCGCATAAAAGGTATAAGGTGGTGGGTCTTTGGTATTGGAGGGTCGATGCACCGATGCCAATACGTCGACTCGGCAAGTGTGGTTAGCACTTCGCCAACAGAAGTCTGGTGCGCCAGCCGGTAAGAGTACGCAGGAGTCCGCTTTGTGCACCAAGCGTTGAGGCGTACGATAGGTATGACCGGTACTGCTTTACTGGTTTAGAGGTGGGCGAGGCCCAACCTACCGCTTCCGTCTGCCACTACCGAGGTATCCTGGGAGGTAACGGATCCGAAATGGGGAACTAAAGGTCTGTGTACACAGAGTCGAGTGGGTGAGTTGCACTTGCATGTCCACGTCATGGCATAATTGTATTTCATAGCATAACCATTGCATATAACCTGACACCTAATGTATAAGTGGTATAGGACGCTCTATACATTAGGCCCTGCAAAATGACCCCTTGGCCTATAAGTTCGCGTGAGCGTGCTTATAAGTTAAGGTTCTCTTTCAGTACTATATATTTAAGCCTGCTAGTAAAACCGACACCCTATCGTATAAATCGGTATGGGACTTTTTATATGATAGGAGCCCTGCTAGAGATCCCTTAGCTTATGTGTATTCACATAAGTTAAGGTTACTTATTCCAAATTTTATATCATTATTACCATACTTAGAACTGCTAGTTTCGTTCCGTTGCGATCTGCTATTTAATATTCTCCACCTTCATTTCCTTCCCTTTCCTTCTCCCCGCTCGATGCTTAGGAGCCATGGGGGAAGGGGCGGGGGACGATAGGACTTCGTCTTTTAGACTAATGGTTTTCGAACCACATCATTTTAGGGGACCACGGAGCCCAGCATGGAGGAGCAACCCCGAAGGTCGGCACGCTTAGAGATCAGACAGTCTAGTACCAGAGTCCAGACAGCAGGGACTGTGAGTCCTGACCACTAGTAGTTATATTAGTTTGCTTCCGCGATGAGCGATTTATAGTGAGGACATGATGTACTGGGCATAATCCCGAGATTTCTGTTATATGTACTATCTGTGGACACTCCCTTCGTGGAGCTTATTTTCTATACATGTGATTCTTGTGGACTTGCTTTTAATTTATTGCTACAATTGTGATCGATTTGGCCGGCAGGATCGACGTTTTGTAGTGATGACCTTCCCGGGTGAGAAGGTATCACCGCAAGGCGACGGTTCTGGGCCTAAGACCCCGGTGTCTAAAAAGAAAAAAAATGGGGGTCTTACACTGCAGCAACTCATCCAGCTGAGTGTGCAACTCTTCTAACTCACACAGAGACATACAGTATGGTGCCTTAGCAATAGGGCAAGTACCTGGCATGAGTTCTATCACAAACTCCACCTCTCCCTCAGGAGGAAGTCCTGGAAGGCTATCAGAAAAGACATCTGGAAACTCTCATACCACCGAGATATCCTCAAGACATGGTATAACAAAAGCTATTTCCAAAGCAGAAATAGACACAAGATACGCCTTGCAACCAGACTCTAGAGCTTGACAAGCACATACCGCAGAAATAATAAGGGAACCCTTTTCCTAAAATCCATAGACACTCAAGGGTTGGCCTTGTCCATCTTGAAGTCTAGTCGCTTTGCCTTGCACTATAAGACCGCATCATACTTGGACAACCAGTTTATGCCCAAAATCACGTCGAAATCTGCCAGATCTAACACACTCAGATCCGCAAAGGCTAAGAAATCACCTAGACAAATGGGGCATCTCTGAACTCCTTGACTTTATATCACCAGATCACCAGAGGGAAGCTTGACGTTGAAGGAAACTCCTAATTGATCCACGTTCAAATGATATTTATCTACAAAAGTCCGTGCCACAAAGGAATGGGTGGCACCCGAATCGAAAAGAGAGCTCACCCACATATTCTTCACCTTAAACTCCCCTAAAACAGTAGCATACATAACTAAACGAATGAAAACTAGGACAAACAATGGAGAGTAGAAGTTAAACTAGAATCTAACCTGATATCACTTAGGTAGAGGTATGAGCTTCCTCTCTGGTCAACATATTTAGCTTTCCTTTCCCTTTGTCCTGGTTTGGTGGTGGCAGTAGATCTCGAAGTGGGGCAGGTTGCAGTGGGGACTGAATCTGGGGGCATGAAGACTTCAGGTGCCCCTTCTGCCTGCACTAGAAGAAAGCCTTATCTTTCGACCAGCAATGACTCATGTCATGTCCCTTCCTTGTACAGAACGAGCATACTAGGTCTCCTTTGATGCGTCTTGGATGGCGTGCACCTGCTGCTACTTCAGGATGGGTAGTGTGGACACAACTTTATTTGTAAAGAATGAGAATTAAAATCTAATTATACTACAAATCTGTGTATGATATCATTTTTGGGGCCATGAATGAAAAGCTGTGTGAAGAAATTGTCACCCTAATGAAATCCGAATTCAAAATGAGCCTAGTAGGAGAATTTACCTATTTCTTAGGATTTTAGATTTCTCAATGCAAAGACGGAATTTTTATAAGTCAATCAAAATATATCAAAGATATGCTCGTGCGTTTGGGTATGAGAATCTGAAACAAGTCAAAACACCTATGATTGACTCTCTTAAATAAGGAAAAGATGAAAGTGGCATTTCCGTCAATCAAACTGTGTTTAGAGGTATTATAGGATAGTTATTATATTTGAGTGCCTCTAGGCTTGATATAACATTTACGGTAGGTATGTGTGCTAGGTATCAAGCTGACCCTAGAGAGTCACATTTGAAAGCAGTAAAGCATATCTTTAGGTATCTTATAGGAACACAAATTCTTGGACTCTGGTACCCGCACACCACCGATTTCACACTTCACGGGCACTCTGATTCTTATTATGCGGGGTTTTCACTTGATCGCAAGGGCACATGTGGTACATGCCATTTCCTAGGCCTTGCACTAGTATACTGGTCAAGACGCAAACAAAACTCGATTGCAATCTCCATCGCTGAAGCCGAGTATATCACCTTAGGAAGCTGTTGCGCTCAAGCACTGTGGATGTCTCAAACGTTAGAAGACTTTGTCCTAATTTGTAGGAATGTTACACTTAGGTGCGACAACAAGAGTGCCATAGACTTGACAAATAATACAGTGCACCATTCAAGATCAAAACATATTGACGTGCGTCACCATTTCATTCGAGATCATATAAAAAATGAGAACGTGAGTGTAAGCTTCATTGGCACTGATGACCAACTAGCTGACATATTCACTAAACCACTTCCAGATGCACGTTTCTCATTACTTCGACTCAAGCTTGGTGTTCTGGATCTCTTATCCTAGTCATCGATGTCTGTGTTTGCCTATTCTTTTTGTTTGTGGTTATTTGTTTTGTCCTTGTTTTCACTTTCTTTGTGTATTTTCTTATGAGTTGTTTACTTGAGTTCCCTTATCATTTTTTCGTTAAAAAAACAAAATTATATATATATATATATAAAAAAACAAAAAAAAAAGAACTGTGAACTGATATATCTTACGGGCACACATGACCTGAACTTAGACTATAACGCGTACATACAATGTTTGAGTTCAGACTCTTGATCCATATAAACATTGTCCTCCGGTCATAGTGGGGTGAATATATAGGTGCTTAGCTATTGAGTGCGTTTTTAAAAATAAAGACGGGGTCGTGTTTGTTAACTATGCCTCTAGGTATGCGTGAGGACTTAGATAGGGGAATGACTTCACATGATGCACACATCCCTAGCCGGTGCACTCAAGAAAAAAATGCTAAGCCTACATGTTATAAATCGTGACACTATACTCTAATACGCTATAAATATGTTTAATAATCAATGTCACGATACACTTATGATTATACTATGTGTGAAACTTTGGGCCAAATCTCTAGTATAAAAGTAGTATATGTCCAAGTTAAAGCGTATCTATCTAGGTGGATAGATTTTCATTGACTTGGGGTTCTGTGAATTAAAAAAAATGATAATCAAAGTGATAGCTCTACGCTAACAAAATAAAACTATGCAAGCTATCACATCTCTTGTCGTGCTCCCCCCAAGCAATACTCATTCCTCCTGATAAGTCTTCATTAGCATTGTGAGGATGAGTACCTTGGTTAAAGAGTCATTTTGATCTTGTGCATCGACTCTATCTTTGGCTTAGTGCCCCTAGTTTTTGCCTATGTATGACATCAATTGACATTTGAGGTGATTATTCACCCTATTTCTCGCTTTCGATGCTACACGAACACATGTCATTGCCTTGTCTAAGACTTTCGCACATAAGAATTGGGACTGCAACTACACTATCTCTTTTTAGCACAATATGTACTTGCACACGATTGCCACTCATGACATTTTCAATGTTTGCTCAACTTGATCTACTTCCTAACTCTTTTAGCATTGTAGACGTACTCGCTGTGTGCTTAGTTTAGTCTGTGCTGTCCAATTCATATTAACTCTGAAAATTGAACTTCTCTGTCTGTGTACATTGCTCCATTTTGTGACCCATGTGCATACAATTCTCTGATATGTATTTCATTTTTGAGTCACCTCTATGCTTGTCATGTCTAACTTTAGTTTATGTGTGCACTATCTGTTATTTGTCTAATGCTCATCATATCTACTATTTTTCATCATACATGTTTGGTTGGCCTTGCCCTCCCCTATTTTATATTATCAAAGTTGGAGAATAGATTGTTCATGAATATGAGTCACGGGTTAGGAGAGGTCACATGTAGGGGGAGCATGTTAACAATGTGTGCACATAGATTGGGGGAGCAAGTCAAACATGTTGATAGGAGGAGCGTGTGTGTAGGGGAGCTATATAGAGAACCTGTAATCTGATGTTAGCTTATAACTCTTATTCTTTATATGCACTCTATCTCATTGTTATTTCTCATGAATTTGATTTAATATTATCAAAAGGGGGAGTTTGTTGGAACAGATGTTTCATATTCCCTGTGTTTGAGAATATCAAATCCCAGGTTGTATTTGATCACTCCTTGTGTTGATAGAGTGTGCAGGCTGACAAGTACAAGCCAAGAAGAAGAAGACTCTTATGGACACTAATGCCAAGCAGTAGAAGTTACCGTCGAGTTGTAGCCGTGAATTAATTGAACAGAGCTCTCGGGAACCTACCACTCCACGCTAGTCCTACCGCCCGCGCTAATGCATGGAATTATTTTGTCCATCTTCTAGGGAAATTACCGTCATGTGATAGTCGCCAACGCGCCGCGCTAGCCTCTTGACGAATATCGAGTAGGATTTCTTGAGTAATTGATCTACCGCCAGACGATAGCTGTTACCGCACCGCGATAGCTTCTCGACGAGTGTCGAGAGGAACTCCTCGAGTAACCGACCTATAATGTGGTGCTACCCTCTAACGTGGGGCGCTAGCTCTATGAAAAAAGAAAGTTTCGTTTTGAAATATTATTCCAGATTTGGATGACAGTTGTCACAACAAGCGCGCGAACCTACCACCGGGCGTTAGTCTTACCGTCGGCGGTAGCCTATTTTCACGAAGACACAAAATGCTGCCTCGATTTATGTTTCGTTTGAACTAAGACAAAAATAGACAGAAGTTCTTGCACTCTAGTGTTCGGCCGCCTCCTGTCATCCGTTCTGATCGTCTTTGTCTAAGAAGAAGAGAGTCGTCTCCCTCATGTACGCGATCGAAAGACTCTGGCAATCTAAGATCTACATCGACTACGAAAAGTCGACTGGTTTCTAGCATACAAAGTTCTCAAGCAACGGCTGTGAGTCGCTCCATGGAGAAATCTTCAAGAGGGAGAACTAAACCTTTAGATTATTTACATCTTGTATTCTTGTATTCTTTTCTTTTTCTAAATATTATGGTGAGGAAAATCGACTGGTAAGGGTTGTCGAAATCCGGGTAGGATTCCGCGGTAAATCATCCTGGGGATAGGGACGTCTAGTGTAACACCCAAAAAATCTAATCGAGATAACGTTGGCACGCGCATAGGGGTATCCGTCTGCGATTAGCACTTTGGGCTGCGAATAACAAATCTGAGTTAGGGTTTTCATATAAAACATCAAATCCCCCTTCTAAACCTAACATTCACCCCGTCTTTCTTTCTCTCCCGATCTCTCTCTTTCTCCCTCTCTCCCGATTCCCTCTGCGTTGGCCTATAGGAAGGAGAAGTCAAGCGTCTTATCCTCTTCCCCTCCCCCGTCCCCGGCTAGAAGGAGGAAGAAGCCTCTCTTCTGATGCCTCTTCCTCTCTCACCACACTCTCTCTCTATGCCGCAAGAAGGAGGGAGCCCTATTCCGGCCGCCGCCTGTAAGGAGAAGCCCGCCTCCATCTTTCTCTCCCCTGGCTAACTGGAAGGAGGAGCTGAGCCCTACTTCTCCCTCTCTCCCTCCTCCTCACCGAGCCGAGGAAGTCCGACCTTCCTCTTCTCATCTTGCCCGACCAAGAGGGGTAGGGTTTGGGCTTAGACACTTTGAGAGAGGCCAACCGGTGGTGTCAGAAGAAGAACATCCCCTTCGGAGCTCGGACCGATGCGTGGACAACCACTATGAGAGTTATTCATGATTCTATTACCAAGCCACGCCTCTTAAATGCGCATCAAGGGTAACTATTTTTCTTTATGGGCAGGTGAAGCCATTAATTAGCATATTTGCATGGAAGCCCCTCTCCACCGGTGGGTGGGGGAATGGTGCTCTCTGACGGGAAGATGTTTACATCCTCCCTATTAATTGCATTTGCACCCGGAAGCGCGGGTACGGTTCAAGCATGCTGTGTGAAGCCCATTCGGACATGTTGGTCTGGATTGGTGATGTTCTTGGGTTCCCGGAGAAGACTCCATGGAAGTTGTATGTTTGGAATTTTGGGGTCTGCACAGAGTTGCAGTGAGTACTGGAGGTTTGCTCTAGGAAACACCCTAATGTTTGCACGGGGTTGTTGGATCGTCGGCATTAACTACCGGGGAGTTTTGTTGTGTGTGTGCGAAGCCCGTATCTCGGAGACCGTAGGGCTAGTGTGTGGAGTTGTGCGCCTTAAGTTCCCAACTCAAGTGGCCGCGAGTGCCACCCTTATTACATAACAATCGGTTATGTAGGCAATAACAGGCAAGGGGAGGTTGAGCTGCGTCATGCATGTTGGGTACAATGATTTGAGCCGTGGGCTTGACTAAACTATACCTGCACTATGTGGTGCAGTGAGACTACATAAGGAAACTGGTGGGTTGCTGCATGCATAGGAGAGAGACGATGACCTTGAGTCTCGGCTAGCAAATGCTCAATGTATTGCCATCCAGTCCAGGATTGAGGATTGTTGTGGGATCCAGGTAAGTCCGGTACACCGATAAGGTTCCCTGAGTGCAAGAGACATTGGGCAGATTGCACCAACATTTGTGGTGTTTGGTGCTTGAATGACACATTCTAGCTTTATGTGATTATGCTAATCCGCTTGCAGGTAAGAAGCACCGCCACCCCGAGAAAGGGTGGGGTCATTATAATTTGGTCAGCTCCCGCTAACCGTTGCTTTGTTTGCCACCGTTTGGTGGAATGTTTGCTTATAGGTGCTGCGGAGCCAAGAGGGAAATAATGGGCTGAAGCCCTTCTTGCCGAGCTAGCCCTCGAAGGCGCAATTGTTTGTTTAGTTGTTTTTCATGTGTTGCCGGCCTGCGTGCCGATGTTTGTAAACCATTTTATTTGGTTTAACTCTATTGATGTAAGGCCTTAAGGCCAAATCTGTGGATGTTGTTTTTCATTCCTAGTGTCATGGTAAGTGGACATTCGCCTTTGGGCATGGTTTTGATTTAACTCCTTTTATTCTTCAGCTAGAATGCAACTATGTGTTAGGTTGTGTTTTCAAAATTTTAAGGGTTTATGGTTTCATTTAGTAACTCTTCCGTCTATCCATTTCATATGACGTGGGGCCTCGACCGGACCTTATGTTATATTATTCGTGACGGATGGGGGGTGTTACAATTTGGTATCAAACTCTGGTGTCGTTCTTCCTTAGGTTAATTCGTGGTCGAATTCCTTTTAAGGGGTGGTGAGCACTCATGTGCATTGGTCATTATAACATGAAAAGAACACATGAATGTCAACTTAGGAACCTGAGCATTCCTTTGTTTGTAATATGTTAAAATCATTATTTGTTGAACCTGAGCGTTCCTTTGTTTGTTGTTTTCTATGTCTTTAAGTCACTAAAGTGTGTGTGGCGCAACTATAGGTGACCAGAAGTGGTGTTGAACAGTCCCAAAATCAGCATTCTACAGGGAGTAATGCACCAGCGGAGGTGCCTACACATCCTCCTTTTGCCGAGACAATCCGTTTAGTTTCGGAAGTTGTTTGCTATAATCAATGCCCAGCCAAGAGAGCAAGTACACCATGTGGTGGCCCCGGTGCATGTTATCGTAGTTGAGCCAGTGGCGGCGAGGCAAGTGCCTGCTGAGCTTTTGGCGGCAAAGAGAGCAACTGAAAAGAAAGTGAAACATGTGATGAACTTTACTCCTCCTACATTTTTGGGAGTGGAATCACCGACTCAGGTCGAAGATTGGCTCTCTTGTATAAAGAGAACCATGACGGCGACAGGGGCGGATGAAGCACAGAAGGTGACCATAGCCACTTTCCTACTAGATGGAAAGGAAAGGCTATGGTTGGATGAGGTGGAGTTGCACCAGCTTGCTGGCAAGCAGCTATCTAACGTTTCAATGAAAGAGTTCTCGAGACTGTTCTTGACCAGGTACCTCCCTTCCATGTAGATAATTGCGTTGGAGAATCAGTTTTATCTCTTGACCCAGGGAGAAGGTTCCATTGATGAATACTTACATGAGTTCACAAGGTTGGGGAGGTACATCGGCTTCACGTTTGCATATGAGGAGCGAAAGACCAACAGATTCTACGAAGGACTGCGTGATGACCTAAGATTACTTCTCTAAGGCCTTATGACGCGGGGCTTTCAGGTTTTGGTAAACACTGCCCGATCTTTGGATCAGGACATGAGGAGAGTGAAAAGTAATAAGAACTTGGCTGTGAAGAAGCCAGAGTAAAGGTGTCTACCTCTTCGAAGTATGGGTTCCGCAACTGGTGGAATAAGAAGGCTAGGTAATCTGGACCAGCCCCTCCTACCGTTACTTCTGGAGGTACTTCGAGTCGAGCACGGTTTGCGTGTTATACATATGGTAAGGTGTGGCACTATGCCCGAGAGTGCCGCAATGGCCCGCTGAAGACTGAGATGAAGACAGGAGCATCTTATGCTGAAAAGGGGAAAGCGGTGGAGTCAACGACTTCCCAATATACTCATAAACAGCCTCGAGTCTGCAACCTTGGCCAACAAGAGGCAATAAAATAGAATGACGTGGTGACAGGTACGACATAGTATACAGTTTTTACTACTTTATATACTTGTTACCTTGTGTCTTCCCTAACTTGTTTGAATTAGGTTTTGTCCTAATTTGGGACTATCTGGCGAGAGCACTATTCGATAAAGGCAGTTCTCATTCCTTTTTATCCAAGGACTTCGTATTGCACATCAGAGTGCCTTCTGTTTTATAAACTAATTGATTAGATGTTTTGCAGCCTAACAGATGCTTGATGCATGCGGATAGGACCTGCTGTGTTCAGGCGCGGATAGGGAATCATGATTTTAAGTTGGAAGCAGCTGTACTGCCAATATCCGAGTTCAACGTTATCCTTGGCATGTACTGGCTTTTGGAGCAGGGTGCATGTATTTGCTGCAACTCAAAGGAAATCACACTGGGACAGGGTACTGAATGTGAGAGCAAATTCATTGGTATGGGAGGATCGAGCAAGATACTGATGTCTATTATCCAAGTGGTCAAAGCAATTCAGAAGGGCACGGAGTTGTTCTTCATGCTATTGGAGGTTGTAGAGTCAAAGTCTCCTTTGAGTGACATTCCTATCGTGTTAGAGTTCACGAATGTGTTCCCTAAGGATCTCCTTGAGATTCCACCCCAGTGAGAGATCGACTTCCCTATTGATCTTGTGCCAGGTACGAAACCTGTGTCTCGTGCACCTTACAGAGTGATGTCAAAGGAGATGGCAGAGCTGAAGGTTCAGCTATAGGAATTGCTAGAGCAGGGTTACATACGTCCAAGTGGTTCACCTTGGAGTACGCCAGTCCTCTTCGTGAAAAGGAAGGATGGGAGCCTGCGTCTATGCATTGACTACTGAGAGCTGAATAAGAAGATAGAGAAGAATAAGTATCTGATTTCGAGAATCGATGATTTTTTTGATCAGTTGGCTGGATCAACCGTCTACTCGAAGCTAGATCTAAAGTTTGGCTATTATCAGTTGCGTATAAGGTAGAGTGATATTCCCAAGACAGCGTTTGACACACGCTATGGTCAGTATGAGTTCACCGTGATGCCCTTCGGGTTGACAAATGCGTCATAAGTATTCATGGATTTGATAAACAAAACTTTTGGGAGTATCTGGACCGATTTGTGATAGTTTTCATAGATGATATATTGGTGTACTCATAGTTAGAGGAGGATCATGCGAACCATTTGAGGTTGGTTTTGCATACCTTGAGAAGGAGTCGACTATATGCCAAGTTCTTTAAGTGCGAGTTTTGGCTATTGTCTGTGGCATTTCTCGGTCATGTCATTAGTGTGGAGGGTATTGTTATAGATCCGACGAAGATAACATCTATATAGAAGTGGCCCATATTGACTACAGTGGAAAAAGTCCGGAGTTTCCTGGGAGTTGTCGGCTACTACAGGAGGTTCGTGGAGAACTTCTCGCGGATAGCTTTACCTCTCACTACCTTGACGAGAAAGGATCAGAAGTTTGTGTGATTGTAGGAGTGCGCACGAGCTTTTGAGGAATTGAAGGGTCGTCTGATCACGACATTTTGAGTTCGCCATGTGGTACGGACGGCTACGAGATCTATAGTGATGCCTCTGGGAGAAACTTAGGCTGCATCCTCCTACAGTTTGGGAAGGTTATAGCGTACGACTCATGCCAGCTGAAGGTGCATGAGAGAAACTATCTCGACTACGACTTAGAGTTAGCGGCGGTGATATTCGCCCTGAAGATGTGGCGGAATTATCTATATGGCGTGAAGGTTGACATCTTTATGGATCATAAGAGCCATAAGTACCTGTTTAACCAGAAGGAGTTGAACATGTGGCAAAGAAGGTGGATGGAATTCCTCAAAGATTACACCTTCGAGATACATTACACACCTAGAAAGGGGAATGTGGTCGCTGATGCTTTGAGTCGCAGAACTCCAGCACGTCAAACTGGTTGCACATGCATGATGAATGTTTAATCTAGGAATTGGAAGCCTTGGGTATCACCTGTATCGATAGGAGTACTAGTGCAAACACATGCTTGAACTTGACAAAGGTGTAGTGTTTCCTTGTAGACAGAGTTCGGAGAGCATTGGATCTCGATGAGAGCATGAAGCGCTATGCAGCGGAAAGGTAAAATTCCCAGTTCTTGGTTGAGGATAGTCTTCTGTGGAAAGATGATCGCTTATGAGTCCCAAAGTATTGCACTCTACGAGAAGAGTTGATGTATGAGGCTCACAATACCAAGTACTCAATCCACTCGAGGGGCAAAAAGATATACAAGGACATGAAGACACTGTTCTGGTGGCCAGGTATGAAGAAGTATATAGCCCTCTACGTGGCAAAATGTCAAATGTGCGTGCTAGTGAAGGCCGAGTGCCAACGACCAGGAGGCTTCTTGAAATCGTTGTCAATCACGGAGTGGAAATTTGATGATATTTCCATGGTTTTTGTGTACGGTTTGCCAAAGTCGTTGCAAAAAAATGACTCTATCTGGGTGATTGGTGATCGGTTGACCAAAGTTGCGCATTTTATCCCGAATCGAAAAAGCGATCCAGTGGAGAAACTAGCAAATTTGTATGTGGAGAACATCATGCGATTATATGGCATCCCTCGTAGCATAGTTAGAGACCATGATGGGTGGTTTACGTCCGGTGAATGGAGGCACATTCATCGGTCATTGGGCACAAAGCTCGACTTTAGCACAACCTTCCACCCGCAGACTGATGGGCAAACTGAGAGGACAAATCGTACGATGGAAGATATGTTGCGAATGTGCGTTTTGGATTTCGGACAGCGTTGCGAGAATCACCTTAACATGGTAGAGTTTGCATATAACAACAGTTATCAGGAAAGTATTCAAATGACCCCATACGAGGCGTTATGCGGCCGAAAGTGCCGTACTCCTTCAACGTGAGCAGAGACCAGTTATACCAAGCTATATAAGTGCAAAGATGTTGATGAGGCGAATGAGTCTATATGAATCATTCGAGAGCAGTTGTTGACCGCCCAAGATCGTCAGGCAAAGTACTATAACACAAAACATCAGAACGTGGAGTTTGTGGTTGGAGATTGGGTGTACTTGAAGATAAAGCCTTTCAAAGGAGTGTTGAGGGTTTGACTCTTGAAGAAGTTGAGTCCAAGGTATTTAGGGCCATTCGAGATCACCGAGCGCATCGATGAGGCAGCTTACTGAGTGGGTTGCACGACGTATAACGTCCCGAAAATTGTAAATGAGCCGGTCGCGTCCTAAGGAATTTTTGGTGCCTTTATAGGGCTACACGGCCTGGGACACGGGCGTGTTTATGGCCATTTCCTTCTGTTCTGGATGGGCTGTGTCCAGGAAAGGACACGGCAGGAAACACGGTTTTGAACAGTAGTGACACGGGCGTGTCAGGGGTGACACGGGCGTGTCCTCACCCGTGTCACCACCCGTGTTCTTCTCAGGTTGAAACCTTCAGTGTGTTGTCAGGAGTGCACGACCAGGTTACACGGGCATGTACTGTATGATACAGGCATGTTAGATTCGGCACGAGAGTGTGGCCACCCGTTTCCACCAAGGGACGTGTCGGTTGGCGTGGCGGTTATGCGTGATACGCCATTGGTCACGGGCGTGTCGATGACCCGACACGGGCGTGCCGGGTTTAGACACGGGTGTGTATCGACCCGTGTCTTGCTCTGGATCAACGACTTCATGTGCAAGCAGGCACACGACCGTGTACAAAGCCATGTTCAGCTTATTTTAGTGAATTTTTATCTTGATCCGAGCCGTTCGTTTTCTTTAAATCAGATCTGATGGCTTAGGATTAATCCTCCTTCCTTAAGGCCAGGAGTGGGAGTTAAACTCCTTATTTTCTTTTGGCCATTCTCTTTCTTAAGTCTTAGAGAGAGGAGAAAGCAAGGAAGAAGGAGGAGAAGGATCCCAGCCACCGGCAGAGCATCGGAGCACCGAATCGAAAATCAAGACCGGATCCGCGGAGGCATTCTCGTTACGAAGCTTTCCATCCAGCTTTTTTTTCATGGCACCAAAATGGACTTCAAGGGTAACGATTCTCAACTTGGACATGTGAAGTCCTCTTCCTTTCTGCATGGGAAACCCGCTCTCGCGAGTGTGCGGTGAGTGCGTGGTGTTCCTTGGGGTAGATATGTGAAGTCCCCCTTGCTTAGAGTCCGGAATCGAAGTACGGGCATATGCATTGTGTGTGAAGACTACCCAGACGTGTGTGTCTGGATCGGTGATGTTGCATTGTGCATTGATTGTCGGAGAAGACTCCGTATTGTGTTTTTATTCGGGTTTTCTATACGGTAGATTGCAATATGGAGCCTTGGGGATTAACTATAAGGTGCACCCGGAAAACTGGGCGGAAACGCATTCCTGCCAACTAGGTGGCCTGGGGCAAACCTTATATAATTGGGATTGTATGTGCAAAGCCTGTCTCCAGGAGACATGTAGGGTCTTTCTTTGGAAAACGGTGAGCCCATGGGGTTCAAAATTATTAGGCTAGGGAGCCGAACAGGAAAGGCAAAACCAACCCGCGCCCTGCAGGTTTGGTCATGAGTACTATAGTATTCAGAGACGGTAGGGCGACTTGAGCAATGGGAAATGGTGGAGCTATACCTGCATTATGTGGACTATGACATGAGAGTAGCGGAAATTGGCTCTCATCGGTGGCATAATGAGAGTCTCAAGCCAGGGGCCGTAAAGACTGAAATGCTCAAAGTAATCCGTCAAGTCAAGGACCTCTGAATAGAGGTGGTATCTGGGAAGTCTGGTACACCGTCAATGTGCCCTGAGTGCATGGGGTGGGAGGCCGTGTGAGCTTCCACTTGTGGTGAACTGTGCAAGGTTGTACTTTCACTAGGATTTTTGGATAGTAGTGAAGCCATGGAATTGACCGGATTCACCAAGAATGTGCACTGAGTGCACGGGGTGTTGGGCCGAGTAAGCCTATACCTGTGGCGAAATATACTTATGCACTTAATTGTTTAGCTGGGCTAATGTAATGTAGGGAAGGAGCACTGTCATCCCGAATAAGGGGCGTGGTCGTTATAATTTGGTTTGCTTTAGCTGACCATTGCTTTGTTTGCCACCGTACGGTGGAATGTTGCTTGCAGGTGAGGCAGATCAAAGTACCAAATAGCGGGCTGAAGCCCAAGCTGCTGTCCTATCCCTCGAAGGCCAAAGTGAACTGTTATTTTATTTCTGTCATGTGTGGCCGGCCTGCGAGCCGATTTTTGTAAAACACAATGTTGTTAAGTGAACATTTATAAGGCCATAAGGCCAAGTAGTTTTGTGTATTTTTGTATTGCATTCCTATTGTGTTTGGTGGACATTCATGATAAATGTTATATGTTATTGGGTTCTTTCAACTACTTAAAAGCTTCCGCTAGTTGCTCTGTGTAGGACGTTTGTGTTTGGGAGAATGGTTTCATTCTGTAACACTTTTGTATGTCTGTAGTATATGGCGTCAAGCCCCGACCGGACCTACTGCTATATACCATGTGATGGATAAAGGTGTAATAATTTGGTATCAGACTACCGGTTTCGGTCTTTCTTATTGGAATTTATGGGCGAATTCTTTTAAGGGGTTGTGAGCACATGTATGTGCGTCATCGTTATAACATAAAAAGAACCCATGAATGTCCACTTAGGAATGAAAATACACTTGTTTTTGAGGAACCTGAGTTTTCCAATGATTGCTTTTAGCAATTTGTATGTCGCCTAATCGATAGTTATGCTTTATAGGGGACTACGAGTGGTATGGGGCAGTCGTAAGGTCAGCACTCCACAGAGAGTAATGCACTTAATAGCGTGCCTGAGACCCTGCATTCTGCTGAAACCATAAGAAGGATAGTTGAAGTTATGTTCGCGGTGACTAAAGCACCACTTGGAGGGCAAGTGCAGCCCCCTGTCCCTAGGGTGACTTCAACACTGAGTGGTATGATGGAACAACTGGCATTTATAAGACCTTTAGATCAGCAGTTGAACATGCATTTAGTGCATGGTACACACTATGTTGAGGAGTATTTGCATGTGTTTCTTATTATAAGGCACTCCCTAGTGTTTGATTTGGAGAACGAGCAAACTATAGTTAATAGATTCTACAACGGTCTGCGTGATGAATTACGACTGCTACTCGTAGGACCAAAATTACTTGGATTCCGAGCGTTAGTGGAGTCGGCAAGAGCTTTGGAAGCAGATCTGGACAGAACCAACCAGACGTCAATACGCAGGTTACCAAACTCCCTAGGTCCCGCAAAGCCTGTACATCGAAAGAGGAGTAAAGTGAGGCCTGACGTATCTGCTAGTCAAACTCCATATTAATGTTATAAATGTGGAAGGTTTGGTCACTTTGCCCGAGATTGTGGTAAAGATGATCAGGGGACAGAGAAAGCTATGAAGGGAGTCCAAGAGAAGAAAAACTCCAGTGCTGAGAAGAAAGAGTTCAAGGTGCTACCCACCTCGAAGTCTGGTTTCCGTAGATGGTGTAAGAAGGTAAGGAGGGAGGGTCTAGTTCCTTCTTTTGGTGCGTCTGGAACAATTATTGGCCGAGACCCGGACGCATGCTTTTGTTGTGGAAAGTTGGGACACTTTTCCCGAGAGTGTCGAAGCGGACGTCTGGATTCCAAGAAGAAGCCTAGAGCAACTCACGAAGAGAAGGGCAAAGGGTTGGAGACTTCTACACCTCAATATGCTCCATCCTAACCTAGAGGATACAACTTTGGCCATCAGGAGGCTATGGAATATGCTGACATGGTGACATGTATGGTTTAATTTTTGGTATGTCAGTTTTAGATACTTATTACCTTACGCATATTAGCCTATGTTTGGTTATGATAGGATTTGTATTGGTTTTCTGAGTGTCTGACGAAAACACTGTTCGTTATGGGAACTTCCCATTCTTTTTTGTCCGAAGGATGTGTATCGTGCATTGGAGTTTCTTCTTCGATGAGAAGAGACAAATCGAGAGTACTGGTGCCTAACGGGTACTCTTTACACAAGAATAGAGCCTGTTGTTTGAAGTTACGGTTAGGGAGTACGGAGTTTTGACATGCAAGCATCGCTACTGCTGTCTGTAGAGTTTGATGTAATCTTTAGAAAGATTAGCTCTCGGAGTAGCGTGCATACATCAATTTCAAACGTAGGGTGGTCAGTTTGGTACTAGCTATGGTTGTGAGATGTTTGAACTGAAGTATTACTTCAAGAGCTGGTAGAATAGGGTTATGTGCATCCAAGTTTATTGCCTTGGAGCACATCGGCCCTCTTGTTAAATAGAGGATGGATGCTTACAACTATGTAATGGTTGCTAGAAGTTGATTAAGTTAACGGGAAAAGATTGAGTATCCAACCCAAGGAGTGATTATCTGTTCGATCAACTTAATGGGTCAAGTGTGTACTCAAGTTGAATCGAAAGTCTGGATATTATTATTTGTCGCTAAGGGAAAGTTATATTCCCAAAACGGCATCCAACGCACGATATGGGAATTATGAGTTCATCGTTATGCCGCTTATGCTGACAAATGTGCCATTTGTGTTATGGATTTGAGGTATAGGGCGTTCAGTGAGTACCTGAAACAGTTTGTGATAACCTTTATCGACGACATACTGGTATACTTTTGGTATGAGGGTGATCATTCCAAGAATCTAGATTCGGTATTGGAGATGTTAAGGATAAATCAGTTGTATGCCGAATCCTCCAAGTGCGAGCTTTGTGGTTACCCTCAGTAGCGTATCTTGGTCGTCTTGAGTGGAGAAAGTTTCGTGGTGGACCCGTCAAAGATATTTGTGATACGTGAGTTGCTTGTGTTATCTGCGTTGGCAAAAAGTCTGAAGTTTATAAGACTGGTCGGCTAGTACAAATGCTTCATAGAGAACCTCTAGAGGATAACATTACCCCTCACGACTTTGGCGAAGAAAGATCAAAAGTTTGTGTGGTCGCTGGAGTGCGCGCAAGCTTTCGAAGAGCTGAAAAGTCGGTTGACCTCGGAAACTATTCTATGTTCACCGAGTAGGACCGAAGAAGTTGAGATTTACAGCGATGCTTGGGGCAGTGACTTGTATGGTGTTCTGCTCCAGCGTGGGAGTGTAATAACATATAGCTCGTGTTAATTGGAGGTACGCTAGATGATTTATCAGGTCCATGACTTAGTGTTAGCGGCCGTAATATTCGCCCTGAAGCTATAAAGGCGCTACCTAAATGGTGGGAAGGTCGGTATTTAAATCGATCTCAGGAGCCTGAAGTACTTTTTGGATAAAAAGGATTTAAACTTGTGGCAGCGAAGGTGTACGGATTTATTGGGGGACAACACCTTCGACCTACATTTTGGAACAAGTTTTGGAGATATTGGAAATCTCTTGCGTGATCAAGCAGATCACAGATGATGCTTTTGATATGACAAATCCCCAATATGGTTTTGAAGACAGACTATTGTGGAAGGAAAGTCGTCTGTGCGCCCCAAGTGTGGAGACTCAGCGGCAAGAATTGATGTACGAGGCTCATTATATAAGGTACTCAATTCACCCGAAGTGCACAAAATGTTTAGAGGTTTGAAGAAGTTATTCTGATGGCCCAGATAAAAAAAGTATGATCCGGTGTAAATGTTAGCCAAACTCTACATGGATACATTGTTCGGTTGTATGGTGCACCCCGCAGTATTGTAAGTGACTGAGATGAACGCTTCACGTCTAGCGATACCAGGCTGGTGCATAAATTGTTGGGAACTAAGCTAAGCTTCAGTACGGTCTTCCATTCACAGACGAGTGTGTAGACCGAATGGGCCAGAAAACGATGGAGGACATACTTCACATGTACGTCTTGGATTATTGAAGACAGTGGAAAGATCACATGTACATAGTGGAGTTTACGAATAACAACTGCTACCATGCGAGTAAACAAATGGCGCATGTCGAGACCTTGTATGGGAGAAAAAGGTCACACGCCGTCGTCTTTGTTGGAGACGGGTGAGTCGATGCTGTACAAACGACAGACAGTGGAAGATGCCACTTCAACGGTACATATAATTCAGGAATGGTTGCAGATCGATCACGATAGGCAGAAAGAATACTATAACGCCAAAGAATAGGAACGTGGAGTTCGCTGTTGCCGATTGAGCATAGTTGAAAATCAAGCCGTTCAATGGTGTCTCGCGAGCTCGATGCCTGAGGAGGCTGAGTACGAAGTACCTTGGACCGTTTGAGCTCCTGGAGCGGAGTGGTGAAGCAGGGTATTGACTAAAGTTATTAGTAAACTTTAGTGGGCTACATGATGTGTTCCACATATCGGGGTTATGGAAGGCGGTGCTAGAGCCTTTATATGTTGTTGCGGCTGGTCATGTGCTGTTTGATTGTGGGATGACAACGAAGGTCAAGCCCGTATGTATTGAAGACTTTGAAGTCACACGACGCCGCAATAAGAAGTTTCTGAATGGTTAAAGTCCGTTTAAATAATTGCGGTCGTGAAGATCTTTCATGGGATCGAGAGCAGATTATGTTGGAGGAATACCCTGAGTTATTTCGGTTAGGTAAACCTTTGGTTGTGTATCTTTACATAATTTCGTGGACGAAATTCTTTAAGGGGGAGATTTGTAACGACCCGAAAATTGAAAACGAGCCGGTCGTGTCCTAAGGAATTTTTGGTGCCTTTATAGGGCTACACGGCCTGGGACACGGGCGTGTCTATGGCCGTGTCCTTCTGTGTTGGATGGGCTGTGTCTACGAAAGGACATGGCAGAAAACATGGTTTTGAATAGTAGTGATATGGGCGTGTCAGGGGTGACACGAGCGTGTACTCACCTGTGTCACCACCCGTGTTATTCTCGGGTTGAAACCCAGGGTATGTTGTCAGGAGTGCACGACCGGGTTACACGGGCGTGTACTGTATGACACGGGCATGTCAGATTTGGCACGGGTGTGTGGCCACCCGTGTCCACCAAGGGACGTGTCGGTTGGCGTGACGGTTATGCGTGACACGCCCCTGGTCACGGGCGTGTCGATGACCCGACACGGGTGTGTCAGGTTGAGACACGGGCGTGTCTCGACCCGTGCCCTGCTCTGGATCGACGACTTCATGTGCAAGCGAGCACACGGCCGTGTGCAAAGCCGTGTTCGACTTATTTTAGTGACTTTTTGGCTGGATCCGAGCCGTTCATTTTCTTTAAATCAGATCTGAGGGCTTAGGATTAATCCTCCTTCCTTAAGGCCGGGAGTGGGAGTTAAACTCCTCATTTTCTTTTGGCCTTTCTATTTATTAAGTCTTAGAGAGAGGATAAAGCAAGGAAAAAGGGGGAGGAGGATCCCAGCCGCCGGCGGAGCATTGGAGCATCGAATCGAAAACCGAGACAGGATCCGCGGAGGCATTCTTGTTACGAAGCTTTCCATCTGGCTAGTTTCTCATGGCGCCAAAATGGACTTCAAGGGTAACAAATCTCTACTTGGACATGTGAAGTCCTCTTTCTTTCTGCATGGGAAACCCGCTCCCGCGAGTGTGTGGTGAGTGCGTGGTGTTTCTTGGGGTAGATATGTGAAGTCCCCTTATTTAGAGTCTGAAATCAAAGTACGGGCATAGGCATTGTGTGTGAAGCCTACCCGGACAAGTGTGTCTGGATCGGTGATGTTGCATTGTGCATTGATTGTCGGAGAAGACTCCGTATTGTGTTGTTCTTTGGGTTTTCTATACGGTAGATTACAACAGGGAGCCTTGGGGTTTAACTCTAAGGTGCACCTAGAAAACTGGGCAGAAACACATTCCTACCAACTAGGTGGCCTGGGGCCAACCTTGTATAATTGGGATTGTATGTGCGAGGTCTGTCTCCAGGAGACATGTAGGGTCTTTCTTTGGAAAATGGTGAGCCCATGGGCTTCAGAATTATAAGGCCAGAGAGACGAATAGGAAAGGCAAAACCGACCCGCGCCCTGCAGGTTTGGCCATGAGTACTACGGTATTCGGAGACGGTAGGGCAACTTGAGCAACGGGAAATGGTGGAGCTGTACCTGTATTATGTGGACTATGATATAAGAGTAGCGGAAATTGGCTCTCGTCGGTGGCATAATGAGAGTCTCAGGACAGGGGCCATAAAGACTGAAATGCTCAAAGTAATCTGTCAAGTCAAGGACCTCTAAACAGAGGCGGTATCCGGGAAGTCCGGTACACCGTCAATGTGCCCTTAGTGCACGGGGTGTGTGGCCGTGTGAGACTCCACCTGTGGTTAACTGTGCTAGGTTGTACTTTCACTAAGATTTTTAGATAGTGGTGAAGCCACGGAATTGACCAGATTCACCAAGAATTTGCCCTGAGTGCACGGGGTGTTGGGCCGAGCGAGCCTACACCTATGGCGAAATATACTTATGCACTTATTGTTTAGCTGTGCTAATGTAATGCAGGGAAGGAGCACCGCCGTCCCGAATAAGGGGCAGGGTCGTTATAATTTGGTCATCTTTAGCTGATCGTTGCTTTGTTTGCCACCGTACGGTGGAATGTTTCTTGCAGGTGCGACGGATTCAAGTACCAAATAGTGGGTTGAAGCCCAATCTGTTGTGCTGGCCCTCGAAGGCCAAAGTGAACTGTTGTTTTATTTCTATCATGTGTGGCCGGCCTGCGAGCCGATGTTTGTAAAACACCATGTTGTTAAGTGAATATTTGTAAGGCCATAAGGCCAAGTACTTTTGTGTATTTTGGTATTTCATTCCTTTTGTTGTTGGTGGACATTCATGATAAATGTTATATGTTATTAGGTTCTTTCAACAACTTAAAAAGCTTCCGCTAGTTTCTCTGTGTAGGACGTTTGTGTTTGGGAGAATGGTTTCATTCTATAACCCTTCAGTCTGTCTGTAGTATATGGCGTCGGGCCCCGGCCGGACCTATAGCTATATACCATGCGACGGATAGGGGTGTCACACGACGTCTTCCAAGTATTTGTGTTAAGGAAGGCGGTGCGGGATCCCGATTCTATGTTGGAGGTCGATAGTATGTCGGTTGATAGTGGCCTATCTACCAAGGTGACGTCAATTTGCATCATCGATAGCGATATACGATAGTTGCGGAGAAAGACAATCAAGTTGGTGAGAGTCTATTTGGATAATTATGGCCGCGAGGAGCTCTCTTGGGAGCCAGAAGAGGTCATGCACGAGGAGTACCCCGATCTATTTTACTCAGGTATGGCAAATTTCATTCTGTTATTAGTATTTTAAATTTCAGGATGAAATTTCTTTAAGGAGGAGAGAATTGTAATGCCCTAAAAATCTAATCGAAATAACGTTGGCACGCGCATAGGGGTATCGGCCTGTGGTTAGCAGTTTGGTCTGCGAATAACAAATCCGGGTTAGGGTTTTCATATAAAACCTCAAATCCCCCCTTCTAAACCTAACAGCCACCCCCCTCTCTCTCTCTCTCCCGATCTCTCTCTTTCTCCCTCTCTCCCGATTCCCTCTATGTCGGCATACAGGAAGGAGGAGTCGAGTGCCCGATCCTCTTCCCCTCCCCCGTCGCCGGCCAAAAGGAGGAAGAAGCCTCTCTCCCGATCCCTCCTCCTTTCTTACCACTCTCTCTCTCTACGCCCCTAGGAAGGAGGGAGCACTATTCTGGCCGCCGCCTGTAAGGAGAAGCCCACCTCCATCTTTCTCTCCCCTAGACGACTGGAAGGAGGATCCGAGCCCTACATCTCCCTCTCCCCCTCCTCCTCACCGAGCCGAGGAAGGCCTACCTTCCTCCTCTCCTCTTGGCCGACCAAGAGGGGTAGGGTTTGGGCTTGGATACTTTGAGAGAGGCCAACCGGTGGTGTCAAAAGAAGAACATCCCCTTCAGAGCTCAAACCGGAGTGTGGACAGCCTCTATGAGAGTTGTTCGTGAGTCTGTGACCAAGCCATGCCTCTAAAATGCGCGTCAAGGGTAACAACTTTTCTTCTTGGGAAGGTGAAGCCCTTAATTAGCATATTTGCATGGAATTCCCTCTCCACCGATGGGTGGGGGAAGGGTGCTCTCCGACGGGTCGATGTTTATATCCCCGCTATTAATTGCATTAGCATCCGGAAGCATGAGTACGGTTCAGGCATGCTGTGTGAAGTCCATCCGGATATGTTGGTCTGGATTGGTGATGTTAAGGGGTTCCCGAAGAAGACTCTGGGGAAGTTGTATGTTTGGAATTTGGGGGTCTGCATGGAGCTGTAGTGATTACTAGAGGTATGCTCCAAAAAAACACCCTAATGTTTGCACGGGGTCGTTGGATCATCGACATTAACTCCCGGGGAGTTTTGTCATGTGTGTACGAAGCCTGTCTCTCGGAGACCGTAGGGCTAGTGTGTGGAGTTGTACGCCTTGATTACCTAACTCAGGTGGCCGCGAGTTCCACCCTTGTTACATAACAATCGGTTATGTAGGCGATAATAGACAAGGGGAGGTTGACCCGTGTCGTGCATGTTGGGTACAATGATTTGAGCAACGGGCTTGACTGAACTGTACCTGCACTATGTGGTGTAGTGCGACTACCTAAGGAAACTGATGGGTTGCTATAGGCATAGGAGAGAGCCGAGGACCTTGAGTCACAACTTGCGAATGCTCAATGTATTGTCATCGAGTCCAGGACGGAGGTTGGTGGTGGGATCCAGGGAAGTCTGGTACACCGATAAGGTGCCCAGAGTGAACAATACATTGGGCCGGTTGCGCCAACATTTTTGGTGTTTGGTGCTTGAATGACACATTCTAGCTTTTTGTGATAATGTTAATCTGCTTATAGGGAAGAAGCACAGACACCCCGAGAAAGGAGTGGGGTCATTACAATTTGGTCAACTCTTGCTGACTATTGCTTTGTTTGCCACCGCTTGGTGGAATGTTTGCGTGCAGGTGCTGTAGATCCAAGCGGGAAATAGCGGGCTGAAGCCCTTCTTGCTGAGCTAGCCCTCGAAGGCCCAATTGTTTGTTTAGTTGTTTTTCATGTGTTGTCGACCTGCATGCTGATGTTTGAAATCCATTTTATTTGGTGAAACGCTATTGTTGTAAGGCCTTAAGGCCAAATTTGTGGTTGTTGTATTTCATTCCTAGTGTCGTGGTTAGTGGACATTCGCCTTTGGGCGTGGTTTTTATTTAACTGATTTTATTCTTCCGCTAAAATGAAAATCTGTGTTAGGATGCGTTATCAAAATTTTAAGGATTTATTGTTTCATTTAGTAACTCATCCATCTGTCCGTTTCATATGACGTGGGGCCCCAGCCGGACCTTCTGTTATATTATTCGTGACGGATGGGGGTGTTACATCAAGATCGGAGGATCTAGCGGGGCTCTAAGATCCTTCCTTGTGAGGAGGTGAAGAGCCGGCTCGAAGACCTTTCTTGGAGGGAAAGGGAGAGTGCCAACCAGCGTGTGGAGCGGATCGGTATAGAAACCAAAAGAATTTTTCTCCTCACCGCTTTCGATCTCCAGCGTCGTCGAGATCACAGTTTTGTAATCATCTAGAACAATTGACATTCTAATTCAGGCAATGAAACTCCTGTTTCTGTGTTGATTAATTTTGTGATTATTCTGTTTTGTTAAGTGAGTTCTTGTGTTGTGGGGCTTGCACAAGCGTAACTGCCTAGGAAAATGAGTTACGAGACTTACCGCCACGCATTAGCTATCAAACGCCCCGCAGTAGCTTCCAAAACCCGATTTTCTGGATCATAATATTTTGAATTGCAATAAACACGAGAAACCTTATTCCCCCCCCCCCTCTAAGGTTGGCGACGAGATCCAACAGGCTCTGCCAAGAATGCCTTTGTTCAAAAGTTTTTTAGAGAAGGTCAACAAACTCATCCTTACGGATCACATCGCCAATTTAACCCCATGATATAAATCTTCCATCACTTTAGGTAATCCCATCCGTCTAGAAAGCTGATCACATTTCCAACTTGGTGTCTACTTGCTAAAAAGAATTTGGGACTTTGCCGCATTCAGCCGCTGACCCGTCTAGCGACAATAATCCTCTAGAATGCTCAAACATGCATTGACAACATCATGAGTAGCCTCAACAAACATAAGAATGTCGTCCGCATATAATAAATGGGAGACGCACGACCCACTGTTAGAGATCAAAATACTCAAATGATAGCCACATTGCTGAAAAGCATGAGAGAGGAGCTCCGAGCATATAATGAAAAGACACGGGGAGTGCGGACATCCTTGATGGAAGCCACACGAGGCCTAAATCCATCTAGTTTGCTTACCATTTAAGAGCAGAGAAAACCATGGTGAATGAACACATTGAGAGATCCACGAAACAAAGAGGGGAGGGAAGCCAAGTAAAGACATAATTTTACTGAGCTTTGCCCAGCTCATCTTATCAGAAGCTTGCTCCATATCAACTTTAAGAGCCATAAAACTGGGCTTGGATGACGAATTCTTGAAAAGGTTGATAGTTTCCTAGGCATGAAAGCATTGATGTGAAATAGAGCGGGAGAATGGCAAATTGCCAAGTGGGCTGGGACCACAAGTGCACCTTGCTCCTCCGAGACAATGCTAGGGAGGAGGCCCTTTAGATGACCCATAAGATTCTTTGCTGCCACTATGTAAATCAATTGATACAAACTAATAGGCTGGAACTTGTCGGGCCGAGCAACATTCTGAACCTTGGTAATTAAAAAAATCAAAATCTCTTTCTAAGACGACGACATAATGTCAGTAGGATAAAATTCGTGTAACGATCTATAAAAATCATTCTTAATAATTAACCAGTATTTTTTAAGAAAGGAAGAGGGGATACAATCAATCCTAGGAGAGACATTAGCCTTCATGAATACAATCATCAACCATATTTCATCTTCTAAAATAACCCTAGTAAGTTCTAAAGAGCTTGAGTCCTCAATAATAGCAGCAATAGGAGAGCAACAACTTCCCCTTCAAGTAATTTTTTCAGCCCACCAAGTTCCCGCAACTTATTCTTTCTCCAAAAGTATAAAGAGCGCAAAGTGTGATGGCATTTCCATGCAAAAATGCTCTCCCCAAAGTCACGTATCGCCCAACATTTAGATATTAGCCTCCATGTTGTAGGGTACAAAAGCCACACATATTAAAACCGCAGTGGTGGAGATCAGCCCAAATCCGATCGACGAAGAAGTACCTGACGCCGCACCCAACCGGATCTCTACCGGTCCTAAGTTATCGCATTTTGCATTTAATTTTATTGCATTTTATTTTATTTTGCAATTTTTGTGTTGGAAAATTTTTTTTTTGTTACACTCCTCCATGCGTCGTTTAGTATGGTTGTAATGTTATTTTTGTATTTGTTTTATTTAATTTCCCATATTATATGACACAGAGTGGAGAAAGTTAAATGCATGAAGTAATAAATGTTGAATTTTCTCAAGAAGCTCAGCAAGATAGTCTAAGCACCAAATTAATATCTTCAGAACTATCCAGATCAGCCCTTGACCAAGTGGAAACCAGGAAGTAAACTCAATCAACCAGATGTAGAGACAGAGACAAGCAGATCATGTATATATCAATATTCTTTACAGAGCAAGATATACATGACAAGACATGATTTCGCCAGTACACTAGGGAAAGCAGAAAAGAACAAGTAACCAATTCGGGCAGACAGAACACTGGAGACCGCCGAGACCGCTTGTCCGCAGAAGTCGCAGAGACCGCCCGAACTGCTGCTGAAGCTAAACTGAACAATGGAGTCCGCCGAGACCGCGAGGTCGTGCGGACGCACCATTATTCGTTGAAATACTGCTGCTGCCGAACTAGAGAACAGATCGCCTAACCGCCGAGTCTGGCGGACAGGTTATTGAACTTGGAAGATTAAAATAGAGAGAAAACTAGTAAACCGCCGAAAACAGTCCGCAAACTTCACTAAGCCTGACCGAAGTCAAAACCAAACTCCTGGCTTCACAGTACTAGCTGTGCCACCTACAAACACAACCAGTTAAGTCTGCTCAAACCGCGCGGTTTGCAAATCCGAGTCCACAACACTTAAAATGAGTTTAACTTACTGTTCACTCTGTTGCAAATGAAGTGTCGGGGGGTCCTATTTATAGGCGGGGTGAGTAGTGTGGTCACCGCCCTATGAGATAGGCAAACCGGCCCTTGATCCCAGCTAGCACCGCCAGTCCGTCGAGTCCGCATTGTCCTCATTACCAATGCCGGACTCGCGAACAGTTCGCTAACCGCAATGCGCAAGATTGCCGCCATAGCAGACCAGCTAGACAGATGCCAGTCCGCACAAGGAAGACTGCCTAGTCCGCAAGGACAAGGCCGGAAATCAGCCAAAATCTACAAGTACCAAAGCGAGATGACAGTTCGCATAGAGTAACGGACACTGCACCAGTCTGAAGCACTAGTCCTCGACCAACAGGCTTAATGCCCGGTCACAGCAAACTTAGCGGACTCTTCGAACACAGCATTAGTCCGTAGAACAAGTCCACGACCAACAGGAAGACCGCCCATTCACTGCGGACTATGCGGACACCCTGGAATTGTCACAGTGAGTGACCAAGTCCAGCAAATCGCCAACATAAGGCGCGAGCTCAGCAGACACCAAGTCAGATCACCAGCTCCAAGGCCAATCCACAAGGAATGCGGCTCACCACCGCAACTCGAGAAAAGACCATCGCTGATCTCGCGGACTCCACAATAACAGTCCGCATAGTCCGCGAAGACTGCGGACTCCAACCTTCAAACTGCCAACAGCAGCCAACTGTCAAACTCACACTCAGTCCGCGTAGTCCGCGGATTTCAACCCGCACAGCAGCCACAAGAACTCCATAGGTCGCCAACACCAGACCGCCAGTCTGCACCATTAGTCTGCGCAGTAAGTCTGCCCAAGCCGCCCGGACTGCCCGATAACCCACTTTTACTTCAAAAATTTCAACACTCCCCCTTGAAGTGAGAAGTGGTAATCAAGCCCAGCAGTCCCCATAACCGAGTAAACGACACCTTTGGCAACGGCTTCGTGAAAATATCTGTGATGTTGTCTGCACTTTGTACATGCTCCACCATCAGAGATCCCTCCAACACCTTCTCCCGAATGAAGTGGTGCTCAATCTCAATGTTCTTGCTCCGTGCATGACAAACTTGATTATTAACCAGTTTTAGGGCACTCTTATTGTCACCGCATAGCAGAGTTGGTCCGTGCACTTCTTCATAGACATCCTCTACTAATCTCCTGAGCCAGATGGCTTCCTGAGCATCCTAGGCCAAAGCCTTGTATTCCGCTTCCATAGTAGAGACAGACACTGAGTCTTCCTTCTTACTACACTAAGAAATACTCCCAGATCCACAAGAGAAGATGTTACCAGATGTTGACTTACAGTCGTCTGAATCTCCCCCGTAATCAGCATCCAAGTACCTAGAAGAACAAACTTCGTGCATTTCCTATAAAGGAGACCCATGTTATAAGTAGCCCTCACATACTTCAGAATATTCCTTGCCGCCATTAGATGAGGCTTCCTTGGTTCTGCCATATACTGACTTACTTGTCCAACTGCATAAGCAATGTCTGGCCTTATTATCGTCAAGTAGATAAGACTCCCAATCAGAGCCCGAAACACCAGAGGATCTGGTAAAATCCTTCCCTCATCTTGCCAAAGTTTGATGCCCGAATCAAATGGAGTAGAGCTACTCTTCCCATCCTGCATGCCGAATCACTGAATGATCCGTTCCACATAGCCCTTCTAGGACACGAGTATACCGCTCTCCCTCCTTTCCACCTCAAGTCCAAGGAAATGGTGGAGTTCGCCCAGATCCTTCATCTCAAATCTGATAGCTAGCTCTGCCCTGTGCCTAGCTACTTCCTCCTTGGAATTTCCCGTGATGATCATATCATCCACGTACAACAACACCAGGATAAGAAGTTTGATGTAGGCCACGGGTTTCGACACCGTAAAGGCTAAGGGATTCACACGCTCGCTTAATTATAATTACTATTATGCTCACACGAAGAATAAACACAGCCACTACGCAAGTTGCAACAATTAAGTTAATAGGATTCGGGGGGGGTTCGCTAGGCCCCTTAAGATAATATCAAGGCTATAGGCCAAGATCCTCTCAAGCGAAATGAACCCACAAGGTTCGATCGAGCGTACGTTGTACCAAAAGAGACACCACCGAAATAAAGATTCGGATAACGGGTGGTTCTCTCCCAACGAAATAAAATGAGGGCCGCCACGCCTCACGAATTCAAATGGGAATCAAATCTCAATAATAATAATTTAATAGATATTATCCACGAAAATTCTACCAATCACAAATCACACGATATGCTAAATGACCAAAGAAAAGATCTAAGAGAGAAACACACAAGAGTGGAGACGTTCGTTACCCAACCGGAATGGATGATTCCGATTTAACTCTCTTTGGATCGCTCCGTTTCGGATCCACCGAAAGCATGCCGGTTGGAGGGAAACTCCAAGTTCTTCGTTGCCTTCCGACGCCGTTGAAGTTTCACAAGATTCACCACAAGCTTTGGCCGATTCTTCTCTTGGATTAGATGATGGGGATGATTTAGATCTCACCAAAGGAATCGGTTTTTGGGGAGAGGATATATGTGGTGGTCGGGTTTTGTTGAGAGGGATGAGGACGGTTTTGCGGAGGAGAGGTGGTGGTCGGGTGGATGTTGAAAGGGGGGCTCGGGTGTGGTGATGGAGGTGGAGGCCGGCGGCTAGGGGAGGTTGCAAGTGGTCGGCCTTCTTGAAGATGAAGAGGAGGGCTCGATTTTTGGAGAGGGATTGAAGGTTATGGTTGATTATTGGAAAGGAGGAGGTGGAGGTAGAGAGGAGGCCGAAATAGGGAGAGGAAGGAGAGGGGTGGCCGACGACCAAGGAGGAGAGGGGGTAGGGGAGCCGAACTCCAAGAGGAAGAGGGAAGAGGGAAAACCAATTTAGGGTTTCAATTTTATTTCATTCATTCACTAACTCAAAATCCAATACAACATAGCCTTATATAGGCTTTACAAAGACAAGGGTTATAAGTACCCCAAATGTGGCTAAACAAAGGCCAAAATGAAATGTCAAATAATTAAAACTTTGGCTAAACATAGGCCAATTAAAAACATATTTATAAAATCTGAAATAATAATTTAAATGACGCGGCGATGGCGGTGGATGTCGCGGCAAAGTTCCAACATTAAAATGACGCGGCGATGGTGGTGGATGTCGCGGCAAATGTTTCAACATTCCGACTTGCGGCACGGTCATAAAGATCTTCAAGCTCCATATTGGCGACGAACAACGACACCAACAAGTAAATCATCATCTCAAGGCGGCGAGGGAACATCAAGTGTGAGCCGGAACCAACATCAACCGGGTCACCATAGTCATCCGGAAGGGGATCTTCTGCAGCAACATGATGCAGATCTATGACATGTACCGGGTCACCATCATCGTCCAGAGGGGGACGCTCCAAATCAACAAGCCGGGGGATGACGGTGCCATCAATCCTCCCCCGCTCAAAAATACTCATCACTGATGAGTAGTCTCGGGTATAATCGTTGAGGAAGAGGAACCTGCAAAGCAAAAGGTGGTCTTGGGGGGACCTCACAGACGCATTAGACAAATAAGAACAAAGTATTTCCACAACGTCAACCAACATACCTCCGATGGAGACCGGAGAAGAGAATGATCCAAACAAACTATCACCACCCAACCCAATAGAAAGCATAGTGGAATATGTAAACGGAGAGATAGACTTTTCTAGGGGCATAAAAACATGACGCGTAAAGTATGAAAAGTAGAAAATAGGAGCGATGCCCCAATCAATGGAAAATTCTACAAGAAATGTCATGCTACTAAATTTCCATAAGATTCGCAAATAATGGATTGGTCGGTTCATAAATATTTCTGAGGTGCCCGGAGGCATCCGTTCAGGGACGAGACAAACCAAAATCAAATCACTTATATAACGGTAGAATACTCTCCGATCCCAACAAATAATCTTAGAACTGTGTGGGGAGAATCCATGTGCAACGTGACTTGCTTTAACAGTGGGCAGTAACGGGACCAAGTCAGGTGGCACGGGTGCTAATAAAGCAGTGGTGAAATCAACGCCATACAACGTCATAGTTTTAGATTTAAACTTAAATTTTAATTTTAAAATGTCATGAATAAAAGCTAACTGAAAACACTCATCACTATATATGGAACGGGGCGCTCCTGGATTTGACATTACGTGCGGGAAACACAATTTAACATTCGCAACTACGTTCACTAACGTGTGCGTGCACGGGTCATCAAAAGACGGGGGATAAATGCGTGCGACCGGGCTTGACAAATAAGTTTGTCGAGGGGACATCACGTCATAAGGCACCATCGCCAAGGTACCACTAGTAATCCAATTCGAAACTTCAAAACACGGATTTGACTTCCAATAAAGATCATCCGGTCGCAACCCAATAAAGTCGTAAGAAAATTCAAATAGTGAATTCGCTCTTACGGAAAAATCAACCGACATGTCTTCTAAATCTTGTGGTAAATCATGTATTTCAGATTTAGTGATCGTATCATAGATCGACAACACTACAACGAGATCAGGCGTTACAAACGGTAGTGAGTTAAAATCAAATTCAAGTTTAGGCAAAGGAGTTAGCATTAGGGGATGTTCATCCGGTTCCACTTCAATATCATATTCCAAAAATTTAACTCCTTTACTAGAACAATCTTCCAACACATCAATCCGGACATCAGTTACAGTGAAAATCTCAGAAACGGGCACTTCGATACGTCTCGGACTATAAATAGCAAGCTCATGTCCTAACAGATCGTCAAATGAATCACGACTGGGTAATCTCTCAGCAGACTGTAACTCTTCTGACTCAGCTAGAATATTAATCGACTTAGGATCATCAAAAGTCTCCACAACAGTCAAAGGGGATGGCTCCAAAATTTCGTCGAAAAGGAGTGGAGAGGGTTCCTCAAATGAGAAATCCTCATCCAAGTCACTCGGGTAACCAATCTCCTCATCGTCGCTCATGTTGTTAACATTAACAACATCGTCCTCAGTGACGGGCGTACTCGTAATCGCAAGCTCAGATTCAATCACACTGATAGGAACACTCTCATAAATAGGAAGGGGTCTAGTGCCCTGGCAGGAAGAAATAAAATCATGATATGTCCTCATAAGGGAGTACGAGGGAACATGCTGGTTCGATGTAGGCAAAATCTTGGGCGGCGACTCACTCAGATAATCAGTAGACGGAGAACGACAGTATGGAGGGTAATACTCATCCGTTAATAAATTCTTCATAATCTGCCAACCGATACGTGGGTCGACGGAGGGCATTCCTAAACGTCTTTGCTCATTGAGCCAGAAAGTATGGGCTCGACCAAATAATTGCAGTCTCGCAACGGGAATCCTGTGGGGATCCACAATACGATATTGCTCAAAATAATGCTCCATGTCGTTCACCCAACATAGAAACACTCGCGGTCCACCTAGCCCATCATATGTCAGAGCAGGAATCTTAACACGCCTAGAGGTGCGCGGTGTAACTTGATTAGCCTTTAGTTGGCCAATCAACCCCTTAATCTCTTCCACTACCGGGCAATGGACTGGCTTTCTAACTTTCATGACGGAACCTAAAGATTTCATTCGGGAAACGTGAACATCGTAGGCCATTTTTTGTTTTAATTTTCAGCGGGAAAATGGGGATAGACTACTCGGATTAAGTGCACAAATACAAAGAAAAATAGTCTGGTTCTATTTAATTTTCAAAGATCGATTTGTTCCCGCTAATATTTCAAAATACTATATATATATTTTTTGATAGTCTTCCTTGCAAAAATATGGAGATTATTAATAATTTTTTTATTTTTAAATTTTGCTGAAAAAATAAAAATATAGGCCGCTATTGGCAGACCAACTATTAAATTTTAAAATAACTTAATAAAAATAATGACTGAATGAAAAATAAATTTTTTTTTGGATTTCTTATTAAAAATAAGATAGAGAATTTCAAGAATTTTTTTTTTTAGATTTTGAGGAAAAATTGAAATTTAGAATTTGAAATTTTGAATTTTGAAATTTTAAATTTTGAAATTTGAAATCTTGAAATTTGAAATTTGAAATTTGAAATTTGAAATTTGAAATTTGAAATTTGAAATTTGAAATTTGAAATTTGAAATTTGAAATTTCGAAATTTGAAATTTGAAATTTGTAATTTCGAAATTTGAAATTTGAAAATTTGAAATTTGAAATTCGAAATTTGAAATCTGAAATTTGAAATTTAAAATTTGAAATTTGAAATTTAAGATTTGAAATTTGAAATTCGAAATTTGAAAATTCGAAATTTGAAATTTGAAATTTTGAAATTTGAAATTCGAAATTTGAAATCTGAAATTTGAAATTTAAAATTTGAAATTTGAAATTCGAATTTTGAATTTTAAATTTTGAAATTTAAAATTTTGAAATTTTGAAATTTGAAATTTGAATTTTGAATTTTGAATTTTGAAATTTGAATTTTGAAATTTGAAATTCGAATTTCGAAATTTGAATTTTAAATTTTGAAATTTGAAATTTTGAAAGTTGAAATTTATATTTTCTTTAGCCTACATAAAAATAGAAGGATGGTGCCGATTAGAAAATCGACAATAACCTCCCTCTGATACCAAATTAATGTAGGCCACGGGTTTTGACACCGTAACGGCTAAGGGATTCACACGCTCGCTTAATTATAATTACTATTACGCTCACACGAAGAATAAACACAGCCACTACGCAAGTTGCAACAATTAAGTTGATAGGATTCGGGGGGGGGGGTCGCTAGGCCCCTTAAGATAATATCAAGGCTATAGGCCAAGATCCTCTCAAGCGAAATGAACCCACACGGTTCGATCGAGCGTAAATTGTACCAAAAGAGACACCACCGAAATAAAGATTCGGATAACGGGTGGTTCTCTCCCAACGAAATAAAATGAGGGCCGCCACACCTCACGAATTCAAATGGGAATCAAATATCAATAACAATAATTTAATAGATATTATCCACGAAAATTCTACCAATCACAAATCACACGATATGCTAAATGCCCAAAGAAAAGATCTAAGAGAGAAACACACAAGAGCGGAGACGTTCGTTACCCAACCGGAATGGATGATTCCGATTTAACTATCTTTGGATCGCTCCGTTCCGGATACACCGAAAGCGTGCCGGTTGGAGGGAAACTCCAAGTTCTTCGTTGCTTTCCGACGCCGTTGAAGTTTCACAAGATTCACCACAAGCTTTGGCCGATTCTTCTCTTGGATTAGAAGATGGGGCTGATTTGGATCTCACCAAAGGAATCGGTTTTTGGGGAGAGTATATATGTGATGGTCGGGTTTTGTTGAGAGGGATGAGGACGGTTTTGCGGAGGAGAGGTGGTGGTCGGGTTGATGTTGAAAGGGGGGCTCGGGTGTGGTGATGGAGGTGGAGGCCGGCGGCTAGGGGAGGTTGCAAGTGGTCGGCCTTCTTGAAGATGAAGAGGAGGGCTCGGTTTTTGGAGAGGGATTGAAGGTTATGGTTGATTATTGGAAAGGAGGAGGTGGAGGTAGAGAGGAGGCCGAAATAGGGAGAGGAAGGAGAGGGGTGGCCGACGGCCAAGGAGGAGAGGGGGTAGGGGAGCCGAACTCCAAGAGGAAGAGGGAAAACCAATTTAGGGTTTCAATTTTATTTCATTCATTCACTAACTCAAAATCCAATACAACATAGCCTTATATAGGCTTTACAAAGACAAGGGTTATAAGTACCCCAAATGTGGCTAAACAAAGGCCAAAATGAAATGTCAAATAATTAAAACTTTGGCTAAACATAGGCCAATTAAAAACATATTTATAAAATCTGAAATAATAATTTAAATGACGCGGCGATGGCGGTGGATGTCGCGGCAAAGTTCCAACATTAAAATGACGCGGCGATGGCGGTGGATGTCGCGGCAAAGTTTCAACATTCTAACTTGCGGCACGGTCATAAAGATCTTCATGCTCCATATGGCGACGATCAACGACACCAACAAGTAAATCATCATCTCAAGGCGGCGAGGGAACATCAAGTGTGAGCCGGCACCAACATCAACCGGGTCACCATAGTCATCCGGAAGGGGATCTTCTGCAGCAACATGACGCGGATCTATGACATGTACCGGGTCACCATCATCGTCCAGAGGGGAACGCTCCAAATCAACAAGCCGGGGGATGACGGCGCCATCAAAGTTCCCCCTTCTTCTTGACGAACAGGCTCGAGTCTTAATTTGAAGCCAAATATTCGCAGAACTGGAGCTATTCTACAATCTTCTCATACCAGGCTCGAGGAGCCTTCTTCAAGCCATAAAGAGTCTTCCGGAGCTTGCAGACGTAGTCCAGATGTTCTTCAAATATGTAACCGAGTGGCTGATCCATGAAGATGTCATTGTCGATCTCCCCGTAAATAAAAGCATTCTTTACGTCCAACTGCTACATCTTCCTACCTTGGTAAGCAGCCAAGGCGATCACCACCCGAACCGAAGTTATCTTTGCAACTGGACTAAACGTCTCCTCATAGTCCTCTCCATACTGCTGTGAGAATCCTCAAGAAATAAGGTAAGCCTTGTACCTTTTAATGCTCCCATCAGCCTTCTTCTTCAACTTGTACACCCACTTGCAAGTCACTGGAGTAATGTCATCAACCCTGGGCACAAGGTCCCAGGTTTCATTCTTCTTGAGAGAAGCCATCTCCTATCCCATGGCATCTTCCCACTCCTTGACTCCAGTGGCCTCATTAAAGCTTGAAGGTTCTTGCTCATCAAGAGGACTTGCAAAGAAACATGAGACATAGCTCACTGCATTCCATTCACAGTAGCGAGCTGGAGGCTTGATAACCCTCTTTGATCTCCAAAGAGGCTGCTCCTTGCTCACCACCACCGTTTCTTCTTTAGGCTCAGTTCTATTCCCGGGCGCACTTGGAGCATCTCTCCCCCTGCTTCCCAACCCAGAAGCTTTTGCCGCAGAGTTTGAAGCAACAGGAGTTGCTGGTGAAACATCAAGCTCCTCTTAAAGAACTTCAATAACCACCTGCTCTTCATCAACCTTGCTCTCTGGTAACTCAACCGAGCTTTCTCCATATGACGTCAGTTCATCAAAGACCACGTCTCTTGATACACATAACTTCTTCATCGCAGGATCCTTGCACTTCCATCCCTTCTTCTGCTCATCATAGCCTACAAAGACAAGCTTCCTTGCCTTTGCATCAAGCATTGTCCTTAAGACATTCGGGATATGCACATAGAAATTTGAACCAAACACCTGAAGGTGTTCCACACTTGGCTTCTCCTTAAACATCATATCGACAGGAGGCTTCATGTTGATCGGGCTGAGAGGCATCCGATTGATGATATAAGCTGCACAAGATATTCTCTCCTCCCAAAATGACCTTGGGATACTCTTGGCATGAATCCAGCATTTGCAGGTCTCCGTCAAATGACAGATCTTCCTCTCTGCAATTCCATTTTGTTGAGGAGTGCGAGCACAAGTAAGCTCTCTCTGAATCCCGTGCTTCCTGCAAAAATTAGAAAAATTGGAGGAGAGAAATTCTCCACCATTGTCAGTTTTAAACTTCTTGATCCGCAGGTTAAGCCGGCCCTCTACCAGCTCCTTGAACTCCACAAACAATTTGAAGGCTTCAGACTTCTCCTTTAAAAAATATACCCAAGTATACCTTGAGTAGTCATAAATAAACATAAGCATGTACCATCTGCCACCAAGACTAGCAGTTGCGGTTGGTCCCATCAAGTCACCATGGATACACTCAAGTGGTTTTTTGCTCCTTGTTTGAGATTTATCAAACAGAAGACGATGAGCCTTGCCGAACTGATAACCTGCACAAACGTGACTATCGCCAAAGGATGACATCTTAGGCAAGCCTTTCACAAGGCTCCTGCTTGTCATAGCTTTCATCTTATCCATCCCTACATTCCCCAACCTATCATGCAAAATGACAGCGCTATCGTTTGCCCTCATCTGATCCACATAGGAGCTTATTGTAAGAACAAACAAGTCCTTTACTCTCCTTCCAACATGAGCAACATCAGCTTTAACCACTGATATGTTGCGAAGAAACTTCACTTCTGTTTTATCAAACAGAACCTGATATCCAGCATCTACTACGTTGGTTACTGAGAAGAGATTCTTCTTCATGCCCGCTACATGATAAACACTCCTTAATGTGAGTGGACCCTGATCACTACCCACAGACACTACACCCTCCTTCTCTACAGTATGAACAATATTATTAGTAGTAATGATGGCTTCGTTACCTGAGTAAGTTTGTAGTAAGGAGAACTTCGACTTATCTCCGGTGAGCTGATGACCACACCAAGAGTCCATGATCCAGTCGTCTTCAAAGTTGATGGCTGATAAGGCACGAACACAAGTTCCCGTCATGAAGTCTCCACCCCAGCCAGCTTCCTCAGTACTAGAGCAAGATTCCTCCTTGCCTGCAGCATGCCCAGGCTATAGCTTGACCTTATAGTAACGCTTGAAGTGACCCGGCTGATGAAACCTGTAGCACTTCAAATTCTTCTTTCAATCCTTCTTAGGAGCAGAGATCCTCTCTTGATGATTAGAGGTTGAAGGCATATCTTTAGTCACGGTCTTCTTCTTCTTCCCTTCCCATCTCTTCTTCTTCTTCCAAGTAACAGAGCTTCACTTCCACCATCATAAATAGTAACTCCAGCCATCTGTCTGGCCAAACTTTCCTATGAAGCAAGAAGGTTCTCAAGTTCCAGCAAAGATGGCTGAGTTGCCCAGCTTTAACTGAAGTAACAAAGGCCACATACTCCTTCCGCAAGCCGCGGATTATGTGCCTTTTTAGCTTAGCCTCAGAGATAGGCTCATCAGAATCAAGCGTTGATAGCTCAACACACGAGCTCTTCATTTTCAAGAAGTATTTTGAGATGGAGAGGTCTCCTTGAGTTGCTTTAGCCAACTCATTCTACAGGAACTGTAGCCTAGCTACATTCTTCCTATTGAACAACCCATCAAGGGAATTCCAAATTTCAATAGCAGATTCACATCCAATGATGTGATCAAACAGCTCTGGTGAGATAGCCCGTTTGAGAGCAAACTCTACCTTTGCATTAGTCTTCCTCCAAACTCTCACCTGCTCAGCAGTTCCAAACTCAACTGTAATTTCCACCTAGTCATCACCACTGATGACCTCCCACAGCTCCTCACCCAAAAGATAACTTTTCATGCATGACTTCCACTTCTTGAAGTTAGTCGGCGTCAAAAGCTCAATTCCCAGACCCCTTGCAAAACCTCCGTCCATTGCAGAAAATCTGATTAAGTTCCCATAAGCACAAAGAACAATTAAATGTTGATCACCACTAAATCAAACGTTTATCACCACTCAAGCAACTGAACCTTCGTCTGATTCCATGTTGAATTTTCTCAAGAAGCTCAGCAAGATAGTCTAAATACCAAATTAATATCTTAAGAACTATCCAGATCACAACTTGACCAAGTGGAAACCAGGAAGTAAACTCAATCAACTAGATGTAGAGATAGAGACAAGCAGATCATGTATATATCAATCGTCTTTACAGAGCGAGGTATACATTGCGAGACATGATTTTGCTAGTACACTAGGGAAAGCAGGAAAATACAAGTAAACATTTCATGCGGACAGAACACTGGAGACCGCCGAGACTGCCTATCTGCAAAAGTTGCAGAGACTGACCGAACTGCTGCTGAAGCCAAACTAAACAATGGAATCCGCCGAGACCGCGAGGTCATGCGAACACATCGTTATTCACTAAACTACTGCTGTTGCCGAACTGTAGAACAGATCGCCTAACCGCCGAGTCCGGTGGACAGGTTATTGAACTTGGAAGATTGAAAAAGAGAGAAAATTGGTAAACCGTCAAAAACAGTCTGCAAACTTCACTGAGCCTGACCGAAGTCAAAACCAAACACCTGGCTTAACTGTGCTAGTCGCGCCACCTGTAAACAACAACCAGTTAAGTCTGCGCAAACCACGCGGATAGGAAAACTGAATCCGGAGCACTTAAACCGAGTTCAACTTACTGTTCACTCTGTTACAAATGAAGTTCCGAGGGGTCCTATTTATAAGCAGGATGAGGAGTGTGGTCACCACCCTATGAGATAGGCTAACCGCCACTTGATCCTAGCTAGCACAGTCAGTCCGCCCAGTCCGCATTGTCCGCATTACCAATGTCGGACTCGCGAACAGTCCGCTAACTGCCAAGCACAAGATCATCGCCATAGCAGACCAGCTAGCCAGAGGCCAGTCCACACAAGGCAGTCCGCCCAGTCCGCAAGGATAAGGCCGGACATCAGCCAAAACCGTCAAGTACCAAGGCAAGATTATAGTCCGCACAGAGTATCGGACACTACACCAGTCCGAAGCACAAGTCCACGACCAACAAGCTGACCGCCAGGTCACAGCGGACTTAGCAGACTCTTCGAACATAGCATCAGTCCGCAGCACAAGTCCACGACCAACAGGCAGACCGCCCGGTCATAGCGGACTATACAGACACCCTAGACTTGTCACAGTGAGTGACCAAGTCCAACAACTCACAAACATAAGGCGTGAGCTCAGCAGACACCAAGTCAAATCGCTAGCTCCAAGGCCAGTCCTCAAGGAATACGGCTCACCACCGCAATTCGAGACAAGACCATCATCGATCTCGCGGACTCCATAAAACAGTCCGCGAAGACCGCAGACTACAACCTGCAAACCGCCAACAGCAGCTAACTGCCGAACTCACACTCAGTTCGCGCAGTCTGTAGATTTCAACCTGCACATCAGCCACCAAAACTCCACAGTTCGCCAACACCAGACCGCCAGTCTGCACCATAATTTGGCGCGGTCAGTCCGCCCAGGCTGCCCGGACTGCCCGATCACCCACTTTTACTTCACAAATTTCAACAATAACTGGCTCATCCAATCGGTTTTTCCAAAGCTGCATGCCGCAGGAAGCTCTCCGGGTCTACTCACCCGATATTGGCAGAAACTCGCAGTTTAGGGCTCAGCCGCACGACCCGCACCTTCCCGGACGTTGGCACTACACTAGGAGAAACTCCTGCATGACTTCCACCCACAATCCAGCCACGACCGGCATCTTCCAAACCGCCAGCCTCAACGACATCCCCGATGCATTTAACGACTGGTTCTGCTACATTTTCTAGCCACGATCTCCTCTCCGACAGTTCAGGACAGCTCAACCATGGCTGCTCCTTTGAAGATTCCGACAGTTTTCTTCGATAAGTATAAATGTGATGTTACTGTTTTGATAGTTTTACTTTCAAGACAACCTAAACACCTAGAGGGGGGGGGGGGGGTGAATAGGTTCTAAAGCTTGTTAACACTTTTTTTTGGCAGAATTCAATTACAGAATTAAAACACACAACACAGTAGTCACAGAAATTTAATCATCACAGATTGCACACTGTTTTATAGTGGTTCCCCAAGGTCTGGGTACATCCACTTTCCCCCTTCACCTATCTAGCAGTATGCTAGATTCGGCCAAACTTCCTCTTTACTCAGATCCACAGATCCTACATCTCAGAACCTGAAAAGGTTCCTACAACTCAGGCTCAACAGCCCTACCTCAGCCTTATCACAAAGCCTACAACTCAGAGAAGAACCTTCTCTTACACTCAGGCAAACAGCCCTACCACTCAGAGATCAACTCTCCCACACTCATCCTTTATAACACAGGCTTACAACTCAGATCTGTATTGACAGATCCTACAGAAATTAGAAAAGAAGTTTTTAATGTCTTGCCTTTGTTGAGAGAGAAAAGAACAAGACAAATCTTGATCAGCTGATGAAATTAACTGAATCTAAGCTTTCTTCAAAGCTTCTTGAATCTGAACTTAGCTGAGTTGATTTCCAAACAGCTTCTTGAGAAACCAATGATGGCTTCCTTCTTCTTCTTCAAGAGGCTGGATCCCTCTCTATCCAACACCTTTGATGATACTTCTGAATTCTTGAAAGAACTCTACTTAGATAGATCCTGAGATCGTCTTCTTAGATCTTCTGATGAAGATCTTCTTTTGTGTATTACTCCTTCTTGATTTGATTTCTCAAATTGATTGCCAAAATTCTTAATCTCCCCCCCCCTTTTTTCTCTCTCTGAATCTGTCTATTTATAGATCTTCTTCATGGTAACCGGCTGATCCGGTTTCTAACTGACTTCTGACAAGTCTGACAACATCAGTTAACCTGTTGCAACCCAAAGCTGTCAAGTCTTCAAACAGATCCTATGCTTTAGTCTTGGACAGCAAAGTGTTGAGACAGACTGTCAGAAAGTGTCGTGACCTACTGTCTATATGTGTCAACACAAGTGACTTTGGTGTCGACACAGCCTTTGATGATGTCGACTAGTTTGCCTTTAAGTCGACACTGCTTCTTCAGAACTTCATCTTGAGAATGAGTCGACAGAGAGAATTTGTGTTGACTCAACACTTCATCTTTCTTCAGAAAATAACTTGGTCTTGACTTGGCAGTGTGTCGACACAAGTCCTGTGTGTCGACACAAGTCCTGTGTGTCGACACAGTTGTTGTAGATTCAGAACTCAGTATGTGTCGACTCTGCCTTCAGGTGTCGACATAGTTGAGGTCGACAATCTTTCTGTGAGTCGACACTGCTTCCCAGTGTCGACACAAATGTGGTCGACTATCTTTCTGTGAGTCGACACTACTTCCCAGTGTCGACACAAATGTGGTCGACTATCTTTCTGTGAGTCGACACTGCTTCCTTCAAGTGTCGACACAATTATTCTGAAGTGTCGACACAATTTCTTCAGGTGTCGACATATGGACTTAGAATAATTTCCTGTATTCTTTAATACTTCTTCACCTGCACATGTCAACTTAAAGCAACATCAAATACACCTTGATGTATATCATTAAGCTAAGTTTGGCTTCTTCAAATCAGGTACACATTTTCCAATGTACCCAACAATCTCCCCCTATTTGGAGAAGTCATAACCCTTTTAGTTAATGATATACACCATTTATAACAAATATAATATGATGATGTATGACATTACAGAAATACTTAATATAAACAAAATATTAACAATTCATCACAGAGTGAACAAGAATATATGATTCCAAACAAAATTTTGTTTATAACTTGGTAATGTTTGATTACAGATGTTTACATTGAATGATTAAACAGAACATTACAAAACACTTTTGAAAGAACTTAGAACTAAGACTGATCAGGCTCTTTTATGACAATTCCTTTGCCAGATTGGATTTGAGCCTTCACAGGAGCTTCAACAACTTCAGCTGGCTTCTTGCCTTTTAGCTCAGCTTTCTTCTGTGCTTCTTCCTTGAGCCTTTGCCTTTCAAAGTAATGAAAGAGCTTTGGAAAGTACTTGCTCGGCTCCTGAGCATCTGGTGGCAGCCTTCCCAGCTTGGCTTTTCTCCTGAACTATACTATGGCTTCCTGCCTAGCTTCATACTTTTGCCATTCCATTTCATTATACCACTTTCCTCTTTCATGTACTTTGTCCTTTACAGCCTTCCATGTAGTTAGTATAATATTTCTTGAAGTAGGGCTCCACTGCTCAAAATCTGGCTTAAGTTCAGCCTGCTCTCTAAATCTTTTCTTTGATAGTAGAGCATCTTGCTGTTCTTGCAAGTTGGCATCAGGCTTATCAACTTTTTCAATAACAACCTTGGTAACCTCCTTTGGAGGACTATACATATCCTGAACTTGCTGATCAATCATATCAAAATCAGGAGGAGGGTAAATGACTTGGGCAATCTCAGGTTGATTGCCTTCAAGTAGACCTGTTTGAATTCCGGACTCAGCCACCATAGCATCGTCATACAAAGGTGGATATCCCAATGTGGCTCGAATACTATTTGTCACCCATTTGGTGTGCTCTGAGCTAGCATGAACTAACAACCTCTCCCCCTTTATGACTTCTCTGGTAATATGATCTCTTAGATCATTCTTTTGAAATCTGATCTGGCCATCTAGATAATTTACACCTTCTTTAAAATATGGTTTCAATTTTTGTAGTTTGTCAGATATGTCCTTCTGAGATGTAGTGATGGCAGTCTTAACTGATTCAATGGCTTCTTGAAGTTTCTTATCAAACTCTTCCATCTCCTTTGCTCTTGCTTCAGTCATCCCTGCAGTAGCCTTTGTGAACTTTTCAAGAATTTCATGGTGAGAGTCAGTCAAATTATCATTCATCCTTAGCTGATTCTCCAAAACATAACCTAGCTTTAAAGCAATATCATCCACTTTAGTGAGGATAGACTGCTGTTGTTTAGCCACAAACACTACAACATTACCTCCCTTATGGAAGCAATCTGTCATTTCCTTCTTATTCATATTTACTTCAAATCTAATAGATTTAATATCTTGAGCCAAGTCAAATTGAAGGGATTTATTGCTCTCATCAACATACTTTTCAACAGCCAATCTGTGTTCATCCAACTTAACTTGCAAGTCTTTCATAAACTTGTTATAATTAAATTCAGAAGGAGATTGGAGAGGTGTAGTTTGTAGTGTCTGCTTATAGCTTTTGCTCCTTCTCTTAAAGACCATGAGCTTTTTCTTCTTAGCCAGTCTGGCTTCTTCATTCTCAGAATCAGATGAACTTTCAATTTGAACTCTGTCAGGAGAAGTAGGAGTAATATCTATCTCAGTGCCATGTTGTTTAGCCTCAACATGCACAGGCTCCCCCTCAACTACTTGCTCCTTCTCAACTCCTTGTTCTTTCTCAGCTTCTTGCTCTATCTCCATATCTAGTGCCTTCTCACTTTCTTGCTCCTCCTCTATTTTATCAGTAGCAATTTCAATATTAGGAAATAACTCATCTAGAGTGTATTCCTTCTGAGCTTGAACAGATGTTGAATCATCCAGATCTGCAATATTCAAATCTTTTGATAAATCAATTTGTTCTTCCTCTTGCAGTTGTTCAGACATTTGCACCTCCTGCACTTGTTCAGTATGTGGAATTTCCTGGGTAGGAGAATGTACTTGCTCCCCCTGTACCTGTGCAAGAGTAAAAATATTAGGAATGTCCTTGGCAGGAAAACTCACTTGCTTTCCCTTTACCTGTTCTGAAGTAGATACATTCTAGGCAGGAGAGTGAGCTTGCTCGCCCTGCATTTGGGCAGGAATGGTATCATCTTGAACAGACTCAGGCTGATCTTCAACCTGCTTTCTCACTTGCTCTTCTTGATGTTGGGCAGTGCCTAGATCATGTGCAGGGGATCTCGCAGGGGTGTCCTGCCTGTTCTCATCAGGCATATCTTTAGACAGCACCTTATCCCACCTTGAAAATAATCTTATATCCATTTTCCTCATGTGATTAATTTTTGTCCCAGGCAGTTGTTGCATAACCTCAGGGATCACTTTAGTCAGGTATAAACTCACAATTCTACCCAGATTTGGCTTCTTTATTCCTTCCTTGATCTTATCAAATACTACAGCTGACCAGTTAGTTGGTATTATAAATATAATTCTGGTCATTAGGCTGAACATATAGGCTGAAATCCTATCATGTCCACCTGGTTTGCACAAAATTACTTTCCCAACTACTTCAGACAAAAACTTTCCTTGTTGATTCATTCCTTTTCTGTTGAAAGCAGCTCCAATCTTCAGGGTTTGATCCATTCCACACTATTGGAGAGCCTCCCTTGACTTAGAAGTTGGGACCTCTTCTTCATTCTCAACTATAGGCAATTGTAGAATCTTTCTCAAACTTCTTGGTGTGATTTTCACCTTTGTCCCATGAACTGTGGATTTTATCTTGAGACCAGCTGAATCCACTGATGCAGAGGTAAAGAATTCAAGCACCTCCTTCTTCCATATCTTTGAAGGTTCAGAAACTAGAAACTCTATTCCAGATTCAGAGATTAGAGTTATAACCCTTTGAATATCTATCGGGGCATCAGCAAAGGCATTGCGTACCAACTCATATCCTTCGTTGATGTTATCTTCAACCTTTGGTTCCATTGATCAGACGAGAAAGCTGGAGACAAGAGAGAGAGAGAGAATGTCGACACAGGGTTTCAGTCTCGAAAACCTTGTAAGCGTGTCGACAGAATAAGTTCTTGACCTATTTATACCTTCTATTGAAAGAAGATCAAAAGGCAGGCAAAACAGTCTATAAGTGTCGACACAGATGGAGTGTGTCGACACAAACTTCTATTGTATTGACAGCAAGTCTGTCTACTATTTGTCGACACCAATTGTGTATATATCGACACCTGAGAGACATAGTAGAGCATCAGAAATTCTGTGTCGACTCTTAAGATAAGTGTCGACACAAAATCTATAAGTGTCGACACCACTATTCTGGTGAAGTCGACACTACATTCCTGGATGAGTCGACTATTTGATTCTTAAGTGTCGACACAAATTCTCTGTGTCGACACATATTCTCTAACTAGTCGACATGACTTTACTGAGTCGACACATTTTCACTGAATGTGTCGACACAATTTTACTTAGCCAATTTCTGTTTTTGTCAATACCACTTGATAATCTAATGCCACTTGTAAGTTTGTTGATAACCTAATCAATGGTCAGCATGCCTAATTCAATTTTAAATTTATTGAATTTTGTTTCATCTAGTGGCTTAGTAAATACATCTGCTATTTGATAATCTGTTTTAACAAATTCCAATGAGATGTCTTCTCTTTTTACATGTTCTCTAAGAAAATGATATTTAATTTCTATATGCTTAGTTCTACTATGAGAAACAGGATTATTAGCAATAGAAATTGCACTCTTAGAATCAAACAAAAGAGGTGTTCTACTTACTTGAATACCATAATCTTTAAGCTGATGCTGTATCCACAATAGCTGTGCACAGCAGCTGCCAGCAACAACATATTCTGACTCAGCTGTGGATATTGCCACACTGGTCTGCTTCTTACTACTCCATGATATCAATCTTCCTCCCAAAAATTGACATGTACCTGTTGTACTCTTTCTATCCTCTCTACAGCCTGCAAAGTCTGCATCTGAATAACCTGTTAGTAGAAAATCTCTATTCCTAGGGTACCAAAGGCCTAGATTAGGTGTGCCCTTAAGATATCTCAGAATCCTTTTGACTGCAGTATAATGAGATTCTTTAGGGAAGGCTTGGTACCTAGTACAGACACATGTAGCATACATAATATCTGGTCTACTAGCAGTGAGATATAGTAGAGAGCCAACTATCCCTCTATACAAAGATTCATCAACAGGTTTACCTGCATCATCTTTGCATATAGGCATACTTGTTCCCATAGGAGTTCTCATAGTGGAGGATGACTCCATACCATACTTCTTAATTAATTCTTTGGTGAACTTAGACTGGGATATGGACATGCCATCATCAGTCTGTCTTACTTGGAGTCCCAAGAAGAACTTAAGTTCCCCCATACTGCTCATCTCAAACTTCCCTTGCATAAGTTTGGCAAACTTTTTACAAAGGTTGTTTTCAGTAGATCCAAAGATTATGTCATCAACATAGATCTGAACTAAGATGATCTTACCTTTGGATTCCCTAAGGAATAGAATTTTGTCTATTTTTCCTCTTGAGAATTTATTCTCAATAAGGAAAGTAGACAGGGTTTCATACCAAGCCCTTGGTGCTTGCTTTAACCCATACAAAGCTTTCCTAAGCTTATAGACATAATCTGGTTTAAGAGGATCTACAAATCCTGATGGCTGCTCTACATAGACTTACTCTTTTAAATCACCATTCAGGAATGCTGATTTCACATCCATCTGGTACACTCTGAAGTCTTGAAAGGCTGCATAGGCAAGGAACATTCTAATTGCCTCCAGCCTTGCTACTGGGGCAAAGGTTTGATCAAAGTCAATCCCTTCTTCCTGCCTGTATCCTTTTGCAACCAATCTTGCTTTATTCTTCACTATTATTCCACTCTCATCCAATTTGTTCCTATAAATCCACTTTGTGCCAATTATGTTGTGGCCTCTTGGTTTAGGAACAAGCTCCCAGACATTGCACCTTCTGAATTGATTCAGCTCCTCTTGTATAGCATCAGTCCAGTGCTGGTCTTGGATGGCTTCTTCAAACTTCTTAGGCTCCACTTGAGACAGGAAACTTGAATGCAGGTTTGTGCTTTGATTTCTGCTTCTAGTCTGCACTCCCTGTCTTGGATCACCTATAATCTGATCAGCTGGATGATCTCTTAAATGTCTTGTAGCTGGAGGAAGGTTCCTTTCTGGTTGAACATCTCCAGCTCCTTCTTCATGCTGAACCTCTTGGTTTTCATCAGCATCTATTGAGTTTTGTACTCCCCCTGGATAGTAGCCTTCATTTTTCAATGCCCCATCTTCCTTTGATGCTTCAGCAATGGAGAGCTTGTCCATTCTTTTGCTTATACCTGTTGAATCATTTGATCTACAAGACAACTCATAGTTGATTAATCTTGTTTCATCAAACACAACATGTACAGATTCTTCAACAACTTGAGTAGTCAAGTTGAAGACTCTATAGGCCTTACTATTTATGCTGTACCCAACAAATATGCCATCTTGGGATTTGGCAGCAAACTTAGTAAGGTATGTCTTGCCATTGTTAAGTATATAGCATTTACAACCAAAGATCCTGAAGTAGGATAGATTTGGTTTTCTACCTTTCATAATCTCATAGGGAGTCTTTTTGTGGTTCTTGGTGATAGAAGCCCTATTGATCACATGACATGCAGTGTTAACTGCCTCAGCCCAGAAATATTCTGGAAGAGAGGTGTCACTCAATAGAGTTCTACCAGCTTCAATTAATGTTCTATTCTTTCTTTCAGCAATGCCATTTTGCTGTGGTGTTCTAGGTGAGGAGAACTCTTGGAAAATCCCAAAGTCTTCAGATAACTTTGTCATGCTTTCAGATTGAAACTCAGTACCATGGTCACTTCTGATTTTGACCACTGTACTATTCAGTTCATTCTGAATCTGCTTCACAAAATTAAGTAAGATACTTGGGGTTTCTGATTTCTGTCTCAAAAAGAACACCCATGTAAATCTAGAATAGTCATCTAAACCACAAAAGTGTAGACCTTCCTACCTAGACTATGAACTGGCATAGGACCAAAAAGATCCATATGCAAGAGGTATAAGCACATCACAGAATCCTTGTTTTCAAGGTTATGAAAGGAGGATTTTGTCTGCTTGCTCTTTTGACAAGCTGAGCATATCCCTTCCTTTATACACTTAACTTGAGGACCATTCATTACTAACTCTTTGCTAAAGAGTTGGCCAATTGTCTTGTAGTTAAGATGAGCCAATCTCTTATGCCACTTGACACAATGAGAAGCATTATCATCAGCTACAAGACAAATGGAAGAAGCCTTGCTCTTACATACAAAATTAAGACAATATACATTTCTCTTCCTATATCCAGTCAATATGATCTCTTGATCACTTGACCTTTTGATATGACATCCATCCTTAACAAATGAAATGTCATATCCTAAATCACTCAGCTGGCTTATGCTAATTAGATTATGTTTCAAACCTTTTACATAAGCCACTTGGGTGATAGTAATTAGGTTAGTAGAAATGTTACCAAACCCTTTGATGATTCCTTTTTCAGATCCACCAAAGATCACTTTAGGTCCATCTTTGACAGATGTATACTCCTTCAACAACCCCTTTGTTCCAGTCATGTGCCTGGAACAACCACTGTCCAAGTACCATATAGGGGTATGGCCACTTGGACTTTCCTGCAATACAGATTTACTTACCCTTAGAACCCAAGTAAGTCTTGGGTCCTTGGTTCAGGTTAGCATTAAAAAGCTACCATTATCTCTTCTAATAGGTAGACTATTATTCTTTCTAACACTTGTGTTATGCCAGCAGTCTAATGCAAAATGGCCTCTCTTGCCACAACACTAACATTCAAACTTATTGTATCTAGTTCTAGATACACCCTTGATAGAGGAATTTCTGTCCATTGCTGGTGCTATAGCAGCTTCACCCACTGATTTCTTATAACCATTGGGTTTATGAACATAGATAGGCCTGTTGGCATTTACACCCTTGTTTGTCAGAACATTAGTCTTAAAATGACCATGAATATCTTCATGATCATATTGGTTAGAAGGCACTTGCACCTTTCTAAACTTAATAGGGACTGAAAAGTTCAGTGGCTTGACATGAGCTTTGCCTTCCCTCTTGAATTGGGCTGCCCTGGGGTTACCTTTGAATCCTAATCCTGTCTTACCCTTTTGAGTAACAAATTCATCTATCAAGGGTAAGACAGACTTTGGCTTAGAGTAACTTGCCACTAACTCCTTTTCTATTCTTAGTCTGGCCTCCAGACTCTTCACTTGATCATTGGTATAATTGATTGTGCCCATCTGAATAATGGTTATATTCTTTAGTTTGGTAATTTCATTTAACTTCTGATCAATTACTTTTTCAAACTCAGTTGCAGCTACCTTTAGATCAGCAATTTCCTGAGCCTGAGATTTAACCAGGTTCTTGCTTTTCTTAAGGGCCTGTAACAAGTCCCCATATTTATCTATCAATTGATAGACATCTCCTTCAGATTCAGATGCATCTACGTCACTTGATGCAGATGTAGCTGATTCTGCACTTGTACTATAAACAGATTTTATTGAAGGACATAGTACCTTACTAGGACCAGACTGATTCTGGTACATGTCTTCTTCTAATCCTGCCATCAGTCCCATGCCCTGATGATCTTCTTGTTCATAGATGGAGTCTAGCAATTGCATGAACTCCTCTTCTTCGTAGCAGCATACAGTCCAATATATGCTTCAGCTTCAGATTCTGATTCTGAAGTTGATTGATCTGTTAGGCTCTTTTCCTTCTTTGCAACAAAAGATTTTTCCTTCTTGCCCTTTTGATAAGTCTTCTTCTTGTCTGATGACTCCTTTCTCTTATCAGGACAGTCAGCCACTACATGTCCAGGCCTATTGCAACAATAGCAGACAATCTTTGAAGTAGTGGCCTTGCTGGGCATTGTTCTGCTCTTCTCTTTCCTTGATGACTTTTTCTTCTAATAATAGTCATCAACTTGCTGTGATGAGGAGGGCCTAGACTTCCACTGCTTCTTCTTTAAGAATCTCTGGAATTGCCTTGTAAATGCAGCAAAATCTGCATCTGACTCACAGCTTTTTGAACCCTGATTATCTGAATTTTCAAAACTAACTTCTACAACTTCCTTAGGAGGAGATGGTGATATCCTCCTATTCTTTCTAGTGGCTTCTGCCTTGAAGGCCACTGTCTTCTCTCTATGCTCTTCTTTTGAATTCTTTTCCTCCTCCTTCCTCACCATAAGTTGCATTTCATCGGATAGCAACTTTACAAATAAGGTTGGAGGAGAAATCTCTGCCAGTTTAGCCACTTCTCTTATGGCACAGATCTTTGTGTCCCAATCCTTTATCAAGGATCTTAAGAATTTGTCATTCAAGTTCATAGGTACTGAATACTCTTCCATAGGACTTTAACTCATTCACAATTCTATAGAATTTCTTATAGCATTCAGTTATGCTATTAGTTTTTCCTTGTCTAAAACTTTCATATTCCTGGTTGAGCATAGACTTCCTATCCTGTCTTACTTCTTCAGATCCCTCCATGTAGACAATCAAGGTGTCCCACATCTCTTTAGAAGTCTTGCAGTGAATCAGATTTTGAAATATAGAATCATCTATGGCACTCACAATAATATTTTGAGCTCTCTTGTCCAAGGTTGCCAAAATGATTTCATCCTTGGTCATTTCAGAATAACTCTTTGGAGTTTGAATATTAGCATCAAGAACTGATACCTTCATTGGAATGAAGGGTCCTTCCTGAACTGTGATGTATATCCTTGGGTCAGATGCTTCCATGAACAATCTGACTCTTTCTTTCCAAATTCCAAAGATTTCCTTCCTGCAGATGGGTAACTTCATTGACCCTAACTCCTTATGATTTTCTCCAGAACCCATCTTCTTGAATCTTGATTCTACCTTTCAGATCTACCTCAGACTGTTAAGTCCTTTTTGAGGAACCTCCCTCTGATACCACTTGATAGTTTTACTTTCAAGACAACCTAAACACCTAGAGGGGGGGGGGGGTGAATAGGTTCTAAAGCTTGTTAACACTTTTTTTTGGCAGAATTCAATTACAGAATTAAAACACACAGCACAGCAGTCACAGAAATTTAATCATCACAGATTGCACACTGTTTTATAGAGGTTCCCCAAGGTCTTGGTACATCCACTTCCCCCTTCACCTATCTAGCAGTATGCTAGATTCGGCCAAACTTTCTCTTTACTCAGATCCACAGATCCTACAGCTCAGAACCTGAAAAGGTTCCTACAACTCAGGCTCAACAGCCCTACCTCAGCCTTATCACAAAGCCTACAACTCAGAGAAGAACCTTCTCCTACACTCAGGCAAACAACCCTACCACTCAGAGATCAACTCTCCTACACTCAGCCTTTATAACACAGGCTTACAACTCAGATCTGTATTGACAGATCCTACAGAAATTAGAAAAGAAGTTTTTAATGTCTTGCCTTTGTTGAGAGAGAAAAGAACAAGACAAATCTTGATCAGCTGATGAAATCAACTGAATGTGAGCTTTCTCCAAAGCTTCTTGAATCTGAACTTAGCTGAGTTGATTTCCAAACAGCTTCTTGAGAAACCAATGATGGCTTCCTTCTTCTTCTTCAAGAGGCTGGATCCCTCTCTATCCAACACCTTTAATGATACTTCTGAATTCTTGAAAGAACTCTACTTAGACAGATCCTGAGATCGTCTTCTTTGATCTTCTGATGAAGATCTTCTTTTGTGTATTACTCCTTCTTGATTTGATTTCTCAAATTGATTGCCAAAATTCTTAATCTCCCCCCTTTTTTTCTCTCTCTCTGAATCTATCTATTTATAGATATTCTTCATGGTAACTGGCTGATCAGGTTTCTAACTGACTTCTGACAAGTCTGACAACATCAGTTAACCGGTTACAACCCAAAGCTGTCAAGTCTTCAAACAGATCCTGTGCCTTAGTCTTGGACAGCAAAGTGTTGAGACAGACTGTCAGAAAGTGTCGAGACCAACTGTCTATATGTGTCGACACAAGTGACTTTGGTTTCGACACAGTCTTTGATGATGTCGACTAGTTTGCCTTTAAGTCGACACTACTTCTTCAGAACTTCATCTTGAGAATAAGTCGACACAGAGAATTTGTGTCGACTCAACACTTCATCTTTCTTCAGAAAATAACTTGGTCTTGACTTGGCAGTGTGTCGACACAAGTCCTGTGTGTCGACACAGTTGTTGTAGATTTAGAACTCAGTATGTGTCGACTCTGCCTTCAGGTGTCGACATAGTTGAGGTCGACAATCTTTCTGTGAGTCGACACTGCTTCCCAGTGTCGACACAAATGTGGTCGACTATCTTTCTGTGAGTCGACACTGCTTCTCAGTGTCGACACAAATGTGGTCGACTATCTTTCTGTGAGTGGACACTGCTTCCTTCAAGTGTCGACACAATTATTCTGAAGTGTCGACACAATTTCTTCAGGTGTCGACATATGGACTTAGAATAATTTCCTGTATTCTTTAATACTTCTTCACCTGCACATGTCAACTTAAAGCAACATCAAATACACCTTGATGTATATCATTAAGCTAAGTTAGGATTCTTCAAATCAGGTACACATTTTCCAATGTACCAAACATGTTTGCTGAAGGTTGGAGTCTTTGTCGATGTTGTCAATGGTGAGAAGGAAAATTGTTATGTTTGCTATTGTCGATTGTTAAGAAGATGAATAGCGATACTTTGTGTTGAGGCAACTGTGAAGTACTGCTATTGTTTTTGATTAGGTTGTTATCAAAGAGATTGATGGTTGCTTCCTGAGATCACAGTGTTTCCTGATTTTCTTTAGACAGATAATAGAATAGTTTTTATTTTGCGTGCTTGGTGAAATCTGTTGGAGCCTCTGCAGTGTTTGTGAGATTTCCTGGAGCCACTTGTGTGATAGTGAGTGAATTTCCTCTGTTGTGCCCGTGTGCGATAGCGGCCGGCCTCGGAGCGGGAGATCGAAGGTGACGAGTAGTTCCTCGTGGGATCTCCGTCGACTTCAAATACGGAAATACTCCTCTTTCCGTGGGTAACTTGTTTCTTCCCCCTCCTTTGCGTGTGTTTATATTCTCTTAGGATTTTAGGCTCTATCTAGATTTTTCATTTGGGTTTTGTAAGCGAACGCTACGTCGAAAACTCCAAACGGAAACTTATTTTGAGTTCAAGATTTTCGTTTTGCTACGACAAAGAGACGGAACGAAAGTTGCGAATCTTCTTTCCTCGGATTTTTCCATTCGAACTATTTTTCAAGAAAATCCATTTTGAAGCAAAATAGTTTGTTTATGCTTTACTAAAAAAAGTAAAGTTGTTTTCCTTCTTAATGTTTGTGCAAAGCCCGCACAATTTTTTTTGCCAAAATTCATCGCTTGCATTTAGTGTTTTCTGGAAAAAGATGACAGACCCGCAAACCCTACGCGTCGTCCTGCATCACGCAACCATCTTGTCCTCACAGAAGGGGTTTTGCCCCCAGAAGGTAAGAGTAGAGGGATGTGGTCGGAGTCCAATCTGGTGAGATGACAGACATAAACAAGTAGAAGTAAATCAAGGCCATACGAGTTAAGATACATACGATAAAGCCAACCTCACATCAAAGCTGCATCAACTTTGTTGTTATAGCAAATGAACCGAAGAACGCAAAAATTGAGCTCTTGAAGGTCCATAAACATAATCCACACTTCCATATCTCGCAATCCATGGGAATACAGAAAAGGTCATCCCCCTTTTTATCTTGCCTACACAAAAGATAATTGAAATCGCCCAACGATTGTCGGTGAGTCTGAGGCTATATGGCTAGAAAGAAGCGTACCAACAAAAAAAGGAATCCTTTTTTGTTGGAAGAAATAATAGGGAAGGAAAATAAAATTGATGCATATTATTCATCCTCATAGGGAGTATATAAGGCATTACAAGAAGACACATATCACTTATAGCCGATGTGGGACAAAACACTGGATCTAATACATAAATACTAATAGACCTACATATTACTATAAAACTCATAAACTCCAACAAAGTGATATGCAGAGAGTTGGCTAAATAGGAAGCAGTAAGTGCTGCAACAAAAAAATCTTTGTTCAAGAGATCAGGGAAGCTTAAATCCTCCTCAGAACAAAGAAGTTCCCTTTCTCCAATTCTTTCATTTCTCTATCGAATATGTTAAAGAGGAGAAAGTAATCCAAAGCATCTGAAGCCTTCTGTTTGAGCATCTAAAGCTCCTAAGCCAGATTCATTATGTTTATGTTCTGATCAAGGTACTCAAAAGTTCCCTTTAAGAGAATTTTATTGGTGCCTCTCAAAGCTTTTTGTCAGGGGTTATTTTGACTCCAACTACTTTTTGGATTGAGGTATGACGATAGACTGTCTTGGAGCAAATCAACAGGCTTGGACATTCTTGCAATTTGGTAGGAGTAAATATGGTCAGGTGGATCAATGGCCGCTGGCTCAGAGGGGGAGTTTTGGGTTGACAAGCCATAATTATTGTAGAAACTTGTCCTACTTGGGGGGAGTACTCCAGTAGCAGAAAGTTTTCTATATTTATCTCTTTATAGCTTGGATTTACTTTACAACACTTTTATTTCTCATTGAAATTAACTACCTGTGGTTGATTTATTTTTTAATCACTCAAATACTCCATTTACATCCTCTAGAATAACTGTGAAGCCATAAATTTTAAATATACGTGTGGAGCAATTTATATATTTATGAGTGCTTTTTACAAAAAATATTGAACAACAGTAAGTTCTTAGACTCATTACCATACTAAACCTTTCGGCTGGCCTAGAATGATGTGTAAAGCCTCAAATGTTTGAAACTGGTGAGAAAAAATAAATAATTTTTTTTAAACTATAGAAAACTGCTAAGGTACTTAGTGCAGTGAATGTTATCACTATTTTTATTACTTTACATTGTTTGAAAGAAGTATTTGTGCTTTACTGAGTAAGCCTTTGGCCATTTGTTTAATATTACAAGTTGGGTCCTGGACTTTGTAAACCTGGTTGCACTAGGATTACTGTCTTAAATTTAAATTTCTTTGCCTGAGCAAATGAGAATAATTTTCACTTTTCTTTTTATTCATTAGTGTCCAAGCAAAGGGTTGAAATTCTGAACAAGTATGGGGAGAAACTTGTCAGGGTACTACATTCAACTGGTTCTAAAAATCTAGTGATCTTATGCCATGGATTCCGTTCCACAAAGGTAAAGTACGTTGGAGAATCTATATTTGTTTATAAACTAACATATACCATTTATGTACAGCGGCATAAGAATTTTTTTCAGTCCGCTATTATTCTCTCATGCTGATTATTTTCAGTGATTTTTTTATTTCTAATTAGGGTTTATTTACATGAATAATTTCATTCCAAATTTAAGTGATGTAAACTCTTGAAATCGGTGTGAGATATAGATGTTTCATAATACAATTTTACCGCCCAAAAGAAACTGTGCTTTTACTGAAAAATTTTTGGAGCAGATTTTTTTTCTCTGCAGATTAAAAAACAAACAAATTTGTTAGGAGGGGCAAAGGTCATTTAAAAGACATGCTTTGGATAGTATATAGAAGAAATGGATGCTTGCGTAGCCTTGTGCATCTCCCTTTTGAGATTGTACTGGATATAGAACCAAGAGACAGGATTAAATATGTATTGCGTCTTGTTTACTGATATCTATTTTTCTTCAATATTTAAGGCTTACAATATGCTACTTATTTTGTTCATTGACATATCCTGGATCATTTTATCTCCTTTAACTTGCATTACTTTTATTATGCTTCTTCACACATACACACACAGAGATACAAAGACATAAAGACACAGAGATAGAGACACATAGAGACACAGACACACAGATACTCAGACATATAAAGACACACAAAGACACAAACACAGACACAAGTACAAACACATAGACACGTACAGACACAGAAAAATATAGACAAATACAGACACATAGACACACAGACAGACACACAGACAGACATTGACACAAACACACATTCACACAGACACACAAACACATAGATATGGGTTCAAATGGTTTGGTTTGTGCTTATTTGGACTGAAACCGAAATCAAACCGAAACAGGTCGTTTATTTATTTCCCCAAACTGAACCAAATCTAAACCGATCAGTGCGGTTCAATAATCAGTGCGGTTGGGATTGTTTTTCGGTGAGGTTTTCAGTTTTATTAGAATAATTTTTAAAACACAAATGATATTATTATTTTTATATTATAGGATGCATAAATATAATTAAAGATTGTGATAAGCTAATCTTCATTTTAAATTTACTATTTGCATATTTGTTTCGATCAAATTATGAGTCAAGAATATTATATTTGACAAAATTTCTAAGAGAGAAAAACATACCATAAGTAAGAAAATATTAGGAAATTTTGAATATTTTAAAAAATAGTGAAACTACAAAATGCATTTAAGATAAATATTGGTATTAATTCTGAAAAGTCGTGAAAATAAATTCCAAACAATTAAGATATCTACATTACTTCTTATTTCTCAATCATCATTCTAGAATTTATCATTCACAAAATTAACATATAAATTCAATGCAAAAAATTTATTAACATACACATATAAGCAAAGTTGACATAATTGAGTCTTGGGAGTTTGAGGGAAATACTAAAGAGGTGTGAAAAAACTTAATTTGACTTTTGTGAAGGTTGGCTATATGATTTGAGTATAAACTGTAATGTATTTATGTATTGTTAATTTATTTCGGTTCAGTACGGTTTTATCGGTTTTTGAATATTGAAAACCACATAGAACCGAAATAAGGGTGGTTATCCTAAATGAAAAACCACACCTATGCCAAACAGAGCGGTTTAGTGTGGATATCAGTTTGGTTTAGGCAGTTTAGTAGGTTTGGGCGGTTTTTCGATTTTTCGTGCACACGTCTACACACAGACATAGACAGATACATAGATACAATTACAGACAGACGCAGACACATACATATACAGACACAGACATGAAGATAGACATACAAATGCATACAGATAGAGACATACAGAGACAGACACAGACAAATACAAACACAAATAGACAAACAGATACAAACCGACACATACATATACACAGATACCGACACAGACAAATAGACAGATAGGGACAGACAAAAACATAAATAGATAGATAGAGACATAAACACACACTCACTAGCGGAAGGGGCACAATACCTTCAACCAATGCAAGTATTCTCATTGCGCACTATCTTCTTGCGAGAGTACCTTAAACCAATGCACATTTATCAGACACACATAATAATCACACACACACGCAGTTATCATACACGCACAGTCATCACACACGCATAGTTATCACATACACAGTTATCACAGGCACAACATGGAGATCTTATCGAACACAACCACCAATCCACAACAAAGAAGGGAATAATAGAAGAGTAGAGGTATGAACGTATCAAACCTCTCCTGTCATTCTCTCCTAATGCAACGAACGATAATGGTGTTAAACGAATCACTATCACACCATAAATAGAGTATGCCATAAGCAGTAGTTGAAGGAGTACTAGTGGAAGACTAACAACCATGAAGAAGACCACAAAACATACAAGTAATATGAGAAGATAGAAAAAAAAACCACATAAATGGCACGATAACCCCACAGTTCAAGTACAAGGTCTATAGAAGTTCCAGGGCTCATAAGTAAACATGATAAGCTGGATAAACACTAATATAAAAAATACTATAAATCTATATACCTACGAAGCTGTAACAATATGACTAATGAAGTTGCTAATAGTAGTAACCATCCTTTATAAGTCTTTTATATTTACATCAAGTCCGCGTCATATCCCTTAGAACACATGAGGGTGTTAACCAATAGTGAGGGTTAGCAAATACTATACGTATTTACTAAGTGGTTCCATCTGTCGCCCTAAGCTCCTAATATGCTCAAGGGAGGCAGAAAATAGACCTGAAGTAAGTGTTAACACAATGCAATATATATCTATGCTATATTAAAAGGAAAAAATATCTTTTGATGAAACATTTGACTTTTTGATTTTACCCTTTTTATTACAAAATTTAAATTTCTTTAATTTATATTTTTTTCTTTAATTTTAAAAAACATGCTCTCATATAGGCAAAGTTCTTTACTTACAATAAAAAATGTGCTCTTCCTGTCGCTTGCAAACCCCAGTGCACTGTTGCGTGAGTATAGTACTCGGAGGTTTGCGAGCGGCGGGAGCGCCATCGTGTCGGGGGCAATGTCGTTGTTAGGGTACTGTCGTGTAGGGAACTGGGGTTCCCCCATCCACTATCGTGGTTCGCCGTAGTGGCGGAGCCCCATGCCTATCACTGGGTTGTATATATATAAACAATATGAAGAATATGAAGAATTACAAAATTAAAGGAAGTGCAGTAATATAATATAAAAGGAGTGTGGTATAAATAAACATTAAGTAAACACATCGTTATTTTTATTCTAACGGTGTCTGCAACACACACACACACTTGTAGTGTATTAACTAATATAAGTAACAAATGTTTATTTAATCAAGCAATCATATAAAGATGCCCATACAAGTTTTTATGATTGAGATCATGCATAATCTAAACTACTGCACAATATAAATTACACTATCAAGTATAAAAACAATTATGATCTATCATCAAATCCAATGCAATGTCAAACAAATATATCCTCGCAAGATGTGTGTCACAACCCATAATTAACCCAACCCATCTTAGTAATACTATACAAGCACACATTGCACCATCATCACACCCAAGCATACCCAATCACACATACACACAACACTATTATCGACATATAATCATCATGAAAAGTGTCAAGACACCGACACCACACACACACACACACACACTATATTAACATAGAATCATCATGCAAAGTGTCAAGACACCGACATCAGATTGTAAGGGGAGCTCTCCATTTGTTTGGATGGCAGCTGCTCATCGGAGGAATACCATGCCACAATGTAGGTTTCCCCAAAGGTGTCAGGATAGAGAGTGGTCGGATTTAGGAGGAGGCATCAATTTTGAGCTTGTTGGCGGTCGACTTTAGGAGGCTACTGGAGATCAGAAGGGAGAGTGGATGTCTCGGCTTGGAGAGGAGATCTTGACTATTTGGTGAAGATGGTGAGATGTGCGTGAATAATGGTTGGTGAGGGATGAATCGACTAAGTATGTTTCTAAAACTAACATTACAAGAATATTTATATAATAAATATTAAGTTTCGGAGGCCCACTTCATCTTTCATTCAATTTCTTATAAATTAATCTAGGAAACTCAGAATCTACCACAATTGGGCTCGTTACAACTGTGTCTTCAATGCATAACCACTAAAATGATCCAAGATTAATTTTGAGCTTATTTGTTCCTTGTATGCTTCCCGGAGTGTTTGCAGCCCAATTTGACTTAAACGTCAAAGCTGCTCTAACGATGTTGAAATCGCATGCAGACGACTTTGTTGGGTTTCTATTGTTGTTACGAGTCTTACGAAGTTGACATCGGTCAATTCGGAGGTCGTTTTCTCGATTTCACCTTTTGAGGTCATTTCATTAAAAACCGTGTTTGCATTACAAATTCTCCGATACTCATCGGAATTGAGCGCAGACGGTTCCGTTGACTTGCGTTGACTTTACGTTTCTAGTAAAACTAACTGAGATAGATTTTGAGGCCATTTACTCAATTTCACATATTCGAGTCGTCGCGTTGCTTGCCTCATCTTATTTCTGAAAACTTCTATGATTCTCATCAGAATGAAACAAAACGGACAACGTTGAATTTTTATGTGTCATATGAATTTAATGCAACTGACTGAGATTAATTCCGAGTTAGTTTACCCAAAAAGTCATTTCGGTGTCATCACATATCTCAAAACGACCTATTTTGTCAACTTCATAAATATGCATCAGAATGCGATGAAACGAACATCATTAAGAGTGTATTAATCTTACGAGTGCAACACCACTAACTGGAATCTATTTTGAATTCATTTTCTCAAAAAGCCTATTTGGGGCACTATAACTCAAGATTTAGGGTAAACTAGATGTAGTCGGTTCACTAGGCCAATAAGGTCTCATTGACCCTGAATAGGCTCATCAAAAGAGATTGATTGAACCAGCTAGGTCTCCTAAAGCAGATCAATTTCTTGCAAAAAAATTTTGGGATGCTATAAACCTAGTAAAACAAAGAGAATCTTTGTCCCCGAAAATGTCAATGGAGTAGGGGGTTTCAAGATGAGAGTAAAACATATTCATTTTAGATAGTCTTGGATACTTCACACAAAATTTTTTAGCTCATATATATTTTCTAATGGTTAAGATTTATCCATAGGATTTAAACTATGAGTTCTTTCATCTGGTAGAGTCTTACTAAGTAAGAGTGACATATTGATTTCAACAATAACTACATCAGTCTAAGTTGCTTAAATTTAGATTTAAATTCAATCACACAAAACACAAGAAGGTATTTCGCAGAGGCGTGGTGTGGACGTCATTATGCAGACCAATAATTTTTCATAAATATCATGACGCATCAGGCTATCACTACCAACCTCTATCGCAGTATGAGTTACATAGACCAACAAATTGTCAACCTCCTCTAACTTGTTTACACCTTGCTTGTGCCGAATCTCTAAAGCACTAGATCCCCACTACAACTTCCATTAACTGGTGTCAGCATCAATATATATCATGTCTGCCAAATGTCTCCAACACACATCCTCGGTGAAAATTACTTATTCTACAAGATTATTACTAGATAAAAAACGCAGTGCATTGGCTCAATTATTGTGCATTCGTGAGGACAGGAGACTTAATTAGAAGTATCAACATACGTCTCTCAATTATATGCTAAATAAGGTGGATTAACCTAGACGAATTCTATCGAGGTTATATATATATATATATATATATATATATATATATATATATATATATATATATATATATATATATATATATAGTGACAAAATATATTTTGTCACTAAAGACGCATCTTTAGTGACGAAATATAATTCGCCACTAAAGATACATTTTTAGTGACAAAATAAACCATTGGTCAATAAATATAAATTTTAGTGACAAAATATATATTCTATCACTACAAAATAAACATTTTATAATTAAATATTTTAGACCATTCGTATTTCATTCGGAATGGGGCCTAATTCTATTTCCCCGCTATCGATCCCTAATTAACCGCGCTTCACTACAACATTTATATTTATTAGCCACATTTATTTTGCAACGCTTGTGCAAGTGTGGCCATTTAATTTGATATTTGCGACATTTTGTAAAAAAAATGTGGCTATTGATGTATTTTTTGCCAAAGTTTTTTCATTTGGCGGCAAGGGTATAGTTTGTGTGGGATAATATTTGAGAATGTTTTAAACCACATTTTTAAATGTAAAGGTCAGTAGGTATCGCTTTTTAATAAAACAATCATTCTCTCCCAGGTTTCTAACCTAACACCCTCGCCATTCTCTCCAATTTCTGCCGACCGACAGCCCTTGCGACTCTCGCCTCCGATTTTTCCCGATCGACAGCCCCCTAGCCACTCTCGCCGCCAATTTGTGTTGATCGACACCCTCCTCTCTCACGATCGGCATGTTTTATTCTCCCTTCCTCGGAGTGCAAGCTCCTTGCCTCTCCCTTCCCCGAAAGGCCCCTATCTATTTGTAAGTATATCGATCTCTTCTTCTTTTTCGTGATCTGAAATGACATATAACTTTGAAGCATCCATACAAAGTTTCCACAAGAAGCATATTCCAATTCAAGTTTTTAGGCGCAACGGACACAACGAGTGTTGGGTTTAGGGGTTTTTCTCCTCTCAAATGGAACAATATCGTCATTACAGGTGCGATTTGGGACTTTAAGGGCTAGGATTTTGTTATCTTTCCCTTTCGGATTTTCTTGAGGGCTTGTTAGAGTTGTTGGGCCTTCATTTTGCAATGCTTAGAGACAGATATTTTAATTTTGTTTTTATTTTGTAGAGTCCGATATAAAATTGTGCATTTGGAGCAAAAATTATCACATTCATTTGAATCTTGCTGGAAGGTAAGAAATTGAAAATTTCTTAGCCCACTAGTTTGTCTAAGCTACATTGTAAAATTAGGAACTGTGCATATAATATTTTTTATAATCCCATATATTTTTGTATATATGCCTTGTTTTCCTACAAAGATGTTCATTGATGTTTCTATATGGTACCACATAAATCAATCTATGTTTCCATGTGCATATGGATAGTGTTTGTGGGATGGTGATAGTATCAAATTGTCCACTTAAGACTAGCTCTGGAGCATTTAGGAAGAGTTATAATTTCACGAAAAGTTCTAACTTAGCTGAAATGGTTTTAGCTCTCTTATTTTTCACTTCACCCTTCTTAAACTCCAATCAAATAGGCCTATTTTGATGCACTACTTATATATGAAAGTATATTGTGCATTCATGAAAAGATAGTCTACTTCAAGCACATCACCTCATTTTGGACATTCTATATCAAAGTTTTCTGGTGCTGGACTCTTTTATGAGGGCAACAACATACAGAAGAGACCCAATGTTGCAATATTAATTGAAGAGGTAAAATAGGAAGCTAAGAATTATGATCTTGATCTTTTGGAGCAGACTGCTTCTGAAACCAAATATTTGTCAAAACGGCAAGGTCGTGGTTCAGAACTCAATGGGGATTATAATTTAGCTCACTCTAACCATCCACTAAAGTCGTTGGAACAAGAATATGATACGTTGGTAGATAGCGGAGAGACAACCTTTACTCTATTTGCTTCCTTACTGGAATCTACTCTTCAAGGTTTGTACTTTTCTTCCAATTCATTTTGAAATTGCATTTCTTATATCAACTTGTGAAAAATGATGATTAATTCATTTGGCACTGGTGTTTACCTTCAAAATGCTTATTGGATATAATGTTTTGTATGGTATTTTGTGCATTTTGTTCATGTTTTTTTGCTAGGTGTCATGATCATTGGTTGGAGTAGTTATGTTGAGGGAAAAAATACAGAGCACTCAGACATGATTGGTATGCTTTGAATCTTGATCTCTCTTCTTAATTTCTCCTCAATAAATTTTCTCTTTTTATAATTCCCTTAATCAAACAACTTTCTTTTGTCTCCCTGAATGTGCTATTTGTGCTTAGCTATTTTTAACATACTTGTTGACACCCATCAATCCCTTTTCCATGGATCTTCTTAGTGAGGTTATATGTATATAAGCTTGATTATTATATGATCATAGGTTTTATTTTCCTGCATTTATTCTACTCCTATATTTCACGACATAATGGGATGATGTTATAAATTTCGATAACATTTCATTTCAAGCCCTGGATCATGGTCATTATATTTTGGGTGATCAATTCCATGAGGTGTTTTATTGTGGAGGAGGGGGTGTAAAAGCCCTGGAAAATTTTAACTTTTGAAGAAACCATTCCTTCATAGTGTTTTAAAGTGTTTAGTTTTGCTAATTGTTAGTAATGACTATTTGGACATGTAGAAAACTTTCTTTGCGTGGCATTGACCAATTAGTAATGGCTATTTGAACCAATGTAAGCATTTTTTATTCAAGCATGCTGGCGAATTCATCTCATTTATGTCCTTGCAACTACTTGGCATGACGTTTCTATTGGAACTATGTTTACTGTCTACTCTAAACTAATGTGTCTTCCTTAAATTCTAAAAAAAAAACTTTGGCCTTAAAATTTAAGCAGGTTATGCAGAATTATTACTATTTTCCTATTTATTTGTTGAATATGCCTTTTCGATTAATGGACACAAATTATAACAGGACAAGTCATCTATATGGAACCTCTAAAAAATAATTGGAATGAGTTTCGGAGGTGAAGAAGCCCCTGGGCAAAGGTATGCCATTCATGGTAACCTTAAATGTTTTATTGGAAAGCCATTTGTATCACTTCTGGATCCTTTATGTAGGTTTACAGTAATAATTGTTGGTATATGAGATGCTGATTCTCGCAGCTGGCCTGGTTCAAAATGGAGATGTCAAAAGGTAAATGGATGAAGATTTGATGCTTGGGTTTTGTTTATACGGGTAACTCACTTCAATGATGTAGGTGCGTTGAGACGGAACTTCTTCTACTTCTCACCCTGGAAGAGTTTCTACATGGCAAATTGAGCCTGCTTTGACTCTCAAATTATTCATCTGTTGTTTATTTATACATTCATGTTACTTGGCTGAAATACAAACATATTAATGTGCAGCATGGAGTATTATTTGCTAAAAGCATTCTATAAGACTGCTTCCATAATTGCATACAGTTGCAAGTCCATTGCTCTCTTTGCAGGACAAAGTGCAGAAGTAGTACTGCTTGCTTATAGTTATGGTAGAAATCTGGTCAGTACATTGTTTTTTGTGCTTCCTAATCGGCTTTTCTTTGAAAAGACTGAGTAATATTTATTAATTTTTCTGTCCAAGCAGGGCAAGACATATCAGTTTATTGAGACAGATCCCTTAGAAATGGTTCCTATCAGGAGCTTGGAGGGGATGAAGAAATCACAATATACTTGTATATCATAATATATTTATTTATTTTGTGTTACATGTAAAGAAAGAATTATGTAATATTTATTTATTATAAAAAAAATTATGTATTGAGGTTAGTAGAGTTAAAAGCCCTAATGGTTTGTACTAAAGGGTTTGGGCTATCTTCCACCTTAATTTAATTAATAAATTTAAAAGAAAATTCTCTTTTCTTTCATGAGATTTTCTTAGAAAATGAATTTTTTGTTTATTGTTCTATTTAATAATGTAATAAATAATTTCAGCAATAAAATGATATTATTGCATTACACAAGCAGTGGTTTGATAAGTTTGGTAACTAAATATATTTAGTGATGAAAAAAGTAATCATTAATAATATATATTTAGTGACGAAAAATTGTTGTCACTAATAATATACATTTAGTGACGAAATTAGTTATCACTAAAAATGTACATTTAGTGACAAAAAAAGGTCACTGAAAGTACATTTAATGACGAAAATTAATTGTCACTACAAATATAAATTTAGTGACGAAAATTTTTTTTGTTGCTAAATACTTTTTGTGGCGCGCATTTTGCAACCACCTTGTGACAGATTAAATTATGTTGCTAAATATTTTTAGTGACCAAATAGCAAAATTTAGTGACCAAATTTTTTGTCACTAAAAGCCAATTTTCTTATAGTATATATATATAAAGACGAGTGACAGTGTACGTGGGGCCCCCGTGGCCACGCGAGAGTACCCGACCCATGGAGGCGGGCTTCACCCTTCTCTGACGGGTTTTACCCGCCCCTGGCGAGGCGGGCTTCACATTTTTTATTATTTATTTTTTATTTTGTACTTTTTTTAAATCTAAAAATACTATATTTATATATTTTATTCTTATAAATATTTTAATTTTTTTTGTAAATTATTATAATTTAAAAATTATTAATGTTTTTAATAGATTTTTATTTAGAAAATAAAAATATTTTTAAAAAAACTATAAATACGTGTGTTGGGTTGTGCGGTTAAGGTTATCGCCGGCATCCTGACCGGAAGCTACCGGCCCGGCGAGTTCATCAATGGTTGTTTGGCGGCAAGCGGGTAGGGCCACTACCGGCGGTGGCCCTGCCTAGTTATCACGACACGTCTCAACAAAAGTCAGAGTGCGCTTTTGAGCGAGTCGTGATGCCACAGGAATGGGCGGAAAGAACATCCATGCATGTTAGGCAAAAGCAGAGATACAAATAATTATTTTTAAAATAATTAATTTAAAAGAAAATAGTTTGTTTTTATGCAGAAGTTTTTGAAATATGATGGTGAAAATTTAATGCACATGTATTTTAATAAATTCATGATTCAAGGTGCTTATATAATTTTTCATGCAATGACCATCTCAAATGAATGAACATGCAAATAATATTAAATTCTGGTGCATATATTATAGTCTAGCAGTTGTCCATGATTTACTGACCATAATTATTACAAAAAATAAATGTCTAACAGTAAAAAAAATGAAACATAAACATAGAACCTGAGCTTGACGCAGATCGGGCTCAAGAAGCAGGCAGCGCGAACACGAACACTAAGACAAATCCAAAATAAGAAGGAAAAGCCTCAGAACATTGACAATATAAGCAAGGTAAATTACAAAACTAGTAAGGGAAATAAAAATGTTTGTGTACCAGTTTTCATGAAACAAAACTAACATGACAAGCAAATAAATGAGTTAAATAGAAATAAGTTAAATTATTAGACTACTCTAGAGTATAACATTTAATTGATCATGTAATATCATAAGCTGTAATCAATGAAGTGTGTATGTGTTTTTAGTGGGTGTACATGATACACAATCAAGTTCATATTCAAGTCTTATTAGAAAAAAATTTGCTTGTTGTGACCATGCAAGCAGAGAGATGCACCAATTAAACACTATCTTTCAATGATTGCTTAAAATATTATTGAGTTAAAAGATTCATATTTAATGATTCATAGCATTTCAAGATAAGTTACTAATTTATCTATTTAGATGTACAAGAGTAGATTTACAAACACGTCAAAGGAGAAATCGAGTTATTGAACAATATTCGCTCAATTCTTAGAAATGACATAAGAAGTAGAGTTCGATGACACAAAAGAAACTACATAGATAGATTATATTTTTTGGTGTGTTCAAGAATTCATGAGTGGTAGGATTACTATACATCATTTTCTAAGATACCAAATATTCATTTAGATTATTCCATTTTTAACCACAAATTTCCTCCAAATAAAAACATGTATGATCCGAACATTTTATAAAAATTCACAAACCATCCATTTGTTTGTTAATCAGGAATATTATCAATTATCATTATTTTACTTAATACTCATGTCCAAAAATCTATCGTTCTTTCAAATATATCTCAATTGAGCACATCACTCATCTAAGCAAATATCAAAACAAAAATTATCTAGGATCACCAATTCATGTAAATTCAAATATATCAAACCCTAAATATATAACTTATCGGATTGAGCATTTAAGATAACATTTCATTTAACATATCAATATATATAATAATGCAGTCATAAAATCAAAGAACAGATGCATTAAATTAAACTCAATGATTACAATAGAGAGGGATCTCTACTTGCCTTAAGGTGAAGTTGAAACTGACGGCGGCGGCTAAGCAGCACAAACAAAGTTAACAATCCTATTTAAACCTGGTAAGAACAACAAAATAGATAGCAAAATACACTACGCTAACACATGCATTCTGCGATGCGGAATCTAAAACAAAGAGCATTAGAGAATTACCTCCCTCAAAGGCGAGGAGAGAGGAGATTACCACGCAGAAACGGATTCTTGGAGGCGCTTGGCTAGGGGAAACCCTAAATCGAAGAGGACTTGGAGAAATCCAACCACTTGAATCGAGGAGAGGCACCAGAAATAACAAATACAAAATGGTTAGATGATTATAAGTGGGGCAAAAGTCATTAAACACAAGATATATGAAATTTGAAGCACAAATAATTTCAAGAAAGATTAAGACAAAACTGAATAAAGGTGATGGAGGAGAAATCTTACCCCCAAAAAGTCAAATCTAGGCCCAAAGGAGTGAGGGAATGAAACCCTAGGCATCGCTCTCACAAATCCCGGCCAAGACGACGAGGAAGAGGGATGGAGGGGGCAAAAGGCTGTTGTCACCTGAACAAGAGGAAAAGAAGAGGTTGTTGCTGCCCTTTGGAGGAGGAAGAAGGGCCTGCTGTTGACTAAGGAAAGAGAAGAGGAAACACTGTTGGCTTGGGGCTGATCAGAACTTGTCAGCCCAAGTAGGAGGAGGAGGCGGCCACGGTAAGGAGAGGCGCAGTAGATGGGAGCGGCGAGATCAGGAGCCGGCACGAGGCGGAGGCAAGCAAAAATCTGGAGCGTGAAGCGGGGCGTGCGTGCAGGATACGAAAGCCCTGTGCCGACAGGTTTAATGAGGTGGGCTGACTCAATTTAGGAATTAAGAAGGAGGTATTTATGTTAATTACAAAAATTTCCATCAATAAACCCCCTACTTTTATTTTAATAAATATATGGGTTGTTACATTCTCCTCTACTCATGAAGTTTCATCCCAAAACTTTCAAGAATTCCTCAAATGGGCTCTTTTTGCAAAGATTCAGATGACATACATTCCAACAAGGTTTGCAGATCAAGGCATAAAAGCTAACTATGGATATACTGAAATAGAAGTAGATCAATTTGGAGACTAACCAAGATCAAAAGAATAATTGCGGATACTCGCTACGCATATCAGATTCAATTTCTCAAACGTACTCCTCAGATTGGGTACGGAAGATCGGTTTCATGGATCACATGGATTTCTTTAATTAGCTCGAAATTGAGGGGTAAGACTCAAGAATTTGAGAGCGAAATTTTTTTGCACGAAGCAAAGCTAAAACACCAAAAAGGGGAAATGACGTTGAATGTTGATTCAGTGCTGACAAAAGTAAGTTAATCTGGAGATAAATGAGCACAAAACAACGCTGAAGTAATTTAGCAGAATAATTTACAAAAAGACTTTTTTCCTTGTACAATTAGAGAAATATGCCTAAAATTTCATTTCTTACGATACTGACGCTTAGGAGCTAACTAGAAGGAGATACTAAATGAAAGAATAAGATTGATAGTCAGGCAAGACAGAAAGGGCTGAATATGGATATTGGGGACTTAAGACAAGAGATTCTAACAGGTTTCCTACTGCCAGGTACATAAATCATGTAATAATTACAACATTTTCATTGGACAACTCTAGGTAATGATCATGCAAATGCTACCATGAGATCATGTGTGATTGAAAGCAAATAGTTAATTATGTGTATACAATCATTATTGTTGTTCTTAGCTGGACACTTGTGCAATGATTTATGTTATGAATGTAAATGAATGAATACACATGTCATGTTAAGCGCACATTTCACTTAACATTTCATATATATTATGATACTAATGTCATCGCACTTGAAAATATTAAACTATCCATATCCATTTAATATTCGCAAACAATGTATATCCTAGTGAAAATTCATATGCACAAAAAATTTAAGTTTTCCCATAACACCTTAACATTCATGTGCATACTACTCATGCTTATGAGTGAGTGCGTGTATGGTTCAGCCGCGAACAATAGATAATGACAAGGTGAGTGAAGGAATGATGCATGCATATATATTTATATAATAAAATTCAAAATAAGTGATAATTACAAAATATTTTATCTTTAGAAGTAAACCTAACTCTGATACCAACTGTCACGACCCGTCTCAACAAAATTCAGAGTGAGCTTTGGGGCGAGTTGTGATGTCACATGCATGGGCGGAAAGAACATCCATGTCTGTTAGGGGGAAGCAGAAATACTGATAATTAGGTTTAAAATAAATAATTTGAAGGAAAATAGTTTGTTTTTATGTAGAAGCTTTATAAATATGTCGGTGAAAATTTAATGCACATGTATTTTAATAAATTCATGATTCAAGGTGCTGATACATTTTTTCATGCAATGACCATCTCAGATGAATGAACATGCAAATAATATCAAATTCTGGTACATATAATATAGCCTAGCAATTGTCCATGATTTTCTAACCATAATTATTACGTAAAAGAAATGTCTAACAGTAAAAGAAATGAAATGTAAATATAGAACCTGAAGCTTGACATTGTTCAGGCTCCGGAAGCAGACGACGCGGGCACGAATGCAAGGACAAATCCAAAATAAGAAGGAAAAGACTCAGAACATTGATAATATAAGCAAGGTAAAGTACAAAACTAGTAAGGGAAAAAGAAATGTTTGTGTACTAATTTTCATGAAGCAAAACTAACAAGGCAAATGAGTAAATTAATTAAACAGAAACAAGTTAAATTATTAGACTACTCCGAAGTATAACATATAATTGATCATGTAATATCTTAAGTTGTTATCAATGAATTGTGTAAGTGTTTTTACTAAGTTCACATGGTTCACACTCAAGTTCACATGCAAGTCTTATTAGAAAAATTCCTTCTTGCCTACCATACAAGCAGAGAGATGCATAAATTAAACACTACCTTTCAATGATTGCTTAAGATATTATTGAGTTAAAAGATTCATATTTAGTGATTCCTAGTATTTCAAGACAAGTTACTAATTTATCGATTAAGATGTACAAGATTAGATTTACAAACACGTCAAAGGAGGAATCAATTTATGGAACAATATTCACTCAAGTCTTAGAACTAGACAGATATAATAAACAGAATTCGATGACACTAAAGAAACTAGATAGGGAGATTATATTTTTTTTGCGAGTTTAAGAATTCGTGATTATTCATATTCATTGACAAAAATTGGTCAAGGGTTATCGACGATCAGTTGTTAGACCCTTTATAATGTTGAGAGGGCCTTGTGGAAACAAGGGCTCTGTCGCCGTCGGTGAAATGAACCATAAGCTCCATTTACAACAAAAAGCTCTAAATGCAAGAAAACCTAAATAGATTTATGGTCTAGGCTGAGGGCAAGGAAATCATCGAAGTCCTTGCATGCTACCCAATCCTATTGTAGATTGTGTAGAGATCCAGTGAGGTGTAGATATTTAGTGAGGCACAACGCGGTGGAGATGTCCCAGAGGGAAAACAAGGGTTGTTTGGATTTGATCTGGCTGGAAGTGGCTTGTTTTGGAAGGTATGTGGGGCTGTATATGGAAAGTACGGGCTGGGACGGGCAGTAGCTGTAAGACACCCCCTTTTTTTTTTCTTTTTTCGAACACCGGGGTCTTAGCCCAGAATTGCAGCTTTGTGGTGGTGGCACCGACTCACGGGAAGGCCGCCACTACAAAACTCCAATTCTGTCGGCCCTTTTCGATCACAAAGAAAGAGAAGTAAGTATACGTGAAATGTAAACAAATCCATAGAAACATGTATAAAATGAAATCATATCCAGTCCATCAGTAGATAAAAACAGGAAATAGAAGTATAAGTACTGCAAAGATACAGTTCAGATGAAATATAGATAAACGGGCTCGAGCCCGGTACATCAGAGTCCTCACTACAAATCACTCATCGCGGAAGCTATAAAATACTAATCACTCACGGAGCTGGTCGCAGGTGCACCGGTGCTAGACTGACCCACCTCCATGAGCACCGTACTCCGCTGGTGCTGGTCCCTGTCTCTCATCCGGAGCTCCTGTAATGTTATGGTTCGAAAACCATTAGTCATAAAGACTAAGCCCTATCATCCCCTACCCCTCCCGCCACGGCTCCTAAGCACCGAGCGGAGAGGAGGAAAGGGAAGCTACAATGGTGGAGAGTAATCAAGCAGATGACAATGGAGCTAATCTAACAACTATCTAGAATAAAGTACATCTAGCAACTCTACGGTAGTAAGTAATACGTAGACATTTAATACGTGACAAATATATAAGAAGACAAATAGAGAATAATAAGTGAATAAGTAAGTAACCTTAACTTATATGAATGCCGATACAAACTTATAAGTTAAGGGGTCTTCTGCAAGGTAACAATCGTTTAAAAAGTCCTATACCGATTTATACGATGGGGTCTCGGTTGTATGCAATTATGAGTGTAGTGATATGCTATGTCATGATTCATGTAAGTACAACTCACACACACGACTCTATGCACACATACCTTAATTTCCCCTTGTTCGGGCAGCTAGCTACACTCCTAGGAACCTCCGTAGTGGAAAACGGAGACAGTGGGTCAGGCCCCCCACTCCTAGACGGGTATCCACACTACCGGGCCTAGCCCTTCCGTATGCCTCTAGAAGAACACAACCTAGAGTATCCGCATACTAGTGCTGACTATATCCACCAAACTTTCTTTGGCTAAGTGTCCCACACCGCCAAGTAAACGTACCGATGTCGGTGTGAGCGATAATAAAACACAAAGACCCACCACCTTTATTCTGTACTCAAACCCTCGAGCCCTCGGCTCCTCAGACTGTCCCGTCCATGCATCTACCTTCAGAGCTACTGTCTGAATAACAACCAAACCAACTTATTCTACCTACCTAGCTATCGGGGTGTGTATATGTGCAACCCTAATTATACTAGTTGCTCTTGTTAGCTTATTATTCCTCCAGTTTACGTTTGCCCAGGACTGCCCCCGGTATTCCCCGTGAAGGGATCTCAAAGGGCACTAGGAACTATGATGGTAGCTGAAGCCCACCGTTCCCTTTCGCAAGGCACTTAATGTTATTGGTTTGTACCCATTACCCGATCCCTTTAAGTTAATTTAGATCTAGCCCTAGAGTATTAAGACTCTTCCTCTCCTACTCGGGGTGGACGATCTTTCGTCATTCCCGAAAGCCACTTGACACTAGCCAATCTCACACTCTACCCGTCCTGACTTCCAATAATGAACTTGGTTTAACTCACCTTATCCAAACCAGCAAACTACCAAAATTCCATTTCCCAAGTTCATTACCCACTCTAGTTCAGCTTCTGTAGTTTTACTAAACGCAGACCATCCTAACCTTTATGAGGTATGCAAGGTGTGGTACTCCAAATTGTCTTCCTAATCTCCTATAATATTTACTGAAGGTCTATCTTAACATAATATAGCTAAGACTAAGATTTCAAAAATTTTCCTATTTATCGGGCATTTAATTTATTTATTCTAAGCTTCCAAATGCCCTAGTATGAACATTAAGTGCACTAATGAGCCAACAATAAATCATCATAAAATCAGTAAAAATCATATGAGACATTTAAGCAGTAATTCCAAGTTTTGAGAAATTTTAGAGGTGTTTAGGCCTATATTTCCTAATTTACCATTTTAGGCCATTTCTACCATATTATGAAGCAAATACTGTAAATATGTACCCCAAAATCACAAGAAAATTAAAGAAGCTTTATGGTGTCCTAAAACTATCAGAAACCAAGTCCCATGATTTTTCTCTAATATTTTGGGCTCTTAATTTATTTAATGTAAAATACTAGTTTTCCCAACTTAGTGAAGGAGGTACTGTTTTAATCATTTAAAATTCCATAAAAAATTACAGGGTGACTATCATGGTCTGAAACACCCACTGACCAAATTTCATAAATTTACAAATGATAATTGGGCATTATTTGTATTTTTGACTACATAATAAAGTACCCAAAATAATCAGATAAAACTCCCAAGAAAAATACAGAAAGTATAACATGCTATAAGATGCCATAATCCAAGATTTCATAACATTCCAATGAACATAAATTCCAGAATCATCAAAATAATTATCTAGGGCACAACTAGGGTTGTAAATGAAGTACTGTATAAATTACCCCAAAAATCTCAAAAAAAATTATATTATTGTCATTTAGACTAGCAAATCACCCTGCCCAAATTTTATTTTATTTTTAGTTCATTTGACAGAATAATAGTTCAAGTTAAGATTGGTGCCCTAAACTAGGGTTAGGGTTTTAGGTGGCCTAACTGTCTCCAAATGCCCTAAGATTTTGTCCAGAGAACTATAATGGCCCTATGGTCCTCTCCACCAAATTGCAAGTCAGTCCAAGGTCATTTGACCCCAGGACCTTCACAACCCTACAAATCCCCATTAAGGGATCTACCCTAGGGTTATAGGGCTACCCTACACCAAACCACCCCAAACTCCCTTGATGGGTGTGTCATTCCCTAAAAGGTCAGTGATCAAAATATCAGCCTCTGTTGAGGTGATATGGCCACACAAATTACCCAGGGGGTGTTTGATCCTAAATAATCCTATAAGGATCAACCTAGGATTGGGTAAAAACCTATTCAAAACATCTCCAAATGAGATGAAATTTTTACCAGAACCTTATGATAAACCCAAGGACCACTCACCAAAATTTGGGAGGGTGTGGAAGTCATTTAGTTATCTAATTAATTTATTCTAGGATTATTAAATTTTTCTAAAACTATAGAAAAACTTTCTCCAAAAATTCACATTTTTGGATATGTCCTAGGTATAGGTAAGATTAGGCCACACCCCAAATTTCAAGTCATTTTGACGACTGGATTGGATTGGGGAATTTTTCTAAGGTCAGGACAGCTCTATGGGTAGACCTCACGAAAATGAGTTCTGAGGTCTATCCAGCAGTCTAAAATGCTTGAAACAAATTTTAAAATTTCCTAGACTCATAGATCTACAATATTGGTGTTGACAACTTTTTCTGTAGGAGCATCTAGGTTTTTTTTCCTAAATTTTCTAAAGTGACTGATATTCTATTATAGAAATTCACATGAAAGAAAGAACATTATTTAACAGCACAGATCTTAAAGGTCGATCCGTCGGCTGGGAGGTTGTCTTCAACCTCCAACCGACGGTCCAGATAGCACGCGCCTGGGAACACTTCTACCTTCCACAGCCGGCCGTCAAACCTCCTCCCTGGCCAGCCACCGCCACCACCACCTCCGTTGAGGTGGCGACCATCGCCGGGCGGCGGCGCAACCGCTGGAGAGGCTTTTTTCGGTGAGCCCGAACACGCGGATTTCATGGAAAATCCATGAAAATGAAAGCTCCAATCGGGCTCAGTTGAGCCCGATTCTCAATCCTATTGAATCCTAAGATCTATCCACAGAAGAAGAGGGAGGGGAGGACCTTGTTCGCGGGCTAGAGGCGTGCAGACCGTCGGGATGCCATTGGCGCGGTGGTGGCGTCGCCAGAATTCTTCTACAGCATAGTGGGAGGCTCGAAAACTTCAGGTAAGGGCTGGGAAATGTTCCTTTTGGGCCTCTGAGGGTGTTTAAAGGCTTGGTAAGGGAGGGGGAATGGCCAAAAGTTGGTGGCCATTATTGGCCCATTATAGCTTGGCTCAGCCATGGTGGTGGGGTGCTGAAACGGTTCTGTGACAGCTAGCTAACGGCTGGAAACTCCTCTTCCCTAGAGGAGTTGAATCTAGCCGTAAAAGGGGAGGGGAAGGGTTGCCAAGGTGTCAAGTGCAATTACTTGCTATGAAGGCCAGGCTCGGCCATGGACAAAGTGTTCCTTTTGAAAAACCGGCAGTCCACGTGGCACAGCTTGACCGGTCAACTTAAATTAAATAAGGCTTATCAGGTCTTATTTGAGAAAACGACCTACTCCCAGACCGGCCCGGTTCAGCTGAACCAGCACCAGCTAGAACAAATCTGCAAGAAAATATTCGAAGTACAATGGCGTTGAGTGAGCTCAGCTCACTCAACGCCATCCAAACTACGGCATTGAGTGAGCTCAGCTCACTCAACGCCATCCAAGCTACGGCGTTGAGTGAGCTCTGCTCACTCAACGCCTTCCCAGATACGGCATTGAGTGAGCTCTGCTCACTCAACGCCATCAGAATAGCCTCCCAGACTATGGCGTTGAGTGAGCTTAGCTCACTCAACGCCATTCGAATTATGGCCTTTTAAACGATGGCATTGAGTGAGCTGAGCTCACTCAATGCCGTTCCAATTATGGCGTTGAGTGAGCTCTGCTCACTCAATGCCATCCAGACTACCCCAAATGGCGTTGAGTGCAGTCAGTGCACTCAACACCTTTCAAATTATGGTGTTGAGTGCACTCAATGCACTGAACGCCATCCCGCCTGACAGATTACGGCATTGAGTGAGCTAAGCTCACTCAATGCCATCCAGCCTACCGCGTTGAGTGAGCTCAGCTCACTCAACACCAACCTGCCGACACCAGATGGCGTTGAGTGCAGTTAGTGCACTCAACGCCATTCAACTTATGGCATTGAGTGCACTCAACGCCATCCCGCTTATGGCTTTGAGTGAGCTAAGCTCACTCAACGCCATCCAGACCACGGCGTTCAGTTAGCTTAGCTCACTGAACGCTATTCTAGACCACGGCATTGAGTGAGCTTAGCTCACTCAACGCCATTCCAGACCACGGCGTTGAGTGAGCTTAGCTCACTCAACGCCATTCCAAGGTCACGGGCGTGACGGATCGGTCACGGGCGTGTCTGGCCTATGTTGAGATTTCTGAGCTCGACGATCGTCTTCCTGAGGTCGACGATTGTTGAAGGGGGGTCACGCCCTAGGTCACGGGTGTGATATGTTGGTCACGGGCGTGACCACCCCTTGACTCAAAATCTTGGTCGACAAACTTCGATTCCTGGGCTTCCTAGGGTTTTGTTAATACAAAACCACTCCCAGGGGTCTAGTTCGAAATGGGATGTTACAAATCCCAATAAACAAAACAACGATTTCATCCCCGAAATCAAGGTTAAGCCTACAGGGGCTCCAATCCAGGAAAAATTCTTGTAACATCCCATGAGAGTTGAAAGATTTACATCTCTACGTTACGTTTGCTATGTGTGGTTTGAAGGTGATGGTCAAATCTAAGACCAATTCGTCAAGTTGACTAGGTATATACCCCAATAAATAAAAGATAAGCCCCTATTCTTGAAAGTTCAGTCCTATTGTTTTAAAAATAGAAAAGCAAATTGAGTGTTCAGAGGGGTTGTGAGGTATACCTGACCGAAAAGTTCCGGGTATTTTTGCCGCATCAAGTCCTGTGGCTCCCATGTATGCTCCTCCCGCCCATGATTATTCCACAGAACCTTGACTAACGGAACCTTCTTCCATCGCAATACCCACACTGCCGTGTCATCGATCCTGATAGGCTCCAAGTTGACTGACCGATCCGAGGCCACCGGGCCATCTGTCGAGGAAATCAGCTGCTCAGGGCGTAGTAGAGCCCTCCGTAGTGAGGAGATATGGAAGATGTCATGCAATCCCGCTAACTCCTGCGATAGCTCTAGTCTATAGGCTAAGGGGCCGATCCGCTCCAGGATCCTGTAAGTCCCCATATATCTCGGACTGAGCTTCTTCCGCCCGCGAACCTGCGAGACTCCGTGCATCGGCCATATCTTCAAGAAAACCCGGTCTCCCACCTGGAACTCCACTTGACGATTCCTCGCATCGTAATATTTGGCCTGCCTGCTCTGGGCTTCCAACATCCTATCCCGGATTAATCTAATCTGAGCATCTGTATCCCCCACAAACTCCGAGCCTAGTGCCTGCGGATCCTAATCCTGAACCCATGATAGTGGGGTCCTGTACCTCCTTCAATACAATGCCTCGTATGGAGCCATGCCTATGCTGGACTGATGGGCATTGTTGTACGAAAACTCGACCAGTGGCAGCAATCTCTCCCAAGGCTCGCCGCGGTCCAAAATGCATAGGCGCAAAAGATCTTCCAGTGTACGGTTGGTGCGCTCTGTCTGCCCGTCGGTCTGAGGGTGAAAAGCTGTGCTGAATGTCAACCGAGAACCCAGATGGGCCTGGACTGACCTCCATTCCCTGGATGTAAACTGCCCATCCCGACCCGAAACGATAGTCTTGGGCACCCCATGATAACGCACAAATTGCTCAATGAACCTCCGTACTAATACATTAACCGGATCGTCCTTCGCCACTGGAATTAATCTAGCCACCTTTATTAGCCTGTCCACTATTACCCAGATCGAGTCATTCCCCACACGGGATCGAGGTAGCCTATGTATGAAGTCCATGACTATATCTTCAAATTTCCACTCCGACACCGGAAGTGGCTGCAGTAAGCCTGCCGGGTTCCTACACTCTGACTTCACGAGTTGGTAGGCCTCGCAATGCGTCACAAAGTACGTAATATCTTTCTTCATACCCGGCCAGTACATCGTCCTCTTCAAATCCTTTACCATCTTGGCGATCCCCGGGTGTACCGAATATCGGTTGCAGTGAGCTTCCGTCATAATGTCCTCCCGGATCTGTCCTCCTGCTGGTATATAGACTCTGCCTCGGAAACACAGGAGACCATCCCTCAAAGAGTAATCTCCTGTTGTGCCTTCCTCTAAGGCTCGGAATGTCGGCTCAGCTCTCCCATCAAGCATCTGCCCATCTCTGATTCGGTCTCGAATATCATTAGTAGTAACCATCGACCCCAGGTACTCCATGTATAACTCCGGGTCATCCTCAGAAACTAGTGAAATCTGCATCTCTTCGAATGCCTTAACTAACTCCAAGGCCATCAGCTGCGGGCCTACTCCTGTCGTACTCGCTCTCCGGCTTAGAGCATCCGCGACCACGTTCGCCTTCCCTGGATGGTAGTGCATGGTATACTGGTAGTCTGACAGAAACTCTACCCAGCATCTCTGCCTGATATTTAACTCCTTTTGGGTGTCCACGTACTTCAGATTCTTGTGGTCATAGAATATATCGCAATGAATTCCATAAAGGTAGTGTCACCAGATCTTAAGAGCAAAAACAACTGCCCCCATATCCAAATCGTGCACGGGGTAGTTCTGCTCGTGCTGCTTCAATTGACGGGAGGCATAGGATATTATGTGCCCATTCTGCATCAGAACGGCACCCATCCCTTGATAGGAAGCATCTGTGTACACCTGGAATCCTTCCTTCCCTGACGGAAGGGCAAGGATGGGAGCCGAGGTAAGGCGATCCTTCAGCTCCTGGAAAGCATACTCGCATCGTGGTGTCTAAATAAAAGGGGACTCCTTCTTCGTCAAAGACGTAAGAGGGAGAGCAATCTGAGAGAACCCCTTTATGAACTTCCGGTAATAACTGGCAAGTCCCAAGAAACTTCGAACATCCGAGGCCGACTTTAGTGGTGGACAATCCCGTACTGTCTGGACCTTCGCCGGATCCACTGCTAGACTTGCTCCACTGATGACATGGCCCAGAAAGGACACTTCCTTTAGCCAGAACTGGCACTTGCTGTACTTGGCATACATCTCATGCTCCCGTAGCTTCTCAAAGGTCAAGGCCAGATGTCTCGCGTGCTCCTCCTCTGTCCTTGAATAGATAAGGATGTCGTCGATGAATACGATAACGAAGACATCCAGATACTCTTCGAACACCCGATTCATCAAGGTCATGAATGCAGAGGGTGCATTCGTGAGCCCAAAAGGAATCACGGTAAACTCGTACAAACCATATCTGCTGCTGAAGGCCATCTTCGGGATATCCTCCTCCCGAATGCGAAGCTGGTAATACCCTGGTCTCAGATCCAGCTTTGAGAACCAATGGGCTCCCTCCAGCTGGTCTAATAGCTCGTCTATCCTTGGTAAGGGATAAGTATTCCGGACCGTCAACCTGTTTAGGGCCCGGTAATCTATGCACAGTCGAAGGGTCCCTTACTTCTTATTAACGAATAATACCGGAGCTCCCCATGGTGAAGAGCTAGGCTGAATGAACCTGGCCTCCACTAACTCCTGAAGCTGGCTTCGAAATTCCACCAGCTCCTTTGGGGCCATTCGATAGGGAGCTCTGGATACTGGCTTAGCCCCCGGTACGAGCTGAATCTGAAAGTCGTTCTCTCGGTGCGGGGGTAGCCCTGGTAGCTTCTCCGGAAACACGTCGGCAAAGTCCCGCACTATTGGAATATCTGAAATGGAGTCCTTGGCCACGACCGCCTAAAAAAGGACCTGATAAACTTCTTCCCCCTACAAATGGAGTCCTTGGCTAACGAAGACTATGCCTGGGGTAATTAAGTGTCTTAGTATTCTTATTGCAGTTGTCTTCTCTTAATTTCTAACTAGGTTATGTCTAGAATACTAGTTCATATGAAGAAAATTTAAAAGTACTGTCATACCTGCGATAACCAGCTCCGGGTTCCGAGGCTGCGTCAGGTCTAGAGCATACACCTGCTCCCTCTCTGGCCTGCGGCCTCGATCCTAAAATCCTCGTCCTCGGTCCTGTCCTCATCTGCCAAACTGTCGGGGAGGTGGAGCGCCCTGATGTGCTGGTGGGGGTGCTCTCCTCATAGGGCAGTTCCTCTTGATATGCCCCGGCTGATTGCACTAAAAGCATACCGGTGACTGCTCCGCTGTCCTTGACATCTCCAGCATCTGTAAAGGCTGGGGAGCCAATACCCCCTTACTCCTCTGCTCCTGCCCAATCTACTAACGAGGCTGCTCCCCGTTCCTTCTCTCCCCAATAATCTGGCCTCGAGGACGGTCTCTACGACCTCCAATCACTGTATCATCAGCCAATCTCTTCTGGCTCTTCACTGTAAGCTGATCCGCTTCTCTCTTATTTGCCATCTCCAGAATCCTGGCCAAACTCCCCTCTGAGACAAAGAGGAGGGCCTGCCTCATGTTGTCTTGCAACCCCTTGTAAAATCTCCGGGCATAGCCAGCATCGTCCAACTGATAAGCGTCCGCATAGCGGGCTAGGTGAGTGAACTCCTGATAATACTCTACCACAGTCCTGTTACCCTGCCTCAACTGCAGGAACCTATCCTCCAGGTCATCCCTCGCCAACTGAGGTACAAAATGTCCCAAGAGCGCTGCTCTAAACTCCTCCCAAGTAATATCAGCGCAATCCATCCCCGCAAAGGTGGTGTCTAGCTGAGATCTGCACCACCTCTTTCCGTGTGACTCTAGGCAGGAGACTGCCAAAGCAACTTCCTCCTCAGTGGGGCATCGAATCCCCGCTAGCATCTCGTAAATGGTATCCAACCATTCCTCTGTACGTACTGCAGACTCTGTCCCCTGGTAGGAAGGAGGGGAAAGTCCCCGGAAGACCGTCATCCAATTGGCCCCGGGGTTTGGCTGTGGGGCCGGGGCTTGCTGAGCTCTGAAGGCCTCCAGAATGGCCGTCAGTGTTTGGCCCATCTCCGTCTCCTGGAACGGATCTAGAGCCGGCGGAGGTGGGACCACATTCGGAGCCTGAGGTGTCCCCTGTGGTGTAGGGTTTGTCGCAGGCTACAAGGACAAATTCCATATGTTAGAGGATGTATAAATGGAATATAAGAAAGGGTAGGATGGACTTTCACATGTGATTTCCCTTATAGGCACACCACTGCTTCCGCTGCTAGTTTGTCCGCAAACTAAGCTCGCACGGGGGTGGCCCAAGGTTTTGTGGACTACTTCTCTTCCGATCAAGGTCTGCTCTGATACCACTTATAAGACCCCCTTTTTTTTCGAACACCAGGGTCTTAGCTCAGAATTGCCGCTTTGCGGTGGCACCGACTCACGGGAAGGCCGCCACTACAAAACGCCAATTCTGCCGGCCCTTTTCGATCACAAAGAAAGAGAAGTAAGTATACGTGAAATGTAAATAAGTCTATAGAAACATGTATAAAATGAAATCACATCCAGTTCATCAGTGGATAAAAATAGGAAATAGAAGTATAAGTACTGCAAAGATACAGTTCAGATGAAATATAGATAAACGGGCTCGAGCCTGGTACATCAGAGTCCTCACTACAAATCACTCATCGCGGAAGCTATAAAATACTAATCACTCACGTAGCTGGTCTCAGGTGCACCGGTGCTAGACTGACCACCTCCATGCGCACCGTACTCCGCTGGTGCTGGTCCCTGTCTCCCATCCGGAGCTCCTATAATGTTGTGGTTCGAAAACTATTAGTCATAAAGACTAAGCCCTATCATCCCCTTCCCCTCCCCCCACGGCTCCTAAGCACCGAGCGGAGAGGAGGAAAGGGAAGCTACAAAGGTGGAGAGTAATCAAGCAGATTACAATGGAGCTAATATAATAACTATCTAGAATAATGTACATCTAACAACTCTACGGTAGTAAGTAATAAGTAGACATGTAATACGTGACAAATATATAAGAAGACAAATAGAGAACAATAAGTGAATAAGTAAGTAACCTTAACTTATAAGAATGCCCATACAAACTTATAAGTTTAGGGGTCTTCTGCAAGGCTCCCATTGTATAAAAAGTCCTATACTGATTTATACGTTGGAGTGTCGGTTGTATGCAATTATGAGTGTAGTGATATGTTATGCCATGATTCATTCAAGTGCAACTCACGCACACAATTCTATGCGCACAGACCTTTAGTTCCCCCTGTTCGGGCAGCTAGCTTCACTCCCAGGAACCTCCGTAGTGGCAAACGGAGACAGTGGGTCGGGCCCCCCACTCCTAGGCGGGTATACACACTACCGGGCCTAGCCCTTCCGTACGCCCCTAGAAGAACACAACCTAGAGTATCCGGGTACTAGTGCTAGCTATATCCACCAGACTTTCTTTGGCTAAGTGTCCGACACCGCCGAGTCAACCTACCGATGTCGGTGTGAACGACAATCAAACACCGAAGACCCACCACCTTTATTCTATACTCAAACCCTCGAGCCCTCGGCTCCCCGAACTGTCCCGTCCGTGCATCTACCTTCAGAGCTACCGTCTGAATGGCAACCAAACCAACTTATTCTACCTGCCTAGCTATCGGGGTGTGTGTATGTGCAACCCTAATTATACTAGTTGCTCTTGTTAGCTTATTATTCCTCCGGTTTACGTTAGCCCAGGACTGCCCCCGGTATTCCCCATGAAGGGCTCTCAAAGGGCACTAGGAACTATGATGGTAGCTGAAGCCCACCGTTCCCTTTCGCAAGGCACTTAATGTTATTGGTTGGTACCCATTACCCGATCCCTTTAAGTTAATTAAGATCTAGCCCTATAGTATTAAGACTCTTCCTCTCCTACCCGGGGTGGACGATCTTTCGTCGTTCCCGAACGCCACTTGACACTAGCCAATCTCACACTCTACCCGTCCTGACTTCCAATAATGTACTTGCTTTAACTCACCCTATCCAAACCAGCAAACTACAAAAATTCCATTTCCCAAGTTCATTTCCCACTCTAGTTCAGCTTCTGCAGTTTTACTAAACGCAGACCATCCAAAGCTTTATGAGGTATGCAAGGGGTGGTACTCCAAATTGTATTCCTAATCTCTTGTAATATTTACTGGAGGTCTATCTTGACATAATATAGCTAAGAACAAGATTTCCAAATTTTTCCTATTTATCGGGCATTTAATTTATTTATTCTAAGCTTCCAAATGCCCTAGTAGGAACATGAAGTGCACTAATGAGCCAACAATAAATCATCATAAAATTAGTAAAATCCTATGAGACATTTAAGCAGTAATTCTAAGTTTTGAGAAATTTCAGAGGTGTTTAGGCCTATATTTCCTAATTTTCCATTTTAGGCCATTTCTACCATATTATGAAGCAAGTACTGTAAATATGTACCCCAAAATCACAAGAAAATTACAGAAGCTTTATGGTTACCTAAAACTATCAGAAACCAAGTCCCATGATTTTTCTCTAATATTTTGGGCTCTGAATTAATTTAATGTAAAATACTAGTTTTCCTAGCTTAGTGAAAGAGGTACTGTTTTTAATCATATAAAATTCTATAGAAAATTACAAGGTGACTATCATATTCTGAAACACCCACTGACAAAATTTCATAAATTTACAAATGATAATTGAACATTATTTGTATTTTTGACTACATATCACAATTAGTACGTTAAACAATAAAGTACCCAAAATAATCAGAAAAAACTCCCAAGAAAAATACAGAAAGTATAACATGTTATAAGATGCCCTAATCCAAGATTTCATAACATTCCAATGAACATAAATTCCATAATCATCAAAATAAATATCTAGGGCACAACTAGGGTTGTAAATGAAGTAATGTATAAATTAACCCAAAAATCTAAAAAAAAATTATTTTATTGCCATTTAGACAAGCAAAACACCCTGCCCAAATTTTATTTGATTTTTAGTTCATTTGACAGCATAATAGTTCAAGTTAAGATTGGTGCCCTAAACTAGGGTTAGGGTTTTAGGTGGCCTAACTGTCTCCAAATGCCCTAAGATTTTGTCCAACGAACTATAATGGCCCTATGGTCCTCTTCACCAAATTGCAAGTTAGTCCAAGGTCATTTGACCCCATGACCTTCACAACCCTACAAATCCCCATTAAGGGATCTACCCAAGGGTTCAAGGGCTACCCTACACAAAACCACCCCAAACTACCTTGGAGGGTGTGTCATGCCCTAAAAGGTCAGTGATCAAAATACCAGCCTCTGTTGAGGTGATATGTCCACTCAAATTACCCAGGGGGTGTTTGATCCTAAATAATCCTATAAGGATCAACCTAGGGTTGGGTAAAAACCTATTCAAAACATCTCCAAATGAGATGAAATTTTTACCAGAACCTTATGATAAACCCAGGGACCACTCACCAAAATTTGGGAGGGTTTGAAAGTCATTTAGCTATCTAATTAATTTATTCTAAGATTATTAAATTTTTCTAAAATCTATAGAAAAAATTTCTCCAGAAATTCTCATTTTTTGATATGTCCTAGGTATAGGTAAGATTAGGCAACACCCCAAATTTCAAGTCATTTTGATGACTGGATTGGAGTGGGGAATTTTTCTAAAGTCAGGACAGCCCTATGGGTAGACCTCACCAAAATGAGTTCTGAGGTCTATCCAGCTGTCTAAAATGCTTGAAACAAATTTTAAAATTTCCTAGACTTATAGAGCTACAATATTGGTGTTGACAACTTTTTCTATATGAGCCTCTAAGTAGTTTCTCCTAAATTTTATAAAGTGACTGATATTCTAGTATAGAAATTCACATAAAAGCAAGAACTTAATTTAACATCACAGATCTTAAAGGTTGATCCGTCGGCTGGGAGGTTGTCTTCAACCTCCAGCCGACGGTCTAGATAGCACGCGCTTGGGAACACTTCTCCCTCCCACAGCCGGCCATCCAGCCTCCTCCCTGGCCGACCACCGCCACCACCACCCATGTTGAGGTGGCGGCCATCGCCGGGCGGCAGCGCAGCCGCTGGAGAGGATTTTTCCGGGGGGCCCGAGCACGCGGATTTCATGGAAAATCCATGAAAAGGAAAGCTCCAATCGGGCTCAGTTGAGCCCGATTCTCAATCCTATTGAATACTAAGATCTATCCGCAGAAGAAGAGGGAGGGGAGGACCTTGTTCACGGGCTGGAGGCGTGCAGACCGTCGGGATGCCATTGGCGCGGTGGTGGCGTCGCCGGAATTCTTCTACAGCACAGTGGGAGGCTCGAAAACTTCAGGTAAGGGCTGGGAAACGTCCCTTTTGGGCCTCTTAGGGTGTTTAAAGGCTTGGTAAGGGAGTGGGAACGACGAAAAGCTGGTGGCCATTAATGGCCCATTATAGCTTGGCTCGGCCATGGTGGTGGGGGGCTGAAACGGTTCTGTGACAACTAGCTAACGGCTGGAAACTCCTCCTCTTCCCTAGAGGAGTTGAATCCAGCCGTAAAAGGGGAGGGGAAGGGTTGCCAAGGTGTCAATTTCCATTACTGGCTTTGAAGGCTGGGCTCGACCATGGCCGAACTATTCCTTTTGCAAAATCGGCAGTCCACGTGGCACAGCTTGACCGGTCAACTTAAATTAAATAAGACTTATCAGGTCTTGTTGGAGAAAACGGCCCACTCCCAGACCGGCCCGGTTCACCTGAACCAGTACCCAGCTAGAACCAATCTGCCAGAAAATATTCTAAGTACAATGGCGTTGAGTGAGCTCAGCTCACTCAACGCCATCCAAACTACGGCATTGAGTGAGATCAGCTCACTAAATGCCATCCAAGCTACGATGTTGAGTGAGCTCTACTCACTCAATGCCATCCCAGATACGACGTTGAGTGAGCTCTGCTCACTCAATGCCATCAGAATTTCAACCCAGACTATGGCGTTGAGTGAGCTCAGCTCACTCAACGCCATCCGGATTATGGCCTTTTAAACGATGGCGTTGAGTGAGCTGAGCTCACTCAACGCCGTTCAGATTATGGCGTTGAGTGAGCTATGCTCACTCAACGCCATCCAGACTACCCCAAATGGCATTGAGTGTGGTAAGTGCACTCAACGCCATTCAACTTATGGTGTTGAGTGCACTCAACGCACTCAACGCCATCCCGCCTGACAGATTACGGTGTTGAGTGAGCTAAGATCACTCAACGCCATCCAGCCTACAGTGTTGAGTGAGCTCAGCTCACTCAACACCAACCTGCCGACACCAGATGGCGTTGAGTGCAGTCAGTGCACTCAACGCCATTCAACTTATGGCGCTGAGTGCACTCAACGCACTCAACGCCATCCCGCTTATGGCTTTGAGTGAGCTAAGCTCACTCAACGCCATCCAGACCACGACGTTGAGTGAGCTTAGCTCACTCAACGCCATTCTAGACCACGGCGTTGAGTGAGCTTAGCTCACTCAACACCATTCCAGACCACGGCGTTGAGTGAGCTTAGCTCACTCAATGCCATTCCAAGGTCACGGGCGTGTCTGTCCTATGTTGAAATTTCTTGAGCTCGACGATCGTCTTCCTGAGGTCGACGATCGTCAAAGGGGGGTCACGCCCTAGGTCACGGGTGTGACATGTCAGTCACGGGCGTGACGACCCCTTGACTCAAAATCTTGGTCGACAAACTTCAGATCCTGGGCTTCCTAGAGTTCTGCTAAGACAAAACCACTCCCAGGGGTCTAGTTGGAAATGGGATGTTATAGTAGCCGGCTGGGAGGTGGTTGGATGAGCAGCTGCACGTATGAGAAGGTGGTTGGATGGGCAGCTACAAGCAGAGGGCTAATCGGTTGTTGCTATACAGCAGGTAGGGGTTGGCAGCATAATGTTTTGAGGGCGGTAAGGGAGGCTATAGGCAGAGGGTTGGATGGCTGTTGCTGGATATCAAGTAGGTGCTGGCGATAGGGTGTTTAGGGGGGTGTATGAGTAGATGTTGGCGAAGGACAGTGATGGTGTTACTAGACAGTAGGGCGACTGCTATTTGGGAAGGGATTGGAGGGATGGTTAGGGATGTAAAGTGGGAAAAATGAAGGATATAGGTAGTAGATACCTTAGGGAGGTAGGAAATCACCTAGGGTTTCACGGAGTCGGCACCGTGGAGGGATCACCGAATTTCGGGATTCTTCACACCAAAATCTTCCATAGCCTCTAAGCAACCCCCTGCACATCTATTTATAATAAAGAGATATTGGAGTATCTCACAAACAACGACTATGATTGGTCAGAGATGGGGTAGCCCGAATACCTTAAAATAAATGATGAAATAACAATGTAATATATGAAATCAACTACAAGCGACGAGCTGAACACATCTGTGGAGTCGGATCATCGATCCGGATACGCCATATATGGCAAGTATCTAATCAATCCTGAGCAGGCCCAAAACTCAACCTCTGCTGCAAGTCTGCATCTTCGTTCCACATCATTCTCCCCGACTTGATAGAATTCATCTCCTGATGAATAAAGTTCAGAATTATCTTGGCGTATGCCAGGTAAGACTCGATGAGGTCCACCAAGGGTCGCCAAAGTGTGATCGATGGTAAATTATTTTCACCAATGATACTCATGTGTTTGACTGACTTGTGCGGCTATGCATGCATGCGCCACGATATATATAATGCTCTCAAGAATCCACTGATGTGTTGGAAGTCCCAGTGCGATAACTGGTGTAAATGGTAAAGCCATAGGCGACTGACTCAAAGACGGGTGGGGATAAGAAGTAGACTGGGTGCAGGGATGAGGATGTAGAAATGTAGGCTCAAAAGGCTGTGGGGGGTGAGCTCAAAAGGCTATGGAGGTGTAGGCTTAAGAGGATCTCCACAAAATGGTTCCACATGCTCGTAAGGCTTGTTGTACGATGTTAAGTCCTCAACATTAAATATAGGACGGATACTCATACTCGTCGGGTTTCAAGATCATAGATATTTGCTTCGATCCATCTCATGATTGTGTAGGGTTCCATTCTCCTAACGCTCAAACTTTTAGCAGGCCTAAAACAGAGCCTCACAATGCGGATTCTCACCATCACCCGCTCACCTTCATGAATTACCTACCCTTACCAATGAACATCTTCATGTGTTTTATGAGATTTATTACTAGTATTGATTTTCCATCGGACCGACTCATGACACACACACAAATGCTGAAAAAACAACTTAACAGACACATGTAAATGATGAAGAAACAACTCAACAGACTCATGCAAATGAAACACGACAGACAAAACACGCTCTCTATCAAGCTGCCAAACAATGAACTGGAAATCTACAAAATGAGGTGACTAATCAGGACGCTCTCTCGGTGGAGTGTAGACAAACTCATCGAGTGTGCAATGAGTATCCAGATGACCGTGTGAGACATCAACACTCAAATACGAGCTCGTAAAGAGCCAAATGTCCCTCAGGGAATGTAACACAACTAGGGGCTCACCAGGAGGTATGTATGAAAAGGCATAGCAAATGCAATATCCACCTGAGTGAAAATCAAGTACATTGACTAAATGATGTGATTCTAGACTGGTGAGTGTCCCTCAAAAGAAAGAGCTCTAGTGGTTCAGCATGTGGTGTGTCCAAAAATTCATCAAGAGTCTGCTGTGTCATAAGGTAGGTCCTCAAAATATCAGGAGTATGCTCAAGTGTACTCAAAGAAGGCCCTACATATGTAATGCTCAACTCAAGATCCATTCTCTGGGGAAAGACTAGAGATGATAATGAAAGAGATGCCAAAAACTCGAAACTCATAGACGAGTGGCTCACATAAATCTCATCCTCAGCACGATGTGGCAGCTCATCAGGAGGGTCAACAGGGGTCTCGTCATGGAAATTATCAATATAGTCATTATCCTATATATGAGTACAATTACAAGGGGTAATGTCCCCACACATGGGTGAAATAGCCACTACAAGATAAGACCCAAGCTCTTGGACCTTGGTTGTGATATAGCTTGGGACATTAACAAGGGGAGAATGACATAGATCTACTCCCAAGAATGGGTCTATAGGTGCGGTGCCTGCAAATGAGACCATGGTATGGGTGATAATTAACCCAGGGCATGATAGAAGGAGGGGTGTAGGTGGGGGACACATCACTGTTGAATCAATAGGTCGCTCAGACTCACTGTCAGTCGGGGTCAAAAAAAATGAGTCAGAAACAAATGACTGGCCACTCATCAGACTAAGCACGTCACTGGGGTGAGAGAAATCTGTATAAGTTATCATTTTTGTCGTGCATATCATGACAATGGTAGGCATCGTGGTGACCTCAGTATGGGAGGGACTCGTACTGCGAAGGTAAAGGTATGAATCTAATCGACTAGCTCTTATTGATCTCAAGGACTGCTCATTATGAAGGGCGAGCTGATATGTCTGCTCAAGGGACTTTGTGCTTTAATAAGCTAACTTTGTACGTATGTCAGATCAAAGTCCAGATCGAAATCAAGAAGTGGTCATAGCTGGATCCTCTCAGATATCATTCTTTATAACTACCTCATTAAAACTATCCATGTACTCAGTGACAGACATGGATCATTGCTGAAGGGAAAATAATTGCTCGAGCAAGCGATTCCAATGCGAGGAAGGCAGATACCTCTGACACAATTTACGCTTCATATCCACTCAATTAGTGATATGATGAAGACGATCACGCTTGCAGGTCTTCTCAATGCTAGACCAATACGCTCTCGCCTGATCTAGAAGCCTAAGTTTCGCAAACTTGATGCACCGCTCACCAAATAGCTCAAAATGATTGAGATAATACTCAATATACACGAGCCAATAATTGAAAGACTCGCGACTCGAAGATCCGTCAAAATAAGAGGCGTCAGTACAAAACTGCTATTCGAGATCTCTCTCGTAATAATCATCCCTAATGTAATCAAGTCATGTCGAAGGATCAACACGATATGTTCGCGTGGAGGGATATGAACGATGACAATCATCATATTGATTGTCTCTAGCATAATGAGGTCATGTTGGTGGATCAATACGATCTATGAAAGTAGTGTGCTGCAATCTAGAATAATAATCATAGTAACGTGAGTATCTCCATGAAAAGGCTCTATGAGAGCGTGTGTAAGTGGACTCGGGATCCCCAACTAGAGGAGAGAAATATTGGTGATACCTAGCCATGAAGAAATCTATAGACTCTACAACTGTGTATCACAAGAGTGCAAGCAACCTGGCTCTGATACCCAATTGATGCAGGACGAATCTATTGGTGGTGGACGTGTTGTTTTCCTAACTCTACATATAATGCAAAGCCTGACAGATAATTCAAATTAAACAATAAATAATTTAATCTCATGCACATGATTATAGCAAAAGCATAATAATTCATTTAAGCAAGCGGATTAGGCTTTCCTCCGTGTGGAGGGCCAAAGCAAGAGCGTGCGGCGAATAAACCCTGCAAATCACAATAATAATCTAAAACAAATAACTACTATTCCGGAGATCCAAACCAACATAAAATCCAAAACCTCATATATTAATATTAAGTATTCAAGTTCCGTACAACAAATAAATACTCACAAACATGAGGGCTGCCTGAGGTATAAAGATATGGTGAGGCACGGCACGGTGGAGATGTTCCGGAGGGGAAACAGGGGTTGTTTGGACTGGATCTAACAGGAAGTGGCTGGTTTTGGAAGGTGGGGGGCTGGATATGGAAAGTAGGGTCTGGGAGGGGGTGCAGCCGGTAGGGAGATGGAATAATGAGCGGCTGCAAGCAGGGGAAGGATGCTGGATGGGCGGCTGCAGGAAGAGGACTGATCGGTTATTGCTGGACAGCAGGTAGGGGTTGGCGGAAGGGTTTTTGGAGGGCGGTAGGTGAGGTTTTAGGCAAAGGGTTTGACGATTATTGCTGGAGAACAAGTAGGGGCTGGCGGTGGGGTGTTTAGGGGGTGTATGCGCGGCCGTAGGCGAAGGATAGTGTGGTTGTTGCTGGACAACAGGGCGGCTGCTATTTGGGAAGGGATTGGAGGGGCGGCTAGGGATGTAGAGAAGGAAAAATGAAGGATATAGGTAGGAGATACCTTGGGGAGGGAGGAAATCACCTAGGAGTCGTCATCAAGGGTTCCACGGAGTCGACACCGTGGAGGGATTGCCGAATTTCGGGATTCTTCACACCAAAATCTTCCATTGCTTCCAAGCAGTCCCCTACTCATCTATTTATAATAAAGAGGTATTAGGGCATCTCACCATCAGTGGCTATGATTGATCGGAGATGGGGTAGCCCGATTACATCAAAATAAAAGACAAAATAACAAAATAATATATGAAATCGACTGCATGCGACCTGCCAGACACATCCGTGAAGTCAAATCATCGATCAAGATATGCCATATATGTTAAGTAGCTAATTAGCCCCAAACGGGCCCGAAACTCATCCTCCGCTGCAGGCCTGCATCTCCGTTCCACATCACAAATTCTCTGATACTCATCGAAATATAACGTAATTGACTTATTTAGACTTGTATAGACTTTATGATTCTAATGATGCTAACTAAAAAGCGATTCTGAGTTTTTCTAGTCAAAAAGTCATTTGAGATGTCATGTAGCTCGACACGACCTGTTTTGGTCAACTTCATAAATATGCATCGGAATCCGACAAAACAAATGTCTTTGAGTTCGTATTGATCTTACGAGTGCAACACCTCTAACCAGAATCCATTTTGGATTCCTTTGTCAAAAAGTTTGTTTAAGTTATTATAGCTCGATGTTTAGTATAAAATAATTAAAATTGGTCTCCGGGCCAACAAAGTCTTACTGGTCCCAAAGAGGCCCATCAAAAAAGGTCGATTAAACTAGCTTGGTCCCCTTAGTGGTTCAATTGGTCAGGTCAGAATTTCGGGATGTTAAATCTTGCCACTTGTCCGACGATAGTAGTCCTCAACCATCTCCATAACATTTTAGAGCTTGTGTTCCTCCCTGCAAATCACATCATCAGCATCTCCAGCAAACTCGTTGTAGATGACTTAATCCTTCGTCGATGCCAGCATCAATCCAAAATTTCTTCCTGCGCCCCTTTCTTGAGCCGCCTGCTACTCCCTTTTTTCCATGATCTACAAACAGTAACTGCCCATCCAGATCCAGATTTAGCCCACGCTCGCTCCTTCCGATCTTCATCAATCCACCTTCTGCAATTTCTACTGTTTCAAGCCCTATCCCATCTTCGTGAGAATCCGATCTAAAATGGTCTAAATTTTAGTTATCGAACTACTCTGACTGGTTGTTTGATTATATCATTCTGATTTGATTATATAATTCTAATAGAGAGAAGAGTAAGACAAGAGACTAGCATCTTAGAGAATCAATTTAGTTTTATGCCAAGGAGGTTGACCATGAAACTTATATAGCTCTTGAAAAGACTCATTGATAACTATCGGGAAAAAACAAGATTTTCATATGTTGTTTATTGATCTTGAGAAGGCTTATGATAGATTTTTAAGAGAGGTCTTATAGAGAGTGTTAGAAAAGATAGATGTAAATGTATTATACATTAGTGTAATCTAAGATATGTATACAAATTTAGAGATGAGGGTGAGGACATTTGGAGGATTAATACTTCAATTCTCTATCACCCTTGACTTACATCAAGGGTCAGCTTTTGGCCTTGATCTCTTTACCCTATATCGTAGACTAGCTCACTGGACATATCCAACAAGCAATACCTTGTTGTTTATTGTTTGCAGATGATATTGTTTTGGTCAATGAGATTTGTAGGGGTGTAAACGCGAAACTAGAATCTTAATGAGACACTTAAGAAATGAAGAGTTTTAGGTTCAGCAGGGCAAAATGGAGTATATGGAGCTTAAATTTCTTAATTCAAGAAGAACAAATGATTATGTTATTATGTTGGGTGAAAAAAATATTTCCCACGGTGTGTGCTTTAAATATCTAGGATCGATAGTTCAAAAAGATGGAAGTGTAGATAAATATGTCATACGTAGTGATGGAGATCGTTGTATACCACTACTCATTCGGACGATCTGAGTCCACGGATGCATCCGATTAACATTTCTCAAGACAGTTTGATGTATTATTTTATTTATTTCGGGTTGTATTTGACACCCGAACGGATCAAATGATTTGTGCAGTCCGATTCGGGTGCCCTAGTTATTTAAGTATAAATAGGCGTTCGTTTAACAGTTTGGGCATCGAAGGATTGGTTGCAAACACAATCGTCGGTCACACGCTTTGGTGTGACACCAAAGGTCCTCTGCCTTCTCCTGTGTGTGACGCCGAGGCCATATCGCCTTCCTCTCTCCCTTCGCCGTCCATAAGAGAGACTCCTCCTTTTCCCTCGCAAGGTGCCACTGTAAACCTTCCAGTAATCCTTCCTTATTTCTTCTCTCCCCCCATCCAGGAACCCTTGCCCGCATTCTGCTCTCGATAGCCCCGTTTCCTCTCCACAAGCCCCTCCTAAGCCTCCCACACCACTCCTGAGTCCAACCCTCCTCAGTCCGATAACCCCACCCCCTCTATTTTTCCGCTGCCTCCAGCCATAAACCTCCCTCCGCCAGCCACCCATTCCCTTGAAAAACCTACTATCGTGAGCATCTACAACCATTCATCATGCTTATCTGGCAACTATCCACAACACCCTAAGTCTCCCATCAGTCCAGAAACCCCCTCCCGACATGTTCCACTTTGCTGCAACCTTGGATGCCCAAAACCAACCGTCATCTACCTCCTCCTACATGTGTGAATCGTTAGTTAGAATTATTGTTTTCTATTATTGTGTATTCAGACACATGTTTTGTTTTAAGCTACCTTATATTTGCTTTGAGTATTGTGAAATCTCGTGATTTGCAGGTCTTATTCGGTGCGTGTTTGAAAATAATTGTGTCTCAGTTATTTGTTGAATATAATTCGTTCTCTTTAATTAATGTTTGTGAAAAACTATGTGACTGCTTTGAAATTTTATTTTAATTAATTGTTTGTGTCTAATTGCAATTGGACTAAATCATTTGCACGTGTATAAAGCTTACATTTCATTGAATTGCTTGTAAGCTTGTATGTCATTTTAGGTTTGTCGTAGATATGGTGCATTCATTATGTGATCGCTTGCATTGCATGTAGGGTTTGGACATCGGCAATCCGCCACCTATAGACTCGCGTTGCATTAAATTGGTATCAAAGCCCAAGTTTGGGCTTTAGTTTAACACACAATTATTGAGTCTTTAGGTTTTGTACTATGTCTTAACATTATTGTTATCCCTCACCTTCACTGAAGAGGCTCCCTTTTTATTATTACGATGATTATCCTCCTTCGTGGCACACCATTTACAAGGATCGTGTATACCCTTCGAGACAATTCCAATATGCTAGAGATGACTACCACGATGAGAGGTCCTCATGTTGCCGTCAGTAAACTTCACCACCACCTTATGATGGTAAAGTTGAGTTTTATTCGGGTCATCGTCGCTACACATTTCCTATATTTGCGGGACCAGATTCGGTATATGTGCGATCACCACCACACGTTTGTAGGGCTCACGTCCACCCACGAGCACGAACTGATTATGTTAAGGATGACAATCTAGATGACCCTCAAAAGCCCTATAAAGTTCACCATCGCCAGTATCACATCACATGTCAAGACCCTCATAGTATTCCACTTGAGGCCAAATTTCAACGATTAGTTCTTGACCAATTTGATCGCTTGGAGGCTGATTTGACTCATATATCAAATTTCTTAATAAGAATCCATAGAAAAAAGTCTAAGTATTTATGTAAATCAGCTGATGCGTTGTGTAGTGCTCCCACCTACATGAGAGGCTCGACCCCTGATTTTGATACGTCTCATTTCGACGAGACCCAGTGCCCATGTGATCTTACTAGGTTTTAATTTTATCATGATCTTATGATACCGGTGGTGAATGATTCTAGTATGATAAGTAAACGTGGTCATACGAGTGAGAACGAGCGACATAGTGACACAGTGATAGTATATCCATCCTTCACACCTCACTTAGACCTAGTATCCCCTTTAGACAGTTGGGACCCAATTTTCAAAACTATATTGATTGACCCACACTTGAATAGGGTCTCTTCCGACTCTTCCTTAACATTGTCTTGAGTCGCATCATGATCGTGAGCCTAGTGTCGATCTCTTAGTGATTTCCTCACCCATTTTTAGGGACACCACCTCTTTTGACGATATTTATCTAGACGATCATAACCATATTGATGGACGCTTTTATGAACCCCCTGACAGACATCCTTATGGGCCACCACTCCCTTGCGGCAGTCATGGGGATATCATTGACTTTGTTGTGGGTGTACTACTTATTCCTATTGATACTACCAGTATTAGTATTTTCCTCTTGGAGGGCCATCCTGACATTATTGACCTCTCCGGGATTACATTCCCGAGAGGCTCATTTTACAAGCTTCCCCTCCTGAAAGGCATGCACTTTAGTGGTGGTCGTGTCTCCATACTAGTGATCATCACTTACGCGATGATTTTTCGTATACACCTCATGGTGAGCCGCCTGACGGGCCTTCTGATTTAAAAGGTACCAATCACATCTGTGCATCATACTCTCTTGTCACCATCTATGACATTCCTTTGGGTGATGATATTATTCATGCTGAGTTTTTCGATCGAACACCTTGGGAGCCTCCTGATGATTTACATCCCTTAGGAGATATTTGGTATGTCCTAATTCTGCACCTCACTGTCGATGTCTCAGTAAATCAGTTGGGTGGTCTCCATACACTCAATAAGTTTTTATACACCCCATCTAAAGAACCTCTAGATAAACCACCCATCCTTAGGGATTTTAACTGTTATATAGCATATGCATTTAGTCAGTTACTTGTGTCAGTCACCGTTAATTTGCATATGTTTCATGACTTGCATGGATATTCTCATATAGTACACGACGCTTTTATGTTGCATGATTCGAGTCCATCGTCTGTTTTGCATCATTCAAATCATTTACATAAGTCTATTGAGTCATTTGTTTATCATTTGGATACGCTTCATGAGTCTGCCCAAAAGATAATTGTCGCAAACAATGATTATTATAAATCTCACGCAGATAGACACATGTGGGATCACAGTTTTAAAATTGGAGAACAAGTCATGATTCGCATACGATTTAAGAGGTTCCCATATAAAACAACAACAAAACTAAGCACTCGCCAAATGGGCCCTTATACAGTCATGCGACGGATCGGTACAATTGCCTATGAGATTGATATCCTCCAAAATATGGGGACAAGCCAAATATTGAATGTAGAGGACCTGATTTCTTACTATGAGGAGCACGTGTATGTGGATCCCTTCCCCACTTCAGTACCTGAACTACAACATCTTTTATTCCCTCCACTCTCACCTCAGTCTCAGCATATGGAGTCTCAGTATGAGGATCACTTTGCACCATCGATAGTACCACTAGTTCCACCACTTCAGCTTTCAAATGGAGATACATCTTATTTAGATCCACCAGCTACCACCGGAGACTTACTGCGATGTCTTGTCAACTAGAGCTGCTACCTATATCCATGTGCTATTTGGATTTATCCTAAGGAGCTTGTGCTACTCGTCCCCATTCTATGATGAGAGCACGATTACCGGCACTCACCGGAGATGAGTGCATTCAAGACAGTGAGATTTGATTGAGATCGCTGCGATCCGCTACTCATTCGGACGATCCGAGTCCACAGATGCATTTAGATGATTTTTTTCGAGTCAGTTTAATGTATTATTTTATTTATTTTGAGTTGTATTTGACACCCGAATGGATCAGACGATATGGACCGTCTGATTCGGGTGCCCTAGTTGTTAAGTATAAATAGGTGTGTGTTTCATGTTTTAGGCATCGAAGGATTGGCTGCAAACACAACCGTCAACCGCACACTTTGGTACGATGCCAAAGCTCCTCCGCGTCCTCCTTGGTGTGACGTTGAAGCCATCTATCCTTCCTCTCTCCCTTTGTCGGCCATTAGAGAGCCTCGACCTCCTTTTCCACCCACAAGGTACCACTATGAACCTTCTGATAATCTTTCCCTGCTGCTTCCCGCCCCCCATCCAGGAACCCTATCCCAGATCTTGCTCTTGATAGCCCTGTTTCCCCTCACTAAGCCCCTCCTAAGCCTCTAGCGCCATTCCCAAGTCCTACCCTCCTCCTCAGTCTGACAATCGCACTCCCTTTATTTTTCCGCTGCCTCAAACAACAAACCTCCCTCCGCTAGCCACCTATTCCACTGAAAAACCTACTATCGTGAGCCCTCACAACCATCCATCACTCTTATTTGTCCATTATCCACAACACTCGAGTCCCCTATCAGTTCAGAAACCCCCTCCTGAGGTGTTCCTCTTTGCTATGACCTTGGACACCCACAACCAACTATCTTCTACTGCCGTCTACATGTGTGTGTGGTTACTTGGAATTACTGTTTTCTATTATTGTGTATTCAGACATATGTTTTGTTGGATGCTACCTTATATTTGCTTTTAGTATTGTGAAATCTCGTGATTTGCAGGTCTTATTCGGTGTGTGTTTGAAAATAATTGCACCTCGGTTGTTTGTTAAATACAATTCGTTCTCTTTAATTAACGTTTGTGAACAACGATGCGACTGCTTTGAATTTTTATTTTAAATAATTTCTTGTGGCTAATTCCAATTGGACTAAATCATTTGCATGCGTATAAAATTTACATTTGATTGGATTGCTTGTAAGCTTACATGTCATTTTAGGGCCGTCATAGATATAGTGCATTCATTGTATGATCACTTGTATCGTATGTAGGGTTTGTGCATCGGTCATCCGCCACCTGTAGACTCGTGTTGCATCACATAGAATCCATGCTGATTGGTTGAAGTGGAGAGGCTCGTTTGAGATCTTATGTGATCATAAAATATCATTAAAACTTAGAGTAAAGTTTTTCCGTACTACAATTAGACCAATAATGTTCTATGGTTCTGAGTGTTGGGCAGTAAATTATGTGCATGGGCAAAAAATGGGAGTTAAGGAGATGAGAATGCTTAGGTGGATGTGTGGACACACAAAACTGGATAAAATTAGTATTGAATGTATTAGGGATAAGGCAGGAGTGTCACTAATTGTAAAGAAGATGCGGGAAGCTCGATTAAGATGGTTCAAACATGTACAAGTGAGACCAATTTAGAGGCACCCATTAGGCGTTGTGAGAGTTTATCTACTAGGCATATTAAACGTGGGAGGGGTAGATAAAAAAAGACTTGTAATGAAACTATAAGGAAAGACATGATGTACTTAGGAATTTGTTAGATTATGATTAAAGATAGGGCGCAATTGTGATAAATGATCCATATATCCAACCCCACTATGATGGGATATAGGCTTGAGTGTTGTTGTTTTTTTTCTCGTCAACTTAGAAAAATGCATGATTCTTTTTACCTTAAATTTTGGAACCACCTCCTCCAAGGAAGAATCTGTCTGAAAATACCTTTTCTTCTGTATGGGTGAACTCTCCTAAAGAGTTCACGCGCACTGATCTCCATCTGCAACATGCATGAGTACAACCACTGTATCTTTTTAGCCTCTTCTTCATTGTAATGTTGTATTGTCTCTTTGTAGTTTTTTTTGTTTCCTGCATGTTTCTCCTGTACCCGAGTAGTTTTTTGTTGAGCCTGTCCACTTGGGAAGCTACTAGTATAAATAGGGGTTACAATTCTGTGTAGGGCACTGAAAGTGAGGGATAGATCTACTTTACACTAGAAGGGGTGAATAGTGTATATTAAAATCATTATTTAGTTTTATAGCGGATTTAAAAACTAATGATATATATATAAAGAATGAAGCAATCACAGCACACAAATAAAATGAATAATAATCACAGATGACACATGGAATTTATAGTGGTTCCCCAATAAACTTGGGTACATCCACTCTTCTACCACCCATATAGGAATCCACTATAGGTTTTTGATCGGGTGCCCTGCCACCACAGGTTTTTACTCAGGTGCCCTGCCACCATAAGATTTTTTTTTTCTAAGGTAGATCTAACAACCCTTTGAGCTTTTGATCAGGTGCCCAATGACCAACTTAAATCTTTTGATCATGAGACTTAGAAACAAAAAGGGTAACTATAGAATTGAGTTAAAAACCCTGTACACAGTTTATGAAAATAAACAAAAATATGATGGTGTCTTCTCTATCAATATTCTCTAAGAAGACTAGTGGATGTTGAAGTATAAATCTCCCCCTTATTTGAGTAGAGTTTATGATCAGGAGAGGGAGTCCTTTCTTCAGTGTGTATGCCTTCTTGTATTTGAGAAAATGAAGACTTTGAACAAACAGAGATTGAAGATCTAATTCTGTAAGAGTATGTGTTGATCTGTAAGTCTCTAAGTCAATATCTCTAGGTCTGTATATCTGAGTGAGTATCTCTAAGAGAGTAACCTTGGTGAGTAACCTTGAGGCAAAAATCTTCTAAACATATATATATAATATAGAGAAGAATTCAAACATTTAAATTAGTCGATTCTGAAACGTCTAAGAGATTTCCCGAGAATGGTAACTGCCTTGAAAATAGGTTAGAATAATAACTCTGTGATAAATCATATTTAATGCTGCCTCTAAACGGCTATATTCATTAGAATATTTTGCATTAAATATTAGAGTCATAGCTATCTGTAATTAAGCATTTAAATAATTCCGCCTTCAGAATATAATCAGCCCTAAATTAAGCCTGAAACTTGTCCTGCCTTCTGGAAACAAAACTGCCTAAAACACTACAGAGAATTAGTCAAACTCAGCAAGAATTTCGTCGACCTGAGCCTAGAGTTCGTCGAACTGAATCATCCTATTCATCGACCATAGCTCAGAGTTTTTTAAGCTGAGCTTGACTTTTGATGAGCTGAGTAGAGATCGGAGTTCGTTGACTAGAACTCAAAGTTCGTTGAGCCAAACTCGGAGTTAAGACTCTGATTCGTCGAATGCAACTATGCTTTCGTCGAACTGAATTCTTCTATCTTCGATCTGCTTTTATACTAGAATTCTTCTGAGGCAATAACCCTGGAAATAAACCTATGACCCTAGACTATACAAAGTGTGTCAAACTAAACATCCTAATAGTAATCCTAGCCCAAATAAGTAATAGGGTTCCAATAATCTCCCCCTATTTGAGTGAGGATACTATTTACGTAAAATCAAAACACAAAGCATAAAGTATCTAGCAGAAATAAAACTTTCTGCAGATATAACATAAAGTGCTTTGAGAGTTATAAATATAAACACAGTTATAAGAACATAAAATAATCAAAGACTAAGAGTCTTTCTTAAAATCTTCAGAGGATTATTTAGTGAAGACATGCTTCCTGTTGGGATCTGCAGCTTCCTGTTGACTCATCTTTAGATCTTGGGAGCCAATAATTTTCAAAGATGTAGTCCTAGTCACCACTTCCCCTAGATGTAAACTCATGTTTTTATCAACATTGAATAAATTCTTTACCTAGTATTTATCAAGTTCTTTCTTTCTGTAACAGGACATAGTTGAGAACTGGGAGGTGTCCTTTCCTTCAGTTTTAGCTTAATTCATCTAGCCATCCTGAAGTTTGGGTCCAACTCTAGATCATAAGTTTGGGAAAGAGGCCTCTCTTGTCTTGATTGTTGTTGTTGTCTTCTTTGACCTGCATGTTACTGGCTGTTGATCTAAGATTCTGACCTTGAAGGTATGTACTTGTTGTCCTGAAAAGCTTTTAGATAATGAGAAGAAGGCTTTTGAGAATGAGGAACACTACCTGCTGCTCCTGCTGCTGGAGGAGGAGGAGGAGGAGGAGGAGGTCCTCTCCTAGACCTTGGAGGTGAATTATATCTCTTCATTTTTCTTCCTCCTTTTCTGCTTATTTTTGGAATATCTCATCCAATGTGGATCATCTGGAGTAAGAGTAATCCCATGTAGAATATAGTAGGGAATGTTAGCTGTAGAAGAAGGTTTAGGAGCAACCTTCATAGGAACTTTCTTTTTCTTATACTTTCTTTTCTTGGAACTAGAGTCATCTGACTCATCTGATTCATCATCATCATCAGAATCTTTTGTAGGTTGATCATATAGATCATCTAGCTGTTTAAGCAAATCTGACTGATCAGGAATTGAAGCTACTGGCAGTGTATTTACAATATCAGTATCTGCTACTTAAATATGTACACTGTCATCTTGTTCCATATCTTCAAAAAGGATGTCATCAAGATTAGGCATAGGAGTTTCATCCCAAGCATAGGTAGGAGGGGAAGAAACAGACTCTATAATATCTATATTCTCAATATTTGCTACAGTCTCAAGGACTCGATTATAACTGGGAGAAACAATTGAAAAACTATTTCTTAGTTCTAGAACTGAAGAACTAATATGAGCTGTATAACATATTATAGCCTTATTAGAAGAATTCTCAAAAAATGGAGAAAAACTAGTGTGCAGAGTATCAAAATCAGATAATAAAGAACTCAAGTTGACTGTGGGATTAATAGAGACATCACCAACAGTAGTAACTTCTGGAATTTCTGCAACTGCTTCTTCAACTGAATCTACAAATATTTCTAAATCTTGAATAACAACTTCTGCTGCTGCTGGACTGACATGAGCTTCTGCTACTAGAACTAGTGGAGCTTCTTCATGAAACATCTCCCCCTGCCAAGATCATGGGAGACCCGAATCTAGACACCTAGAAGAAGGGATAGTGGAGGAAAAAGACAACTGAGAAGAGAGAGCAGAAATGGAAGCAGCAAGAGGAGCTTGTTGGGTATTGTATCCACAATGTACCTGATTTGAAGAAGCCCCTGGACCATCTAAGGTTAATTGACATTGTATTTGATCATTTGTCTTCAAGTTGTGCTTGCAGTTATTCCACGCTAAGTATACACCAATGTCAGGGTGCAGTGGGTCAATATACACGGGTCTGCGCAATGTAATCCCTCGTTGAGCAGATCAGTGTGTTGGTCTACGTGTACTCTCTCTATTGGAGTGTACTTACTTTCAAGTACAGGGCTGAGAAAGATCAAGAGCAGAAAAGGAGCAAGGATGGGTCAAAGCAACTCGCGGGAAGAAAGACAAAAAATCGTCTAAGTAGAAATCGTCGAGAATCAGTAAGAGTCCGTTCGTTTGTACGGAATTGAGTCCCTGGAATTGGAATTGAAGGTCTAATACCAATTCCATCATTCGTCTCCATGCTTGACTTTGAAATTTAAATTTTAATGAATTCCGTAGAATTCATTTTGAACTAAAGACAATTCCTTCTCATCTATATAAGAATTGGACAATTCCGATCGAGACATATTTTTAAACCCGGACGCGATTTTTTCGCGCGGGCGCGATTTTTTCGCCCGGAAGCATTCTTTTCGCCCGGGCGCAAATTTTTCGCCGGGGCGCGAATTTTTCTCCTGGGAGCGATTTTTTCGCCCGGGCGCGGCGCAATTTTTTCGCCCAGGCGCGGCATAATTTTATCGCACGGGCGCGATTTTTTCGCGCCCGGGCGTGTTTTTTTCGCCCGGACGCGATATCTTGGCAAGACCACGTTTTTTGCACGGGCGCATTTTTTTCGATCAGGCGCGATTTTTTTTGCCCGGGACCGATTTTTTCGCCCGGGCGTTTTTTTCGCCCGGGCGTGATTTTTTTGCCCGGGCGCAATTTTTTCGCCCGGGCGCGTTTTTTTTCGCCCGGACACATTTTTTTCGCCCGAGGGCGTTTTTTTCGCCCGGGCGCGATTTTTTTGCCCGGGCGCGATTTTTTCGCCAGGGCGCGTTTTTTTTCGCCCGGACACGTTTTTTTCGCCCGAGGGCGTTTTTTTCGCCCGGGCGCGATTTTTTCGCCTGGGCGCGATTTTTTCGCCCGGGCGCGTTTTTTTCGCCCGGGCACGATTTTTTCGCCAGAGCGCGATTTTTTCGCCCAGGCGTTTTTTTCGCCTGGGCGCGATTTTTTCGCCCGGGCGCGATTTTTTCTCTTGGGCGCACTTTTCTCGCCCGTGCGTGATTTTTTCGCCCGGGCGCGAGCGAGATTTTTTTGCCCGGGCGCGAGCGACATTTTTTCGCCCGGGCGCGATTTTTGCTCGGCCGCGTTTTTTTGCCCCCCGCCGAAAAAATCACGCTCGGGCGACAAAAATGGGCCCGAGCGACATAATCGCGCCCGAGCGAAAAAAATCACGGCCACGTAAAAAAATCCCACCCGTGAGAAAAAAAGACAACTAGGTTGAAAAATCTTGCCCAGACAAAACAATCGCGTTCGGGCAAAAATCGCGCCCGGGCAAAAAAATCAAATTCCAATTCCACAATATTCTTTATTAGACGAACATTGGAATTGGAATTCGTCACCAATATTTAATTCCACAATATTCATCAATATTCAATTCCAATATTGAATTCCAATTCCGTGCAAACGAACGGACCATAAGTGATTCTCGCCGATTTGATGAGAATCACTAGTGATTCTCGCCGAATAGTCGAGAATCACTCGCTGATTCTTGCCGATTGCAGCCGGCTGTCTCAACGTCGTCTTGATTTCTGCCTAAGGCAGAATCGTCGAGAATCACTTAGTGATTCTCGCCGAATCGTCGAGAATGACTTTGCATTCTCGCCGATTCGTCGAGAATGAATTATGATTCTCACCGATTCTCTCTGGATGACAAGATCTTCAGCCAGAATTCTACCAAGTAGAATTCGGTGAGAATCATAAGTGATTCTCGCCGATTCGTCGAGAATCACCAAAGATTCTCGCCAAATTTGCCATAGGCGAATTTCTTCTGCTCGCTGGACCGGTCCAAATATTCAGGCGTTGTTTTGAACCGGACTTAGGGTTTTTACTGGTGGGGCCCACAACAGTCATAATGTTTGACCTACAGTATAAATACTGTTATATTTCGATCATTACATACACTGAATACCGATAACAAAAAACGAGCTTCCATCGTGACCTAAAGCATAGCGGATTTCTTTCCGCCGCCGTCGCCGCTCGGATCACCATCGCCGCTCGTGCAGGTTGTCGCCTTTGCTGATCGTGGTTTCTTCTCGATCTCCCGGCGACAGAAGCTCAGCCAAGTAACGCGTCTCACATGTATACCTAGAGATCCTTTGTCTCTTGATTTGTTGATCAGGAATACCTTCCCTTTCCGAATCGATCGAGACGATCGATCCTAGCAAGACCGTTGGTAGACCTTGTTAGCTTTGCTACGAAGGTTGGATCTCCAAAGCTCATCCGCCGCACTTCGTTGCCGCCACCGATCCTGACAGCTACGCCGTCGCACTTCTTGTCGCCGCTGGTTTCGAGGAGATTCTCTCTAAGAGAGCACTTAGGTCGCGGACTCTTCGACTTACTTAAGAACGCAACGTCGAACGAAGAGGGACACCAAGGGCTCCAAAAGTAGTTTGTATTTTATACATTCAAGTTTTTATTTTATTGTAAAGGAACGTTGGTTCCACTGTGTAAGGGTTGGGTGCAACCCGTGGTGGAGGAGTGGTGACTCCTTTGTGTGGAAGAGTTACTTCCTTAGTGTGAGGATTGGTTTTCAATCCTGTTGGTGAAGTGACCGAGTCGTCCCTTGTTGGGAGATACGTCGAAGGGGGAGAGTGGACGTACCCAAATCGGGGAACCACTATAAATTCCATGTGTCTTTCTGTGCTGTGTTGTTTTGTTTGTTTGTGCAGGTATAGCTTAATTCTGCAAAAACGCTACAAGACACCTATTCCCCCCCATAGGTGAAGGTAGTTGGAACTAGGTGGACTTTCAAGTGGTATCAGAGGGAGGTTACTCAGCAATAAGGTTAACACCTTGAGTAAGTTCCTGCCACTAGTGTCAAGAAGAAGTCAGATATCTACTATGGACGGACTCAAGTACTCAGGCAAGATCCCAGTGTACACCAGGCTAAACTTTCCTATCTGGAAGGAAAGGATTAGATTTTACATGGAAGCAGTCGACCCTCGACTCTTTATGATCGTGGAGGAGGGACCTTATATTCCCACTAAGGCCTCCACCATTGATCCTACCAAAAAAGTTCCAAAGAAGCTTTTTGAAATGGACAAGGACGAGATGGTGCTGGTCGGACTTTATAAGAAGGCACAGAACATACTAAACAGCACAGTCGATGACTCAATGATGTAGAACTTCTGCAACTACAGGACAGCCAAGGATATCTGGCACAGCTTGATTATCCTGATGGAGGGCATAGATGAAGTGAGGGATGATCGGAGATCCCTCCTGAACCAGAAATATGAGGCCTTCAGGCAGGGGCCCAAGGAAGAGATCGGAGTTACCTTCGAGAACTTCCTCAAGATCGTCAATGCTCTCAAGGGATATGGAAGAGTGTTAACTGATGGTGAACTTAATGATAAATTCCTTAGGTCCCTTACTAAGGAATGGGACACGAAGATCTGCGCCATCCGAGAGTTTGGCAGATTAGCTGAAACCGATTCTCAAATACTCTTTGGGAAGCTCATGTCCTATGAGCTCCAGTTGAACACGAGGAAAGCTTAAGAAGAAGCAGAGAAGGCCGCAGCCAAGGAAAAGACTTTGGCCCTAAAAGCCATTCACTCCAGGAAGGGCAAGGGTGCGGCTTCATCCCATGTGGGGAAAAAGGATGAGGAGGAAGACTCCGAGCCATGCTCCTCCGGCTCAGAGTTGTCTGAAGAAAACTTCTCCCTCATCACCCGAGAATTCAAGAAGTTCCTCAAGATGAGGAATCAAAGAAAGAGAGACGGCTCCTCCTCCAGAAATCAGAAGAAGAATTATTCTTCTGACAGGTATGAATCAAAACCGAACAAACATCGTCATACTAACATCATTTGTTTTGGGTGCAATAAGCCAGGACACGTCGTGGCCGACTGTCATCAAGCCAAGAGAGAGAAGGGGAAGGGAGAAGAGCACAGAACCTCTAGAGATAAAAAGAAGGAGAGGAGCTACATCGCCAAAAAGTCAAAGACACTGAGTGAGTCTGATTCCTCAGACTCCAGTGATTATGAGGAAGCCTACTTCGGGCTGGTGGGTTGCTCTGACTCAGAAGGAGAATGCCCCCCATTCACTGGGAAGGTCAAAGCTCGTAACCCCCTCTCCGACTCTGACTATGAGTCTCCTGATGATGATCTCGAGGACAGCACATTTGCCCGAGAAGCTGAGCTCCTTGAAAAGTATGAGCTTCTGCTCAACACCTTTGAGGAATGTGGCAAGAGATTGAGGGCTCAGAAAAAGGAAGTCAAATTCCTTAAGGTCGAGGGTGTCTCCCTAAGGGAAGAGATCACTAGATTGATTTCTCTCCGGCAGGAGCACCTGGACCTGATCTCAAAGCACTCAGAGTCTTTAAGTCTCCTTGAGCTTAAACAGGAAGAAATCAATAAGTTGGAAGAGCAACTTACGGTAGAAAAGAAGATTGTCCAAAGCTTCTCTATGCCAAATACTATTCTTCCACTAGTTGATACCTTCTCTGCTCAGGCTAAGGGGGCTGGCTTTGGGCATGTGGGTGTGCCTGGTAAATCATCCAGGAGAAACAAAAAGCAGAGGAGAAATAAGGCTGCTAAGAAGGCCTCTACTGCAGAAAAGGGAAAGGCCCCACTCAACCCTGTTGTATTCAGGAAGCCTGGCTTTCCCTGCAATAAACAGGACTTTGAGTCAACCTATGGCCACTTCTTCCAGCCCTCGATTGAAAAGCCCAAGAGCCGGTATGAGGGGTGGGCCTTCCCCCGCAACTTTGGAGAGAGTGTCTTCAAGGCACCTTATGAGGAAGTTCAAATGGAGGATTATGGCCACTTCTCTAGCGGCCATAATAGGAAGCAGGCACCCAAGGCAAAGCCTATTACACTGAGAAACCAGGAGGTGAAGAAATCATGCGACTGTTGTCATCATGATGCCTCCACCTCCAGGTTCAAGGCCCCGACTGAACCTTCCGTTCCAAGGGGGAAGCAGGTGCCTTGGGGTCACTTTGCCGTGGATTGCTGGTTTAATCCGAGGACTAACGAGACTCCTCATGTTGGCAATGCGAGGTAGACCACTCGTCGGGCTAACCATTTGAGGGGGAGTATGCTAACGAGGAATCTAGGACCCAAGTTCGATTGGGTTCCTAAGGGAAATAAATTCTGTTTTGCAGGAATGTCCAAAGGCCACCAAAACTGCCATATAGTACTTGGACAGTGGATGCTCCCGACATATGACAGGGACAAGAAGCCTGCTGCGTGATTACTCTCCAGTCGAGAATGGACCCAAATTCATCTTTGGGGGATCAGATCGAGGAGTCACCAGGGGTTACGGTATGATTTCCAACGGTATAATTTCTATCACCGACGTGGCTTACGTTGAAGGGTTAAATCATAACCTGATCAGTGTATGTTTGTTATGTGATAAAGGTTATGACATTAAGTTCTGCAAGGATTAATGCCTGATAATATCGTGTGCCTCTTTGGAGACGGTATTAACAGGCATTAGGAGCAAAAATATCTTCTCCTTAGATTTTCTTAGTTTAGATTCATCTACCCTCGTATGCCTAGTAGCAATAGGCAGTGCATCTCTTTGTGAACAATGGCACAAGAGATTGGCACATATTAATTTCAAGACAATTAGGATGCTGTTTTCTAAAAACTTAGTAAGGGATGCTCCCATCATTAAGTGCATCAAAGATAGCCCCTGTCCTGCATGCCAGAAGGGAAAATAGACTCGGGCTACCTTTAAGGACATCATTGACAAAGACTCCTTCAGATGTCTTTATCTTCTGCATATGGACTTGTTTGGTCCAACGCAAGTTCATAGCTTGGGAGGCAAGTATTATACTCTAGTGATTGTTGATGATCACTCTCAGTTCACTTGGGTGTTCTTCTTAAACACAAGTATGATACGTTTGACATCTTCACCAGTTTTGTCAGGCAGATTCAGAACGAACTTAGCTGCTCGGTGGTCAAAATCAGAAGTGACCATGGAACAGAGTTCGATTCTGGTGCTATGAAAGAGTTTTGTGAAGAACTTGGTATCTTTCATGAGTTTTCCTCCCCGCGCACTCCTCAGCAGAATGGAGTTACGGAGAGGAGAAATAGAATGCTCATTGAAGCCTGCACGACAATGTTGAATGATGCTTCTCTCCTAGAAAATTTCTAAGCAGAGGATGTCAATACGGCTTGTCATGTACACAACCGGGCCTTGATCAACAAGAGTCATCATAAGATGCCTTATGAGCTACTTAAAGGAAGGAAGCCAACCATGTCCTATTTTAGGATCTTTGGCTGCAGATGCTATGTACTAAATAACGGGAAGTACCCGCATACTAAGTTTGGTGAAAAATGCTTCGAAGGCATATTTATAGGCTATAGTAGCCATAGCCGGGCATATAGGGTTTTCAATAAAGAAAACCCTAGTGGTAGAGGAATCCATAAATGTGGTATTTGATGAAGGAAGCTTGCTTAACAACAATTCTTCCAGTGGTCTTCTTGAAGATGCAGGTATAAGAATTGAATAGCTTAGTCTCGATGAGACTGCTAAAGATGCAACTCCCAAGTACGTCAAAGTCACCACTACAACACCTATCGGAGATGATGACGGTTAGAATGGAGTTGTCCTCCCTGAAGAGGAAGGAGCCCCAGAAAATGTTAGAGCTCTAGATGCCAGACTGCTAGAGCTTCGTCACGTGAGGGATCATCCCAAAAATCAAATCATTGGAGATCCCCGTGACGGTGTCAGAACTCGCCAAGGTATAATTAACGAGATTCTGCATTTTAGCTTTCTGTCACAGGTTGAGCCAAAGAAGTTCGACGAAGCGAACAAGGATGCAGAATGGATATTGGCCATGCAAGATGAACTGCATCAATTTGAAAGATGCAACGTCTGGATGCTGGTTCCCAGACCAAAGGGGCAGAACGTGATCGACACCAAGTGGATCTTCAGAAACAAACTGGATGAGCACGGTGTCATCCTAAAGAACAAGGCCAGGCTGGTGGCTCAAGGTTACAGACAGGAGGAGGAGATTGACTTCGACCAGACCTTTACACCAGTGGCAAGGCTCGAGGCGATCAAATTATTCCTGGCTTATGCTTCGCACAAAGGATTCATTGTCTATCAGATGGACGTGAAATCTGCATTATTAAATGGCAACTTGAAAGAGGAAGTATACGTCGCACAACCCCCAGGTTTTGTCAATCCGACTTATCCAAATCTTGTATATTTTCTTAATAAGGCTTTATATGGCTTAAAACATGCTCCTCGTGCTTGGTATGAGACTCTGTCTAGTTTTCTTCTTGAGAACAAGTTCTCTAGAGGAAAAATAAATAAGACATAGTTTCTTTTGGAAGTCAAAAGCAAGATCTTGCAGGTGCAAATCTATGTTGATGACATTATATTCAGCTTAACAGATAACAATCTTTGCAAAAAGTTTTCTAAACATATGCAAGGAAATTTGAAATGAGCAGTATGGGAGAGCTAAAGTATTTCTTAGAACTTCAAGTGAAATAGTCTGAGGATGGAATTTTCATTTCTCAAACGAAGTTCACAAATGAACTCCTCAAGAAATTCGGAATGGAGAATGCAACCTCTATGAGGACTCCAATGGGATCCACTATATCTCTAGATAAGGATGAGAAAGGGAAACCTTTTGATGAAACCAAATACAGAAGCATTATTGGATCCCTGCTCTACCTTACTACAAGTAGACCGGATATTATGTTCTCCATATGCGTTTGTGCCAGATATCAGGTGAACACTAAGGAATCTCACTATGTCGCTGCAAAGCGAATTCTTAGATACATTAAGGGTACACCTAATCTTGGCTTGTGGTACCTGAGAAACAATGATGTCGAGCTAATAGGCTTTTCAGATGCTGATTTTGCAGGAAGCAGGGATGATCAGAAAAGCACTTCTGGGATGTGTCAATTCCTCGGAAGAAGGCTTATATCATGGAATAGTAAGAAGCAGAATTGTGTTGCATCCTCCACAGCTGAATCTGAGTACATCTCAGCAGGCAGCTGTTGCGCACAACTTCTATGGATCAGAAATCAGCTAGCAGACTATGACCTCAAAGAAGTACCAATATACTGTGACTCCTAAAGTGCTATAGCCATTGCGAACAATCCCGTGTCGCACAGCAGGACGAAGCATATTGAAGTGCGCTACCACTTCATTCTGGAGCATGTGGAAAACAAGGACATCTCTCTCTACTATGTCCCCACGGATAAGCAGATTACAGATATTTTTACAAAGCCCCTAGACGAAGCCAAGTTCAGTCTCTTCAAAACTTAACTGGGTATGCTAAACCTTGAGGAATGAAGAATACAGAGGCTACCGGCTCTTTGATCAAGGGGGAGCATCCGTAAGAAACTCAAGTGTAAGCACAAATGAAAGAACTGAGGGGGAGCATTGTAGCAAGTGCTAAAGTCCCAGATTTGTAGAAGAAAAAAATGGGGAGATTGCCCTCTCGTCTAAGGTGCTAAGGGCTAAGGTGCTCTCGCAAAGTATGCTCAAAATACGTTAAAGATAATGGTATGGAAATTCTTTCTCAACTGATTATTCAGTTTATGTTTTTCCTCCATCTGTTATATTCACCTTAACTTGTAAGGTTTAGGCTTCTTCAAATAGGGGGAGATTGTTGGGTATTGTATCCACAATGTACCTGATTTGAAGAAGCCCCTGGACCAGCCAAACCTCCATTTAGGACAATCCCGCAGTATATGTAGGAGTGTTTCTTCCTGATTACTGCACATCTCGCAAAGGCTCGTAGAAGCTAAACCCCGACGGGCTTCAGGAGCTGGACTTAGTCTCGCCCAGGAGTGCTAAGGTGAATTGACATTGTATTTGATCATTTGTCTTCAAGTTGTGCTTGCAGTTATTCCACGCTAAGTACACACCAATGTCAGGGTGCAGTGGGTCAATATACACGGGTCTGCGCAACGTAATCCCTCGTTGAGCAAATCAGTGTGTTGGCCTATGTGTACTCTCTCTATTGGAGTGTACTTACTTTAAAGTACAGGGCTGAGAAAGATAAAGAGCAGACAAGGAGCAAGGATGGGTCAAAGCAACTCGCGGGAAGAAAGACGAAAATCGTCTAAGTAGAAATCGTCGAGAATCACTAGTGATTCTCGCCGATTCGACGAGAATCACTAGTGATTCTCGCCGATTCGACGAGAATCACTAGTGATTCTCGCCGAATCGTCGAGAATCACTCGCTGATTCTTGCCGATTGCAGTCGGCTTTCTCAACGCCGTCTTGATTTCTGCTTAAGGCAGAATCGTAGAGAATCAATTAGTGATTCTCGCCGAATCGTCGAGAATGACTTTGCATTCTCGCCGATTCATCGAGAATGAATTATGATTCTCGCCGATTCTCTCCAGATGGCAAGATCTTTAGCCAGAATTCTGCCAAGTAGAATTCGACGAGAATCATAAATGATTCTCGCCGATTCATCGAGAATCACCAATGATTCTCGCTGAATTTGCCTTAGGCGAATTTCTTCTGCTCGCTGGACTGGTCCAAATATTCAGGCGCTGTTTTGAACCGGACTTAGGGTTTCTACTAGTGGGGCCCACAACGGTCATAATGTATGACCTATAGTATAAATACTGTTGTATTTCGATCATTACAGACACCGAATATCGAGAACAAAAAACGAGCCGCCATTGTGACCAAAAGAATCGCGGATTTCTTTCCATCGCCGTCGCCGCTCGGATCACCATCGCCGCTCGTGCAGGTTGTCGCCGTTGCTAATCATGGTTTCTTCTCGATCTCCCGGCGACAGAAGCTCAGCCAAGCAACGTGTCTCACGTGTCTACCTAGAGATCCTTTGTCTCTTGATTTTTTGATCGGGAATACCTTCCCTTTCCGAATCGATTGAGACGATCGGTCCTAGCAAGACCATTGGTAGACCTTGCTAGCTTTGTTATAATGGTTGGATCTCCAAAGCTCAGCCGCCGAACTTCGTTGCCGCCGCCGATCCTGACAGCTACGCCGCCGCACTTCTTGTCGCCGCTAGTTTCGGGGAGATTCTCTCTAAGAGAGCACTTAGGTCGTGGACTCTTCGACTTACTCAAGAACGCAATGTCGAACGAAGAGGGACACCAAGGGCTCCAAAAGTAGTTTGTATTTTATACATTCATGTTTTTCTTTTGCTGTAAAGGAACGTTGGTTCCTCTGTGTAAGGGTTGGGTGCAACCCGTGGTGGAGGAGTGGTGACTCCTTCATGTGGAAGAGTTACTTCCTTAGTGTGAGGATTAGTTTTCAATCCTGTTGGTGAAGTGACCGAGTCGTCCCTTGTTGGGAGATAGGTCGAAGGGGGAGAGTGGACGTACCCAAATCGGGGAACCACTATAATTTGCCTGTGTCTTTCTATGCTGTGTTGTTTTGTTTGTTTGTGCAGGTATAGCTTAATTCGGCAAAAATGCTGCAAGACACCTATCCCCCCCCCCCCCCCCCCCCCCGCATAGGTGAAGGTAGTTGGCACTAGGTGGACTTTCAGAGCTATAGCTTCATCTATGAGCTTTTAGTAGGAGTAATTAATTCAATAAGATTTGATGCAATGGAAGATAAATCCAAATACATAAACTCAGGAGTAGTTTGAGTAGATGTAGATGGTGGATTTTGGGTAAAATAAGATGGATCTGATCTGTTTGCACAAATTAGGCAGATGGTGAAATCTTGAGGAATGGATGATGTTGGAATGAAAGAAGGTGTGATTTGGATAGTTGAATGTAGTTGAGATTGATGAGTTTGAGTTGGTTGAGATGGAGGTAGTAAAGAGAAATGAAGAGGAGATGAGAGTAGAGGAGATGAGGGTGACTGATGAATTGGTGATTCTGGATGAAATGAAGTGGATGGTATATCTTCAGATGTAATAGGTGGTATAGGTGACTGAATAGGTGATTGAGGAATGAGGGAGTCATCATGTAGAGTTGATGACTAAATAGGAGAATAAGGTTGAGATGGTAGGTGAGATAGTGTAGATAGCTGTCTAGGGGAATGGTGTAGAGATGGAGGAGGAGAAGAAATATGAGGAGCAAAAACTTCTACTTGGGTTGGGAGTGGCTTATACAGCCCTTGTGTTTTTAGAAGCTTCTATGGAAGATGTAGCCCTTGATTGCTTTGGGATAACCCTCTCCCATCTTCAAAATAAGACAGAGGTAAGACTTTTGGATGTTATAATATGGGTGGTCTGTGAGACCAGGAGTTTAGGGCACTTAGCCTATAGGAAAATTCCTAGTACCCTACCATAACAGACATCCTTCTTATTAATTTTCTTCTTAATTGAATTAAATAAAACTATTCCCCAATTCACAGATATCTTATTAACCAAGGCACACATCAACATAAATTATTGCCTGGTTATATAGTCGTGTGCAGAATGTTTTCCCAACAAAACTGTATCGACCACATCGACCAAAAACTTATATTCAACAAAAAAATTCTTCTTTAACAGGTGATTAGAGTTTCCCTGATTATGTCCCATTCTATCTAGCATCTTATCAAATTCAGAACTAGATATTTCTATTTCATCTTCACCATTAACAAAGCCAAAAATTTCAGATAAAATTTCTGGTGATAGAGTAACCTGATTTCCAGAGATTGATCCAGTAATTGTTGTCTGATTAGGAAACCTTGTAGTGTGAACCCATTCTTTGATTTCAGTAACTGGGAGTTTGATCCTTGTGTTCATGAAGTTCTTCAGAGTCTGATCCTCAAATAATTTTAGAATGTCCTGAAATATTTGGTCAGAATGATGGAAGGAATCCATGTCTATATCGAAACCAGCATCAAACTTCATTACTGAGACAGTTGCCTGTGAAATCGCCATCTTACTGCAAGACAAAGAGATCAAGTGCAAGGGAAAATAGAGAAAGTGAGGGATAGAGTTCGATGAAAACCTAGATATAAGTTTTCAGAAGTCGAAATGGCGAACTCTGTCTGACGAAAAACAAAACATCGAATCTTATTCGATGAAAGATCCTGAAAAGAAATGCATTTTGTCGATATCAAGTCGACGAAAGTTTTACGAAATAAATATATTTTGTCGAGCTATGTTCGACGAAAAATACTTGAAACTAATCCATCGATCTCCGTTCGACGAAAGTATCTAAAGGAAGGTTCGTCGATCTTCGGTCGACGAATGATTCAAGAAAAGAACATAGTTCATCGAGCTCCATTCGACGAAAGGTGTGCAATTTGTCGATCTCAGAAAAAAAATCAAATTAATGATTCTCCATTTATCATGCCTAGCTGATTAGGAAGAAAAGATATTTCTTTTCATCTAATAGTTTAGTGAAAATATCTGCCCTTTGTAAATCGGTTGAAATAAAGACAAGATTAATTTTATTTTTGTCTAGATTATCTCTAAGAAAATGATGTCTTATTTCTATATACTTGGTCCTACTATGCAGAACTTGATTTTGTGTAATGGAAATTGCACTAGTATTATCACAAAATATAGTTGAATTATTTAAGTTGTATCCATAATCCAGTAATTGATTTTGAATCCACAAAATCTGTGAACAATAACTACCAGCTTCCATGTATTCAGCTTCAGCAGTTGAGGTAGACATAGAGGTTTGCTTCTTGTAAAACCATGACCCAAGCCTATCACCAAGAAATTGACAAGTTCCTGATGTGTTTTTCCTGTCAACTCTACATCCAGCATAATCAGCATCTGAGAATCTAGTCAATTCAAATTCTGACTTTATTGGATACCAAAGTCCTAGGTTAGGGTAATCTTTTATATATCTCAAAATCCTTTTAGCAAAAATTAGATGGGATTCTTTGGGATTTACTTGAAACCTAGCACAAATGCATGTATCAAACATTATGTTTGGTCTACTAGCTGTTAGGTATAATAAAGACCCAATGATGGTCCTATATATTTTCTGATCAACAAGATTGCCTTGTTCATCATTATCAACAACAGCATTGGAGGGCATGGGTGTTTTCATAGCTGAGGCATCTGATATCCATAATCTTTTAATTAGCTCTTTAGCATATTTAGATTGTGATATAAAAATACCATCAGGAGTTTGCTTCACTTGTAAACTAAGGAAGTAGGAAAGCTCACCCATGCTTCTCATTTCAAACTTAGAATGGGTTAGGTCAGAAAACCTTTTGCATAGTTCAGAATCAGTAGAGCCAAATATTATATCATCTACATATATTTGAACTAGCAAAATTTTATTTTTATGATATCTAAAAAAATAATATCTTATCTACAATGCTTCTACTGAATTTATTTTCTTAAAGAAAACAAGCAAGAGTCTCATACCAAACTCTTGGAGCTTTTTTAAGATCATAAAGGGTTTTGTTAAGTCTAAAAACATAAGAATAGTGAGTTAGAGAGATAAAACCTTGTGGTTGTTCAACATAAACTTCTTCTTTGAGCTCTCCATTTAGAAAGGCACTCTTCACATCCATCAGATATATTGTGAATTTCTTGAATGCTGCATATGCAAGAAAGATCCTGATAGCCTCCAATCTTACAATAGGAGAAAATGTCTGGTCATACTCTCTTCCTTCCTCCTGTGAATATCCTTAAGATACCAATCTTGTCTTATTCTATACAATAATGCCTTTAGCATCCAGCTTATTCCTAAAGACCCACTTGGTTCTAATGACTGGATAGTCTTTGGGTATTTGAACTAAGTCCCAAACTCTACATCTCTCAAATTGATTGAGTTCCTCTTGCATTGCAATGATCTAGTGGGGATCTTGTTATGCATCTTTGATTGAATGAGGTTCAATCTGAGAAATAAAACAAGCATGCATTTGATCTTGATTCAATTGATGCCTTGTTTGAACACCAATTGATATGTCTCCAATCACTTGAGATCTAAGGTGATCCCTAAGTGTGACAAGATCAACAGCTAGAGTTGGTTGTTTAACTGCTTGTGGTACTAATTCCTCTGGTGTAATTTAATTTGCCACAATATGTTCAGCATAAATTTCATGTTTTCTTCATACTGTTTTCAGCAATCTGTTGAGAAGGATATACTATATCTTCTTGTGTTATGATTAATTCAAACATTTTCTCATATAGATTTGGTACCTGAAAAGATTCTATGGTAGAGGTATTTCTCTCCTTATAAAACATGTTAGTCACATCAAAAGTTACATGTACAGATTCTTCTATTTTAAGAGCAGATTTGTTATAAACCCTATAAGCCTTTCTAACATGAGAATATCCAAGGAAAATTCCTTCTGTATCTTTGGCTTCAAATTTTCTTAGGTGTTTATTGTCATTATTATGAATATAACACTTACAACCAAAAACTTTAAAATAATTAACTTTAGGTTTCTTAGATTTAAGTAATTCATAGGGAGTCTTACCCTTAAGTTTATTTATTAGACTTTTGATAAGGACATAGTTTGCTGTGCTTTCAGTCAAACTAGGAGCAAAAAAATAATGCTTGATACCTTCCTTCTAACAGAATTCTTGCATCAAAAGAGATTCAAACTCAGTTTCATGATCACTTCTGATCAATGCAATCTGAGTAGATTACTCAATCTTGATGCTTTTAAGAAAATCTGTAAGAACTTTAAAATTATCTGACTTATTTATCAGAAAGAATACCCAAGTGAATATAGAGAAATCAACATTAATAACTAAGGTATATGACTTTCCTCCCAAACTTTGTACTGCAATAGGTCCAAAAGGTCCATATGTAGCAAATACAAAATCCTGGGTGAATCACTTTAAGAAATTGATTTAAAACTATTTTTAGTTTGCTTGCCTAATTGACAAGCCATACAGAGTTTTTCCTTCTTGTAAGAACCAGAAGGTGGTCCTCTAATAAGATTTCCTTAGATAGTTTAGCAATAGTCCTAAAGTTTATATGTCCTAACCTTTTATGCCAAAGTTCACTAGTTTTACTAACTTGATTAAATAAATATATTTAAGTTTTTGTAGAGTTAAAATTAACTAAGTAGATGTTGTCTTGTCTAACTCTAGTTAAAACTATTTTATTTAAACTAAAAGTAATTGAACATAAGGACTTATTAAAAGTTACCCGATAACCTTCATCACATAATTGACTTATGGAGATGAGGTTATGCTTGAGACCATTCACATAGGCTATCTTCTTGAAGGTAACTGCTCCAACCTTAACATTTCCATAGCCTTCTATCTGGCCGCAGTTTGAGTCTCCAAAGATAACTTTTGGTCCAAGCTTTGCTTTAAAATCCATTAAATTAGCCTTGCTTCCTGTCATGTGTTTTGAGCAACCACTATCCAAATACCACTATTCCTTTGTGGTAGGATAGTTCTTTACCTACATAAAACAAATTAGATGTTCTTGACCCAGGTTTCCTTGGGTCCTAATTTTCTTTCATAATGATAATTGGAAATGTAAGAACACTCTGGTTGATTTTTATAACTAAGTAGATGATATCTCCTAGGATTGATGATCCACTAAGTAAAAGGATTGAAAATTTTTTGTTTTTGATTATTGTTTTGAAAAGAATTAAAATTTCGGTTTTAAAAAACTGGGTTCGACGAATTATAATTATCTCGTCAAGCTTCGTTCGACGAATAGTACTGATTTCATCGAGCTCGGTTCAAAGAATGATAGTATTCACATTCTGCGTTCCACGTTCGTTGATCTCTGTTTGACGAATCATATTGATTTCATCGAGCACCAGCTGTTGAGTAATTATACCAAAATTCTGGGTTCAGTGTTCGTCGATCGCTGTTCGATTAAAAATACTGATTTAGTCGATCTTGGTTCGACGAATTTTGTGGAACATGATTTTTCTGTGAATTTATATTTTGCTTTGATTTATTCTTTTGTGAACCTTTAGTAATTTTATCTGTAATTTGTAGAACTTCTTTTCCTTTAGCTGATATAAATTTTATAGGGGTTGATACAATATTTTTCTGAATAAGATGAGGCTGACTAGATGAAGCCCCCAAGCCTAGTTTGCCATTGAGCCTGGCATTGACTATGTTTGTTATATCCATCAGTTTGATGCTTCTCCCATTAAGGGATTCTCAAACTTTTTAGCCTCATTTAACTTGTTTTCTAAATAACCTATTTGTTCATTAGCAATTTTTTAATTTTCTTTATATTCAAGGTTTTCTAAAGAAAGATTATAAAATTCAGTTAGTTTCTCTCTAAGAAGTTTTATTTCCTTCTCATATTTTATTAAATCTTTATATAGTAATTAAAAATATATTTTAAATTGATCTAAAGTAAAATCAGAAGAGGATATTACCTGATCTTCTTCAGATTCTGACTCAGACTCGGAATTGCTGTATAATGCATTAATTGCCATAATGTAGATCTCTTTAGCCTTTGCTTCTTCTTCATCTTCACTTGAGCTAGATGAAGATTCTGACTCAGATTCACTCCAAGTGTCAGCAATAAAGCCTCTCTCCTTCTTTTGTATTTACTAGAAGAGGATTTGTGTGAGTGCTTCTTATTGTCTTTATCCTTCAACTTGTCTTTCTTCTTGTTCTCAAGAACATTCTGGAAGGATATGTCCTGGTTTCCTGCAACCATAACAAACTATTTCTTTAGTGGGAGTTTTATCATAGCTTGGTTTGTAATCATTTCTGGAATATCTTCTCCTGAAGTCTTTTCTTGCCATTATGTAGAATCTCTTAGCCAAGAAACCTATAAGATCTTCATTCTTTGGAGATTTTTCTTCTTTTTCTATTGCTTGGAAAGCAATACTTTTCTCTTTCCTTACTGGGGGTGAAGAATTTTGTTCAGCTTCTCTGGTTCTGATGAGCTGCTCATAAGACTTGAGCTTGCCCAACAGGGTCTCTATTGAAATCTCATTTAAACTTCTTGCTTCCTTGATTGGCCAGATCTTTGAATCCCATGTTCTAGGGAAACACATGAGGATTTTATCATTGACTTCTATCAATGTGATGTCCTTCTCAAGGGTTTTCATCTCATTGATAATGATACTGATTCTGGAGTACATCTCAGCAACTGATTCAGATTCTCCCTTCTTGAAATTCTCATATTAAGAGATCAAGTTGGATCTTCTATCCTTTCTCTCATCAGCAGATCCATCGACCATTGTATTAAGAGAGTTCAAGATGTCCCTTGCTGAAGTGCATTCAGCAACCTTTTGGAAAATGTCACCTGATATTGTTTGGGCTAAAATATTCATAGCCTTGGCATCAACAAATTTTGCTTTCTTTTGGGCTTCTGTCCATTCTAGAGGAGGTAAAACACTTGTATTTGTTATTACCACTGGTAGAGGTGGACCTATCAAGATAGAATTATAGATGTCTTCATCAATAGAGTTCATATACAGCCTAATCCTTGCCTTCCATAGTACAAAATTATTTAGGTTGCACACAGGAGGTCTAGTGCTTGAATATTCCTTATTTTGTGTCTTGATAGATTTCTAAATAAAAGTAGAGTTTATAAGATCTTATGGTTTAGGTATTAGCCTGTAAAATCGAAGAACCAACCTCTGATACCAATTGAAAGTGAGGGATAGATTTACTTTATACTAGAGGGGGTGAATAGTGTATATTAAAATCATGATTTAGTTTTATAGTGGATTTAAAAACTAGTGATATATATATATATATATAAAGAATGAAGCAATCACAGCACACAAAAAAATGAATAACAATCACAGATGACACAAGAAATTTATAGTGGTTCCCTAATAAACCTGGGTACATCTAACCTTTTACCACCCTGGTAGGAATTCACTATAGGTTTTTGATTAGGTGCCCTGCAATTACAGGTTTTTGCTCAGGTGTCCTGCCACCACAAGATCTATTTTTCTAAGGGAGATCTAGCAACCCTTTGAGCTTTTGATTAGATGCCCAAAAACTAACTTAAGTCTTTTGATCAGCAGACTTATAAACCAAAAGGGTAACTTTTTATGGGAGTTAAAAACCTTATACACTATTTATGAAAATAAACAAAAAGATGATGGTGTCTTCTCTATCAATATTCTCTAAGAAGACTAGTGGATGTTGAAGAAGAAATCTCCCCTTGATTTGAGTAGAGTTTATGATCAGGAGAGGGAGTCCTTTCTTTAGGGTGTAGGCCTTCTTGTATCTGAGAAAATGAAGACTATGCACAAGCAGAGATTGAAGATCTAATTCTGTAAGAGTATGTGTTGATCTGCAAGTCTCAAATTCAGTATCTCTAGGTGCGTATATCTGAGTGAGTATCTCTAAGAGAGTAACTTTGGTGAGTAACCTTGAGGCAGCAATCTTCTGAACATATATATAGAATATAGAGAAGAATTCAAACATTTGAATTAGTCGATTCTGAAATGTCTGAGAAATTTCCCGAGAATGGTAACTACCTTGAAAATAGGTTAGAATAATAACTCAGTGATTAATCCATATTTAATGCTTCCTCTAAACAGTTATATTCGTTAGAATATTTTGTATTAAATATCTGAGTCATGGCTGTCTGTAATTAAGCCTTTAAATTATTCTGCCTTCAGAATATAATCAGCCTAAAATTTGTTTTTCCTTCTGTAAACAAAACTGCCTAAAACACTACAGAGAAATAGTCGAACACAGCAAGCATTTCGTCGACCTGAGCCTGGAGTTTGTCGAACTGAATCTTCTTATTTGTCGACCTGAGCTCAGAGTTCGTCGAGCTGAGCTTGACTTTCGGGGAGCTGAGTAGAGATCGGAGTTCATCGACCGGAGCTCAAATTTTGTCAAACCAAACTCAGAGTTTAGACTCTAATTCATCGAACTTAAATTGCCATTCGTCGAACGCAGCTCTGCTTTCGTCGAACTGAATTCTACTATCGTCGATCTGCTTTTCTGCTGGAATTCTCCTGAGGCAATAACCATGGAAATACACCTATGACCCTAGACTATACAAAGTGGGTCAAACTAAACATCCTAATAGTAATCCTAGCCCAAATTAGTAATAGGGTTCCAACAGGCACCTAAAAATTCTCTTCAAACTATCTGCATTTCTGGCGAGCTTGATTTTTTACTTTCTAACAATGTTGATGAACTGTAACATTTCCAAACGCTTATGTTATAATCATGAATTCTATTTATAAATTCATGCGTGACTAAAGTTCGTGTTGTACGAAACCTAGACTTGTCTGAGCTTGATTTCTCTTTTACCTTCTGGATTAGATGTCCTGGGGCTCAATTAACCTCCACAAAGCAATCTACTATCTCCCATCGAGTGTGAGTTCTTGGGATAATCAATTTTACTCCAATATCAATGTGACTAGGTTTACTATAGAACACACACATACTCCGATGGGTGATCTGATTGTCTTGCCCCTTATCCTATTTATCACATTGTGAGGGCGTCTCAATGGCCGACCACTGCCAGAGTCAATCGGAGGATGAGGCATGGTAAATGCCTGGTTAATAAGACTCTGAGGAGGTGGGTTGGATACCTCGGTAGGATTAAACTTAAGTAGTATGGAACCTATGTTGGGCAAGGATGACAAGGCAGTATCGGAGAGGACATTAGATCAGTCAATAAAGTGATGCAGTGGTAAACAAGCTATCAACATAGTGATAAATCAACCCTTTCTTTAGCTCTTTGAGCATTAAGATCAGTAGTCAACGAATGATGACAAAGACAACCGTCGAAGATCCATTTGACTTTGGCCACCAATAAGTCAATGTCACCTCCATGTTTAGGTGTAAGGGAGGAGAGATGGCTGAGTAGATTACATAAATGTTGTTGTTTGCTTTAGCCATACTAGAGTGAGCAATGTTTGTCTCACATCACTTTGCGCACACATGTTCCATGACAATTTCATAAGGAATTTTGTCCATAGAATTCAACATTGAATCCGACCATCATCACAAAGCCATTGCTCAAAGGTAGTCAGGTAGATCGCGCACATTACATGATGAAAATGACTATGCATTTGAATAACGGGACATAAGGAGTTTGCCCACAATGGTTATCCGAGACCTGTTAGAGTGGGTTTAACAATCCAAAATTCCACTCATGTCTCATGAAGATATGTTGTCGATAGAGCAACACTGGAAGAGGCGTCATAGGAAGACCCTATGGTTTTCAAGATGATAGAGGACTAAAAATAATTTCTGTCAACTTGGAGAGAGATCCGCTAATATCAAACTTATGGATTTGTTGTATAACAATTACGGAGAGTTTGTTTGGATGTGATAGGATCCTGACGCACCGTTTGTTTGGCGCACCATTGGTTTAAGAAGAAGCATCGCTGGTTGGATATTGACTGAAAGTGACATGATCTCGATACACCACTGGGTTGAGAAGATCGACTATTTCAATCGACAGAAGGGGAGAGCTCGACAAGCAAGAAAATGTATAGAGCTTTGCTCGACGGTGAGTCGCGTTCCTTATTTAGGAGAGAAGACCAACCGTTTCAATTGGCAAAGCAGGAAGGCTGAGGAACTTGTGCAACAAGGGACACTTGATTTGTAGGAGAAATTTGTAAGTCGCACTCGACTGCAGGAGTAAGAAGCGATGACCTCAAAGGAATTGCCATGTGATACCTCCATCTATCTCTTATACCATATTGAGAATCAAGATTTATAAATTCACCTGCTTGAAATAAGAGATTACATGGGTATTATTTGGGGAAGATACAACACTTCATAGTAGTTACCTAAATACAAAAATTACCCATTACTCTCTTGTTTACAATAACGAGCCCACTTATTGATGAACTTGTAATTAGCAATACCAACAAATCTTAATAATTTAATCTCATCTTATCTTTTTGCTAACCCAATAACTTAAGTCTGCTTAAGATATATTTAGCCTATAGGTTTCTCCACTTAGCTTGTTCTCACTTACCATATCCTAAGCTTCAACTAAACAAGCCTATGAAAACTCTTCACTTTCCTCTCACATAAAACTTTATCCATTCCTCCCTCTACCTATCTTTCTGTTCGTCCCTCTTTCACACCAAGAAAATCTTTTTTCATAGTAGCTCTTCATTTTCTTGCTTGGTTGTAGTTTCCTCCTTCCCAAGCAAGGTTACAACTAATCTACCTTATAGTGCATTTTAACTTGATAGGTTTATTACATTTATTATCCAGAATAGTGTATATTATTTAATCAACTATTTTTTCTTATAACTAAGATAGCTTTCTTTTTTTGAAAAGTAGTTATTCTCATTTTTAATCTCGATGGACAGACGATTTTGTTTCCATGCAGTGATCTCAGGGAATATAAACATCTATTCTAACAGTTATTTGGTGCAATGAGCACCTAGCACTTAGTTGCGCATAGCTAGTGATGTTATGCAAACTTGCTAGCATCACTGGCCGTATGCATATACTCAACACATTTAATAACTTTTCCTATGAAAATTATTTTCATTGAGGATTTTAATGCTATATGGGAAGGATCATGTGTGCAATTGAGGTGTATATTGTTGAAACCGGAAAACCGGCCTCTTATGGAGTTCGACCCTTGGGGAAGGGGTGGCCGCGCACCTACTTCGCTCCTGCAAGAAAATGACAAGAAGAAAGAAGAACTAAGGACTAGACCAAGGGCCCGGCGTGGAGGTCCCACCACACACCTGGAAGATCTTAGAGCGCTTCCCCTCCTTAGCCAAATGCCGGGCTAAGGTACCTCAGAAAGCGCTAATAGGCCGGAGAATTAGTAAGCGTGCCCTCTGAGGTACCCCTTGGGTCCTATTTATAGGAAAAGATGGCCTGCTAATATACAACCTTCACTGTTTTCGAGGACTACAGGCAACTCAAAGGGGGCAACACGGAAAGAACACCCCACAACTGAAGGGCGAGCCGGCCCTGAGAAGAGCCCATTGGGCGGAGGTGGCGAGTATGGGCGCGAGAAGGCTTCCCCCCACGCCGAGATGAAAAGCGGCGAGTGAACTCGCCTCTCTCAATGCCGCGGGAGAGGGCGTTGGATGAGCTCGCCTCCCTCTGCGTCGCGGACCTGACTCGCCTGACTCAACGCCACTGGAGAAGGCGTTGAGTGAGCTCGCCTCTCTCCATGCCACAATCCGACTCGCCTCGCCTCGGGCCTGGAAAGTTGGGCCTAAAGCCCCTGCTCGCAGATGACGGTTGCGTTGGCACTCGCCAACCCCTCGGCTCCAGACGAGCACGTACTCGGCCGACCCCATGATGAAAGGCCTCCTCTCGTCGGGCTCAGCTTTACGATCTTCGAGCTCGGTTCGACGATTGCCGAGCCCATACTCGGCATGCTGGGCTCGGCGTACCCTGCTGAACTCGCATGGGGCTCGGGGATGGTTTGGGCCGGCCGGGTCGGCTCCTGTTAGCCCACTCGCTGGATACGGGGTTGTACACAATCCCCGCTCTTTGCGAGGTTGGCACAAACTCGGAAAGAAACATCCAACCCACTAGGATCCTGCGAGTGCGACAGGAGCCGAAAGGAATCTCTTGGTAGGACCCACCGATGGCTATATATACATGCCCTGCCTGCTCGACTGACCCCCGCCCCTCTCTTTACTTAAGTCCTGCCGAGATGCCACTCCCGAAGGAAGTCATGGAAAGGCTCGCGAAATCGCGCGAGGAGACCGCCCTTCGTGCCGCAGCCCTGACGGATCTGAGCGTCCCGGCCCGGCGCTTTGCTGAATTCGGCTCGGCCAAGAGGGCGAGGCCCTTTCCTCCCGAGGCCGAGCACATCTTCGCCGACCTAAAGAATACTTTAGTCCATGGCTCCGATTCTTCCAATCGTTCTCCCCCGGCCCCTCATGACAAAGATTTCGTGGATCTTACCACCGAACGGGATCAAGGCGGCGAGGTTTCCACACCAAGGGTCGAAAGTCTACCCGCCAAGGAGCCCGAGTCCTCCCCTGACCTGCGCCTGCGAGACTCGCCCCTTGTCACCAAAATCGGGGAGCCAGACTCGCGGGGGTCGGTATCGCCGGCCCGCCTTCACTCTCAGCATCCTTCCCCTGCTCCTGCGGTCACTGGGGTGGACGCCGAGCGTACATCCGCTCCTGCTTTCCCCCAGAATACTGAAGGTATGCCCCTGACCTCCCCCCTTTTGCGTCTGATTCTAACTGGCACTCGCTACTCCCACCTGCTGTCTCGACCTTCCTGTGCAGGCCTACCGGACCCATCTGCGACTGATAACTCCGCCGAACAGGCCGTTTATTCGCCTCTTCCATCGCCGCGTGCCTTGGACATCTTTCTGGACTCAGAGATGGACAGCCCCGAACGGTCGAGGCGAAGCCAGCTGGTCCTGAAGAAACTAGTGCGCGAGCTTCAGGAGCTGAAGAAAGACAATATCAGGCTGCAGGACGAATGCGCGCAGCTTGCCGGCGAGGCGAGGATCAGCTCGGCATTCGTGGCCACATCTTCCTCCATGCTTTTCGACGACATCGACGAGAACCTGCGCGCGGCGAACAGAAACCTGGGGCAGCTTTGGCAACTCTTTGCGCAGCGGCTGGCGGCATCAGGCCGGCGAGGCCGGGTTAATTGAGGATGGCTCTCTTGCGAGCCGACCGGTACTCGCCCCCATTGCCGCCTGGTCTATGCGCGCGCTTTTCTGTTTTTCTTTGTTCTGAACAATTTTCTGTTTAATGCTAAATAAAGTGTAAATTTTATCGCGCGAGCAGGCCTTTTCTTATTCGAGTGGTGCGTGCCTTTTCGGATTCCTGGGCTGGGTTCGCCTAGGTCGGCGAGTACAGAGTGTCGAGACGGGACACGCGAAGCGGGGTATGCGAGCCGAGCTGGTCAGTCGGTTTTGCTCCCCATTCCTTTTCTATAAATAGGGATCCCCACCTACCCCACGGCTACGCCTTTATTGCCTTCTCATTCCTCCCTTTTCTTGCCCTTCCTATCTTCCGCTCGCGCGCCTTCGTCTCCTCCGCGAGCATGGGTAAAGGAAACCCCGACTCCGAGGGCCGCTCCAAGTGCGCCCAGAACTTCGCGGATCACTGTTTTTTCGAGGGGAATACCACGGCGAGCGAGCTCGCCGAGTTCGTGGCGGATTACGTCCCCACTGGCTTTGTGGCCCGCCTCCCGGCGGAGCATGAGGCCATTAACTCATTCTTCGAGGACGAGCTCGCCTTCCCCATCTCGCACTTTGAGGTGGGGTTGCGCCTGCCGCTCTGGCCGGAGGTCCGCCAGGTACTCAAGTACTACGGCGCTGTGCCCGCGCAGCTCAACCCCATCGCTATCGCCATGATAGTGGGGTTTGCCTGCTACTTCCGCCGAGAGCGGATCGAGTTCAACCTGACTGTCTTCCGCAAGCTCTTCTCCTACAAAGCTAACGCCGATGGGGTCGCCTTCTTTGGCGGCACATCCATGAAAATCCGCGAGGTCGCCAACAAAAACCACAACTGGATGTCGAAGATTGCCTTCATCCGGGGCGACCTCGGCAACATCCCGTTCTCGCCCTTGCAGAAGAGCGAGGAGGTTTACCGGCCGCCGTTGGTGTCCGGTAATGATGCCGAACTCCACAAGTTCTTTTTGTACAAGGACTTCGAGGTCTCCTTCCTCCGTCGCGGCCTCGAATCCCTGCCACCCGTCCTTCCCGGTGAAGGTTTGTCTCGCTTACCTTCCGCTCGCCATTTGACCTAGCCGTTCAGAACCTCATTCTTTATCTAAGTCTTTTGCAGGGGAGCGACTGATCCCGGTGAACCCTCCCTTCGCTGACCCGGGGGTGTTCTCGGATCCGCTTGAGCGGGCTCGGGCCGCGGCTGAGGCGTGCTGGGAAGAGAAGGCCAAGGGGAAACCCTCCAGCAAGAAGCGGTTGGAGCTTGGGGGGCCGAGCTCGGTCCACCGCCCTTCGGCCCTTAAAAGGGCAAAGGTGGTCTCGCGAAGCCTTCCTCGGCAGCCCGCGTCGCCCGTCAGATTCATGAGCTCGCCGGAGGTTTTCTCCGACGAAGCCCCGGCGAGCCCTCTGAAGGAGATATCATCCCCCCGCGAGAAGAGGCGCGGGTCCCCCTCTCCTCCCTCCATCGAGGAGGTTCCCCCCAGTGGCTCGGGAGCTCCAAAGGACCACCCCCACTTCGGGAAGGGGGGAAGGAGCAAGGATGCGGCCAGCGAGCCGATGCTGCTCTGGGACGAGGGAGCCCATCGCGTCTCCGTCTCCACTCGCGCCCCTTCCTGGGGAGCTCGCCGGCCTCCCACGGGCCATGCATTTGCCCTTGGCTTCGGCCTCTATGGCTGGGAGGGCGCCGACGCCTACACGAACCTGACCCCCCGGCAGATAGGTCACGAGGGCCTGCAGGCGCATCTGAGGGCCTTTGAACTCCATCATATGATGGTCCGCCGTGGCTTCTAGCTCAGCCAGCTCCTGATCAAAGCAGAGCAGGAGCGCGACGTGGCGACGGAGAAAGCTGCTGACGCGGAGCGGCGGTTCGGCATCGCCGAGCGCTTACTCGACGAGGCTTCAGGCGGGCTGGTAAGAGTCGACCAACCCTTGTCTTAACTTGGAGAACATTTTTCAGGGAGTTTGACCCTCTTTTTTTTTTTTCTTTTTTAGGATGCCGAGTCCGCCAAGGTGCTCCAAGCTCGCGCTAGTGAGCTGGAGGGCGAGACTGCCCTGCTGCGGCTCCGGCTCGCGGATCAAGAGGCCGGATCGCGCGAGCAGGAGGCTTTTGCTGCTCGGTCGGCGGCCGAGGTGGAGTCGCTAAAGGAGCAGAACCGCTGCCTCCAAGGCGAGGTCAGCCGGCTGACGGAAGCCCTCTTCCCTCCAGACAGTGCCGAGCCGCCTTTCCCCTACAAGCGGCCCCGGGTCTTCGGCGAGGGGGAGGTTATGGAGCGGCTGCGAGTCAACTCGATCGAGTCTGCCGAATGCCTGCTGAACGCCATGAAGGGGTCGGGGATTCTGGCTGAGGGCTGCGAGGAAGTGGCGGTCCGGGATCTTCTGCCGAGCCTGTTTCCGCCGTCTCCGCCCAGCGAGAAGGAGGAGAGCTTCGGCTCACTTTTTGATGGGGCGAAGGGCAAGGAACGATCGCTTGGGGGCAAGGAGGACCGCCATTCGGGAGAGGAGGGCGAGAGCTGACAGAATTCCTCCTTCCCCCTTTTTTTTCTATCTTTTTGTAATCATCCCCCCTCTTTTCCTGTAATCTCGCCGAGGCGAGCCCTTCCTTCTTTTGCGATTATAATGAAAGGAACTTTGCTTCTGACTTCCTTCTTTTTTTTTCTCTTCTTTTTTTATCTTCCGCGCTAGAATGTACGTGAGTTAGGATTCGCGTTCGGCGAGAGGCCTCGGGCGTTGGCGGCGACCAGACTCGCGAACTCCTCGCTTACCTGCGAGGCGATCTTCGCGAGAACGGTTGCCACCGGCGCCCGCTTGTCATACCGAGGAATGCCCTTTGTCGAGCAGACCCCGCGAGAACGGGCTCGCCCTCAGGGGGGGGGGGGGGTATGTTCTTTCACCAACCGGAGATGGATCGAAGAACCCTTTTTAACAGAAAACCTGGGGGACGGGACCCCTTGAGCTCGCCCTTCTAATTGGCGGATTTGCTTGGACACGCTTGTCATGTGCCAACTCCCAGGTCCACCCCCTGGGAAGTAACGACGTCCGTCGATACCCTGGCCCTGCCAGCTTGGAGGGAGCCTGATAGCGAGAGAATCGGGACCTAACCTCAGAGCGAGAATACTTGGAACAATGGCCTCTCCCGGGTGCTACCACCAGGCCAGTCAGCTAGATGGGAGCCTGAGGGCGGGTGTTGAACATCCTCCGGGCTCAGCTCCAGGGTCATAACGACGTCCATCGAGACCCCGGCCCTGCCAGCTTGGAGGGGGCCTGACAGCGGGAGAATCGAGACCTAACCCCAGAGCGAGAAGACTTAGAACATTTGCCTCTCCCGGGTGCTACCACCAGGCCAGTCAGCTAGATGGGAGCCTGAGGGCGGGTGTTGAACATCCTCCGGGCTCAGCTCCAGGGTCATAACGACGTCCATCGAGACCCCGGCCCTGCCAGCTTGAAGTGAGCCTGACAGCGGGAGAATCGAGACCTAACCCCAGAGCGAGAAGACTTAGAACATTTGCCTCTCCCGGGTGCTACCACCAGGCCAGTCAGCTAGATGGGAGCCTGAGGGCGGGTGTTGAACATCCTCCGGGCTCAGCTCCAGGGTCATAACGACGTCCATCGAGACCCCGGCCCTGCCAGCTTGAAGGGAGCCTGACAGCGGGAGAATCGAGACCTAACCCCAGAGCGAGAAGACTTAGAACATTTGCCTCTCCCGGGTGCTACCACCAGGCCAGTCAGCTAGATGGGAGCCTGAGGGAGGGTGTTGAACATCCTCCGGGCTCAGCTCCAGGGTCATAACGACGTCCATCGAGACCCCGGCCCTGCCAGCTTGAAGGGAGCCTGACAGCGGGAGAATCGAGACCTAACCCCAGAGCGAGAAGACTTAGAACATTTGCCTCTCCCGGGTGCTACCACCAGGCCAGTCAGCTAGATGGGAGCCTGAGGGCGGGTGTTGAACATCCTCCGGGCTCAGCTCCAGGGTCATAACGACGTCCATCGAGACCCCGGCCCTGCCAGCTTGAAGGGAGCCTGACAGCGGGAGAATCGAGACCTAACCCCAGAGCGAGAAGACTTAGAACATTTGCCTCTCCCGGGTGCTACCACCAGGCCAGTCAGCTAGATGGGAGCCTGAGGGCGGGTGTTGAACATCCTCCGGGCTCAGCTCCAGGGTCATAACGACGTCCATCGAGACCCCGGCCCTGCCAGCTTGAAGGGAGCCTGACAGCGGGAGAATCGAGACCTAACCCCAGAGCGAGAAGACTCAGAACATTTGCCTCTCCCGGGTGCTACCACCAGGCCAGTCAGCTAGATGGGAGCCTGAGGGCGGGTGTTGAACATCCTCCGGGCTCAGCTCTAGGGTCATAACGACGTCCATCGAGACCCCGGCCCTGCCAGCTTGAAGGGAGCCTGACAGCGGGAGAATCGAGACCTAACCCCAGAGCGAGAAGACTTAGAAACTTTTTCTGAGTGTTTAGCGTTGCCCTTTAATGGAAGTTCCGTCACACTGCATGTCATTGTTACGGTTATTGCGGTGAAAGAGTCAAATATATTGCATTCTGAAAAAGCTGAGGCATGTACAAGTTTTCAAGGATAAAAGCGTTTCAGGTCGTCGCCGCTCCAGGTGTGGTTCAAAGTCTCGCCTTCCACATTCTGGAGGTGGTATCCTCCCGACTTTAATGCCTCCTTCACAATGTAGGGCCCCTCCCAATTTGGATGGAGCTTGCCCACAGCTGCCGATCTTCCCGCCGCATCTACCTTCTTTAGAACCAGGTCGCCTTCCGCGAACTGCTTGACCCGGACATGCTTGTCGAAGTACTTAGCCATCCTCCGCTTGACTTCCTCCTGCCGGACTGCGGAGAGGTCGCGTACTTCCTCTATCAAGTCCAAAGAGAGTCGTTGTTCTTCCTCATTCTCGACTCTCCACTCCTCCCTTCCAGCTTCTGCCTCGGCAACCCTGGGAGTACGGACCTCGAGTTCAATGGGGAGCTCCGCCTCGCTTCCGTGAGATAGTTTAAAGGGCGTCTCCACGGTGGCGGTGTTGGGGGTAGTCCTCAGGGCCCAGAGGACCGAGGGGAGTTGCTCCACCCAATTACCCTTCAAATTCTCCACCTTCTTTTTCAGGAGGTTCACGATAATCTTATTGGCCGCTTCTACTTGCCCGTTGCTCCTAGGGTGGTGGACAGAGGCGAACCTGAGGTCGATCCCGAGCTCTCCACAGAACTTAATGAACTCATTGCTGGCGAACTGTGGTCCGTTGTCGGTGACGATGGCCTGGGGCATCCCATGCCTGCAGATGATCTCCCCCCATACAAAATTTCGAATGATCTGCGAGGTTACCTTGGCCAAAGCTTTTACCTCCATCCACTTGGAGAAATAGTCGATCATTACCAGCAAGAATCTCCTCTGCCCACTTGCCTATGGGAAGGGACCTACCAGGTCCATTCCCCAAATTGCGAAAGGCCAAGGGGCCGTGATACTCCTGAGTCGCTGAGCCGGTTGCAGTTGGAGGGGGGCAAACAGTTGGCACTTGTGGCATCTCTTGACAAATTCTAAGGCATCGTGCCTCAGGGTAGGCCAGAAGTACCCCTGCCTGATGATTCTTCCCTCCAGGGTCCGCCCTCCTGAATGGCTCCCGCACTCCCCGGAGTGGACTTCTTCCAAAATCCTCGGCGCCTCCCCCTCCGCTACGCAACGAGCGAGCAATCCTGAGAGGGTCTTGCGGTAAAGTTGCCCGTCGCGCAAAAGGTAGTATGCCGACTTGTACTTGAGCTTCTTCCTATCCATCCCTTCTGGGTACTCTCCTGTGGACAGGTAGGTAGTGAATGGGTCCATCCATGTGGACCGCCGATCTATCTCCATCAACTCCCCTTCTTCCAGGGATGGGTGGAAGAGGTCCGTGATAGTGCCCCCCACCCGAGGGCCCCGCTTGGCGAGGTGGTCGACTTGTTCATTTTCCTCCCGGGGCACATGTTGAATGGAGAAGGTCTGGAACCCACCGATGATTCCCTTAACCTTTGCCAAATATCGTTGTAGGGTGGGCTCCCTTGCCTCAAACTCCCCGTTGATCTGGGAGGCCACTACCATGGAGTCAGTGAGGACCTTCACATCGTGCACCCCCAATTCCTTGGCCAGGCGTAGTCCCGCAATTACCGCCTCGTACTCGGCCTGGTTGTTGGTTATGGAGAAATGTATCACCACCGTTTGCTCGATCCGGGTCCCTTGGGGGCTCTCCAAGACGACCCCAACCCCCAGGGAGTGTTTCCCTGAAGCCCCATCCACCATCACCTTCCATGGGATGGGACGAGTGAGTTTGTCCTCCGCTACCTCAACCACATAATCAGCCAGGAAGTCAGCCATTGCTTGTGCCTTGATTGCGAGCCAGGGGACAAAGGAGATGTCAAACTTGCTCAACTCCACCGACCACTTGGCGAGTCTTCCCGAGTGCTCCACTCCCTCGAAGATGCTGCGGAGGGGATGGTCAGTTACCACCTGGATGGAGTGTGCCTGGAAGTAGGGCCTGAGTCTCCGAGCCGAGATGATGAGGGCGAAAGCCAACTTCTCAAAGATGGGGTAGCGGAGTTCTGCCTTCCTCAGAACCCTACTCACATAATAGATGGGTAGCTGCTTTTTCCCCTCTTCCCGAACTAAGACAGAACTCACGGCCTCCGCCCCGACCCCTAAGTACAAAAACAAGTCCTCCCCCTCCTTTGGCCCTTGGAGCAAGGGGGCCTGACTCAACTGCTTCTTCAAGGCCTGGAACGCCTCCTCGCATTCTGGGGTCCATTCAAACTTCCGACCCCCCCTTAAGGTCCTGAAGAAGGGGGAACACCTCTCCCCGGCCCGGGAGAGGAATCTGCTTAGTCCTGCCAGCTTCCCTGTCAGCCGTTGTACCTCCTTCGCATCCCGAGGTGGCCCCAACTCCATAATTGCCCAGACTTTGTCAGGGTTGGGTTCGACCCCGGCAGGGGTGAGGAGATGACCCAAAAATTTGTCTTTGCTTGCCCCGAAGATGCACTTTAGAGGATTCAACCTCATCTTGTATCTGCGCAAAGTGTCGAAGGTCTCCTCCAGATCCCGGAGGTGACAATCGACCTCTCTGCTTTTTACCATCAGGTCGTCCACGTACACTTCCAAGTTCCTTCCCTTCTGTCCCTGGAATACACGGTCCATCATCTTCTGGTAGGTGGCCCCTGCATTTTTTAACCCAAAAGGCATCATCTTGTAGCAGTAGCACCCATCCCCTGTGATGAACGAGACATCTTTTATGTCAGGAGGGTGCATCCTGATTTGTTGATAACCTGAAAAAGCATCTAAAAAACTCATCACAGAAAAACCAACGGCTGAATCTACCAGCGCGTCGATTCTAGGCAAGGGGTAACAATCCTTAGGGCATGATTTATTAAGCAGTGAAAAATCTACACACATCCTCCACCGGCCGTCCCCTTTTTTCACCATTACAACATTCGAGACCCAGCCGGGGTATTGAATTTCGGAAACAAAGTCGGCCTTAAGGAGCTTGGCGACCTCCTCCCTGATGGGCTCGGCCAGTTTGTCCGTGACGGACCTCCTCTTCTGCTGGATGGGGCGAGCCTCCGGGTGCAGATTGAGGCGGTGGCAGACGACGTCGGCATCGATCCCAGGCATCTCCGCTGCGCTCCAGGCGAAGACATCCACATTCTTTTGGATGCACTCCAGCATCCTGTCTTGATCTGCCGGGGTCAGCCCTCTGCTGATGCGGACCTTCTCCACCCTGCCACCCTGGGTGAGGACTTCCATCTCTACGACCTCCTCGGCGGCCTCCAACCGGGACTGCTCCTCCCACTCTGCGGCGTCCTCCCTTCGTGGTGTAAGGACCCCCCCTTCCCCTGGGGTCATCGCCCCAACCGACCCTTCTGGGAGCATCCCCTCGCGTGCTTCCCCTTCCATTCCTCCTTCCTCCCTACCTTCTTCTCCGACCTCCTGCCCTTCCATCTCCTCCATCCTTCTCCCCATCCCCTCGGCTTCCTCCTGCCAAGAAATTGAATTCACCGCGGTCACATAGCATTCTCGAGCCGCTTTGGGGTCACCGCGAACCCGGACCTGGATCCCGTCCACATTAAACTTAAGGCATTGATGGAAGGAGGAGGGGACACATCGGAAGGCACTGATGAGGGGTCTCCCAAAAATGGCGTTGTAGCTGCTGGGGGCCTCCACTATGACGAATCGACAGTTCCGGGACTGTCCCCCCAAGCTAACATGTAGCCCCACTCCCCCCTCTACTTCTTTCCTCTCCCCCGAAAAACCGAAGAGGGGCCCATCGGAGGCCAGCACCCTCTTGGCCTCTACCTGCATGGCATCGAAAGGCTTCTTGAAGATGATATTGACTGAGCTCCCATTGTCAATGAGGATCCGGGAGACTGTGAAATTTTCAATGGCGGTCTGGATGACCAGCGCATCGCAGAAGGGGTCATCGTGACCCGGCATATCCTCCCTTGAGAAGGTGATCCTCTCTTCCGGGGGTGGAGTCTGAGATGTGGAGCCGATGCTCCTTCGGTACATGGTGTGGAGGCTTGCTTTCCGGGAAGCCTCGACTCCCACCCCCCCATGGATCACTCCGATCCCGCCTCGTGTCCCCACATCGGCCCGGTCTTCGCAACGATCCCCCTCCACCTGAGGCCGGACTTCCTCAATCCGTACCTCCTGATGATTTCGCTGCTGCCGCTGCTGCTCCCTGTTCTCCCGCACCTCGAGGAACTCCGGACACGTGACCGTCGTGTGCCCCTCTTCCTGATGGTAGTCGCAATAGGGCAGGTCTATCCTGACCTCCCTCCTCCTCCTCGGTTGCCCTCTCCTTCGCCCTCCCAGGGCGATAGCCATGGCCTCCTCCTGGTCGGGAAGAGGCGGTCTCTGGCCCTGCCTCCCTCCCTGGAGGTAAAACTGGCCACGCCCACCTTGGCGGTTGTCTCCCCCCTGATAGCCCCTCCGTGGCCCTTGATCCTGCCACTCCGGCCTCCAACCCAATCGGTTGTTCGGCTCCTGACGCCCCCACCTATGCTGCTGCGGCTGTTGTTCTCTCTATCGGGGCTCGACCCTTCTCTCCTCCTGGGCCCGACCTCCCCTTAGCTTCTCTTCCTCCAAGGCCCACCTGGCCAACCTCCGAGCGAACTCTGGATGTGCCGCCTCCATGTCGGCCTCCCTTGCCGCCCTCTCCAAGAGTGCTTCGAAAGACACTGGAGGCGTCCTCTTCAACTCCATGGCAAAGAACCCGGGCTGGAGACCCAGGGTGAAGGCCACCATCATGGTGTGCCCTGACATCTCTTGTACCTGAGACAGTTCCTCCTGGAACCTGTCCAGGTAACTTCCCAGGGTCTCCCCTACTTTCTGCTTGATACGGAACAGGGACTCGACCTCCCTCTTCCTCTTCTTCGAGGTGGTGAATCTCAGCATGAATCCTCTGCGCAAATCCTCGAAGCAGTAGATGGAACCGGCCGGGAGCTGATGAAACCACTCCCTCGCTTTTTCCCTGAGGGTGATGGCGAAGAGCCTACACTTGAAACCATCCGACATCTGTCGGATTGACACCACGTCTTCGAACCACTGGACGTGCTGGGTCGGATCTCCCTTTCCTGAGTAGTAGGACATCTCCGGCTCTCGGAATCCTTCCGGGACCGGGGCTGACAAGACGAACTCGCTAAAGGGACTTCCTCCTTCAGATGGGCGAGTTGGGAACTCCCTCCCTGCCGTCTCGGCGAACAGATACTCGCCCGCCGAGCCCGGAAAGAGGACTCGCCCTCTCGTTTCGCGCTCCCCCTCGCTCGCGACCTCCTTCCCTGCGCGCCTGAGGGGCGCATCGTTGCCTAACGCTGGATCAGCGACCACGGGAACCGCAGGCGTCGTGCTCTCGGCTTGCATGCCGAGTGCGACCCTGACTAGCCCGAGCACTTCCTCCCTGAGCTCCGCGGATATCCCCGCCGTCGCGGGAGGGGGAGGGAGTGGCGAGTCCCCTCTTCCTGAACCTTATCCCTCGTCTCTTGCCATTAGTCTTGTGGAAGATTTTCTGTGCTGACCACGTTCCACGCTCACCGCACCAAAGTGTTGAAACCGGAAAACCGGCCTCTTGTGGAGTTCGACCCTTGGGGAAGGGGTGGCCGCGCACCTACTTCGCTCCTGCAAGAAAATGACAAGAAGAAAGAAGAACTAAGGACTAGACCAAGGGCCCGGCGTGGAGGTCCCACCACACACCCGGATGATCTTAGAGCGCTTCCCCTCCTTAGCCAAATGTCGGGCTAAGGTACCTCAGAAAGCGCTAATAGGCCGGAGAATTAGTAAGCGTGCCCTCTGAGGTACCCCTTGGGTCCTATTTATAGGAAAAGATGGCCTGCTAATATACAACCTTCACTGTTTTCGAGGACTACAGGCAACTCAAAGGGGGCAACACGGAAAGAACACCCCACAACTGAAGGGCGAGCCGGCCCTGAGAAGAGCCCATTGGGCGGAGGTGGCGAGTATGGGCGCGAGAAGGCTTCCCCCCACGCCGAGATGAAAAGCGGTGAGTGAACTCGCCTCTCTCAATGCCGCGGGAGAGGGCGTTGGATGAGCTCGCCTCCCTCTGCGTCGCGGACCTGACTCGCCTGACTCAACGCCACTGGAGAAGGCGTTGAGTGAGCTCGCCTCTCTCCATGCCACAATCCGACTCGCCTCGCCTCGGGCCTGGAAAGTTGGGCCTGAAGCCCCTGCTCGCAGATGATGGTTGCGTTGGCACTCGCCAACCCCTCGGCTCCAGACGAGCACGTACTCGGCCGACCCCATGATGAATGGCCTCCTCTCGTCGGGCTCAGCTTTACGATCTTCGAGCTCGGTTCGACGATTGCCGAGCCCATACTCGGCATGCTGGGCTCGGCGTACCCTGCTGAACTCGCATGGGGCTCGGGGATGGTTTGGGCCGGCCGGGTCGGCTCCTGTTAGCCCACTCGCTGGATACGGGGTTGTACATATATAGGTTTGATGTGTTTGTGTCAAAAACCATTTTTTCTAGTTAGAGATCTGCTGACAATACCATATTTTAATCTCACTTTCCAGGAAGCGAGAACATTACTTAATTTCATTGTTGCATTAATAGGAGAAGGCATGAGAGCCTTCCACTTTGATTTTGCAAGAAACGGGTAAGTTTCTTCTAGAAGCTTCCAGTTTCATTATCCCTGATTTTTTTTGTACTAAGACTTGATGTGGTTACTTAGTTTCATGTGTCTAGAACTTATTCATGCACTACAGTTTGTATTGTATTCCAAGACAAGCAAAATATATTGAATTTTATAATTTTAATTTACTGATGAAACTTGTACACCCAAATGAACACATGCACCCTCATTTATACTTAATTACTTGATCTCACCCTTTCTGGGTAAGCCTTCCACCAAGACCATCCCTTCTCCTTGGCTAAAAATCTCCTTCCATTGCTGTAGTTTTCGGTTAGTAGATCAACACCACTTTTGTCCATAACATCGGGGAAGAACATTGAGGTAATGACTCTCCCTTCTCAAGTTTAGGTCCTATTTTCTTGATGATGGATGATGGAAGATAACATGCAAATGAATTTAAAAGTTATTTTTCGGAGATTTACTTTCTTGAGATTGGATGGATTTATGAGAGATTAAATCTAGGAATGCATGAAAGATAGCCTATATTTATCTTTCTATATTAGTGTTGTTTGTATGCGATTTCAAGGTAAACTACAACACCTAGCTTGCCATGCAATCAACAATCAAGATATTTCAATTAGAACTATGAAAAGAAAGAATTGTTATTTAATTTTTGTGGAAAGTTGTGATGTGGAGATTTAAACTTTCATGCATGATATATTTATGTAAAATGATAGTATGATGAGATTAGGATTCAAATCTTGCAAATGGAGATGCAATATAAAAAATATATGCTAAGATTAATTGGACTCATGTATATGACTGGGAATCATATAGTTTTTGTAAGGATGTCTTTTATTAAATTTGAGATCCAATATTTTTGATCCATGAATGGGGCATGCATAATATGCTGAGCAACTTATATGGGTGAAGTCTTTGTTTTGGGCAGATAAAATGAGTGTTGACAAACTATAGTGATAAAAAAAGTTGTGGGTAATGGCGGTGAGAAACTGAACTAACTATTTGGATGAACTCAATTTTCAAAGTTATGGGTAACATGTGTACTTTAATTTTAACTCAAAAATTGAGAAATTTTAATAATAACTGAAGAACATGTATCGATCTCTACCAAAAACTGAATAGCAATTGAACATTTTTTTGTATTTTTTTCTTAACACAATAGTATAACCATCAAGAACATTTATGTTTTTCGTTTTTAAAACAAAAACTAAGCAACAACAAGAATAAGTGAAGAGTATGATCGATTTCCAAACAAAATGAGATTAGTTTAAAAACAGTGATTACATGGGGAAGGAGCCTTGATTCATAGAGGAACCAGTAGTTACAAATTACAATCGACCATCGCAACCAAATCTGGAGAGTATCAACAACCACAATGAGCTAGTGTTGGTTTACGTACAATTCTGACATCTTGAGGTAAGGAGCGACCAACAATACTTGGATTCCAACAACTGGGTGGCGAGGAGCTAGCACATCGACACAAATGGGGAAGGTTTTCTGTTCAGGAATTGCTTGAGACTAGGGTTACAAAGACCTGGAGGCGTTCTTGCACTAAACTGGGCATCACTGAGGGGTTTCGAACACCCTGAATGCAGAAAAGGAGAGAGAGAACCCTAGCATATGTGCAATCTTTGATCAGGATTTACAAGTATTATGATAGAAAAGTGGTCGCACTACGAGTATCATGATTGAAAAATTACACAATATCACTATTTTTAGTAGTGCATTGCACCAAACAAAGCTGAAATTATTTTGTTTAAAATTTGTTGTCTTCTTAATTTTTTCCTCAAGGCATTGAACATAAAATGACTGGATATGCCCATGCATGTTGAAATTATAGTCATGCTTGTTACCCCATGTTAGCATGGTGTTGTTCTAAGATAGGAATTATATCATGCATGTTGAAATGATAGACATGCATGGTAGAATGTTATCTTTTATTATAGACTTATGTGTTGACGAACCATGATTCTTTTCCCTTAAAATGCAAACATTGAGAAGTTGTATTACATATAGAATTCTTGCTATGCAAACCCTTGATATTTTTTGATGTAGGGGTAGGTTACTTGTGCACAAAACCTACGACTCTAGGTAGTAGTGCACGGGTAACACGCTAATCCAAACCTACATGCATGTAATGATGGATATCTTGACAAATAAATTAAAGCAATGAAAATTTTCAACACCACGCAGATATTTAAATTGAAAACAAATATTTAATTTTGCCAAATTATAATGGCTTCCTCCGCTTGGAGGGCCAAAGCAAAGCACGCGGCGAATGACTCCTGCAAATTATTAATGTACCAAAACAAATTTCTACAAACAAGAATTGTAGTAGAATATAACAAATCACTAAGGCCCCTTTTGTTTGGTGGGTTTTCATTGGAGGGAATTGGTTTTGGTTAAACCAAAATTTTGTAGGTTTTGGAAATGGGCAAAAAACCAATTTTTATGTTCGTTTGCTTTAGTTTTTGAGATATAAAGAATTCCTATTTTGCTATTATTCATCTTCTTCTCACAACCCTAACTACTGTGGAAAAACAGCTCACCTGAAAAAGAGCTCGGCCCTATCTCACAACCATAACTTCTGCAATTTCTTCTGATGAACTCCTACCTCAAAAAAGAGCTCAGCCGGAGGTAGAGCTCGCTTGAGGTATAGATTGCCATGGAAGAGTAGCTCGTCGGAGGTAGAGTTTGCTGGAGTCGGCAATGGAAGTGTAGCTCTCCGGAGGTAGAGCTCGCTAGAGTTGGCCATGGAAGAGAAGCTCGTCGGAGGTAGAGCTCGCTGGAGGCATATTTTTTTGGATCCGCCATTAGCAAACATACTGGTCGCTAGAGGTAGAGCTATTGTTTATATATCGAAGGAACTGATCATGTAGGATTACTTTGATCGCAAAACTTAGAAAAACCCACCAAAATAGGTAAGTTTTGGGGATAGACCTATTTTTGAAGTCTCAAAACCCATTGGTTTTCTGCGAATGCCAATCCCCTTCATAAAAAGCACCAAAGGGACACCAGAATTAGTTTTGGTCAAACATAATCTCCCAAAACCCATGGGTTTTCAAGAAATTCCAATTCCGGGTTCAAATTTGACGAAACGAATAGCGAAATTGGTTTTGTTGTACCCAATTCCATTTCCAATTCCTTACCCCAATTCCTACGAAATGAATAGGCCTAAATGAAAATGTTGAATCAAATAATACAATACCACAAAAGCCCACAAAGTAGAGGGCTGAACTGAGGCATTGGAGAATTTGGGGTCTGAATGTGTAGATTGGCGATCAGAGATGGAACCGGTGGCTAGGAGACGGTGGCGGTGGCTATCCCAGCATTAAATGGTGAAAATGGACAATAAGACGGTAGATTCGACCATGTATAAGTAGATCTAGGCCGGGGGAGGGTAGGTCCGATGTGTAAGAGTAGATCTGGGAAAAAATGGTAGTAGGGGTGGAGGCAAACGCTGGAACAAGGGCTGAAATTCTCAGATCTAGCGTGATCTTGAGAATAGAAGCTATTTGGTAGTGGATCAATGGATGGGGAAAGAGAGGAGTGGTATACTAGGGCTAAGGAGCCCTTGGGGTGTCCGATTTTGGGAGAGGGACGACGAAATAGGGGAATAAGGGCGGCGGCTGGGCGATAGAACAGGGTAGTAGGGGGGAGACGGCTGCTGGAATACAGCAAGCCGGCGGATGAAAGGAAGGTTTTGGATGAATTCTGGTGGCTGGAGGTGGGGTATGAGGGGTGGAAAATGAAGGTGGGGGTAGAGATTACCTTGGGGAGGAGTTTTGAGGCCTAGGAGTCATCACCTAGGGTTCCACTATATCGGCACCGGGGAGGGATCGCTAGAATCTGAGATTAGAGTTCTCCAAATTCTGCAATGGTCTGAATTGAACCCCCTACCACTCTTATTTATAATAAGAGAATCACCAGGGAATCCCATTCGACGACTATGATTGGCCGGCGGGAGATGCCTCAAAATACATCAAATAAAAGTCCAAAAAAATAAAGTAATATAAGATTTTTACTCGAGGCGATGCTTCAGACGCAATCGCAGAGTCTGTTATGCGATTCGGATATGCCATATATAAAAAGTTGCCAAATAAGCCCTGAATGGGCCCAAAGCACGTCCTTGTCTCAGTTCCACATCAATCTCCTCGACTTGAAAGAATTCATCTCCCGATGAAATGAGATTGGAATTCTCTCTCTTATCGTCAAGTACCACTCGAAGTGGTCCACCAGAAGTTGTCCAAGTGTCGTCGGCGAAAGGGTTTCCTCGCCAATCAATTCCCCCTGATTAAAAGCTGTCATCTCCGGTGAATGGAGAAGGTCGTGCTAAAGTCGAAGTCCAGGGGCGAATCGATCAAGCTCTCCTGTAAGTATCCAAGCGTCATCTGCATCGAGACGGCCCCGCCAATGTACCAAGTAAAGACAGTGCGGCCCATGTGTGGTAGGAACAATCTTGTGGGATCTCATCCATGATGCTCTCATCTCTCATCTCTCGAAGGGTGGAGCCCGGTGCGATCCGTGGTGATGTTAGTGAAACCAGAGACGACAAATCCCTAGGTGGGTGAGTGTCAGCAATGGGTGGGTTGTTGTGGCCATCAGACGTGGGGGATGTATAAGAGTGGTGCGACAACAAAAGTGGGGGTGGGGGTTGTTGGGAATCTCCACTATTCGGGTACACATACTCGTGAGGCTCGTAGTACGGCATCAGATCCTCAACATTAAGCACTGGATGAATTCCCATACTTGCTGGGATATCGAGCCGGTAGGCGTTCATCCCAATACGACTAGTAATTGAGAAAGGATCCATTGGTCTGGCGCTTAACTTTTTCGCAGGACCTGAGGGGAGCCTCTCAGGGCAGATTCACACCATTACCTTCTCGCCTTTATTAAATACTTGTTCTTTCCTTCACTTAGCTGCATGGATTTTATAGTTTTCATTACTCGTTATTATTCGTCGGCAAACCAACTCATGTAATGTATGCAAATGATGAACAAGTGACCCAACCGACTCATGTAAATGAAGCGAGTGATTCAAATAGAGCACAACATACTCGAGACACTTCCTAAGGGACGTCCTGACAATGACTTGGATATTACTAACATGGGGTGACATATCAGGAAACTTGCTGGGTGGTCGATAGAAAAATTCGGTGAGACCGACGTCATAACTCGTGTGGAAGGCGTAGATGGTGACAAAATAGTGTGAAGTACTGGTGTGATGGGTATCTCTCAAATGATATAGCCCATTAGGTGGCTCAGCAGGGGTGTATACCAAAAGTCATCACGTGTGAGATGATCACTAATGCGGATACACGATCCATCACTAAAGTGTAGGAGGGAAGGCTTGCAAAATGATCCTCTAGGGGAATTTATCCCGAGAAGATCATTAATGATAGGATAGTCCACCACAAGGAAGACACCAATAACAGTAATGTCTGTGAGAACAAGTAGGATACACACAACAAAGTCAACACTAGCCTTATAAACCTCCCAAGGGAGTAGTGGCTCATCAGGAGACTTATCTGGTGGTTGAACGATGAGGTCATTAATAATGGGAAGATCCCTCGGATGAGTATCACTGATAAAGGTCGTGTCCTCGTAAGTGGGTGAAGTAGCCACTATGAAGTCAACACTATACTCTCAACTATCAGTAGTGAAGTGGCTCGAGATGGTACTAATGGAATAGTAGGGGGTGCCCAGACTCGAATGTGGGTCAATAAATATAGTGTCGAGAACTATGTCTCTGTCCAAAAGGAACACTAGGTCTAGGTGAGGTGAAAAGGATGGGTATACCATAACAGCATCACTGGGTCATTCTTCCTCACTCACTTGTTCATGCTCACTAGTCATGCTAGTATCACTCTACATCTGTATCATAAGGATTCAACTTGCTGGGTCTCAGTCTGAAGAAACTCCCGCAAAGACAGTTAAAAGACTGACTTGAGGTATGGTAGAAAAGATCTATGCAAACATTTAGGGGGCGACTATCTAGCTAGAAGCTCTTACTGAGGTGGAACAAGTTCAATCCATGCAAGATAAGCTTGACTCCTTCCTAGAGAATCTCAAGAATAGAATTGATCAGATTCCTAAAGAGCCACTATGGCAGGTCTCTAATACTCATGTTGAGGATGAGAAAGCTCATGCAGTAGTGGAAGAAGCTATTCAACACAAAACTTCAGAAGACAAGAATGTCCCTATGTACAGTGCTACTGCTAAGGTGGAGATTCACTCTGAACTCCCTACTCCAGAGATAGTGTATAACACAGATTCTTCTGAATCTGACAAGTGTGTTGTTGATGATAATGTTGATGATCATTCCTCTGATTATATGAGGGTTGACTCATAAGTGAGGGAAGATTGAAGGGAGAAGGATGAGCATGTCTATGACCAGTTACATCTCATCAAGCTAAACCAATATCTTCTGCATTCCTAGCATAGCTGAAAGGTATGCTAGATGATCAAGAAGATATCTTGAGTACAACATTGATTATTCCATCAAGGAAGTAAGACAGGATCTATCAACTGAGATCAAATCTATCAGATTTGAAGTAAACCAGCTCAAGGCCAATACATTAGCATTCTTCACTAGGGCTACTCCTGCTGTGACATTCACTAAACACAAACATCAGTAGATTAAACTTAGGCAGAATGACATTATATAGAATCAAAACATCGTGTCCAGCAATATGGAATTGAATCATAATGCTCAAAAGAGAAGGATGGATGCATGTACTCAAGTTTTGGATGATCACCTACTGTAAGTCAAAAATCATCTCACCAAAGGGATAAACTTTATTGATGAAAAGTTATCTCAGGCCAAGAACTCCCTGACTGCTGTTATTTCTAAAGAAGTCAAAAAGGGGGAGAAAGCAATAGTAAAAGCAAATACTGAAAATGATGTTTGGGTCACCAATGTCCTTAGGGGCTCATTTGGACTAGAATAATATACATATGACAATATTCATAATGTTCCTGCCTCTCTTCCAGAAGAATAGTTACAGTTTTGTGGTGATCAATATGGGTATATAGAAGGTGATCAGTATGACTATCAGTATAATGATCAGGTAGCTGAACTATCTACTACTACTAATATTCCTACCTACATCCCTACTGCAGAACATATATACAGATCAAGAGGCAAGTTTGCTGCTAAGGAAGAGGTTAGGCTCAGTAAGAAGAGTCATAGAGAAGAAATGGAAACTAGGCAAGACTTTGAGAAATGGAGTCCTTAATAAAGTATTATCATACTGTCTGCCTGGGATCAGATCAATGATCATAAGATTGATAGTGGAAAGATTTATAGCTCCCTAGAATGGGCCAAGAAAGAAAGAAATGAATAGTCTAAGAGGAAATTCTGGAGAGATAAGAAGACAAGTGTAGTTCCACCAGATGTTGTTGAGCTAAGTAAATACTTCTCTAATCCTTACAGCTATTTTCAAAGGCAAAAGTATAAGAAAACTTATGATGATTAAAAGGTTGTAAAGAAACCCAGAAATGGGATAGTGATCAAGGAAACTGAGATTTATAATGTCTATGTATTCATTAGAAAAGCTCTAGAAAATATGGATTTTGTTACAAGCACGCTGTCTATTTATATTTTTCTATTTAAATGATAAACATATTTTTAATCATATGTCAATAATCATTTTTGTTAGTTGTGAATGTTTAATTCTTTTATATAGCTGTGTATATCATTGACTAGGGTTCTGACTTCTACAAATACGGGATGATTATTAGGTCAATTGGTCACAATGTCCATGATTTGAAGAAGGCCCACAAGTCAATAATATACACTTGATTGTATTTAATGCATGCTCTAAGTTCATTATATGCAAGTTGTATACTTTTACTTTGGTTAAGCAAGTTGTTAGAGTCATAATGGTAGTTGGACTCAAGACATGATGCTGGCATAGAAAAATTTTGGCTAAGTCCAGAAGTGTTGATTGAAGGCAGTTCACTCAATGGCAAGAGGTTAAAAGCATTGACAGAATATCAAGCAGTCAAAGCCTCAGTATTGCCAAAAATAAATATGGCTATGTCCAGAAGCGTTGAGTGAAGCAAACTCACTCAACCCCTACTCTGAGGGATATCTTCCCAATTATAGAAGTGTTGAGAGAAGAAGGCTCACTAAATGCCACAACTGTCAGCCAGCAATGTTCAAAAGCATTTAGTAATGAAGGTTCACTCAACTTCTTCAAAGAGAAGAAATCTGCCAAGGCCAAAAGTGTTGAGTGATTAAGGTTCACTCCACGCCTTATCAGTTAAGTAGTAAAAGTCAAATGCTTTAAGTGATGAAGGTTCATTCAACGCCTCCAGATGCAGAATTTCTACTAAGTACTTTTGCGCTGAGTTGCTTCACTATACTCAACACCTATGAAGTTTGACTAAAATTGATAGACCCCCCTCCCGGAATATAAGACACGGCTGAGGGGAGTCTTATGCCCAGAACAGCTACCTTGTAGAAACACCGATGCATAGGTCAACCGATACTACAAGACGTCTTCTCATGCTGGCTAAAACCAATATTATCCATGCCAACCCAACATAAAGAATATATATAGAAGTCAAAATCCACACATTTTTATAGTCCAACAAGTACAACAGAATAAGAAGTAATAATGGCTTCTATAATATTAGAGTACACAAAATTGCCCAAGGGCTACAACATGAGTCTCTCCAAAAACTCACATATGTAATTGACAGCAGTGAAGATAAAGTCGTATTAAGCCCTATCACCATAGCCTGGTTGCCCTCCTACAAAACCTGCTGCTGCTGCAGCTCCATTCGTTGGATGTACTCCTAAAGTAGTAGTCGTAACAACCGTTAGTAATAAAGACTAAGTGTCTATCTCATCATCTCACCCTTGCAGCTCTTAGGCACCGTGTAGGGGAAAGAAGAAGGTACAATATATATATATATATAAGCAGTAATAACAAGTAGGTGGTATATCTCTACATATCAAGAGTAGTAATAGTAGCAATGTATAGCATTATTATCAACATTCTATTATGGAAATTCTACACAAGCATTATAAATCCATTAGAGCATATAGATCTACAACAAGAAAGTAACTTAACTTATAAAAATGCCTATATAGATTTATAAGTTAAGGATCGTCTTATCAGTAAAGTAACTCATCATATAAGAGTGACCATATAAACTTATATGATAAGGATCTTATGTGGTGCAATGTAATATTATGAAAGCAATATGATGAGTCACCCATGCTCACACACGAGCACTACTATGTCGACACAGACTTGTAGTTCCACCTTTTTGAGCAAGAATCTAACCTCTTAGGCGTCATCCATCGTGGCTAGACGGTGACAGTGAATCGGGCTTTACACTACTAGGTAGGCATCCACACTACCAAACCTAAGCCTCCATGTTCCTACATGCTAAGAACACAATAGTGGAGCCCGTGTGTACTATGGATTAGAGGGGTCTCGGGTAGATTTGCACCAAGGACATAACCCAAATTAGCCTATCATAGTGGCATGGATGGAGCCTATGGGAGCGTATCACTAAAGGACCAAGCCCAACCGTTCACTTGGCATGGAAGGAGCCCCGGGAATGAGCACCAAGGACAAAGCCAAACAATCCAATGCCTATCAGTCAACTCCTGTCAATGTGTTGACTGGGAGCCCGTAGACCTGCCACACTATCCTTAACCCAGGATTATGATACCACGATTCAACTCACACAGCATGGAAATTCAAATGGCCTTGCCATAAACCAACCAAGGGCTTAAAACTGAGTCCCACTTCATCATTACAATTCCAGTGCTCAACAACACTTAAGGGCTCCACACTGAGTCCCTTATCATCATAACAAATTGAGTGCGGTCAAATACTCACGCACTTACACCCTTTTATATTTTTGTGCTCCCAAGCACTCAAGGGTTAAACATCAACACAAGTGGCATGCCACCTTGAATAACATACTAATCCAACACTGCTACCCATAGAGAGACACACTCTAAGAAGTGGACTATACTAATTATCCCATCCAACACTTGAGATCATGATTCAACATTTTTCATAGCCATGAGATTTACCTCATTCGATTCCTTCCTTATAATCAAGCATTCACAAACCATAATGCTTTCAAATATTTATAATAATAATAATAATATACTGACTCTCCACGTATCCATCAAGCATGATAACATAAGTATAAATTACATATTCAATTATCGTGCACCATACCCTCTTTAAAAACTTATATCATTTGTCAGATTACAATCATGCGCATCCTTACCGGATTTCACAAGTAGCCATTTATTCAACCAAATCCTATCAAATCATTTATTCACTAATTACCCAAACCATTTATTTATTAAATTCCTCCAGACCATTTGTTTATCTCGGCTACATATAAATAGGCTCATCTAAACCTCAACATCATCTTGCTACGTTTCTTCTACCTAATATAAAACCAATTATACACTAACCCGAATGTATCCTACACATAAATTATTACCATACAGAAAATTCGACTGGATATTCCTAGAGCTACAAAGCTCCTATGAAAATGTGTAACTAACCATTAGAAAGGTCTTTCTGAGGACTACAATGTTCATGTTCAGTCCAAGACCTAGATCCAGCCGTATCATACCTAAAAATGGCCTCTAAGTCCGTTGCACAGAAATTTTTTTTTTTGCATGCATCTTAAAGCAAAACTAACGACATCAATTCGTCTTCTTCCATTAGCCATTTATTCAAAATTACATACAACACTTCCTCCTCCCTTATTCACCCTCAAAAGATCATCCTTCTTCACAAAATCGTGTCCACCATCTTCACATTAAAGAGAGGAGAGGTTGAAGATAACTAATCCCTAGGACGAGATCCTAGCATGGTGTTTTCCTACGAGATCTTCATCATGCACAAGTCAAACACTTTTGAGTCGATATCTCTCCTACATCATAACTAAGGATCTAGCACCAAGGGAGAGGGTAAGAAGCTCACCTCATTTCCGGCCATGGACCTTATCACTCTTCTTGGCGGCATTATTCTTCACGTTAATATCACTCTTCAAGAAAGGAAGTTCGGCCTCAACAAAATCTGACACTGGCCACCTTCTTCATCTCCATCGAGTTCGGCAAATAATGGCTCAGCAAGATAGAATGGAAGTGACGGCTAGGGTTTCTCATTTCCTCCTTTTCATAGCAACGTATTTGGTTTATGTTACCTTGTCACGTGTTGCGCCGTCATTATACCTCCATTATTACTTAAATTAAGTCTTATTTAAAAGACTGGTCCAAGGAAGCCATCAACACACATCCCGAAATCTGATTCAGCCCGTATGTATGTCGAGTATTATGTGATGATATTCGACAAATATCACTGGTCTCAACAAAAGTACCACATCACACTCGACAAATTCTCCTTAGCTAAATTACCAAGTCCAGCTCTCTTCATGCGTCGAGTGCATCGAGTGTTATGTGATGATATTCAACGAATAGTACTGGCCTCAATAAAAGTATGCAAGTCATACTCGATGAATTCGTCGGATATCCATGACGATATCCGACGAATTTTACTTGTCAAATCGAATGCACCCCGAGCTTGAATAGAGCGAAATGGGACATTACAAAATTCTCTAAGTCCTAAGGCGATGGACCATGTTGATGTCATCAACCATTCAAATATTACAAAAATTACTCGCTAGATGAAAAATGTCATTGTATGCCTCTAGTTCAACAATTAATGGAAAAGGCAAGTTGTAGATACCTTATTCGGCTGGCCGATACAGCTCATAGAGTTGTTGGATGATGGGTTATAAAGGATATTCCCCCCAGAAATAACAAAAAGATTTTGGGTCATCTTCTTCTTCCCGATCAAGTGAGAAAGTTATTCATTGGGAATATAGAAGCTCTGAAGGGAAAAACTCAGACAGAGGTTGGATGTTGAAGAAATAAAGAATCGAAGAATCAATTTGTCTTTAACAGCAAGATCAAAATTCTCATTTTCTGAACAAAAAGAAGGTACAGTTATTATTCATCCTCAATGTCATTGCAATCAACTATTACATCCAAGGCTTGAAGGAACAGAACTCTATATTGTCTTCTCAGCACAAGAAAAATACTGAAGATCTAAGTCCTTGTTGTTGTGAAGAAGATTAAACTTTGAATTTTTAGTTCAAGAAGAAGTATACTCAGAGAATCTTTTCTCAAGAGTCAATCATCATCAAACCTTAACTCTTTCTATAGGATCAATCTTAATCTGAGTTGAAAGCCTAACTTATAAAGGATAAGTTGTAAGGTTCAATGAGAATCTAAGATAAGGTTGAATGCCTGAGGTAGGATCTTGGTCAAGATCTGAGGTAGGAGACTTAGCTTCTCTAAGTATAGGGCTAACCTCATAGCCTAAGTTGTAGTGCTTCTTAATATGACTGAGGTAGGTGATTTGATAGATCACTGAGTTATAGTCGTAAAGTTTACTCTGAGTGTGTAGGGCTTTGGCCTTAAGTAAGTCTTGGAGGTAGCCTGAGAGATCCTGAGGGATCTGAGTTGTAAGCTCTTTAAGCTGAGTTTTGGAGAAGATTGTCTTGTCTAACACACTATTAGAAAGGTGGGAGGGAAAGTGGATGTACCTATACCTTGGGGAACCACTATAAATACTGGTGTGCTATTCTTTATTCTTAATAGCTAACTTAACCATCTAACTCTTCACACACTAAATTAAAAGTAGAAATAGACTAGAAAACCTATTCACACCCCCTCTCTATGTGTATAGCTACTCTTGAAAGAAAGAGTTTCTACCAGGTCAAGTATCATTCATCCCGTGATTGCTAATAATAATTTTGAAATCAAATCTAGCATAATCCAAATGATTCAAAACTCAGTACAATTTGACAGATTGCTAGATGAAGATCCCAACACCCATCTATAAAATTTCATAGAAATATGTGACACATTTAAAATAAATGGAATCACTGATGATGCCATTTGTTTGCATTTACTTTCATTTTCATTGTGGATGAAAGCTAAGTAGTGGTTAGGTTCACTACCTAGAGGATCGATCACTACTTATGCTGATATGACTGATAAGTTTTTAACAAAGTATTTTTCTCCTGCTAAAATCGCAAAATTACATGCGAATATTTTTTTCGTTTGTTTAAGGCGAGCCTGAGTCTCTCTATAAGACTTAGGAATGCTTTAAAGAATTTTTACATAGGTGTCCACATCACGCACTGCTGGCTTGGATCCAAGTGCAAATATTTTATAATACTTTGAATTTCTAAACTAGACAAATGATTGATTTTGCTGCAGGGGAACATTAAATAATAAAACCCCAGAGGTCGCTCAAGCCTTGTTTGAGGAAATGACCATGAATGGCTACCAGTAGAACATGCTTAGGTCACACCCTAATTAACACATTGGGCTTTATTAGCTCGATGCTTTTTCTAATTTAGCACTCCAATACAAATTACTAATTAGGCATGAAGCGGAAATGTCGACTTCCTTCGCCACACCTATGTGGAATTCCACGAATAATATAATAGAAGAACACGTCGATTATATGGGGAATCCATATCAACCTCATTCCTATAACCCAAATATTAACTCGTATAAAAATACTTACAATCTAGTGTTTAGGAACCATCCAAATTAATCATGAAGCAACCCCAATAATGCTTAGTGCACGCCTAATGCAAATCCGATTGGATTTGCACCACAACCACCATCGCAATCACAACCACTACGACCCACCCCAATAGAAGACATATTCATAAATTATGTCATCACAAATGAGTCTAATATCCATAATATGACTTGATAAATTAAAAATCTAGAAACTCATATTGAATAGATTTCAAAGATGCTGTCAGAGCGCCAAGCTGGAGCTTTACTAGGAAACACGATAAACAAAGAGCTTTTAGGAGGTACCCCATAGTTATCTGCTTTTTTACTTTTTTTATTATATACAGGTTTTCTTACGGACTCCCCGACCTCCAATCCGGAAAGCCTCTTACTTTTAGTTTAGTATATATCAACTTTTTCTTCTTACTTATGCATAACCTAAGTATTGGGGTGTATTGCCTTTCTAAAAACCATATTTATATGTATTTTCCAAAAAAAATTCCATTCTTGTTATTATACAAAATATTTTTTTAGCTATGTTCATGTATATATAAAGTATTTGCCTAAGTATATATTTTGTTTGATCAATCATCCAAAAAAAAATTAAAACCCTTACTTCATTTGTCAATTTTCAAAAAACCAAAATTTATTAGTTGATGTATATGTAGTTTCCTAGTTTCTCAATTTACTAGTCATTTATTTATCAAAAATAGATAGATCTAAATATATGGGGTTAAGTTTTAAAAAATATCTTATGCATATAATTTTTAGAGGATTTGTTTGGAGAACTACTTCTGGTTTATGATAAATAGAGGCATGTGTATTATGTTAGCTAAACATCTATAGACTGTAATTATCTTAACTTCACTCATATCGAAATATAGGAATTTTCAAGCTATTGCAGTTGCTCTCAAAATCTTTTATCAAATTTAATTTTGAAACCCCCTATCTACTTTTTGCTTGACATGTTTTCTTATGCATTTATGTCAATGGGAATAAGATTTTGTTTTGTAAACATAGGCATCCAATAATTGTTAAAAGACTATATGAAAAGGAGTATTCGGCCTAAACATATATACAATGGGTTAAAATAAAATTTAATTCTATAAAGTTTTTTTCTGTTTTGGAAAATATTTTTCTAAGTATTTATAACAAAGCAGGAAGTTGAAAAAGGTGAGTGGATAAAATTCATCACCTATTACATCAAATACTACTTTATAGGCAATATCCAAGTTTGTACCCCATAAAACCCACTAGAAATTATTCTAATTTTTCTTAAAATTTTGAAAGAGCATAATTAATAGGTTGTCTGTTTTCCATAAGATCTCTTTCAAGGTATGGTTTTCATAATTCTAGTTTAACTTGTTACTAATGATTGCAATGTTACTTGCTATTTGGTTTTCTTAAGAAGTCTTTTGGCTACGAAAATTTATTTATAGCAAAATCAATTGCAAAATATAAGACTTAACTCTTCATACTTCAGATCTTTATGTCTATTTCCCTTGATTTAATAAATTGATAGATAAATTAAAAATTTTATAACTGTTCGTATCGTCGACTCCTACTTTTGCTCTGGATTAGCAAACCCTAAGTATAGGGGTATTTGATGAGTAGAAAAATACACATATTTTTAGTCTATATTTTAGTTTTATTTTAATACAAATTATAATTATATTATGTACATACCTAAATAAATCATTTCTTTTTTATTCTCAATTCTAACTTAACTTATTTTTGTGCCCTATAAGTATTTCTACACATATGGGGCAATTCAGTAAAATTTCCTAAGTTACGCCCCTAGGTCATGCCCGTAACCTAGGGCATATAACTTTAAAACTAGCAATTCCAACATTTCGGTAGATTTCAGCCAGCAAGCCAAGTCACGCGGGTTAGACGTCAGTGTTCTAGTGGTCATGCCCATGACATCACCTATGACCAAGCCAGAAGTTCAGCTATCATGCCTTGCTGAAGTCTTGGTGTCAGCAAAATAAGTCATGCCCAGGCTACACGCCTGTGTGCTAGCTGTCACGCCCATGACCTCACCGATGACCAAGCCAGAAGTTCAGCTATCACGCCCCACTAAAGTCTATCTACCATGCCTGTAGGTACGCCTAGCTAAAACTCCCAGCTAACACACCCATGACCATCATGTCATGCCCGTTTATTTTACAAATTCGATCCATAAGCCTCCGAAATTCTATCCACATATGCCATATTAGCAACATGCCTAGGTGACATGCCCTCTAGGGGTGTGTCAGGGGGGTGTGTACCTAAAATTTTTCGGCTTTAAGAGGACAGCCAAGGCTGAGGTTTAAAGGAGAATTGGTAGAGTTTCACATAGTTGTATATAGTAGTTAGAAGTAGTTTTTGAGTGATATTTTCCTAACCTTAATTTAGGTTTCCTTGTGTGTAACACTTTTTTAAGTAATAAAATTTCAATTTTCAGTAATTTTTCAACTCTTATTGTTTTTAACTTAGTTTTTATTTTTTTTAGATAGGGTGTGTGCGTATTTCCTTTCTTTTTCTTAATTCTTTTACTACCACCCCCATCCCGGATGAGAGGCTAAGATCTTTTTAGCGCTTGATTAAGATGGTTGGGACATGTATTATTTCTGTAATTTTATATGTCTTTTAATTTTCCTACTACCACCTCCATCCCGGATAAGAGGCTAAGAACTTTATAGCGCTTGATTTAGATGGTTGGGACAAATATTATTTCTTAATTTTAAAACATTACTTTTAAAAAATAGTTTTCATCTTTTTCTACTATAGCCCCCATCTCAAATGAGAAGCTAAGAACTTTTTAGCACTCGATTGAGATGAGCTTTGGGAAGGAAATTATTTCTGTAATTTAAAACCCTATTTTCTAAATTAATAAAATCTTAATATTTATCAAGAATTGATCACTCTCAGGTAAAGAGAAACTACACCCCACTCTTGATAGAGATGATCATAAGCCTCCCAAGTTGAACCTTCGAAGATCAGTAGGAGGTCAATAACGGGGTTCACAGCATAAAGCGTGTATTATGGTTTTATTGATTAGATACAAAAGTTCAGTCAAAGTACGTAATCTCAGGTGGATATATCCTCGATAGAGGTGCACTCATATTTATGGAACTTCTACGGTCAAGTAAATTAATAAAAAAATAGAGTTTTCTTATTTCAAAAATTACATTCCAAAGAAAATAAAAATCGAGGGCTCTCTACCTCAACTATTTTCAAAACCCTACGTATTACTTTTATTTTTGCTTTTAAAAATAATCAACTTTTTTCAATAAAATAATAGCTCCATTCCTTAAAGTAGAGTACTCGACACTAATCTGTCAAAAAATATGACCTTGATATTAAAAAAAATACTATACTATTACTCGATATGTATGCTTGCCATAATGATAGTGTATAAGTAAAAAAGAGAAAGAACACATAAACACATAATTTCATCATCCAACGTAATTTTCAAATTAAACTATCTCTAAAGCTGATTTTACTTATCACTCCACAAATCACAAACACCACAATAAAATCCACATGACATGAATTTATATAAATAATGAATTAGGGTTTTGTGAGCATCATCCATACAACACAAGAATGAAATTGAAAATACTATAAATAAAAGGAATATGAGGAATAAATCCAAAGAATGGAGTCTCATCAATGATTCTCGGCCAAAATCGAAGGTTTATCAATCCTTGTACACGCTTGGTCCAAGACTATTATCCGGGGTAGAGAAGAGTTGTCACTTCCTTCTAGTTAACCCATCTTCTCTGTTAGTTGCCTATGCTAATGTCCCTAGCAAGAGAACTCCATATATACGGTGAAATCTACCACGGAACATTGCTTTGAGTTGAGCAATGATAGTGGAGGTTGGAGATGAAGCACTAGGTTTATATTAGTAAGAAGAATTAGGTCGGAGCTCCTCCCGATGGTAGGAGGAAATGGAGGGGTAAAAGGGGTGACTCATTAACTTTTTGGTGTGAAAACATGTGTGCTCCCGGACTAGAAAGGCTCCTGTAGCTTATATAGTAGACATCCAGAATTTAAGGAATATACTGTCAAATGCATGACTGTGCTAGATCGGGCGATATTTACAATGCTGGATGGCCCAGCTTAGAAGAAGAAGAAGACCATTCGATTTCGCTCACGCACGAGCAAACCACCACATGTGTGAAAAAATGCATGAATCTTGATAGAACACTAAAAATCCAGGAAAAAACAAAGATCGCGTGATTTCCTTCGTGCATGATTAAATCCAATCATGCATGAAGAAAAATGCACGGACAATAATTATAAAATTTTTTTGACAAAAGGACGCATTTGTGCGATTTGGTCACGCACGGGCAAACAACTAGTGCGAGAGCAAATTACACGACCCAGGCAGATCACCAATTCGGGGAGCGTATGGGCATCACACTATCAAACTGACACTACATCAAGAAAAATATAGGACCCTACAATGTCCAAAGAAAATACTTTTGCGACAAGGGGGATATACCGACCTTCACAACCAAACATCCAACCTAGAGCACACCTTCAGTACATGTAGGAAAAGGGTAAAAATATAAAAAACAATAAATGGGGTGCACCATGTGCTTACCCCCCTAGAAAAGAGATGCGCCATTACAGACCCCAATGGCCTAGAAAGTGCACTTTGAGTACAAAAATGGATCAAGCAGAAAATGAATGATTATAGATCAAAAGTGTAGTGCACATGCGTGAAAACTAGCCTGGATGAGTATGAAAACCTTATATAAATAAAACTCATCTGCTCCTAAATACTTCGGGGTTAAGGGGATAAAACTTTTGATGCTCGCCACTCAGGTTTAAAGTTTGCAAGAGGCCATCCTCCACATATTTAATGGCTCATGATCCCACCCTTCTTGGACCTATCCCCCTACTTCCCTATTCTACTATCATGACATCTACCATCCACTTTTCTCTTCCCTAGATCATAAAGTGGTCTGCTTCAAGCCTTTGCCATCTCTACTATCTTAGAAATGATGGAGTCGGCTATAGAATGCAAAGCCTACTTGGCAGAGTCACGAAGACCTCTATTGAATTTCTTTGCATAGTATCAGTCATCAATGCTTAAGAACCTATCTAGATGAGAGAACTCTCGCTGGTACTCCCTTTCCCTTCTTTAGATATAGTAATCTCTCCTCCAGTTAATCGCGATCTGTGGGCTTCATAAAATTCCCCAAAAGGGCCATACTAAACTCATCTGAGGTGATCTTTGTGTAGTCTTGTCCATTATAAGTGGAGTCCATGAGGGACTTCCACCACCTCTTCACATGAGAATCAATGACAGACACTACCAAAATGACCACTTGGTTAGCCGAGCATCGGATTCCAACTAGCATCTCTTGTATAGTGTCATGCTACTCCTTAGTCCAATTTTCTTACTCTATCCTATGGTAGGTAAGTGGGAAAAGACCTTGGAAGGTTCTCAACCAATTCGACTCAGGTTCTGCTACTTAACTAGAGCCAGTTAAGCATCGAAGGCCTCCAAGATGGATGTAAAAGTCTGTCTAAGCTCGGTCGGATAGAAAGTAACAATAATTATTATGGGCTATATAGAAATAATATAATTTGTTCCAAAATATGGGCCTTCTTTTATGAAGTTGTGGACATATTATATGAATTCACATATGGAAACACAAATTCTTCTATTGTTTAATTTGTCCTCAAACAAAGTGTTGAGCGGAGTATCTCTGTGGTTTGTGGACTTCTTGATTCTCGTCTCAAAAGTGGCTGATACTAGTTGTAAGAATCCTTGCCTCCCGGAAATTGAGCATGGCTAAGAGGAGCCTTTTTCTAAGAATCGTCGTCTTGTGGTGAGACCAACCTCATTCATCACAGGCTAACCATAATTATGTAGCTATTAAAATAAACTGAAGTCCACATACATAGATATATAAGGAAAGATTTCCATAGAATAAGAGTAATGAAAAGGACATATGTCTAATACAAGTCCATATATGAAAGTACATCATTCAAAATGAAATACTAATGCAGAAACTCGAAAATCTTAGATTTATTATAGGAATCATCGTAGTACGCCCCATCAACTCCTTAGGTCCTGCCTCCTTAGGTTGGTTCTCCTCTAGGGCAAAGTGCTATTACTCTAGCTTCTCATACTCCTAAAATGGTGTGGTTTAACTGACTGTTAGTCAAAAAGTCTATGAGTTTGGGCATCCACTCCCTCAGCAGCTCCTTGGAATTAGGCAGAAAGATTAAAAAAGGAAGGTACAATTTAACTGTAATAGTATATGCATGTGACAAATGAGAGGGTGGGTGTGCATCCAAAGAAGCATAGTAGTTATATATTTTGATTCTAACAAAGTGGTGAATTATACAATAAGTGAAATCAGTAATTGGTAAGGAACAAATAATCTACTAGTATTAAGTATTTCAGGGGAAAAAAAGAAACACAATAATTGTTATGGTATATAATTTAACTTAACTTATAAAAAGGATCATAAAAATTTATAATTTAAGGGTCGTTTAAAATAAGAAAGTAACTCATCATATAAAAGAGCTCATACTAATTTATATGAGGGTCTTGATTGCTTGCGATGTAATGAAGGAAAGGCTATGTTATGTAATGCTAACACACACATGTACTTACTCACCCATGTGACTCAATGCCAATACAGACCTTTAGTTCTCACTTTTCAAGGGTATCTAACCTCTCTAGAACCACCTATCATTATCAAATGGGGGGGGGGGTAGTGGAGTAGGCGTCTCCACTAATAGGGTGTTAATCACACTACAAAACCTATATTTCACATAAACCTTAACACATGATCATTGTGGAGCCTCTGCATAGTCTTGCTGGAATATAACAAACCAGAACATTTGTGTCATAGGGAAGATTCATTGGGAAAGCATAACCAAGACATCGACTGAGCTAACTAACTAGATCTCAACCCCTCTAGCCAAGTTTATGTTCCTCCAGTGATGTGATGACTTGACACACATCATAGACCCACCACAAGTAACCGAAGTTTAGGAACTTTATGAATATGTGATCACCCTATGACACAAGTAATGCTCAAATTAACAATTTTCAGGGTTATCCTATGAATCCACTCCATTACCTTTCTCTATTATAATATAATGCCCAGAATTCATCTTTTCAGTCAAAGATACATACTTATTTTAGTGTAAGGGACTTAGCTTAGAATAATTGAGTAGAGATCCAATGGAATACTTGTGATATTATATTATCTAACATTTGTTGCATATAAAGACCTAACAACTTAGCTTAATCTTGGACTTCCCGAGGTCTACCCAATGATGGGCTCAAAAAGGTATTAGGAGGTACGATGGGATGACACCCCATACATTCCTTGCTCAAGATAATTTTTATTGTGGGATTCTAACTCCTCATGTTGATAAAAACCTAACAACTTAGGATAATCTTGTACATCTCAAGGTACTATGGGATGACACCCCAAACACCCTTTTATCACTTTCCTTGTTCTTGTGGGTTTCCAAGTCCTCATGTTGGATTAATAGTAGTTTATTTTTTGCCACAAGAATGATGTTAAAGTTTCATTAAACACACCCCAAGCGTGTTATCCTACTTTTCAATTTGGAGGGGTCTAAATTTCCCAAAACTAACCCAATCCGCTTAAGATTTCTACCAAAGGTTAGGAGTGGTCCAAAATTAAGTACCACAAAAATTTGGTAAGTTTTGCAGAATATTAAGTTAATTATTTAGGTTTTATATTTTCACTAACTGCAACCCATAAGCATTAGCTTATAGTGTATTCACCAAATTCTACTCTACCAAATGACCTACAGTTTCTACAAGATGTTAACGATGGTCCAAATGAGATACCATCCAAATTTGGTTAAGTAACGCTTAATATTAAGTTAATTATTTAGGTTTTGCATTTTCGTTAACTGAAACTCATAAGCATTAGCTTATACGGAATTAAACCATTTTTCAATCACCCAAATGACATAAAGTTTCTACCAGAGATTAAGGATGGTCTAAATGAGGTACCATCAAAATTTAGTTAAGTTTCGCTTAATATTAAGTTAATTATTTTGGTTTTATATTTTTACTAACTGTAACCCATAAACATTATATTATATGAAATTCACCCAAATCCGCTCACCAAAAATTTTCTAATATTTCTTATAAGGGTTAATAATGAATTAAAAATGATGCCTCCAAAATATGGTTAATTTTTGGAAAGAGTTAAGTGCAAAATTTTTATTTATACAATAGCGTGACATACCCTAAATATTCTTACAAACATACTAGTGGTGTTGTACTATTATAGGCCAATTTTTAACTACATTGGATGATAATTAAAGTATATGCACTAGGATACCACATTTTGCTACTTGTACACCATTATTATTACTATAACATTTATATAAAGTGAAATTGAGCAAGATCCACCGATCCAAGGGATCTACGATTTTTACCAGAGATATAACATGATATATTAAAGGTGTCACCAAACATTTTGGATATTTTAGATTAATCTAATAACATTTTTTTTATTAATATATCGTGTGCATTATATTTAAATAAACACAAAAACTATAAAATTTTATTTGCCAAAAAACCTCAAACTCACAGTCTTTATGTATTTAGTTAACTAGCATGTATGGTTAAAATTTCACAGATATACAAGCAATATTGTGAGAAAATAAACAAAATACACTTTTGGTTATTTAAAATACATCTGTCACTAAAAGTTAAATTTTGGGAGCTACCTGCTACCCCAGGAAATGTGCCACACAAAGTTTCAAAGCTTTTTTCAATGGCTACAACTTTCATGTTGGGACCAAGGACTTCATGTGGCTTGAAGTGGCTCTAAAAGGCGCTTGAAGTTGAATGTTTAGGTTTGATAGATTTTGATAATGAAGACTAAGTATTTTGCATGAATCTTGAAGTAGATCTAAGGGGTCTTATGCTTCTTCTTCCTCCAGCCATTGGCCATGATTTTCCCTATATAGAGCATAAATTTTGTCCTCTCTACAATAATCTAAGACTTCCCATGACCGAACAACCCAACCACCCCCCTCCTCTCAATAAGATCCATCAATGGGTGGTGGTCCAATGACTTGGGGTGGTCGAAGTGGCGTTTTATGGTGTAATTTCAAACTCAAAATTTCTCCATGGATTCCAATTATGGAATCAAGCTCACTGTTCACGATTAACTTCCAAGTTGATCTAAAGAATAGCACTAAGGGAGGAGAGTGGAAACACGCCTGAATTCAAGCCCTAGATCAGGTGTTTCTCTAGTGAGGCTTGGTAGTGGCAGTTTCTGTCGAGCTTGCTCTAACTCGAGCTTATGTGCTTGAAATGTCTACAAGAATGGATAGCTCGAAAGCTTGAGAGATGGGGAAGGGTATGAGATGCTCAAATGAGGTTATGGGGGCTGAATGGGTAGCTTCCAAGGGGTTGGGCTACAGCCTTAGATGCTTCTTATTAGCTCTAAGTGTCACCCAATCCGCACCTATTTGGATGGGCTCACTGAGAGGAGTAATTCCCTCTGCTTGGGGGAAGGAATAGAAGGGTTGTGTTGTCTCCATTCCATGATTTCTTCTTTGGCCGTTGTGTAGACTTTGCCAAAAGACCAAATTGCCACCATTCATGTTATTGCATGTTAATTTCAGAGGGAATCATGGTCATTATACTGTAAATGCTTGAGTGGGCCTATTGGAGTGGGTTGAGCCTTTTAGTAATTGGAGTTGGGCTTTAGGAATCTAATCTAAGACATATGTTTGCTATGGTTGACCATGGAGTTGACTTTTCCAAATTGACAAGGTGAATGCCCCCACTTGGTGGTCATGGGTCCTATGACACCTCCCAAGGTGGATTTAGTCATGATGTGGTCATGGGAAGACCAATTGAAACTCTTCTAGGCAAATTAAGTTATGTTAACTTTTATGTTAATTTTAGTCAAATTGATGACATGACCTTTTTCACTTGGTGATTGTGATTCTCATGACACCACATGTAGTCTTTCAAACCATGGTTGTGTCAATTTGACCATAGGGAGACCAATTGGACTCAATAGGGGGTTTAATAGGCTTTGTTGACCTATTGTTGACTTTGGTCAATTTTAAGGATTTGGATGACCCCTTGTTGTTGATCAAGGCCTAATCGCATACCTATTTGACTACGAGAGTGATAGTGAGGTCAATTTGGTTATATAAGGTTCATTTATGATGAACTATGTTATGTTGACGTTGTTTAACTTGAGTTCACAAGGTGGTTTACTAAGCCTATTGGGGTTCTAGACCCTTCACCTTGACCTAGCCATGACACTATGACCCATGTTATCCTAAGGGGTCTAGTAGCAAAGGGGACGTTATAAGAGACTCTCCATTGTAATATTTAGTATAATAGGACAAACACGTCCTAAGACCAGGAAGAAGGATCATCACCCTTGATCATTGATTCGACATTAATAATAAGAAATTCAAACAGATGGAATGAATAGCACTGAGCTGCTCTTTGTGGACTTGAAAATGGCTTTTAAATGGAAGCTTTAGAGCTATATTATTGGCCGAATTAAGAGTCTTCTTCTTCTACCTTCTTTCCAACTCCACTTATCTGAAGTTCTTTAAGAAGAATTGAAATAGAGGATAAGTTTATTGCCAGCACCATTAAGATAAAAGGGCGGCCTCATTTAGAGCATTTATTCACTTTTCATAAAGGATCAAATGGCAATAATGTAGAATTTACAAATTTGTTTCCGTCAATTACCACCCTACGGTAGCGCTGCCACATCGCAGTAGTCACAGAGATGATGACAATGATCTTATCCAATGCTTCTCAACAATTGAATTAGATGACCTACTACCAGCAGTAATGCTACCGCATGGCTTTCGTGATTTCACCGATCGTCGATAAATCTAGACCATCATGTTGATTGTATTAACCTTCCACAAATTCATATTGAAGGAAATTTCCCATATTATCATTACCATATTTTCCTAGCTTCTGGTCGAACGTCTTGATCTCACACTAATTCATCTTGATCTCACACTGATTCATCTTCAACGGTCATCTACTTGAAGGCTATCGCTAGCAGTAGTACTTACAACCTAATGTTAGCTATTTTAATTGAACCGGCTAGTATCTTGACGATCGATTAGATCTCCACAAAACTTTTGGTAGAAAACTACCACCAACATTAGCACTAGCACCTAGAATTAGCTTCTTATACCATATTGGTTTGTTTTCATAGTGTGGGAAAACTAGCTAGTTACATACAATCCAAGGCATAAGTCCAAAGAGGATAGGTATGATTCTAAACCTAACAAATATTTTTCAACAGACCTTATTTGTTATGGCTATAAAAAGATAGGTCACATTATTACTGATTGTCCTTTTAAGACAAAGGACAATAGAAAAGCTTAAGAGAAGAGATCACTTAAGAGCAAGAGAAAAGCTTTGTTGCCAAAAGGTCAAAGACCTTAAGTGATAGTAGCAGCATCTCATTTGAATCTGAGAAGAATCCTATCTTTGGATTATTGCTCTATCTAAATATGAGGGACATGATGACTATCCTACCACAAAGGTATGCATAGGGGCACCTATATCCCTCTCAGACTATTAGACTGAAGATGAAGATTGTTATAAGTTGATGGTTAAAATTCACGCTAGAGCGCGATTCTAAATCGATAAGGAAAGTATACCAATCGTTCTAGAGTATAGGATCAAGTGTCGTATTAGACTCGGGACCTGTTAAGTACTTGTACGCATAAGGAAGAGCTATTATCTTACCAAAAAAAGTTAGTTTTGTGAATTCAGAAAAACGAAGAAAAATAGCGATTAAACTAAAGATAAATTCGATGATTTAAAAACTAGCACTTGATCTAGAATCCCCTTAGATTAAAATAAACTTTCATGAAAGTATAAAATACAAGTCTCTAAATTACTAATTTTGACCGTGGGGGTTTCCAAAATACATAAGCGCCTCTCTCGAGAATACGCTATCTACTAAACTTAGGTCGATCGATTAATACCTCTCGGCCAATCGAAACCCCTAAGCTTGCTTTAGGCAGTGAACCTCGCTATTGGATTTGACTCCAATCCAGAAAACTCATGTCATCATCTCACGAGGAGTGCATGCAACTCCTTTTATTTTCGAGTGATCTACTCATATTCTCAACCTCTCGGTAAATTTAGAATATTGATCTAAGATCGAAAAATAATATTCGGGGCATATAAAATCGACACAGTTGAATTCAAAGAAAAATTGAATTAAGCAAAATTGAAAACTTGATAATTTGAGACAAATAAAATAAATTTATTTCATTCTTAGGTTTATCATGATCAAGTGCTAAATGGAATTTAGTTACTCTTCATGATAGGAAAATTACATGAAAGGTTTAAAAGAGACATGATTATAAAAGAGTACTTGAATTGAAAAACAACAAGCTAAAAGGTAAACTATAAATTGGAAAAATACATGAAAGAAAATGTAAGAAAAGCTGAAAACAAACTCCAAAATTGACTCAAAACCTCTCTCCTATTGTCTGGTGAGCACCTGGCAATGTCTGGAATTTATAGTATTTTTTTGGAGTCACGCCCCTCGGTCACGCCCGTGACTAGGGGGCCTATAAGGTGCAGAACCGTCCTCATGAAAGCCAAAGAACGTTGTCGAAAAACTGCCATAATTCGTTACTCTACGGGTCACGCCTCTAAGTCACGCTCGTGACCTAAGGCACTTCTTTACTATTACTGGAGACGACGGGAGCTGGAAATGACGGGAATTAAAATCTGGCAGTTGCGGGAAGTCACGCCCATAGGTCACGCCCGTGACCTAGGGCGGTATGCTAGAATGCCTTGGATCTGAAACTGGCCTCTTAAAGTAGCGACACGCCTGATCGTCATGCCTTATAGGCATGCCCATGAACTGATGGTCATGCTCGTGACATAGGCATGTAATTTTAATCCAACTTGTCCTTGAATTCTAGAGCTCCTGTAGGGTCACGCCTGCTGGTCTCGCCTATGACTTTTAGGTCACGCTCGTGACTAGGGCGTGTTCTTGGACTTTTTCCACTTTTGCTCCAAAATTACCCCTGAATAATCTGCCAGCTTTAGAATATAATTTTCTGATCAAATTAACCTAAAATGTTAGAAATAAGGTAATTAGAAATTCATTTAAAAAATTATAACTCTAAATTAATTAATTATTAAATAAAAACTATATAAAAATAAGGATAAAATTAGAGTTATCAAATACCCCCATACTTACTCATTTTCTAGTCCCGGGCAAACAACTTTCTATAAGGAGCAGAAAAATTTCAATGCTAGAAATGGAAATTGAACCAAAGGAGTAATATGCGAAGTCTTATGCCTATGTGTGTAGCTATTTTGGTAGAAAAACCTACTCAGCATACAAATTAAATTTTTTTTTCTAGAATGTGTTTCCACTTATTATTTCTACTTTTAAATTAAAAATTCGATAAACCCTAAAATTATATTTAGGGAGAAGGTAGCGTGTGTACTAAGATCGACATTAAACAAAATGAAGATCAAGATACCCTCCAAAGAAATCCATCAATGTTGATGGCCATAGGCTTGCCATTTCACATTCTCGCCACGACACTAGTCTAACTTATATGCCAAAATCAATAGGACTTAACTAGGTTGAAACATAGGCTTAGGTTTAGGTGTGGATAACCAAAGATAAACATGATGGCTAGTCACTCCTAAACCTAATGAGAGCTCACACAAAATAAATAATCATGGCTTTAAAAAGATAACCAACTTCCCCAAACTTTTTTTTCTTTAATAAAAACTTTTCATCCTTTTTTTTTATTTCTCTTTCTTCCCCTTTTAAAGATTTTTCAAATATTTTTAAAAATGAACGAGAAACAAAATCAGCTCTTTTTTCGATAAGAATAGTCACAAACATAAATGACTCAAAATTACTCACAAAGTTTTTTACATATAAAACCATTATGGAGCTCAAGATTAGGTGTGTGATTAGGATGCTTTTTAGGCCGTGGTGAAATATTTGGTGGAGCTAATACAAAAGGTAGTGTAATAGGATCAAAGTGGTTTAGAAAATATAACAATGTTAGGTACGGGTGCAAAGACTCAAACTGGCCAAAATGAGTGCCAATATTCTATTCTTGCTAATGAGTTTAACTTATGCAAGTCTTGAGAATAGCTAGAGGGCAAGTTCTAGACATCGAGAAAGAATATCCTACTCTTGATTCGTGAAATATTTTTCTAGTAAACTTCTACCCACTCACCTAAATTATTTTTGTGTTTTACCGGTTTCAAAATAAAAGTAGAATACATTATTTCTGCGCATTTAGAAAAACAAAAATCTAAAAGTATGCTGAATTTTTGTTCTACATAAAATTCTACTTACACGTGCACTAGAGTAGAAATACAACATGTCCAATAGTTCTACTTCAAAATACAAAATTCAATTAAAGAATGAAAATTCTCTAACACTATGTAAAAGTTGAAAACAAGGGATTTTGCATGTGAATAAATATAAAAATAATGATTTCTCTAATTAAAAATTAAAATCTAATTTTTTTGTTAATTCTTACACTTCTCGAGGTATACCCTGTGAAGGGTTCTCATCGATACTAGGCGGTTTTGATGACAGCCCAACACGGCCCTTTCTAAGAAATTAAGTTTCGATTTACTAATTTTATATGTATTTTTGAAAAAAAATTTAAATTTTTTTTTAAAAAACTAAGTAAGCAAAATTTTTTATTTTTTATTTTTTTTATATTTTGCTAAAAATAGGTTAAGCTACTGAGAAATATCCCCCCATAATTAAACGAAACATTGATCTTAATGTATAAAAATAAAGAGTAGGGGAAGAGAAAACTTCCCTGAAGAGTCCAAATCTGCACTAAGATTGACCTGAAATAAAACACTAAAGCAAAACACAATTATTGATATATTTTTTTTAGTACAATAAAAAAAATACATAAAAACGCTGATAATAAAAAAACAGATACAGATACAAATGACCTTTTACAGACCCAATACAAAAGTAAACCTAATCCTCATCGCTATGATGCCCCGACTGTTGATAGTATGTCCGCAGGTCCGTACACTCATGGGTAATGTGATCCATGGAAGAAGCTTGACTCCACTCCAGCGCAGTAAATCGACCATCAAAGCGTGTAAAGCGCTCGTCAAAATGGGTCTACATCTTGTCTAAGCGTGTGTGAATAGACCCAAATTGACGATCCAAATACATCGAAGGACCGGGCGTTGGGGAAGGATCTTGCGGTGGTGGTGGAATCTATGGAGAGTGAATAGTGCCACTGGGACCTGCCCCGAGAGCAAGATCAAGGTCTCCACCACCTACTACTGGCGGGATAGCCTCGAACTTGTCGTCTTGTCATCGTGCAAGGACAAGGACCTGGAGGGTCTAAAACTGAATAGGAAGCGACATCTAAACTCAGGTCAGACATGGAAGAGCATCCAAAATCCCTAACTATTTGGCGAGATTAGTGATGAATTTACCGCCATGGACGGCTCCCAGCCTCGCATACTAGGCTTGATGCCGAAATAAGATCGCAAGCGCGTGGCCTAGGTTGATCAGGACCCAGTAGAACTTATTATATAAATATACTAAATCCGTCTATGTCACCACGCCATGGCTATTGTCGCAACCAGTAATGGTAAAGGTAAGGAGGTTGTGAAGAATACGAAGGGTGGGAGAAATTATGTGGCTTCCTTTAGATTTTTTAGGAGTGTAGGGGACGATATCATTGCTGATTCCCAACCAAAAGGTGAGAAGGTTGAATTTGCGAGGGAAATTAGAATGAAAGGTGGAGTAAGTGGGGGAGAGGGAGAATGCCTCATCGCAAAAACCCTTTGCCACATTGAGTTGGTTGATGGTGAGCTGATGTGCGATGCCGCCCATCCGGAAGATGATAAAATCGTCTTCCATACCCCAATGATACTCGAATAAGGAGAGGAACACAACGGTGAGCTCCAAGAAGGAGGGCTCCGAGATGACGAAAAGAGAATTCCATCTAGTGGTGGATAGAAATTTCCGTACCAATTCCAATGCGTTGAAAGCAACAAGAATTACCCAATCAAGTATCTGGAATACGCCAAAGAGTTTGTCTCATAGTCGTTCACTCCAGTCTTATTGGGTTGAGTTTTCAAAGATAGGCATAGCCTTCGCTACGGTGGGGTCTGCGGCGTGCATGGAGGAGTAAGTGGTGGAGCGAGGTTGGTAGCAAGGCATTATGGAAGGAAATGAAGAGTTTTTGGGTTGGAGAAGGGAAGGAGGAGGGCTGGAGGTGTGGAGGAAAGATGGGGGAGAAAATATATATATAGGAAAAAATTGTGAGGTAACACCCCCCTTATCACGCCCCTCTATCATGCCCATGACTTGGGGGCGTATAACCTTCACAGGTGTGCGAAGCGATGAAATCTCCGAAAAATGTAAAAAACTAATTTTCTGCAGGTCACCTCCCATAGTCACGGCCGTGACTCTGGGGCATGTAACGTATAAAAAAAAAGAGGAACCCGAGGATTTGACCGTGTTAGTGCCTCAGATTAACTTGACCCAGCGCAGGGTTACGACCGTGACCTTAGGGCGTGTAACTGAAAAGATTGATTTTTTGTTTTTTGTTTTTAAATGTTGTTTTCATGGGATGGTCATGGCCGTGACTTCCCTATATCATGGGCGTGGCATAGATTATAACGGGTATGACTATTGAAATGAATTTTTTAATAAAATATTTTTTATTTTTCAGGACGGAAGGGTTCCGTGAAAGGCATGCTCGTGACCAATGAAGGTCACGCCCGTGACATGTATGGAAGATGGACAGGAAAAACTCCCCCTCGGAATAAGTGCAGGGTTCCATATTCGTGGAAGTACATGCCCACCAGTCACGCCCGTGACCTTCAGGTCAAGTTTGTGACTGGGGCGTGTAAACATAAAATTGCAGAATTTTTTTTTTCATTTTTTATTTTTTATTTTTGTGTTTTTTTTACATACCAAAAAAATAATAAATAAATAATAAAAAAACATATTTACTGAATTGGAAGGAGTTACGTGAATATTAGAGTCCGAGCTTGGCTAACCTTCATCCATCAATAAGCCTCCAAACCTGTAAAACTAAACGAATAATTAAAAAAAAGGATAACCATGGGGTGCCTCCCAAGAGCGCTTTGTTTACGGTCGTTGAGCTCGACCAAATTGGTGCAATAGTTAATGGGTTAGGGAGGATAATTTCTTCCCGGTGCTCATTGATATTATCGCTGGAGAAAAATAATTTCAACTTGTGCTCGTTCACCTTGAACTCAACTTTTTCCATGTGCGAGAGAAGAATTGTCCCGTAGGGCCACATCTCTTTTACAATAAAGGGGCCGGACCAGCGGGACTTAAGTTTTCCCGAAAAAAGATGTAAATGCAAGTTATAGAGGAGCACTTGGTCTTTCGGTTTGAATTCCTTCGGGTGCTTAACTTTTTATCATGATAAAATTTTGTGCGCTTCTTATAAAGTTTATTACTTTCGTAGTCGAAGGAGCGCCACTCATCAAGCTCGTTATGTTGGAATTTTCGGAGCTTGGAAGACAAATTTTCATCAAGATTTAAAGATTTAAGCGTCCAAAAGGCGCGGTGCTCTTGCTCAACTGGTAAGTGGCATGCTTTCCCATAGACGAATTTATATGGTGTACAACCGAGAGCGGTCTTGTATACTGTTCGATAAGCCCATAGTGCATCATCAAGCTTAACCGACCAATCCTTTCTATTAGTAGAAACCCTTTTTTGTAATATTCGTTTTAATTCACGATTTACTACTTCTACTTGGCCACTAGTTTGAGGGTGATAGGGGGTGGCCAACCTATGTGTAACTTTGTATTTAGATAAAACTTTAGTGAATTGTGCGTTACAAAAGTGAGTGCCCCTATAGCTTACTATTGCCCGTGGTGCTCCAAATCATGAAAAGTGTTTTTTGAGAAATTTTGTCATGACTCGGGCATCATTGGTGGTAAGGGCTTGTGCTTCACTCCACCATGACACGTAGTCGACCGCTACCAAAATATATCGATTTCCAAAGGATGTTGGTAGCGGGCTGACAAAGTCGATCCCCCATAAATCAAAAACCTCTACTTCTAAAAATGAATTTAAAGACATTTCATCAAGGTGAGAAATATTTTCTGAGCGTTGGCATTGTTCACAATGACTTACATGAGCGTGAGTATCTTTGAAGATGCTTGTCCAATAAAATCCTCCTTCAAGAATTTTCTGCGCCGTCTGATTGGCTTTGTAGTGCCCACCAGCAGGTCCCTCGTGGCAATGTCTTTATATTTTGGCGCCTTCCTCGTGAGAAACACACCTCCGCACTACTTGGTCCGCACAAACTTGAAAAAGAAAAGGATCCTCCCAAAAGTAAATTTTCAAATCAGAAAAGAATTTCTTCTTTTCTTGATAAGAAAAAACTTTTGGGAGAAAACGCGCAGCAAGGTAGTTCGCGATATTGGCAAACCAAGGAGTGGGGAGAGTTATTACCTTATATAAAGCAAGGAGGCGCTCTTCGGGAAAAGTGTCATCAATTTTCTCCTCGTTAAGCTCCTTCGAATTGAGATTCTCCAATCGAGAAAGGTGATCCTCCGCTAAATTTTTCGCTCCCCTTTTGTCCCGGATCTCCAAGTCAAACTCTTGGAGAGAAAAACCCACCTAACCAATCTTGGCTTTGCATCTATTTTTGTTAGTAAATAATGCAAAGCTGAATGATCAGTAAAAACAATAACCTTAGATAAAGTGAGATAAGAGTGAAATTTGTCAAAGGCTAAAATAATGGCAAGAAGTTCTTTCTTGGTAGTTGTATAGTTTTCTTGTGCGGTAGTTAGTGTTTTGCACGCATAATAAATAGGATGAAATTTTTATTGATGTGTTGTCCTAAGACCGCACCAACGACAAAACTACTAGCATCGCATATGATCTCAAACGGGAGATCCCAATTGGGTGTTATCATGATAGGTGCGTTTATTAATTTTTCTTTAATAATAAAAAAGCATGCAAACAATTTTTATCACAAATAAATAGTGCATCTTTTTCTAGAAGGTTAGTGAGGGGCTTTGTGGTTTTAGAAAAATCTTTAATAAACTGGCGATAAAAATTGGCGTGCCTAAGAAAACTATGTATGGCCTTGCCATTCGAAGGGGGAGGTAGTTTTTTTATAGTTTTTATTTTGGCTTTGTCTACCTCTATGCCCTTACTTGAGATTTTTTGGCCTAAACTAAACCTTCCCGTACCAAAAAATGGCACTTCTCCCAATTTAAAACTAAATTTGTGTCCTCACATATTTGGAGAATGCGGAAGAGGTTATCTAAGCATAAATCGAACAAATCTCCAAAAATGGAGAAATCATCCATAAAGACTTCCATAATGTCCTCCACTAGTTCGTCAAAAATTGCTATCATACACCTTTGGAAGGTTGCCAACGCGTAACATAAACCAAATGACATCCTTCAATAGGCAAAGGTGCCAAACAGACAATTGAAGGTCTTTTTCTCTTGGTCCTCAGGCGCAATTGGGTTTCAGAAATATCCTGAGAGATCAGCAAGAATACAATACAAAGAATGCCCACATAGCCGTTAAAGGATTTGGTCAATGAGAGGTAAAGGAAAATGATCCTTTCAGGTTGCATCATTTAATTTGTTGTAGTCGATGCAAACCTGCCATCCGGTAACGGTTCTAGTAGAGATTAATTCATTTTTATCATTTGGCACTACCGTTAATCCTCCTTTCTTGGACACCACTTGGACTGGACTCACCCAAGTGCTATCCAAAATTGGAAATATGATGCCCGCATCTAATAATTTGGTAACCTCCGTCTTAACAACCTCCATTATATTGGGATTTAGGCGGCATTGAGGTTGAATAGTTTTATGTGAATTTTCTTCTAATAAAATTTTGTGAGTAAAAAAGGAGGGATTAATCCCTTTTAAATCTGTTATTTTCCACGCAATTGCGCGGCGATGAAGTTTTAAAATATTAAATAATTTTAATTTTTTCTTCATCGGATAGATAAACCGACACAATAACGGGATGTTTTTAACCCTCCGCCAGAAATAAATATTGTAAATGATCTGATAATTGTTTAAGTTCTAAATTGGCAGGTTCTTCATAAGAAGTATTTACTCGGTCACTATCTAATTCTAGAGGTTCTACAATAGGTATGCGCGTGACAAAATTATTATTACTATTATCATGAGAAATTAAATCTAAACTTTCAAAATTTTCTTTATGAAAAATAGGCGTATAAAAATTTTCAAAAAATAAAACGGAGTCTTATTAAGGAGAAGCCTCCAAAAAGAAACATGAGTAGTCATTAGAAAGCGTATTTTTCATAGATGATTTAATAGTAACGGTAACGTCTTCATCTCCGACTCTAAGGAGAAGTTTACCATTACTACCATCTATAATGGCGTGTGAGGTGGTGAGAAAAAGGCGACCAAGAATAAGCGAAACCTCGGTGTCCTCTTCTATATCAAGGATACCAAAATCTACCGGAAAGATAAATTTGTCAACTTTGACAAGCACATCCTCAATAATACCCATAGGGTATTTAATAGACCGATCTGCCAATTGGATGCTCATTCTTGTGGGATTAGGCTCTCCTAATCCCAATTTTTTAAAGAAAGAATAAGGCCTCAAATTAATAGAGGCGCCAAGATCGGCCAATGCATGTTTTACTAATAAATCGCCAAATAAACAAGGAATAAAGAAACTACCCATATCGGTTTGTTTCTTAGGTAATTTATTAAGCAAAACTTCTGAACACTCCGCGTTCAATTGAACCGTGGAGATATCCTCAAGTTTTTTTTATTTGATAAAAGATCCTTGAGGTACTTTGCGTACATCGTCATTTGCGCTATCGCTTCGTAAAATGGTAAATTTATATAGATTTGTTTTAATAGTTCTAAAAATTTACCATGATACTCTTTAATCCGGTCTTTCTTTAATTTAGACGGATAGGGAAGAAGCGGTTGAAATTCTTTAATTTTATTTTCATTAAAAATCTTAGGAGGAGGAGGTGATGTAGAAAATGTTACCTCCGTTTCAACTGGATTTGAGGAAGTTTGTACCTCCTTCCCGCTCTATAGCATGATAGCCTTCGCTTGCTCCTTTGGGTTGGGCTCCGTATTACCCGACAATGCTCCTTGTTGTCGATCGGAGAGCATCTTTGCTATTTGCCCAATTTGATTCTCCAAATTGCTAATTGATCCGATGAGATTTCGGATATTGGTATCATTATTAGCCGTATATTTGTTGAATTCCTCCTCAAGAGCGAGAGCTTTTGGAGCTTGTGGTGGTAAGTAACTGAGTGGAATTGTGTGTGGTGGACGTGTCACATTCCCTAGATTACTCCAAGAGAAGTTGGGGTGATTCCTTACACCCGGGTGATAAGTATTGCCAAAATTATTATTACCCGAATTATAAGGTGGCCGATTCGGATTACCCATGTAATCAACATGTTTGGAGATCGTGGAAGGTTCCCAATATTGGGGTTCACAGATAGGTGTAGAAGAGGAAACAAACATCTCTTATTTTTTATTCTTAAGAATCTCAACCTGGAGAGATAAATTTAAAACTGTATCAATTTCATATATCCCGGCCGGTTTAGGTGGATGAGACCGAGGTGTACTGAAAGTATCTAGTGTCGACTAAAACCACCTATGGGGGGGATAGGTGTCGTGCAGTCTTTTGCAGAATTAAATGTACCTGCACAAGTTAACAAATACAGCACAGAACACACAAAAAATTATAGTGATTCCCCAATTTGGGTACGTCCACTTTCCCCCTTTGACCTATCTCCCACAAAGGGATGACTCAGTCACTTCACCAAACGGATTGAAATCCAATCCTCACACTATGAAAGCACCCTTCCAACAAAGGAGTCACAACTCCACCACCACGGGTTACACCCAACCCTTACAACTAGGAATAAAAATTCCTTTACAATAAACCAAAATAGAATGTAAAAGAAAATTAAAACAATGCTTTTGGAGATCCCGATGTCCTTCTTCGTTCTTTGAAGCTTGCATGAAGAATACGAAGAATCCACAACCGGATTTTTCTCTTGGAGAGGATTTTGTCAAGATTGGCGGCAACAAGTGATTGCGGCGGCGATACTTTATAGATCCAAACTTCTTGACAAGGCACGCAAGGTCTACGAACGATCTCAGTTGGATCAATCGTCTCCACCGATTCGGAATTAAGAACTAGTCTTGTTCAACGAATCTAGAGACAAGAGATCTCAAGAGAGATGCGTGAGATGCTCGGCTTGCCTCGGTACCGTCATCGGAAGATCAAAGAAGCACTGAGATCAATGATCAATGGCGACGACGACTTTGCGAGCAGCTACAGGCGATCGGTTGTTTTCGCGATCGGCTAGGGCACGACATCGGCTGCTTTTGATTTCTCGTGAATGGTTACAGTAGAGGTTCAAAATACGCGCATATATATACCTGAGGCCAACCCTAAAGTCCATTGTGGGACCCATAAGGAGAAGCCCTAGCCCCGGCTGAAACAACGCAAAACATCTTGGTTCGGTTCAGCGAGTGAAGAAAATTGCCTAAGGCAAAATTAGCGAGAGTCGTTGGTGATTCCCGTCGAAGTCGGCGGGAATCACTCACGATTCCCGTTGATTCTGCCTTGACCTAATTCCAGTTTGAAACTTTGTCAGCTAGAGGAAATCGGCGGGAATGCAGACTGATTCTCGACGAATCGGCGGGAATGACTAACGATTCCCGTCGAAGTCGTCGAAAATCACTTAGTGATTCTCGTCGATTCTGCCTTGGCAGAATTTCTATTTGGAAAACTGATAGTTGGAAGAGGTCGGCGAGAATGCAGACTGATTCTCTTCGAATCGGCGGGAATCACAAACAATTCTTGTCGAAGTCGGCGAGAATCACTAAGTGATTCCCGTCGATTTTGACTTAGAAGAATTTTCTCTTCCTTCCCTTGATGACTTTGTCTTTGACCCATCTTTTCTCCTTCTTCTGCTCTTGATCTGCCTTAACCCTGTACTTGAATATAAGTACACTCCAATAAAGAGAGCACACGTGAGTCAACACACTGATCTACTCAATGAGGGATTACATTGCACAGACCCATGTATATTGACCCACTGCACCCTGACATTGGTGTGTACTTAGCATTGAATAGCTGCAAGCACAACTTGATAGAAGATCGTCAAATACATTATCAATTCAACTTAGCTTGTTTAGGGGCTTCTTCAAATCAGGTACATTGTGGATACAATACCCAACAATCTCCCCCTATTTGAAGAAGCCAAAACCCTACAAGCTAAGGTGAATAGAACAGATGGGAATGAAAATCATAAAATGAAAATTCAGTTGAGAGTGAAATTCATTACCATTTTCCTGAGAGCATACTTAACCATTGGCAGCCACCTGAGTCTTAGCCGAGAGGGTAGTCTCCCCTTTTCGGCTTTTGCAAATCTAGGACTTCACTTGGAGCATAATGCTCCCCCTCAGTTCTTGCATCCGTGCCCAATCTTGAATTCCTAGCAGATGCTCCCCCTTGATCAAAGAGCCTTGAGTTAAGTCTTCAATCTTTATAGTTCAGCATGCCGAGTTCAGTTTTGAAGAGACTGAACTTGGCCTCGTCTAGGGGCTTTGTGAAGATATCTGCAATCTGCTTATCCGTGGGGACATAGTAGAGAGATATATCTTTGTTTTCCACATGCTCTCGAATGAAGTGGTAGCTCACTTCAGTATGCTTCGTCCTGTTGTTCGACACTAGATTGTTTGCAATTGCTATTGCGCTTGAGGAGTCACAATACATAAGAACTTCTCTGAATTGCAAGTCATAATCTTCGAGTTGATTTCTTATCCATAGAAGTTATGTGTAACAGCTGCCTGCTGAGATGTACTCAGATTCATCCGTGGAGGTTGTGACACAGTTCTGCTTTTTACTGTTCCATGAAATAAGCCTTCTTCTGAGGAATTGGCACGTCCCGGAAGTGCTTTTCCTATCATCCCTGCTTCCTGCAAAGTCAACATCTGAAAAGCCTATCAGCTCGACATCATTGTTTCTTGGGTACCACAAGACAAGATTTGGTGTACCTTTAAGGTATCTAAGAATTCGCTTTGCAGCGACATAATGAGATTCCTTAGTGTTCACCTGATATCTGGTACACACACATGTGGAAAACATAATATCTGGTCTACTAGCAGTAAGGTAGAGCAGGGATCCAATTATGCTTCTTTATTTGGTTTCATCAAAAGGTTTCCCTTTCTCATCCTTGTCCAGAGACACAGTGGATCCCATTGGAGTCCTCATAGAGGTTGCATTCTCCATTCCGAATTTCTTGAGGAGTTCATTTGTGAACTTCGTTTGAGAAATGAAAATTCAATCCTCAGACTGTTTCACTTGAAGTCCCAAGAAATACTTTAGCTCTCCCATGCTGCTCATTTCAAACTTTCCTTGCATAAGTTTAGAAAACTTCTTGCAAAGATTGTTGTCCGTTGAGCCGAATATTGTGTCATCGACATAGATTTGCACTAGCAGAATCTTACCTTTGACTTCCCTAAGAAACAATGTCTTATCTATTTTTCCCCTCGAGAACTTGTTCTCAAGAAGAAAACTAGATAGAGTCTCATACCAAGCTCGAGGAGCTTGTTTTAAGCCATATAATGCTTTATTAAGAAAGTAAACATGATTAAGGAATAATGGATTAACGAAACCTGGGGGTTGCTCGACATATACTTCCTCTTTCAAATTTCCATTTAGGAACGCAGATTTAACGTCCATCTGATAGATAGTGAATCCTTTATGAGAGGCATATGCCAGGAACAATCTGATCGCCTCGAGCCTTGCAACTGGCCCAAAGGTTTGGTCGAAGTCAATCCCTTTCTCCTGTCTGTAACCTTGATCCACCAATTTGGCCTTGTTCTTGATGATGACACCGTGTTCATCCAGTTTGTTTCTGAAGATCCACTTAGTGTCGATCACATTTTGTTTCTTTGGTCTGGGAACAAGCGTCCAGACATTGCATCGTTAGAATTGATGTAGTTCATCTTGCATGGCCAATATCCATGATGCATCATTATTCGCTTCATCGAACTTCTTTGGATCAACCTGTGACAGAAAGCTAAGGTGCAGAATCTCATTAATTGTACCTCTGCAAGTTCTGACACCGTCACGAGGATCTCCTATGATCTGATCTCTGGGATGATCCCTCACGTGTCGGAGCTCTAAGAGTTTGGCATCTGGAGCTCCAACAGCTTCTCGGGCTCCTCCCTCTTCTGGGAGATTTTATCCATCCTGATTGTCATCTTTTCTAGTTGGCATTGAGGTGGAGACCTTGACGTACTTGGGAGTTTCATCTTTAGCAGTTTCATCAAGACTTAACTGTTCAAGCCTTGCACATGCATCTTCAAGAATGCCACTGGAAGAATTGCTATGAAGCAAGCTTCCTTCATAAAAAACAACATTAATGGACTCCTCTACTGTTGGAACACCCTTTTTATATTTGGGTCAGGATAACTATGCTAAGGATTCATGACCTCATTGTATAGCATAGGTCATTGAGTGTGAGTTTAGAACTTAGGATATTTGAGAATTTAGTTCTGCTCAGCTCGACGGATAGTCGACCCCAGCTCGACGTGTCGTCGTCCTCAGCTCGATGCGTAGTCGACCGCTGCTCGACGCATAGTCGATCACAGCTCGACGCAGCGTCGTCCTCAGTTCGACGTAACGTCGACTTCAGCTCGACGTTTTGGCGTGATTCTCTCTGCATCCTTAATCACTCTCTGATCGACGGATAGTCGAGCTCAGATCGACGATTTATGATGAGTTCGATGTTTTGAGTTCTCCCGTCTGTTGACATTTGAAATTCAAATTAAAGATCATCAAAGCAGTTATTGCAAGAGATCCCCTGGCCGTTTCAAGACTTAATTGGTCCATATCTCAAGGAATTTTCATTGGAAATCAATTAAGGCACTTCCTTCCAAGGCATGGACAGTTAAGGAATGCATTGAATGCCCTGCCAACGGCTATCTATCAGACAGTAGTAATTCTATTACTCAGAGATTTTTCGAGAGAGACAGAAACACAGTTATTTAGATTTGTTACAGAGAACATTCTTCACCATCTCTCTCTCACAGAATCTGCTGCAGAGAATTCAAAGAGAAGAACATCACTCAGAGAAATATCATCATCAATACTCTCTGATTCTCGTCTGCTCTGCAATCAACTCTTCTACAAACTGCCTTCTACCTTCAGACATCAAACACTCAATTTCTGAGTTATCTATTGCTGAAGAAGGACAAGCAGTGAAGAGCCTGTCACCCTTGTGCAAAGCTTCTTCTACCTGAACTCATCTACATCTCAGGGGGAGCTTTGACAACATCAAAATCCACAAGCTTCTCTCTGATAGTTGACAGAGAAGCATACTCATCCTTTCTTTACCTTATTCCATCTATACAGGGTTTTAACTCCCTTCAAAAGTTACCCTTTTGGTTAGCTGAGACCTTGTCAAAATCAGTGGTGGCAAGACACCTTATCAAAAAATCTGGTGGTGCCCAGGACACCTGATCAACCATACTGCAGTGGATTCCTATCAAAGGGTGATAGAAGAGTGGACTACCCAAGTTTGGGGAACCACTATAATTTCCTTGTGTCTTCTGTGGTTTATGTTTACCTCTTGCTGTGTGCTGTGTGCTGTTTGCTTTATCATATATTTAACCATTGCATAACTCACTTTCTACACTAAGTAAATCAAAAGTTTTAAATACATCAATCTATTTGAACTTACTCTATTCACCCCCCCCCCTCTAGAGGTAGATAGATCTTATCACCTAACTTTCAATTGGTATCAGAGGCAGGTTGGTCTTTCCTTCAGGCTAACACCTAGACCACAAAGATCTTTGATAAGATCAAACTCTACAGAGGGTTTATTTTGTTTTGATAAAAATTGTTTTTATAAAACCTCATGGCACAAAACAAGGATTATGCAAGCACAAGACCTCCAGTGTGCAATCTATCTAAGTTTGGACTCTGGAAGGCAAGGATAAAATTATATATGAACTCTTTTGATGAAGACATTTTTAACTGTGTCTTAACAGATTGTCCAAGGCCTCCTACTACAACAAGTACCTCAGCTGTTCCACCACCTGCAGGAACACACACTGATATAAAGAAATGGAAAGTTGCTGATGCAAAGGCCATGAACATCTTGGCCCAAACAATGTCAGATGACATATTTCAGAAGGTTGCTGAATGCAACTCTGCCAAAGAAATCTGGGACAAACTAACTGAGATAGTCTCAGGTTCAGCTGATGAAAGAAAAGATAGAAGAGCTCAGCTGATAACACAGTATGAGAATTTCAAAATGGCTCAAGCTGAATCTGTGGCTGACATGTACAACAGATTTAGTCTGATTGTCAGTGAACTGAAAACTTTGGACAAGGATATATCTCTCACAGAGATAAATGATAAAATTCTCATGTGCTTACCTAGCACTTGGGATTCAAGAATCTGGCCAATTAAAGATAGCAGAAGTCAAACTGAGACATCCACTGAAGCTCTCTTAGGCAAACTCAAGTCCTATGAGCTATTTGTCAAAAATAGAGAAGGGGAGCAAAACATAACTTCTTCTGCACCCAAAGTGGAGAAGACAATAGCTCTCAAAGCTTCAGAGGAAGTACCTAAAGAGAAGGAGATAGGCAATGAAGAACTATTAAGCCTACTAGCCAAAAGATTCAACAAGATGGCTAGAAAGAACTTCAGAAGATGGTCTTCTAAAGACCAAGATAAGCCAAGGTATGACAGATCCAATAATAAAGATATTATATGCTATGGCTGCAGGAAACCAGGACACATTGCACCAAACTGTCCTGAAAATCAAGGCAAAGACAAGAAAGACAAGAAAGACAAGAGAGAAAGAAGAGACAAGAAAAGAGATAAAGACTCCAAGAAATACTATGATAAATCCTCCTCCAGCAACACCAAACATACAAGGAAAGGATTTGTTGCTGAAACATGGAGTGATACTGAAGAGTCTGAAGAATCATCCAGCACAAGTGATGATGAGGATGATGCCACTGAGAAAGGATTCTGCATGATGGCAATCAATGCATCACAAAGCAGCTCAGATTCAGAGCATGAATCTGAATATGTGACTGATCAGGAATTAAGTGAAGATCAGGTACTTGACTCCTTTGATTTTTCTTCTGATGATTTCAAATTTAGATTTAAATCTATGTGCATAGACTTGCTGACTGCTGAGAAAACAATTGATTCTCTTAGAAGTCAGTTGTCTGATTACAGCACATTAAGTGCAAATAATCTCAAGCTTTCTGATGAGTTAGAATGCTGTAGGGAGGAGATAGCTTCACTAAAGAGTGAGCTATCCAAGGCTAAACAGCTTGAGGAAACTCTCAATAGGAGGAGTCTCAAGTTAAAAGACATCACAAGCACAGTGAATTCAAGAATGAATGGTTCACTAGGTTTGGGTGCCTCTTCAAGCCAACCTATAGTGCTAACAACTCCCATAAAGTTTACCAGTAACAAGGGTAAAGAAATTATGGTGGTAGCCAGAAAAAATTCTGATCTACCTAAGACATTTCAAGTACAACAGAAAATGTCGAACAGAGCTCGACGATCTTCGACCAGAGCTCGACGCCATTCTAACAAGAATCAGCAACACCATGCTGAAGCGTCGAACTCAGGTCGACACACGTCGAACTCAGGTCGACTGGCTGTTGTCCCTGAAGGTAGGCTTGTTCGAACGTCGAATGGAGCTCGACGTCCTGAAACATCAGCGTCGAACTTAGATCGATGATCGTCGAACAGAGCTCAGAGCCTTGTTTTATTTACACAGGATAAATCTAAATCAAATCATAAATATCCTACATCTCAGCCTAACCCTTATACTGAATGGGTGATTCCTCCTAGGAGATATCATCCTGAAGGCTATAAGAGTCAGCCTGAAATGTCTTTCATTTCTGATTTCATTGGTTATCAACCTCAACCCAAGGTGAACTGGGTGAAAAACAATTAAGCTGTTACATGTGCAGATGAAGAGCTATCCAGTGGTGAACCAGCATTGGTACCTGGATAGTGGTTGCTCCAAACATATGACAGGGACCAAAAGCAATCTTACATCCTTCAAGGCAAAGCTTGGACCAAGAGTAATCTTTGGTGATTCCAACTTTGGACAAACCAAAGGATATGGTCAAGTCAAAATTGGATCAATCACCTTCAAGAAGGTAGCTTATGTGGAAGGACTAAAGCACAACTTAATCAGCATCAGTCAACTTTGTGATGCTGGTTATCAGGTTTGGTTCACTGATTTGGTTTGTAATATTGCTTTAGATAACAATATTGTGTTGATTGGAAATAGACAAGATAATATATATTTAGTTGATTTCAATTCTTCTAAAGTAGATATATGCCTTTTCAATTCTCTTAGTAAGCCAAATGAGCTTTGGCATAAAAGATTAGGACATGTTAACCTTAGAACTATTGCTAGGTTGTCTAAACTCAACCTTGATAGAGGACTACCTTCTAGTTCCTACAAGAAGGAAGGACTCTGCAAGGCTTGTCAATTAGGAAAGCAAACCAAAAACAGTTTCAAATCACTTAATAAGAGTGATTCACCTAGAATTTTGTATCTGTTGCACATGGATCTTTTTGGACCCACTACAGTACAAAGCCTAGGGGGGAAATCTTATGCCTTAGTGATTGTAGATGACTTCTCAAGATTCACTTGGGTGTTCTTCCTGAGAAAGAAGTCTGATAACTTCAAAATTTTGACAGATTTTCTCAAGAGCATACAGATTGAGTTCAATACTCATATAGCCCTGATCAGAAGTGATCATAGGACAGAGTTTGATTCTCTTCTTATGCAAGAGTTCTGTCAGAATGAAGGGATCAGGCACACTTTCTCAGCTCCTAGAACTCCTCAATAAAATGGGGTGGTTGAAAGGAAAAATAGAACATTAATTGAATCTGCCACAACATTATTGACAGATGCTCATCTTCCTCTAACCTTTTGGGCAGAGGCTGTGAACACCTCCAATTATGTTTTGAATAGAAGCCTGATACATAAACTAAAGGATAAGACTCCCTATGAATTGCTCAAAGGGAAGAAACCTAAAGTTAGCTTTTTCAAGATTTTTGGTTGCATTTGCTTCATTCATAATAATGACCAGAGATATTTAGCAAAATTTGAAGCTAAGGCTGATGAAGGAGTGTTTCTGGGATACTCTTTGAACAGCAAAGCTTATAGGGTTTATAACAAGTCATCCCATAAAATTGAAGAATCCATGCACATTACCTTTGATGAGTCTAATATTTCTTATAAGGAGAAGAATTCTTCTACCATAGACCATTTGCAGGTACAATCTCTAGCTGAAAATATAAATCAGTTAACCATCATGGATAATGGTTCTTTATCTTCCACTACACAACAAGAACCAAATGTTAGTAACAATGAAGATACTGATCAGATTTTGGAAGGAAACAATGAAGAACTTGAAGAACCAGTTGTTGTTCCACAAGAGGAAACAACAACACAGGTTGGTGAACAATCAACACCCATTGTTGATTTAGTAACAATAAGAGATCATCCAATCTCTCAAGTGATTGGAGAAATCTCAGAAGGTGTGCAAACCAGAAATCAGATAAATCAACATCTGATGCACACTTGTTTTCTCTCCCAAATAGAGCCTCAAACAATTCAAGATGCAGAGCAAGATCCAAACTGGATCATTGCAATGCAAGAGGAGCTAAACCAGTTTGAAAGAAACAAAGTATGGGAATTGGTTCCAAAACCAAGAAACCAGCAAATTGTTGGAACTAAATGGGTATTCAGGAACAAGTTAGATGATCAAGGGATCATTGTGAGAAACAAGGCAAGGCTTGTTGCTCAAGGCTATTGTCAAGAAGAAGGGATTGATTATGACCAAACCTTTGCACCAGTTGCAAGGTTGGAGGCCATAAGAATTTTCCTTGCTTATGCTGCACACAAGAAATTCAAGGTATTCCAAATGGATGTTAAAAGTGCATTTCTCAATGGAGACATGAAGGAAGAAGTCTATGTCAAGCAACCTCCAGGTTTTATCTCTCCAACCTTTCCTGAACATGTCTTCAAATTACATAAGGCTTTATATGGTCTCAAGCAAGCTCCAAGAGCATGGTATGAGACCTTAGCCTCCTTTCTGCTTGAAAATGATTTTAAAAGGGGTAGAGTTGACCAAACTCTTTTTATTAGAACCCATAAGTCCCATATCCTACTAGTACAAATATATGTAGATGACATAATTTTTGGGTCTACTGATTCAAGCTTGTGCAAAAAGTTCTCACAACTAATGCACTCAAAGTTTGAAATGAGTAGCATGGGTGAACTTTCCTTCTTCTTGGGATTGCAAATCAAACAACATGCTGATGGCATATTTATTTCTCAAACCAAGTATGCAAAAGAATTGGTTAAGAAATTTGGTATGTCAGATGCATCTTCTATGAAAACACCCATGCCTACTAATGCTGTTTTAGATGCTGATGAATCTGGTAAACCAGTTGATCAGACTAACTATAGAGCAATCATTGGCTCTCTTTTATATCTTACAGCTAGCAGACCAGATATTATGTTTGCTACATGTGTATGTGCTAGGTTCCAAGTGAGCCCTAGAGAGTCACACCTCACATTAGTTAAGAGAATTCTTAGGTATGTAAAAAGCTGTCCAAATCTAGGTCTCTGGTATCCACATGACTCAGGATTTGATCTCACTGGATTTTCAGATGCTGACTATGCTGGATGTAGAGTAGACAGGAAAAGCACCAGTGGAACTTGTCAATTCCTTGGTGATAGACTTGTCTCCTGGTTTTGCAAAAAGCAAACATCTGTGTCTACATCAACTGCTGAAGCTGAATACATGGCTGCAGGTAGTTGCTGCTCACAGATATTGTGGATCCAAAACCAGCTCCTAGACTATGGCTACAACTTAGAGAAGTCAAAAATTCTTTGTGATAATACTAGTGCAATTTGCATTGCTCAAAATCCAGTTCTCCATAGTAGGACAAAGCACATAGAGATCAGACATCACTTCTTAAGGGATAATGTAGAAAAGAATAAAATAGCACTAGAGTACATTTCTACTGATTTACAAAGGGGAGATATTTTCACCAAACCTTTGGATGAAAAGAAGCACTTCTTCTTCCTTAATCAGTTGGGAATGATAGATGGAGATAGCATAAGTTAATCTACAAGATTTTGAAACCATAAAAATGACAAAGTCTAGGCAAATGTATCTCTTTCTTAAGTGTCTAGAGGTTCTGTCTGAACTCTGCTCGACGCTCGACGTTTTTCATTTGAAAACGTCGACTGGAGATCGACTGATCGTCGACCGCTAAAAAGCGTCGACCGTCGACCTCATCTTTGCGTCGACTAGAGATCGACCCTGTCTAGAGTTTGTTAAGTTTCTGTCTCGGTCGACGACGTTAATTGACGTCGACCAGAGCTCGACGTTCAGCATCCCAAATAGCGTCGACCGTCGACCTTCAAAACGTCGAACGTCAATCTAAGCTGAACGCCACCGAGTCTCTTCGTTTCCCCTAGAGCTTCTTAGCATCGATCTAAGCTCGACGTTATTTCCTTTTCTGCGTCGAACCCTAGTATAAAATCATCTTCTCGGCGTCGATTTCATTTGCGCTTTCATATTTTCTGCAAGTATTTTTTCCCTCCAAAGATTTTACACTTGTTTTCGAGAGGTATTCTATAGGAAATGGCGATTCCAGCAGCAATCTTGGCGGCAATGAAATTTGATTGCGGTTTCGACATTGATTTGGATTCCTTTGAAGGATCATCTCAGAATTTTCTGGAAATTCTGGAGTTGTTCAAGGAACAGAAATTGGAGAAGTTCATGACAACCAGAATGCCAATAGCAGAAACAGAAATCAAAGAATGGATTTATACAGCAGTCACTCAAGATGAAAACACCATTACTGGTTCAATCTCAGGGACTCAGGTATCCTTAACCTCTGCTATATTTACTGAGGTGTTTGAATTGGAGAATGGCAATGACAGTATGGAGCTGTCCAATGAAGAATATGCTGCAATGTTAGACAGGATGGGTCATTCCTCTGAGAATGCCTCCAAATTGTTGAAAGTAGACCTTGCCATAGAATTCAGACTTCTAGCTGATGTGGTAGGCAAGGTTATCTGTGCTAAGAGAACAGCACATGATGCCATTTCCAGGCATCAATTTTGCATCATGGCTGCTCTCCTGGACAAAAAGCACTTGAATTGGGGAGAAATTCTGTTTGATTTAGTGAAGAAGAAGGTCAACAAGACCTATGTCCATTTTGGAAGAGTGCTGGGTTTGCTGCTTCATCATATCTGCCCTCAGCTTCTGGTATCCTCTAAGCATATCAATGCTTCTAAGAGACTGACCTGTGCCCTCATTGGTAAGTGGGACAGGAAAATCACCAATCCCAGAGCTACTGCAGCTATGAAAACTTCTACAGAAACAAGGACTGTTGTGGTCACTTCACCTCAGCCCTCTGATCTAGTAGAAGAAGCCATGCCATCCATCACCATTTCATCTTCCTTCAGCTTTCCAACCACCTTCACTCCATCCACATCTCAATTTTCATCCCCTATGCCAACAACATCATCAATTGCTACAATTGCTTCTTCCATTCCTCCATCCATTACCACATCTGAAGATTTTCATCCTCTTCACTTCTTCCCTCCAATGGATATTGAGATCAACAATCCAGATGATTCTTTCTTGGATGGTTCTCCTGATGACATATCTGAGACACCATCATTTTCTGACCTCATCATGTCATCCATCATTGAACCTACCATCCCCATTCCATCTATCCCAACATCATCTCCTGTTGCATCTGTTTCTCCTCCCTCTACCTCTGCTCAACATCCCCTTGAGCAAGTAGATTTGCTTCCCTTGGCCAACGAGCTCTATGAGCTCTTGGCTCCAAGGCTTTCTTCTCTATTGGATGCTTCCCTAGCTCCAATAATCCTCTCTTTGAACTCCATCTCATCTAAACTCTCTTCCCTTACTCCTCTTGTGGCTGGCCCTTCTTCTAGGGGCCTAGAGTCAGTTCTTACTGATTCTAGGCAGGGGGAGATTTTTGTAGAAGAAGAGCTGCCTCCTTTTGATAGAGAAGAGCTGTTAGTTTCAGAAATTCAGCCTACAGATAGAGAGTTTGTTCAGGCTCCAGTTGAAGACTTTACAGTGGCAGTGCCAGCATGCTTTTTCCAAAGGTCTTTCAGCCCATACAGATTATTGCTTCCTGAAGATCTGTCCAGGGCTATTGTTCCCTTTTCTGCTGCTGCTGCTATTATTTTTGATGAAATGATCCTTGATGATGATGCAGTGGTAGCTGATGCTCCTGCAAATGATTCTCTTGATCATAGTGTTGTTGCTGCTCCTGCTTGTTCTAATGTTGATATTAGTACTGTTGATCATTCTGTTGATGATATGACTGTTGATGAGTTGCCCAACACTTCTGATGCAGTGGAAGCCCTTGCTCCTGCAATTGTTCCTGAAGTTGTTGTTTCAGTTGCAGTGGTAGCTTCAGCTCCTGCCAAATCAGTTGAAGATGTTGATTCTGATATTGTTTTCTTAACAGTGGTAGCTGATGCTCCTGTTAGTTCTGTTGTTCCAGAGGCAGTGGTAGCTATTGCTCCTGCCAGTTCTTTTGTTTCTCAAGTCTCTGATGCAGTAGTAGCTTCTGCTCCTGCTAATAAGATCTATCCAGCCAGTTCAGTTGAGGCTGTAATATCTGAAGTTATCAGTGACTCAGCTGCTTCTGTTCCTGTTTCAGGAATTGCCTCCAAGAAGGATTTTTATGATCCTTATGATCATGTGTAATGCAGCTCCTCTGATGAGTTTGCCACTAGCTCAGATGATTCATCTGCCACCATTGCTAAAAAGAGAAAAGCTAGAAGCAAAGCTCTAAAGAGAGTTCCAATGGAAAGGGCCACTGACCATGATACTCCCTATCACATTCTTCACAACTGTGAGATTACAGAGCCCTGGATGCAATATTCCAAGAACCAACTCAAGGCTATGAAACAGAAGAAGAAGTATTTCAAAGGCCCCTCTAAATCTATTCTTCCTCCTCCTCCTCCTCCATCTTCTCCAGGTGCAGGAGGCAGTGCTAACCCTGTCAGCAAACCTCCCACATCCTCCTTCCAACGCAAGACATATCAATCCAGGAGAGGACAAAGAGGTAGCCAACCAAGAGGTTATCAACAAAGAGGATCTTCAAGAGGAAACCAATCAAGAGGTCAAGCTAGACACCAGCCATATCAAAGGGGAGGAAAGACTATTGCTTCAGCCTCTGGTCCTTTTCCCTTCAAGCTCAATGATGGTGTAAGGCAAAAACCTCCTCCTTCATATCAAAGCAACAAATATGAACCTCCTGTCCCTTATGATGATCCAGTCAACAATCCTACTGCTTGGAAAGCTAGAATGGCTGAGCTTGCTGCTCTAGACCTGATTAAGAAGAATAAAGAAAGAGGACTAGACACATCAAATATCAGTACTATGTCTGAGCAGAGAAGACAAGAATTGGACAAATATAACTCCAGTAAATTCTTTGAATTTGATAGGTACATGGAATTGCATCCTGCTGCTGTTCCTCCCAGTGGAAAAAGCATAACTTCCTTGGGTACTTCTGAGGATTACAGATCCAGGAAAGATATTGCCAATCCTCAAAGAGAAATCAAGTTCAAGAAAAGCTTTGAAGAAGAACCAAAGAAGAAGTAATGTAAGATGGCTCTACCTCTCTACAACTGCCATAAACACTTTTGATATTTATATATCTGCTCCTGCTCCTATCTGTGGTTTATGGTTTTGTCTGTGTTTTAATCTTCTGTATGCATTTTATTTCCTTATAATCATGTGAATAGTAATCCTAATCCAAATAGGGGGAGATTGTTGGAACACCCTTTTTATATTTGGGTCAGGATAACTATGCTAAGGATTCATGACCTCATTGTATAGCATAGGTCATTGAGTGTGAGTTTAGAACTTAGGATATTTGAGAATTTAGTTCTGCTCAGCTCGACGGATAGTCGACCCCAGCTCGACGTGTCGTCGTCCTCAGCTCGACGCGTAGTCGACCGCTGCTCGACGCATAGTCGATCGCAGCTCGACGCAGCGTCGTCCTCAGTTCGACGTAACGTCGACTTCAGCTCGACGTTTTGGCGTGATTCTCTCTGCATCCTTAATCACTCTCTGATCGACGGATAGTCGAGCTCAGATCGACGATTTATGATGAGTTCGATGTTTTGAGTTCTCCCGTCTTTTGACATTTGAAATTCAAATTAAAGATCATCAAAACAGTTATTGCAAGAGATCCCCTGGCCGTTTCAAGACTTAATTGGTCCATATCTCAAGGAATTTTCATTGGAAATCAATTAAGGCACTTCCTTCCAAGGCATGGACAGTTAAGTAATGCATTGAATGCCCTGCCAACGGCTATCTATCAGACAGTAGTAATTCTATTACTCAGAGATTTTTCGAGAGAGACAGAAACACAGTTATTCAGATTTGTTACAGAGAACATTCTTCATCATCTCTCTCTCACAGAATCTGCTGCAGAGAACTCAAAGAGAAGAACATCACTCAGAGAAATATCATCATCAATACTCTCTGATTCTCGTCTGCTCTGCAATCAACTCTTCTACAGACTGCCTTCTACCTTCAGACATCAAACACTCAGTTTCTGAGTTATCTATTGCTGAAGAAGGACAAGCAGTGAAGAGCCTGTCACCCTTGTGCAAAGCTTCTTCTACCTGAACTCATCTACATCTCAGGGGGAGCTTTGACAACATCAAAATCCACAAGCTTCTCTCTGATAGGTGACAGAGAAGCATACTCATCCTTTCTTTACCTTATTCCATCTGTACAGGGTTTTAACTCCCTTCAAAAGTTACCCTTTTGGTTAGCTGAGACCTTGTCAAAATCAGTGGTGGCAAGACACCTTATCAAAAAATCTGGTGGTGCCCAGGACACCTGATCAACCATCCTGCAGTGGATTCCTATCAAAGGGTGATAGAAGAGTGGACTACCCAAGTTTGGGGAACCACTATAATTTCCTTGTGTCTTCTGTGGTTTATGTTTACCTCTTGCTGTGTGCTGTGTGCTGTTTGCTTTATCATATATTTAACCATTGCATAACTCACTTTCTACACTAAGTAAATCAAAAGTTTTAAATACATCAATCTATTTGAACTTACTCTATTCACCCCCCCTCTAGAGGTAGATAGATCTTATCACCTAACTTTCATCTACCACTAGGGTTTTCTTATTGAAGACCCTATATGCCTGATTATGGCTACTATAGCCCATTAAGATGCCTTCGAAGCATTTTTCCCCGACTTTAGTACGTGGGTACTTCCCATTATTGAGTACATAGCATCTACAGCCAAAAATCCTTAAATAGGACATGGTCGGTTTCCTATCTTTCAATAGCTAATAAGGCGTCTTACGATGATTCTTGTTGATTAATGCTCGGTTCTGCACTTGACAAACCGTATTGACAGCCTCTGCCCAGAAGTACACTGGAAGTGAAGCGTCATTCAACATTGTCATACATGCTTCAATTAGCGTTCTTTTACTCCTTTCTTCAACTCTGTTTTGTTGAGGAGTAAGCGGGGAGGAAAACTAATGAAAGAGAGCATGTTCTTCACAGAATTTTTTCATAGCACCAGACTCGAATTTTGTTCCATGGTCACTTCTGATTTTGACCACAGAGCAGTTAAGTTCATTCTGAATTTGCTTGATAAAATTAGTGAAGATGTAAAACGTATCTGACTTTCATTTCAACAAGAACACCCACGTAAACAAAGAGTGATCATCAACAATCACTAGCGTATACGATTTGCCTCCTAAGCTATGAACTTGCACTGGACCGAACAAGTCCATATGCAGAAGATAAAGACATCTTGAGGAGTCTTTGTCTGCAATGCCCTTAAAGGTAGCCCGAGTCTGTTTGCCCTTCTGGCAAGCAGGACAGGGGCTATCTTTGATGCACTTAATAGTAGGGGCATCCCTTACTAAATTCTTGGAAAATAGTATATTAATAGTCTTGAAATTAATATGTGCTAATCTCTTGTGCCATTGATAACAAAGAGATGCATTGCCTTTTGCTACTAGGAACACGGGGGTAGAAGAGTCTAAGTTAAGAAAAATCTAAGCAAAAGATATTTCTGCTCCTAATGCCAGTTAATACCGTCTCTGAAGAGGCATACGATATTATCAAGCACTTATCCTAGTATAACTTAACAATGTATCCTTTATCACACAACTGGCTTACACCGATTAGGTTATGGTTTAACCCTTCAACATAGGCCACGTCAGTGATAGAGAATACACCGTTTGAAATCATACCATAACCCATGGTGACTCCTCGATCAGATCCTCCAAAGATTACTTTGGGTCCATTTTCTACTGGGGAGTAATCACGCAACAGGCTTCTTGTCCCAGTCATATGCCGGGAACATCAACTGTCCAAGTACCAGATTGGCGTTTTGGTGGCCTTTAGACATACCTGCAAAACAGAATTAGTTTCCCTTAGGAACCCAATCGAACTTGGGTCCTAGATTCCTTGTTAGCACACTCCCCTTCGGGTGGTTAACCCTACGAGTGGTCGGCCTCGCATTGATAACATGAGGAGTCTCGTTGAATCTTGGATTAAACTAGCAATCCACGGCAAAGTGACCAACTTTTCCACTGCACCAACAGTCAAACCTGTTATACCGCTTCCTAGGCTCCAGCTTCACCCTTGGTACAGTGGGTCCAGCCGGGGCCTTGGATCTGGAGGTAGAGGCATCATGATGATAGCAGTCACACGATTTCTTCACTTCCTGTTCCTTCAGTATAACAAGCTTGGCCTCTGGTGCCTGCTTCCTATTATAGCCACTAGAGAAGTGGCCATAATTCTCCACTTGGATTTCCTCATAAGGTGCCTTGAAGACACTCTCACAATAGTTTCTGGGGACGGTCCAACCATCATACTGGCTCTTTGGCTTTTCAACCGAGGGCCGGAAGAAGTTACCATAGGTTGACTCAAAGTCCTTCTCATTGCAAGGAAAGCCAGGCTTTCTGAATGAAACAGGATCGAGTGGGGCCTTTATCTTTTCTGCAGCAGAGGCCTTCTTAGTAGCCATAATTTTCCTCTGTTTTCTATTTCTCTTGGATGATTTACCAGGCACACCCACATGCCCTAAGCTATCCCCCTTAGCCTGAGCAGAGAATTCATCAACCAGAGGAAGAACGGTCTTGGGCATAGAGAAGATTTTGACAATATTCCTTTCTGCCGCAAGCTGTTCTTCCAACTTGTTGATTTCTTCCTATTTTTGGTCAAGGAGACTTAGAGACTCTGAGTGCTCAGAAGTCAGGTCCAGGTGTTCCTGTCAGAGAGAAATCAAGCTAGTGATCTCTTCTCTTAGGGACACACCCTCAGCCTTAAGGAATTTGACTTCCTTTTTCTGAGCCCTAAACCTCTTGCGACATTCCTCAAAGGTATTAAGCAGAAGCTAATACTTTTTGAGGAGCTCAACTTCACGAGCAGATGGGCTGTCCTCGAGATCATCATCAGGAGACTTAGAGTCAGAGTCAGAGAGGGGGTACGATCTTTTACCTTCCTAGTAAATGGGGGACAGTCTCCATCTGAGTCAGAGCGACCCATTAGCCCGAAGTAGGCTTTCTCATCATCACTGGAGTCTGACAAATTAGATTCACTCAGTGTCTTTGGCTTTTTAGCAATGTAGCTCCTCTCCTTCTTCTTATCTCTAGAGGACTTGTGCTCCTCTCCCTTCCCCTTATCTCTCTTTCTTTGGTGGCAGTCAGCAACGACGTGGCCTGGCTTATTGCATCCAAAGCAAATAATGTCAGCAGAGCGATGTTTGTTCTGTTTAGATTCATACCTGTTAGAAGAGTAATTCTTCTTCTGATGTATGGAGGAGGAGCCGTCTCTCTTTCTTTGATTCCTCATCTTGAGGAACTTCTTGAACTCTCGAGTGATCAAGGAGAATTATTCTTTAGATAGCTCTGAGCCGGAAGAGCATGGCTTAGATTCTTCTTCCTCATCCTTTTTCTAGGAGCAGGACGAGGCTGCACCCTTGCCTTTTATTGAGTCATTAGCTTTTAGGGCTATAGTCTTTTCTTTGGCAGCGGCTTTATCGGCATCTTCTTCAGCCTTTCTGGTGTTTAGCTGAAGCTCATAGGACATAAGCTTCCCAAACATAATTTGGGGATCTGTGTCTTCCTGCTTGCCAAATTCTCTGATGGCGCAGATCTTGGTGTCCCATTCCTTAGTAAGGGATCTAAGGAATTTGTCATTTAGTTCACCATCGGTGAACACTCTGCCATAACCCTTCATGGAATTAACGATCTTCAGGAAGTTCTCGAATGTCACTCCAATTTCTTCCTTGGGACCTTACCTAAAGGCCTCATACTTCTGGTTCAGAAGGGATCTTCGATCATCCCTTACTTCATCTGTTCCTTCCATCAGAATGATCAGGCAGTGCCATATGTCCTTAGCAGTCCGGCAGTTGCTGAAATTCTGCATCATGGAATCATCGACGGCGCTTACTAAGATGTTTTGAGCTTTCTTGTCTAGTTCGACAAGCACCATCTAATCCTTATACATTTCAGAGAGCTTCTTGGGCACCATCTTGGTAGGATCAATGGTGGAGGCCTTAGTGGGGATATAAGGTCGCTCCTCCACAATCATGAAGAGTCAGGGGTCTACTGCTTCCATGTAGAACCTGATCCTTTCCTTCCAGATGAGAAAGTTCAGCTTGGTGCACGCTGGGATCATTCCTAAGTACTAGATTCCATCCATTTCTGAGATCTTCTTTCTTCTTGACACTAGATGCAGGATCTTACTCAAGGTGTTAACCTTATTGATGAGTAACCTCCCTATAATACCACTTGAAAGTATCTAGTGTCGACTAAATACACCTATGGGGGGATAGGTGTCGTGTAGTCTTTTGCGGAATTAAATGTACCTTCACAAGTTAACAAACACAGCACATAACACACAAGAAATTATAGTGGTTCCCCGATTTGGGTACGTCCACTTCCCCCTTCGACCTATCTCCCACCAAGGGACGACTCAGTCACTTTACAAAACGGATTGAAATCCAATCCTCACACTACGGAAGGAACCCTTCCAACAAAGGAGTCACAACTCCACCACCACGGGTTGCACCCAACCCTTACAACTAGGTATAAAAATTCCTTTACAATAAACAAAAATAGAATGTAAAAGAAAATACAAACAACGCTTTTGGAGATCCTGATGTCCTTCTTCGTTCTTTGAAGCTTGCTTGAAGAATACGAAGAATCCACAACCAGATTTCTCTCTTGTAGAGGATCTTGTCAAGATCGGCGACAGCAAGTGATTGCGGCGGCGATACTTTGTAGATCCAAACTTCTTGACGAGGCACGCAAGGTCTACGAACAATCTCAGTTGGATCAATCGTCTCCACCGATTCGGAATTAAGAACTAGTCTTGTTCAACGAATCGAGAGACAATAGATCTCAAGAAAGATGCGTGAGACGCTCGGCTTGCCTCGGTACTGTCGTCGAAAGATCAAATAAGCACTGAGATCAACGATCAATGGTGACGACGACTTTGCGAGCGGCTAGAGGTGATCGGCGGTTTCCGCGATCAGCTAGGGCACGGTGTCGGCTGCTTTTGATTTCTCGTGAATGGTTACAGTAGAGGTTCAAAATACGCTCATATATATACCTGAGGCCAACCCTAAAGTCCGTTGTGGGACCCACAAGGAGAAGTCCTTGCCCCGGCCGAAATAGTGCAAAACATCTTGGTTCGGTTCAGCGAGTAAAGAAAATTGCCTAAGGAAAAATCGGCGAGAATCGTTGGTGATTCCCACCGAAGTCGGCGGGAATCACTCACGATTCCCGTCGATTCTGCCTTGGCCTAATTCCAGTTGGAAACTTTGTCAGCCGGAGGAAATCGGCGGTAATGCAGACTGATTCTCGTCGAATCGGCGGGAATCACTAACGATTCCCGTCGAAGTCGGCAAGAATCACTTAGTGATTCCCGTCGATTCTGCCTTGGCAGAATTTCTGTTTGGAAAACTGATAGCTGGAAGAGGTCAGCAGGAATGCAGACTGATAATCATCGAATCAGCGGGAATCACAAATGATTCTCGTCGAAGTCGGCGAGAATCACTTAGTGATTCCCATCGATTTTGACTTAGAAGAATTTTCTCTTCTTTCCCTCTATGACTTGGTCTTTGACCCATCTTTGCTCCTTCTTCTGCTCTTGATGTGCCTTAACCCTGTACTTGAAAATTAGTACACTCCAATAGAGAGAGCACACGTGAGTTAACACACTGATCTACTCAACGAGGGATTACGTTGCGCTGACCCGTGTATATTGACCCACTCCACCCTGACATTGGTGTGTACTTAGCATGGAATGGCTGCAAGCACAACTTGATAGAAGATCGTCAAATACATTGTCAATTCAACTTAGCTTGTTCAGGGGCTTCTTCAAATCAGGTACTTTGTGGATACAATACCCAACATGTACTCCACTGATACGTATTCATGGATATACCTTATATAAGTTCTTGGGCGGCTGTCGGTGTCTTGTTATTTAATGTTCTACCGAAGACGGCATTAATATGTTGCCTTATTTGAGAATTTAGGCCATTATAGAAGGTTTGTATTTGCAACTCATCGGTGATTGCATGATGTGGGCAACGACAAAGTAATTCCTTAAATCATTCCTAAGTATCATACAACATTTCCGTATTAACTTGGGAGAAGTATGTAATATCATTGCGCAACTTGGCCGTTTTGGCGAGCGGAAAATATTTCGTGAGAAATTTTTCCATCATTTCAGCCCATGTAGTGATGGAGCCTCTTGGTAGAAAACCCAACCACTGCTTATCTTTGGTGCGCAAAGAGAAAGGAAAAAAGCCTTAGCTGAATGAAATCATCAGAAACCCCGTTGACTTTGATGGTATCACATATTTCTAAAAAGTTAGAAATATGCGTGTTTGGGTCCTCATCTTAAAGCACATTAAATTGTACAGATTGTTGTACCATTTGAATGATGCTCGGCTTCAATTCAAAGTTATTGTTCGCAATATCGGGTAGAACAATACTTGATTGCGCTTCATCCAAATTTGGTCAAGCATAATAGATCAGAGTCTATTGATCAGCCATATTCGGATTTTGGTCACCCATAATAGAATAAAATTTAGAAGAAGAAGTGGAAGAAGAAGGAGAAGAAGAAATGTTACATACAGATTCTTCACCTAAATCTGGAGGATTGAGTTCACGGAGTCTTAAGTGTCACTGTAAGCTTAGCTCGATCTCCAAATCGAAGTCAAATAGATTTGACGAATTCCCTCGGGTCATACACCAAAATAAAAAATAAAAGTAAAGTTTTAAATTAAAAATTTATAAAATAAAATTTCAAGGACTATCCAATGACAGGTCCGACAGGTACTAGGAGGTATTGCGGAATTTAAACCCGACACGACACTTTCGCAAGAAATTTTAATTATAAAAATTAAAGATAAAACTTTTAAAGAAAATGAAAGAGAGGGGATAGATCTGCTTAACTCTAGAGGGGGTGAATAGAGTATTTTAAAAAAACTTGATTAGTTTTTATGGCAGAATTAAAATAAGTGATAATAATGTATAAAAGAGAGGGATAAACAAAACTATCACAACATAGCAAAATAAAGAGAAACACAACCAGACAATACAAGGAGTTTATAGTGGTTCCCCAAAATTGGGTACATCCACTCTTCTACCACCCATGTAGGAATCCACTAATAGGTTTTTGATCAGGTGCCCTTCCACCACAGGTTTTTGCTCAGGAGCCCTGTCACCACAAGATCTATTTCAAGGGAGATCTCACAACCCTTTAGGCTTTTGATCAGGTGCCCAAAAACCAACATAAGTCTTTTGTTTAGGAGACTTGACAACCAGGTGATAACTTTTGAAGGGAGTTAAAACCCCTTTTTATAATGGAAAATGAAATGTGATTGTGTCTTCTCTTTCTCAAACAACTGAGAAGACTTTAGTGGATGCTGTTGTTAAAGCTCCCTCTGAGATGAAGAAAGGTTTAGGAAGATGAGAGCTTTGCACAGGGTATAAGCCTTGAGGAAGATCTTCAGAAACTTCTTGGACTGGTGTTGATGAGTTGTCCTTTTTGAATTCTGAAGCAAAAACTGAAGAATACTAAAGATCTGTAGTTGATGTTCTTCTTCAATTTCCTGTAAGAACAATAGCAATGCTTTTTTCTGTATCAATTATTGTATGTCTATAATTGTTGTTTTTCTTTTTGAAAAAGATCTTTTATATTCTGAGAGGATTTCCCAACCTTTGAATTTTGAATAATATCCTGAATTTACTGCTGAGATTTTGGGAGTTGAAATGGCTGGAATTTGTCTTAAATATATTTCCTCAACTATCCCAGTAAATAAGTCAAGTAATTAACTCTGTGAAATCCATAATTAATGCTGCCTTGGAATGGCTATATTCTTGAGAATATAAGCATTAATTATTCAATTGAAGGAGAAACACAAACTGTCTCTGAACAGAATATCTTTGAACTCAGGACAGATTTCGTCGACCTAAACTCTAAGTTCGTCGAGCTGAGAAATCATCTTCGTCGAGCTGAGCTCAGAGAAAATTGATCTAGAAAATATCTATCAAAGCTGAGCTCTAAGTTTGTTGACCTGAAGTAGAATTTAATTGACCACAGAACCTGAGAGAAGCGGGAAGATCATCGACCTGAGCTCATATTTCGTCGAGCTTAGCTCAGAGTAGAAACTCCGAGTTCGTCGATCTGAGATCGATGATCGTTGATCTGAGTTTGAAGAACTTCGAACTGATTTCTCTGAACTCTTGAAAATTGCATTTCTTCTAACTCTGAGTCTCTAGAGTCTTCTGAAGGCTGGAACAAAAGAGTCAAACCTAATCAGACTGTCCTAACCTTAGGACTAATAAATTGACCCAAAACTATACACAATGGGTCAACAATCCTATTTATTTAACCTAGCCCAAATCCAAACTAGGGTTCCAACAATCTCCCCCTATTTGGGTGAGGTCACTAAACAAAATAAAAAAACATAAAACACAAAGAAATATAAATATCTGACAGAATTTTAAATCATTTAGCAGATATACTATAGCTAAGTTCAATACACATATATATCACAAGAAAAATAAATGTTCAAGATTTGTTAGAGGGAGGAGCAAAAGATGATTTAGCAAACACTATTGTCCTGTGAGGATTCTATGCTTCTTTCTGAGCCATTTTCATGTCTTGAACTCCAAGAAGTGTAACAGATGAAGCTCTGGGAACTACAGCTTCTGGATGTACCTGTATATAATCATTGGGATCAAATAAATTTCTATCTACCAAGAATTGATCAAATTCTTTCTATCTATAGGTAGACATTGTAGTGAATTTTGATGGATTTAATCCTTCGGCTATGGCTTTATTCATCTGAGATAAACCAATCAGCTCTTGAAATCTGGCCATTCTATAATTTTGATCTAACTCAGGTTCATAAGCGTGAGAGAGAGGTCTCTCTAGATCAGTTTTTGGAGCATCTTGAGAAGACTTTTGAGGATTTCTGAAGATGATTGATTACTATTGGTAGTTGGTTGGAGGGAAGGACTGCTGAGATCAGCCTGAGTAATAAGACCTTAGAGGTCTGAATTAACTGTACTTCCCAGCAGGTCTGGAATACTGATGGGAGGCTAGCCTTGGAGTCTGAGAGCTATTGGAATCTATCTTCTGATCCTTAGCAACATTTCTAGAAGCACCTGCAGCAACAGGAGGAGGAGGAGGAGGTCCTCTCCTGGACTTCTTAGGTGGGGATTTGTATCTTCTCCTTTTCTTTCTTTCTTTCATCTCATTTTTAGAAAGTCACATCCATTGAGGCATATTTGGAGTGAGAGGAACATTATGCAGAATGTAATAAGGTGTGTTAGTTGTAGGATTAGGCTTAGGAATAGCCTTGACAAGAGCCTTTCTCTTTTAGACTTTGATTTCTTAGGACTAGGATCATCTGAATCATCATCCTCATCATCATCAGATGATTCAGCAGGATTAGCATATAAATCATCAATATCTTTCAGTTTCTCAGCAGAAACGCATTTCTTTCCCTGAGGCTCAAAAGATAAACTTTGGAAGCGAAGGGCAACTGCTGAAATTGAATCTGCTGGCTTCTCTAGAGAATCTTCCATTTCTGCAAACATAATGTCATCCATATCTAGCATAGGGCTTTCATCCCAAACAGCCACAACAGGAGATTTAGCTGAGGGCTCAAAGGATTCAAGGGAGGAAATTGGCTCTACACATACTGTAACAACTGCTGCTTCTTTGAACTCTGGAACTACAAAACTTGCCTTAAGTTGATTCATAACTTCAGGGCTTAAAAGAGAGGTATAGCAAACTATAGCCTTATAATGATCTTGCTGAAGAATTGGTAAACAATATCTATATGTTGTATCAAAAGAATCTAACAAATGAAATAAATCAACTACAGGATTGATAAAATAATCACCAACAGTTATAACCTCTAGAATTATTACTACTACTGCTGTTGGTACTAAATCTATTTGAACTACTATTGTTGCTGCTGCTGGAGCTGGAGCTTCTTCATAGAACATCTCCCCCTGCCTAGATTCAGAAGGGAATAAAACCATGCTCCTAGAAGAACAAGTGAGAGAGGAAGAAGGAGCAATGAGAGCAATAAGATATGATATTGAGGGAGCAAGAGGTGCAATAGCCTCTGCTATGAGATTCCTGAGGGTTGGAGTGATAAGCTCCAAGAGGTTGGAAATGGAGGGAGGATCTAATTTCATAAACTCAGGAGGTGTCTGAGTAGATACAGATGGATGGATGGAGGAGGTAGATGGAGGGAGAGAAGTAAAAGGAATGAAATCAGTCATAATTTCATCCTAAGGAGGAGATAATTATTCATATAATTGTTGAGGAGGGGATAATTGTTGATGAGGAGAATAGGGTGGAGATGGTGATGGTAAGAGATCAAAATTTGGAAGTGACAAAATGGAATGTTGTTGAATGTCATCAAGATGAGGAGGTAAAGGGGATTGAGGAGGTAAAGGGGATTGAGGAGGTATTGACTGAGGTTGGGATGGTGAGGCTGGAGGGATTTGAGAGGAAGTGGTTGGTTGTTGTAGGGGATTTGATGAAAGAGATATTGAAGGAGGTGGAGATGGAGGAAGAGCAAAAAATTCTACTGCAGGTGGGGGAGAGGCTGTAATTACACTGGTGTCCTCTGATGCTCTAGAAGAGGAGGAAGCCCTGGATGGCTTAGGAATTGTCCTCTCCCATTTACCAAACAAGGCAGAAGTTAGCCTCTTGGAGGCATTAATGAATATAGTCTGGGAGGCCAGTAATTCAGGTGCCTTGGCCTGGAGGAAAATGCCCAAAATCCTCCTAAAACAGACTTCCTTCTTAGAATTATTCTTCTTAATCAAGTCAGACAACAACTTTTCCCAATTTACAGCTTTCTTATTAACCAGAGCACACATCACCATGAATCGGTGCCTTGTTATATAGTCATGGACTGTGTGCTTGCCTAACAACACCTTCCCAACAGCATCATCAATAAATTTATACACAGCAGATAAATTCTTTTTTAGTAATTTTTTACTATTTCCCTCGGAGTGACCCATTTTAATCAACATATTATCATATTCAGAACTATCTATTTCAATATCCTCTTCTCCATTTATCAAACCAAAAATCTCAGTTAAAACCGCAGGGATTAGGGTAACCTGATTACCTGCGATGATACCAGTCATAGTATCTGCGTTTGGAGAATTTGAAGTATAAACCCATTCCCTTATTTTAGTTGTTGGCAACTTGATCCTGGTGGTCATGATCTTCTTCAGTTGTTGTTCTTCAAACAGCTGCAGAATGTCCATGAAAATATGATTGGAATGACGGAAAGAATTGAAGTCGATGTTGAATCCAGTGTCATACTTCATGCTGGAGAGGGAAGTTGCTAGAATTACCATTATTTTCCTGCAAAAATGAAAGAGAGAGATCAAGTGCAAGATAACAGAAAGTGCGAGATGGAGCTCGAAGAAAACCTAGTTATAAGGTTTTGATAATATGAAGTTGCAGACTCCGTCCTACGAAAAGAAAACAAATATTCATTTTCAGGTCGATGAAACATTTCATGATGAAATGATATCGTCGATCTCAGTCTGAAGAGGGGAAAAATTTTCTTCATTCTCAGGTCGAAGAAAAATTTTCTGAAGCAAGATAATTGATCTCCATTTGACGAAAATAACTTCACACAGAGATTTTGTTGATCTCAGGTCGACGAAATTTCTCAAGAACAGTTCTTAGATCATCAATCTCTGTACGACGAACTGTGACCAATTCTTCGACCTCAAACAGATATTAAATTAACCTTCTTCATTGATCATTCCTAGCTGATTCAGAAAGAACAGATGTTTCTTCTCATCTAAAGATTTAGTGAAGATGTCAGCTCTTTGGAAATCAGTAGAGATAAAGACAAGATTAATTTTCTTTTTATCCACACAATCTCTAATGAAATGATGTCTAATTTCTATATGCTTTGTCCTACAATGATGCAATGGATTTTGTGCAATGAAAAATATCACTGGTACTATCACAAAATATAGTTAAATTATTTAGATTGTATCCATAAACCAGGAGTTGGTTTTGAATCCATAATATTTGTGAGCAACAACTACCAGCTGCAATATATTCAGCTTCTGCAGTTGAAGTGGACACAGATGTTTGTTTCCTACAAAACTAAGACACAAGCATGTCACTAAGGAACTAACATATTCCTGATGTGCTTTTCCTGTCAACTCTACATCCAACAAAGTAAGCATCTAAGAATTCAGTTAATTCAAATTCTGACTCAGTTGGATAATAGATTCCTAGATCTGGGCAACCCTTTATATATCTCAAAATCCTTTTAAGTAAAATAATGTGAGATTATTTAGGGTTCACTTGGAACCTAGCACAAAGACATGTAGCAAACATTATATCTAGCCTACTAGCTGTGAGATATAACAGGGACCCAATAATAGCCTATATGTTTTTTGATCAACTGGCTTGCCATGTTCATCAGAATCAATCACAGCATTAGAAGCCATAAGTGTTTTCTTGGCTGAGGCATCAGTCATCCCAAATCTTTTAACTAATTCTTTAGCATATTTGGATTGGGAGATGAAAATACCATCAGGGGATTGCTTCACTTGGAGACAAAGAAAGTAAGAAAGCTCACACATGCTACTCATTTCAAACTTAGAATGCATTAGGTCAGAAAACCTTTTGCATAGTTTTGAATCAGTAAAGCCAAAAATGTTGTCATCTACATATATTTGTACTAACAGTATGTTATTTTTATGATGTATAGTAAATAAAGTTCTATCTAAAATGCCCATAGTGAACTTATGCTCTAAAAGAAAGCTAGTTAGGGTCTCATACCAAGCTCTTGGAGCTTGCTTTAAACCATAAAGAGCTTTATGCAATTTGAAAACAAAAGAGGGATGAGTTGGAGAAATAAAACCTGGTGGTTGTTCAACATATACTTCCTCTTTGAGTTCACCATTCAAGAAGGCACTCTTAACATCCATTTGGTGGACCTTGAACTTTTTGTAGGCTGCATAGGCAAGAAAGATTCTGATAGCTTCAAGTCTTGCAACTGGTGCAAAGGTTTGATCATAGTCAATTCCTTCTTCATGTCTATATCCTTGTGCTACCAGCCTTGCCTTGTTCCTGATGATGGCTCCTTATGCATCCAATTTATTTCTGAATACCCACTTAGTTCCAATAACTTGTGAGTCTTTGGGTCTAGGAACTAAGTCCCAAACTCTATATCGATCAAACTGATTGAGCTCCTCTTGCATTGCAGTGATCTAGTGGGGATCTTGCTCTACATCTTTTATAGATTGGGGCTCAAGTAGAGATATGAAGCAAGCATGCATCAAATTTTTGTTGAGTTGATACCTTGTTTGCACACCAACTGATATGTCTCCAATCACTTGAGATACAAGGTGATCTCTAAGTGTGACAAGATCAGTTGGAGGATTTGGTTCAGCAACAGTATTTGGAAATAATTCCTCTTGTTGAATTAAATTTGTTATTGAAGGTTCAGCAATTAAAGCACTGACCTCTTCTTTACTATCTTCATCAATATGTGGAGAAGGATGTGATTCAGCCTCATTGGTGAGGTTTAGATCATCCAATTTCTCACATAGTTGGGGTACCTGCAATAAGTTACTGGTAGAAGAATCTTTCTCCTTATAAAACATATTAGCTTCATCAAAAGAAATATGAATAGATTCTTCTATTTTCAAAGTAGATTTATTAAATACCCTATAGACCTTGTTGACTTGGGAATATGCAAGAAAAATTCTCATTGCAGCTTTGGCTTCAAACTTTCTAAGATGTTTCTTGTTATTATTATGAATGCAACAAACACAACCAAAGATTCTAAAATATTCTATTTTAGATTGCTTCCCTTTGAGTAATTCATAGGGAGTCTTGTCATTAAGTTTATGTATCAAACTTCTATTCAGAAAATAATTTGTTGTGCTTACAACCTCTTCCCAAAAGGATTGGGGCATGCGAGCATCTGCAAGCAATGTTCCTGCAGCTTCAATCAAGGTTTTGTTTTTTTCCTTTCTGCTACCCCATTTTGTTGAGGAGTTCTGGGAGTAGAGAAACAATGCCTGATACTTTCCATCTCACAGAATTCTTGCATAGGAAGAGATTCAAACTCAGTACCATGATCACTTCTGATCAATGTAACTGGAGTAGAATACTCAATCTTTATTCTCTTAAGAAAATCTATAAAAACTTTAAAGTTATCTGACTTGTGTCTCAAGAAGAACACCCAAATGAACCTAGAGAAGTCATTTACTATAACTAAAGTGTAAGATTTCCCTCCCAAGCTCTGTACAGCATTGGGTCTAAATAGATCCATATGTAGTAAATACACAATCCTGGGTGAATCACTCTTACTAATAGATTTAAAACTATTTTTGATTTGCTTGCCTAATTGACAAGCCTTGCAAAGGCTTTCCTTCTTGTAGGGGCAAGAAGGCAATCCTCTAACAAGGTTGTCCCTAGAGAGTTTAGCAATATTTTTAAGATTAACATGTCTTAATCTTTTATGTCATAATTCATTATTATTAATAATTTGATTAAACAGACAAATTTCTGACCTAGCAGACTTGAAGTTTACTACATAAATGTTTCCTTGCCTAAGTCCAGTTAAGACAGTTTTATTATCTATAAAAGTAATAATGCAAGAAATTTTATTAAATGATATCTGATAACCTTCATCACATAATTGGCTTATGGATTTCAGGTTATGCTTGAGAACATTTATATATGCTACCTTCCCTAAAGTGACAGCTCTAACTATAACATTCCTATAGCCTTCAGTTTGTCCACTGTTCGAGTCACCAAATATCACCTTTGGACAAATCTTGGACTTGTAGTTTGTTAAATTGTCCTTGCTTCCTGTCATGTGCTTAGAACATCCACAATCCAGGTACCACTGTTCCTCTGTGGTAGGATAGCCTTTTACCTGTACAAAAACAGATTAAGTGTTCTTGACCCAGGTAACCTTGGATCCCTGATTCTTCTCAAGCTTAAAACTAGAAATGAAAGAGCATTCAGGTTGGTTCTTATATCATAGAGGATGAAATTTTTTTGGTGGAATAATCCACTATGTAAAGGGATTGACAAATTCTTTTGAATGATTAAATGTTCTGAAATAATTTGAATTTCTGTTAGGCTAAACTAGGATCGACGAATTCTGATAAGTTCGTCGATCTGAGGTCGACGAATGGGGATGAGTTCGTCGAACTCCAATCAGACAATGGAAATATTCATTCTCTGTGCCCCAATATTATCGATCTCGGTTCGAAGAACCATATAGGTTTTGTCGATCGCTGTTCGAAGAATAATTATAATAGAAATCTGTATTCGGAGTTCGTCAACCTGTGTTTGACGAAATGTATATATTTTGTCGATCTGAGTTCGACGAAAACTGTTGAACATTGTTATAGTTAAGTTTTTTATTGTTCTTTCTCTTTTTCTAAGGTTTCTGTTTTAGTTCAGTTGGTTCATCATTCTCATCTACCTTTTTTTCCCTTTTCTGATATAAATTTTATGGGGGTTGAGAGTATATTTTTCTGAATTAGATAAGGTTGGCTTGATGAAGCACCTAAGCCCAGTTTGCCATTTAGCCTGGCATTAACAGTGCTTGTGATGTTCATCAATTTGATGCTTCTCCTATTCAGGGATTCTTCATATTGCTTAGCCTCACTTAATTTAGATTTTAATGATATAATTTGTTCTGAGGCTATAACTAGTTCATCTTTTAACTTTATATTTTCAAAAAACAAGTTGTCATGTTCAGTTAATTTTTCTCTGAGAAGTTTGATTTTTTTCTCAAATTTAATAAGTTCATTGCACAATAACATAAACTCAGTTTTGAAATGTTCTGAATTAAAATCAAATGAGGATATTACCAGATCCTCTTCTGATTCAGAATCTTCATTTTTTGAATCTTCATCTTTTGAGGGATTGCCTGATGCATTGATAGCCATCAAGCAAACTACCTTTTCTTTAGCTTCTTCTTCATCTTCACTGGAACTGGAAGATGAAGATTCTTCTTCTGTATCACTCCAGGTTTCAGCAACAAAACCTTTCTCCTTCCTCTTATGCTTGCTTGAGGAGGGCTTATTGTTCTTCTTTATAGAGTCCTTATCTCTTCTTTTCTCCTTCTTCTGAATCTCTGGACACTCAGGAAGAATGTGTCTAGGCTTCCTGCAGCCAAAGAAAACAATTTACTTAGTAGGGGTTTTGTCATACCTTGGTCTGTCTTCTTATTTGGATGATTTCCTCATGAAATCTTTTCGGGTCATCTTGTAGAATCTTTTGTCCAACAGGCTTATGAGTTCATCATTTACTAATGGACCTTCTGATTCTTCAGATGCCCTTATGTCTATGCTTTGCTCCTTTCTTCCTGAAGAGGAAGTCTTCTGCTCAGCTGCCTCTCTTGACTTTATCAACTGCTCATAAGATTTGAGCTTTCCTAGTAATAACTCTGTGGAGATTTTAGTCAAGCTTCTGGCCTCCTTGATTGGCCAGATCCTGGAATGCCATGTTCTTGGAAAGCACATAAGGATCTTGTCATTAATCTCTATCAGTGAGATATTATTGTCCAAATTCTTCAGTTCATTGAAAACTGAGCTGAGTCTATTGTACATGTCAGCCACTGACTCAAACTCATCCTTCTGGAAATTCTCATATTGAGAGATGAGATTTGATCTCCTGTCCTTTCTCTCATCAGTTGATCCTCCAACCATTTGGTTGAGAGAGTTCCAAATAGCTTTAGCTGAAGTGCACTCAGCCACTTTCTGGAATATATCATCTGACATAGTTTGTGCCAGAATGTTCATGGTTTTGGCATTAGCAATTTTGGCCTTTTTCTGTACATTAGTCCACTCAGGAAGTGGAACTATATTTGTGCTTGTTGAAGTGGTAACCACTGGAGATGGTGGACCTGTCAAGATGGAATTGTAGATGTCTTCATCAATGGAATTCATGTATAATCTAATCCTTGCCTTCCAGATTGCAAACTTATTCAGATTGTAGACTAGAGGTCTGGTGCTTGAATATTCTTTATTATGTGTCATGATATAAAGAAGGCACTAGAGATATTTAGATCTATCAAGGATCTTTTGGTTTAGGTATAAGCCTGTACAACCAAAGTAACTCACCTCTGATACCAATTGAAAGAGAGGGAATAGATCTACTTAACTCTAGAGGGGGGTAAATAGAGTATTTAAAAAAAACTTGATTAGTTTTTATGGTGGAATTAAAATAAGTGATAATAATGTATAAAAGAGAGGGATAAACAAACTATCACAACACAACAAAATAAAGAGAAACACAACCAGATAACACAAGGAGTTTATAGTGGTTCTCCAAAACTTGGTACATCCACTCTTCTACCACCCTAGTAGGAATCCACTAATAGGTTTTTTATCAGGTGCCTTGCCACCATAGGTTTTTGCTCAGGTGCCCTGTCACCACAAGATCTACTTCAAGGGAGATCTCACAGCCCTTTAAGCTTTTGATCAGGTGCCCAAAAACCAACACAAGTCTTTTGTTTAGGAGACTTGACAACCAGGTGATAACTTTTGAAGGGAGTTAAAAATCCTTTTTATAGTGGGAAATGAAAATTGATGGTGTCTTCTCTTTCTCAAACAACTGAGAAGACTTTAGTGGATGATGTTGTCTAAGCTCCCCCTGAGATGAAGAAAGGTTCAGGAAGATGAGAGCTTTGCATAGGGTGTAGGACTTGAGGAAGATCTTCAGAAACTTCATGGACTTGTGTTGATGAGTTGTCCTTTTTGAAGTCTGAAGCAAAAACTGAAGAAGACTAAAGATCTGTAGTTGATGTTCTTCTTCAATTTCCTATAAGAACAATAGCAATGATTCTTTCTGTATCAGTTGTTGTATGTCTGTAACTGTTGTTCTTCTTTTTGAAATACATTTTTTATATTCTGAGTGGATTTCCAAACCTTTGAATTTTGAATAATATCCTGAATTTACTGCTGAGATTCTGGGAGTTGAAATGGCTGGAATTTTTCTTAAATGTATTTCCACAACTATCCTAGAAAATAAGTCAAGTAATTAACTCTGTGAAATCCATAATTAATGTTGCCTTAAAATGGCTATATTCTTGAGAATATAAGAATTAATTATTCAGAGAATTACTTCCTTAGAATAATATATTTAGAATTCAAACTGAGAGAGAAAACACAAACTGGATCTGAATAAAATATCGTTGAACTCAGGACAAATTTCGTCGACTTGAACTCCAAGTTTGTCGAGCTGAGAAATCATCTTCGTCGAGCTGAGCTCAGAGAAAATTGATCTGGAAAATATCTGTCAAAGTTGAGCTCTAAGTTCATCGACCAGAGGTAGAATTTCCTCGACCACAGAACCTGAGAGAAGAGGGAAGATCGTCGACCTGAGCTCATATTTTGTCGAGCTCAGCTTAGAGTAGAAACTCTGAGTTCGTCGATCTGAGATTGACGATCGTTGAACTGAGTTTGAAGAACTTCGAACTGATTTCTCTGAACTCTTAAAAACTGCATTTCTTCTAAATCTGAGTCTCTGGAGTCTTCTGAAGGCTGGAACAAAAGAGTCTAACCTAGTCAGACTGTCCTAACCTTAGGACCAATAAATTGACCCTAAACTATACACAATGGGTCAACAATCCTAATTAGTGAACCTAGCCCAAATCCAAACTGGGGTTCCAACAGAAAACAAACAAAATATTTTTTTTTATTTTTTAAAACAAAAAGAAAATGATAAAATTAATAGAACCTTGCTTTCAAAATATCAACAAAGAAAGTCCCTGGCAACGGTGCGAAAAACTTTATGGTTAAAATTCGCACTAGAGCGTGATTCTAAATCGATAAGGCAAGTATACTGAAATTCTTTAATACCTATCGTTCTATAGTATTGGATTAATTGTCGTATTATACTCGGGGCCTGTTGAGTACTTGTACTCACAAGGAAGAGCTATTATTTTACCGAACGAAAGTTGGTTTTGTGAATTCGAAAAAACTAAGAAAAATAACGATTTAACTAAAGATAAATTTGATTATTTAAAAACTAGCACTTGATCTAGAATCTCCTTGGATTAAAATAAACTTTCATGAAACTATAAAATACAAGTCTCTAAATTACTAATTTCAACCATGGGGGTTTCAGAAATACAGAAGCACCTCTCTCGAGAATATGCTATCGACTAAACTTAGGTTGATCGATTAAGACCTCTCGGCCAATCAAAACCCATGAGCTTACTTTAGGAGGTGAACCTCGCTATTGGATTTGACTCCAATCTAGAAGACTCATGTCATCCTCTTTCGAGGAGTGCATGCAACACCTTTTATCTTCCAGTGATCTACTAGTATCCTCAAACTCTCGGTAAATTTAGAATACGGATCTAAGATCGAAAAAACATATTCGCGGCATATGAAATCGACGCAGTTGAATTCAAAGATAAAAAGAATTAAGCAAAATAGAAAACTTGATAATTTGAGACCATTTTTTTTTCTCATTCCAAGGTTCATCATGATTAAGTGTTAAATGGAATTTAGCTACTCATTATGATAAGAAAATTACTTGAAAGGTTTAAATGAGACATGATTATAAAAGAGTTCTTGAATTGAAAAATAACAAGCTAAAAGATAAACTATAAATTGGATAAATACATGAAAGAAAATGCAAGAAAAGCTGAAAACAAACTCCAAAACGGACTCCAAAACTCTCTCCTAATGTCTGGTGAGCTCCTAGCAATGTATAGAATTTATAGTATTTTTTTTTGGAGTCATGCCCCTCGGTCATGCCCGTGACTAGGGGGCATGTAAGATGTGGAACCATCCTCATGATAGCCTGGGAACGTTGAAGAAAAACTGCCAAAATTTGCCATTCTGCGGGTCACGCCCCTAGGTCACGCCCGTGACCTAGGGCATGTCTTTACTGTTACTAGAGACGGTAGGAATTAGAAATGGCGGAAATAAAAATCTACCAGTTGCAGGAAGTCACGCTCGTGACCTAGGGCGTGTAAGATTGGAAGCATTGGATCTAAAACTTGCCTCTTAAAGCAACGGCACGTCTGATCGTCATGACTTATAGACACGCTCGTGACCTGATGGTCACGCCCGTGACATGGGCGTGTAATTTTAATCCAATGTGTCATTGAATTCTGGAGCTTCTGGAGGATCACACCTGCTTGTCAGGCCCATGACTTTTAGGTCACGCCCGTGACTTAGGCATGTTCTTGGACTTTTTCCACTTTTGCTCCAAAATTACCCCTGATTAATATGCCAGCTTCAAAATATAATTTTTTTTATCAAATAAACCTGAAATGTTAAAAATAAGGTAATTAGAAATTCATTTAATAAATTATAACTCTAAATTAATTAATTATTAAATAAAAACTATATAAAAATAAGGAAAAAATTAGAGTTATCATAAGCTTGTGCACATGACTGATGAAGAATGTTGAAATGATTCCCATACTACTCAGGTATGCATTAAAGCTTAGCTATCTATTTTAGGCTCGAATCAAAAGAAAGCTCATCATTTAATGTTTAGAGTGATTCAGATCACGTAGACAAATTTGGTGGGCTTCTGGAAGCACTGAAAAGAAGTAAGTCATTGGTCAAGGCTCAAGAAGGTTGATGAGAAGACCAAAAAGATAACAAGGATGAATTATAATATGATATCACATCAAAGGAAACTTGAAGCACAAGCTAAAACTTTATTTCTAAAATAAAATGTTGTCAAGTATTTGGAGGACAAACTCCTAGTTGAAAGGAATCTTGTAGTCAAGTTTTCTAAGCCAAAAACTGTACTTCCAATTATTATTAGCTTTTCAATACCGTATAAAAGAGGTGTAGGTTATAATACGGAAAATGTTAAGGGGAAATCCCAATGGATCAAACCATCTTTCAAAAGGTTATTTTACCAAGCAATAAATGTGATCAGGATATCTCATATAGGTATTTAACAAAGGAATGTTTCACTATTAGAATTAGTAAACCATAAATTGGAGAAATAATAAAGATCTAGTGTGCACTCAAAGCACCCCATGAAGAGGTCATCATGAAGCATCATGGATCTATTGTGTTTGGCACTTTTATACTTGAACCAAAAGCCAAGTCAAAAGAAGTAATTTAGAAGCAAGATGCCAATGATAAGCATGTAATTGTGCTGCCCTATGCACGCAACCACAAAATTAACTGCAGTGCGACATTGACTTCTAGTACGTGCTCTTCTTATCACCATCACTCATACTACCTTCATCAAGTGAGTAAGAAGAGAAAATATAATAAATTTGAATATTGATACTGTAGAAAAATAGGCTATTTTACCAAGGACTGGTGGTTCAATCCATTAGTACCTAAAGTAAACAATGTTAAACTAATAAATAATATTATAAAATACATTATGTAGGAATAGTTAACGAGAACCTAATACCCAAAACCATTTGGATTACTAAGGTGAAGTAATTTTGTTTTGCAGGACTGCCCAAATTATATAAGATATTAAATCAGATATTTGGAAAGTGGGTATTCTAGATATTTTTCTTGAGAAAAACATAAGAATAAGGCTCAAAAGAATGGTTTAGCAAATTAGACACTTGAAGTTGAAAGTATATCTGAACAAAGAGGTAGAAAACATGAATGTTAATATACAACATCTTCACTAAGGAAGAAGTTGAAATACTCAAATATAGGAGTTTCTACAAGCTCAATGAGATGTTGCTTAGTGTGTTATTATGTTTATTCAGAGAAGCTTGGTAGAAAAACTCTAGGAAAGAATAAAATCAAGGAATTAATAATCAAATTTGTGTGAGCCCGTAATGAAGACATTAAGATTGCCAATCCACTAATTTTGAAGAGGAACGATAATGGTGGTCTTCAGGTACTGATAGATCTATAAGGGGTGCAAGTATTCAATTCAAATGCTCTTTATATTATCAATCAAGAAGATCATTCCAGGTTCAGTGGGTGCAAACATGGAAGAATTACCTTGAATTTGGAACCTAACAATTTATAAAAACCATATGGGAAGAAGAATACAACCATGAATCTTGTAAGATAAACAATAATAGATCACCTTCAAGAATTAGGAGAACCTAGTCTTGGAGACGATGGTAGAGCATGTAGAAAAGGAGGACATATTCTTGGAGTTTTTGCCAATAGACAAATATGTGGAAGACAAATTCACCAAGCTTATGGATAAAGGGCTTAGAATTGTATTACTCAGTCAATACAGTAGCTATAACTTGAAGAAATTCAGAAATTTATCTAAGTAATGACAGGAATCAGGTGGAAGTCAAATAGATCTTGTAGATCCATAGAAGACATAAAGCAGTCTTAGATGGATTCACCATCACTCAATAAATAGCTATACCTGGACATATGTAACGCCCCCGATTTTTTTTTCTGCGATTATTTAAATTTTCGTTTGGCGTTACGTCGACGCATCTTCTTGGCTTGCGTCATCTGTGGAGTGTGGTCTTAACTCCTTAGAACTGGGTGCCCTATTTTGAAGTCTGTTGGCAAGATCTCCCTAGCAAGCCGAGTCATTTTGGGTGACCCGGTGTGGCCTCTTGGGGGCTGCTTGTGTTTTGGTTTCGGGAGGGTATAACTCGAGTTCTGTTCGTCGAAAGTTAGTTTCTACTTTGTCGTTGTGTTTGTAGCGTAGATATTTAGCTACTGTGTGAATTTCGTCGAATTCCGAGATAGTTTGGTTTTCGCGTCGCTTTGGGTGTGCCATTAGTAAAGACTAGAAGAAATTCTCTTTTTTTTTTAATTTAAGGAGCAGGCAGTTGGGTTCGGTTTTGCTGAACCGATGCTTTAAAGCTTGTATAAAAGCCTTATTAAGAAGTGGCGGTCCCACTTCTCGTCTCTTCTTCTCCCCAAGACTGAAACCACTTCTCCTGTTCGCGGAAAACAAAGGAACCGCCGGACCTGCTTCTCCTTCGGACGGCGATTCCGGGAGTGTTCGTGGACGGATTTCGATTCCGAAAGCAGCGTTTTCTTGCTCTCACTCAGATCTTCATTTCGATGGTAAGAGGTTTGTTTTTTCGTTGAGTTTTAGGAGACTTGGATTTTCGGTTTCTTGTGGTTTCCACCATTAAAGTGCAGGTTTGCTTGTTAGGTGCTGCTCCTTCTAGTGCAGAGTGAAGAGGAGGGAAAGCCGACCAAGCTTTGCCGGAAATCGAGGCAAGTAGTATTCTTTCCCTTGCTATTGTTGTTCTTTTGAATTTTGGAATGTTTCCCGGTTAGCCCTAGGGTAGAAACCAAGCATATTCTCTTTTATCTTGCTAAATTTTAGGTCTTAGATTTTTCTATGAGCCCCCTCCTTATGCTGTTTTCTCAACCTGCTAGTTGTGTTCACCATTTAGACTCCAGATTTGTAGTTCTAGTTGGGTGCTTTTGCGGGTGGGGCCGAGAGAGAGAGTGAGGGAGGAATTTGTGGTAGGGCTCTGGTTAGAACCAGTCTTGGTAGACTCTCGGGTTTTGGTGTTGAGTGTGGTGCACACACTCAAAGCCAAAAGCCGCCCGAACTTGGCGTTGAGTGTAGTTGACACACTCAAAGCCATAGTTTGGTCTGTTCCTTGCGGCTAAGTGGTGGGGTGATCCACCGAGCCGAGGGATACGGCCTCTAAAGTATAACTGATTTTCTAATCATTAAATTCATAAATTTCTTTCATAAAGTGTAGTAGATGGTTTTGCCTGAGCGTCAGCAGTTATCCCCTGCTTGACATGGCATCATGACACGTGTTTTCTCATACTCTGATAATTCTTTAATTCGGAGAAAATGCGGGTTGTGACAACATATATTATAGTTTATGCAATTCAAATGCTCCATATTTAGTCAAATTGGTGCGAGCCATTTGGCATTGCAAAATAACTATATAAATAGGTCAGAATGTTAGATTAGGCTACACAAACCTTTTCCATAAAACCTAAAACAAGCAATAGTTTGTCTTCTTCAATTTTACAAAAGTCGCATCGACGAGTCCAACAAAATCATCTGAATGGCACCCAAGAAGGGAGACGAAAAATTTGAAGTAAACTGGTTCGTGGAGGTTTTGCACATGGTGATGCTAGTCTTAAAAAGGAGATAGCATTGTATATAGATGATGGGGTAGAGTTTGCTTTAGTTAAGCCAATAAGAATATTTGAAAGAGAGATTACTTAATTCTATCAAAATAGTGAAATGGAGTCAATAGGGAAAACCATCAAATCCAAAGTGACTTAACATAGGGTAAGAGTCTCTACTCGATCCCTAACCAATGTACTGAAGCTCAATGTAATTCTAGAAGTGGAAAAGGAAGAAGAATTAAGTTCAGATAACATTGAGGAAGCTCTCTATTAATGTGAATATTAAGATTCACTTTATGGATGCCTACAAAGGAACAAGATGAATACCCAAGTAAAGTTGATGGCAGACATCAATGGAAAAGAAATAATCTACAAGCATGGGTTATGTTGAAGCCAAAATTTGACCTCAACGAATGTTCGAAACTGTGGGTGCAGCCAACGCCTGCTTCTCCCAAAGCCAACCCCCTAATTAGCAACGAAGAACAAGAAACTGACCCTAAGCCTCAGCTGGGAGGTCCCTCCACAGACCCGGAAGATCTCTAAATGCTTCCCCTCTAAAGCCAATTGATGGGCTAGGAGAACCTTAGAAAGCACTAGATGATTTACAGAATGATGAAAGCTCGCCTTCTGAAGAACTCCATGGGTCTATTTATAGGTTTTCCTAGTCAGGTCTGCAAAAAACGTACTTTTGCTAACCTAAAATTACTAAAATGCCCTTGGGATTGTCTACCCATAGCGAAACTCCGCGATTTTGAGGTAGCTAAATGCAGACCCAGGGGTATTTAGGTAATTTCAGCTTTGGGTCCAACCTGCTATGAGCTCTTCATGCTGAACTCTTCGGGATCCCTGTCTACTCTGAGCGCGAGCCTTCCCGCCTACTCCCAAGTGGGAGCCAAACTTTTAGGACGGAATGGGCTTCCGCCAACAAGAGGCGCGAGCCCTTCCGCCCGCCTTGGGCAGGAACCTCCCCTGGCTCTTCCATGCCCGACAAAAATAACTTTAAGTAAAAGGCTCAACTCGATGAACTAAGCACGAAAAACTGCGTTCTCGGCTCGATGAATTGAGCTCGACGAACTGGCACTACCTAACCCCTGGGCGAGTGCCTTCCCGCCTACTCCCGACGAGAACCCTATCGCTCGACTCTTTGTTTGTTATTACTTAAACCCAAAAGCCCAAAGCTAGCTAGCCCAAAGCTAGCCCAACTCGGGTCCCTGGGGCGTCTTGGTCCCACCCAGCGAATATGAGGTTGTACACAATCCTTGCTCTTTGCAAGCTATCCATGCGCTCGAAAAGACTCATGAAACCCCCAATATTTGATGTTTTTGCTGACCTAGCAGGGAATCTTTCTGTGGGCCCCACCTTAGTTCTATATGTACATCGCCGAATTTGGTCTTAGGCTATCTCTATTGTTGTTGCTCTCCACCTAAGCTTTTGCAAAGCCTTGAAGATGCATTCCAATCATGCTGAAAAATCGCTTTCGAAGGAACTTCAGGCCCGTCTTATCGCAGCCCAGGAGCGGGCTCGTGCCAACTGCGCTAAAGTTGCTCCTTGGCTGGTGAACAAGAGGCCAGCTAGCGAGAAGTCTGCTAGCAAGAGGCCAGATGGCGAGAAGCCGTCCGGTGAGAGCTCCCGCTCAAAGAAAAAGAAGAAAGCCAAGTCAATTAGGCATGATCTCTCCAAAGAGAACAGGGCCTCGCCTACACTGATGCCTAACAACGACGAGAACCCCTCTTCCTTGTCGGAGGTACTTTTATCGCCTCTCCCATTGGCGCAAACTTTGTTGACACGAAGCTGCGTACTGACGTGTCATTTTTATCGCAGGGGACAGTGCCTAAAGACGTCACCTACTCCCTTCTAGCAGACACATTAGGGATTGCCTCTCTGACAACTCGGACTAATCTCCCAAGCATTCCTAGTATTTCATCCCTTTGTTGGTGTGGCTTTCACTTTAACTAATTTGCTTTTACCTTTCGCTGACCATGTTTCTTCTCATAGCAAATGTCCTTGGGAACCTGAACCTCCTTGACCTAAGGCTTAGGGCTTTCTCTCCTGAGGATCTTGTCAACCAAGTAGCTAACCTCGCTCCAACAGCCGGAGGGGCTGCCACTAAATCATTGGCTCCCGCGTCGGAATACCAGCCTTTGGCAGAAATTGGTACCTCCATCCCCCTACTGATGGAGGCTGAGACTTTAGAGCGTCTGATGTTTCGCCCCGGGCGGGGAAAGCAACTTTATTTGCTCTTTGGAAAGGGCACTGAGGGGTTGCCCGACCCTTCTCTCCCACCATCAGCGGAAATCCCCCGCCATACCTCAGGTATGCAGGAACCTACAATTTACTCTTTCGCTAATCTCCCGATCTGATAAACTGTCTTTGAGGTCCAAAGGAACAGGGAGAGGAGGGTGATGAAGAGGAAGGAGAAGACGATAAGGATGAAGAGGAATAAGAATAAGAAGTAAATGGGGAAGACTCGCCCTTTCCCACTTCTAGAGAGATGAAGGACTTCCTTGAGGCCTCTGGGCGCGGTAAGATGCAGCACTAAAGGATTGCGTCAGTCATATCAAAGCTTGGCAGCAGCGAGCCAACTCCGCGGAAGGGAATAGAATCTATGAGATGATGGGATGGCAGTTGGTGGTCGTCGAGCGGAACTGCGTCTACCTTAACTGTAAGGCGGAAGCCCAGTACACGCTTTTCGCAGAGACCTCCCCTGGAAGATACGTCACACGGATTAGAGATCAAATCCTCCCTGCCAACCAAGGGCTGACTGCCTTGACAACATTCTTTAACCCCCGAGTGCCTCCAAGGATGGGGAGATGAGATCGGGGTCCCTGGCAGTGGGAACAATACTGAGCCTTGCGGGTTCCGCCTCTTCTTTACCCATCTCCTACGACCTACTCTTCTCACTTTGTATCCTTTACTCTGCATGGCGATGAATAATTTATTATTATTTTTTATTACTGTCACTTAGCAGATCTCGTCCAGCGAGAGCCCCTCTATATTTACGCTTGCTTTATGCTTTCACCTCTGATGTTTTGCGAATGCTTTGACTCTTGCACACCGCTCAATACTTCTCGTGTGTTGCGAATGATTGCCTTCTCTCTATCTTTCTCGGGAGGTTCTCTCTTCCTACAAGTACATGGAGAGCCAACGAGGTAGGATGGATATCGAGGAGGCAGAACGAAGAGGTTGCCGACCTGTTGACCGTCTCCCCGCCATTTCTTTTTTTTCTTTTTCGTAAAAACTCATAATTACCATAATTACCGCATCTTCTATAAATTGGCCAATCCGCCTACCATATTTATTACTTTGCTTTTACTTCCTTGACTCCTAGCCTTTCTTCCTCTCAACCGCTCTTGCCGATCTTTGTGGTGTGAAGGCTCTCGCCTCTCCAACCTTTCCTCCCTTCTCGCCTTCTCTTCGAAATGCCTGGCGAAGGCGAAGGCCACTCCAAGTGTGTACAGACCTTCTTGGACCATACCATCCCCTCCTGGTAGCTCTCGCAGGCCGAGTTCCGTACGGTCAACGAGAACTTCATCCCACCAGGGTTCGCTGTGCGGAATATTGGGAATGACGACAGGGTTAAATTTGCGCTGGAAGGGAGCTCGTCATCCCCTTGGAGCACTTCGAGGTGGGCTTCCGCCTCCACCTCTGGCCGAAGGTGCTCCAGGCCCTGCGCTATTATGGGGTAGTGCCGGCCCAACTCAACCCCAATTCGATCGCCCTCCTGGTGGCTTTCGCCTGCTATATGAGGGCGGAAAGGATCGAGTTAAACTTATCGATCTTCCGGAAGTTGTTCAACTTTCGGGCCAAAAAAGGGTCGGTCTTCCTCTCCGGCCAATCGGTGAAGACAGCGGGTCTCACCAATAAACATCATCACTTTGCGGAGAGGTTGGTCTTCATCTTGGGGCCCTTTGGCAACATCCCTCTTGCGCCCATTCAATACGACGATGCGATCTATAAGCCTCCCACTCTCGAGGAGCAAGAGAGCGCCCTCGTCGAGTTCTTTGAGTCAAAGGCTTTCGACATCCCCTACCTCCGGCGAGACCTGGACTCTCTCCTATCAGGAGCCCCCGACGAAGTTCATATCTCGGACTAAACTTGTAACCTTCCGACTTATGGCGTAAGGCTAACTAACTAAGAGTCTCACAGGCGAGCGAGAAATCCTCCTCCACCAACCTTTTGACGAGGCGAGGGCACTCGCCGACCCCTTGGCTCTTGCTAAGTTTGTCGCTGCCGCCTGCCGAGAGGACTCGGGATCCTCTTTCCGCACTAAGTGTCCAGAAGCAGAAGCAGAATCAGAGCTCCCTTCCTCCCCCTCCGCTCAAAAAATCAAGAATATCGGCAGCGGACAAAGGCAAAGCCATTGCGTTGGCTTTCACTGAGGTCCCCGTTGATGTCCCTGTCGAGACCTCACTAGTTATAAGCGAGACGGGGGATGGTGGGCCCGCTGGAGAGGCCCCCGCCGAGACCCCGCTCAAGCTGGTGCCGAAAGGGCATAGGAACTTTAGCTTCGGCGAGAAGTTCCTAGACGCGGAATGCCAGCCCTTGCTCTAGTGGGATCATACCACCAACCGCATCGCGGTTTCCACGCTCCTCCCCTACAGGAGAGAGAGAGAGAAACAATCACTTGCGACGCCTTCGTCGTGGGCTATGGGCTCTATGCTCGGGAGGACGCCGCTACATTCGGTCGCATGACTACCCAGGCCCTCGTCTACGACGCCGCCCAGGCCCAACTTCACGCGGTCCATCTCTCACATATGGCTGGCAGGCGCTCCATTACCATTGAGCGCAATCTTGTTGATATGCTCAAGTCAAGGGATTCCTCTGTAGCGGAAGTGGCCCACCGTGCAGGCTGATTTGGCAGCTGCCCAGCAACTTCTTTCCTCTCGCCTGGCCATCAGGGTAAGTGATACCCTTCTATATCTCTCATCCTCTTTATACATAAACCTTTTGCATAACCTGACCATATCACAGGATCCCACATAAGCCGAGCTATCCCGCACTAGGGTGGCTGGGGTTCGAATGCGCAAATCAGCTACAGCAGGCTGAGGTGAAGCGCTTAGAGGATGGCCTGCCCCTGGCCCGAGTCCGCCCATCGCTGGAGGAGAGAGACGAGTGTCATCACTATTCCGCGTATGAGCTCGACATCATAATTCAGGAAAATGCACAAGCCAATGCCAAGATGGTCCTCGAGATGCTGTGATAATCAAAGATTTTGAATGAAGGAGACGAGACCCTCACGGCGATAAGGGATCTTTCCCTGGTTTTTCGAGCCTGTCCCAAAGCCTGTGGGAGAGGACCAATCTCAATCCAATGACGTGGAGGAGTTCATCCTAAGCAAAGAATCTGGTGGCTGCTTGCCCAGCGAGTCCTCCAGCTATAACCCCCAGTAGAACCTCCGGCAAAACATCCAGCAGAACCTCCAGTGGGACCTCCAGCGGAAACTCCGGCGGGACCCCCAGCAAGTCTGCGCAATAGCTTATGCCTTTTTTATTTTTCATTTGTAATCTTATTTTTGTAAACACAAAACTATGTTTTTTGCAAGTTTTGTAAGGGGCGAGATCTCCCCACCAGTGCGACCACTATTATTTTGCATTGAAAGATCGTCCTTTTTGCTGGAATGTTTATTACTTTGCGCAAACCCTAGGCTCTTAGGTGATAAAATCCACCCATTAGAAGAGCTGGCCAAGTAAAACTTGCCGGAATGGACCTGCCAAGTGCCTTGCTAAAAGGGGCTGTGTCGAGAACCTTTCCGAGAGGTGCTTGCCAAGATCCCTGGCGAGAAGGCTATGGCAAGACCCCTACCAAGACCCCTGCCGTGAGAGTTATGTCAAGAGCACTAGCGAGACCCCTGCCGAGAGGGTTCTTTGTTATTCCATCCTCACTTAGGACTTAATGTTAGCTGTGTGGGAAATTGTCATCAAGATCTTCTTGACTCCATCATGATTTCAATAGCCATGTCTGCTTGGTGTGAGCCTAGTCGTCAGGTCGACCTGGGATCACTTAACAAAAAATTCCTCTCTCCTTTTCCTTTCCCTCCAGGTATGCCTGCGGCCCTGCCCAGCTAACGAGATCCTTGAAAGCGAGTCTACCCAGGGTCAATCATCACTCGAGGTGTCCCTTACGCCCCCCCCCCCAAGAGAGCTTACGGTCCTACTAGCTAGTGAGAGCCTGGTAGCAGGTCTACCCGAGGCCGAGCATCTCTCGGGGTCTTTCTTAGCTTCCAAACTCTTTCCAAACTCTTTCCCAACTCTTTCCCTTACCCCGAGGTGTGCCTACAACCCTGCCTAACTAACGAGAGCCTGGACAGCGAGTCTACCCAGGGCCGAGCATTACTCGGGGTCTTGCTTAGTTTCAAAACTCTTTCCAAACTCTTTCCCTTACCCCCCAAGTGTGCCTACATCCCTGCCCAGCTAAAAAGAGCCTAGACAGCTAGTCTACCCGGGGCCGAGCATCACTCGAGGTATCCCGTACCCCCCAGGCGAGCGTATGGTCCTGCCAGCTAGCGAGAGTCTGACAGCGGGTCTACCCAGGGCCGAGCATCACTCGGTGTATCCCTTTGTTTCCAAAATCTTTCCAAACTCTTTCCAAACTCTTTCCCAACTCTTTCCCTTACCCCCCAGGTGTGCCTAGAGCCCTTCCTAGCTAACAAGAGCCTGGACAGCGAGTCTACCTGGGGCCGAGCATCACTCGAGGTTTCCCTTATCCCCAGGCGAGCCTACGGTCCTGCCAGCTAATGAGAGTCTGACAGCGGGTCTACTCGAGGCCGAGCATCACTCGGGGTATCACTTAGTTTCCAAACTCTGAAAGTGAGGGTAAGATCTACCTTTACTCTAGAGGGGGGGTGAATAGAGTATATTAAAATAATTTCCAATTTAAAAATTATTTGTAGTGGAAGACTTGATTTAAGTATAGATGTAATGCGCTTGCAGAAAATAAAACTAAGATAGCAAGAAAGCAAAAATCACAGCACACAACAAAGCAAAAAACACAGCAAACCTGAAGACACAAGAATCTATAGTGGTTCCCCAATCAACCTGGGTACACCCACTCTTCTACCACACTAGGTAGGAATCCATTGCAGGAATAGTTGATCAGGTGTCCTGGGCACCAATGAGCTTTTGATAAGGTGCTCAAAAACCAAACCAGATTTTTTGATCAGGTGTCTTGCCACCACTGAGTTTTGACAAGGTCTCAGAAACCAGCCACAATACTTTTGAATGGAGTTTTGAGAAACCCTTTTACAATAGAGTAAAGAAAGAAAAGAGTTGTTATTCTTCTCTGTCAACAGTCTAAGAGAAGACTCGTGGATGATGTTGTAAAATCTCCCCCTGAGATCTGCAATTGTTCAGGAAGAAGAGCTTTGCATAGGGTGATAGGTCTTCAGTAACTTTAGATCTCCAGCAAGAGATGATTTCAGCAGTTGCTGAAATGTGATGTGTTTGGAGTCTTGATTGATGAAGCCTTTGAACACTTGAATCAAGAAGATCTTGAAGGAGTAGAATAGAAGTTTGATGATCTTCTTCACAGTATTATTCCTTGTGTTCTGTATGAATTCTAACTCAATAATCCTGTAGACTTGTGTCTCTCTTGAGTCTATTCCCAGAATTCTTGATTGATATCTCTTATTCTATCTTTCTCAATTATACTCTGGATATATATTGAAAATCTGTCTTTGAGATAGCCGTTAATCAGTTATAAATGACTGCCTTAAATGACATTTTTCTCTAGAGGAAAGTCCTAAGAGGCATTCCTTTTTGTCTTCCTTGAAACTTGCTCCAGATTAGTTGGAATGGCTACAGAATCCTTTGAAATAAATGATGATAATAAATCAGATTGAATTCCATAACTGACTGAATTTGAATTCCTGAAATCGTCGATCTCTTAAGAAAAGCGTAAATCTGAGCTCAACTATCGTCGACCTGAGCTCGGAGACATAAGCTAGACTGAAAATAGAAATCGTCGATCTGAGCTCAACTATCGTCGACCTGAGCTCAGAGATTGGATTTTGGCTAGAGACAAAAACGTCGATCTGAGCTCGAAGATCGTCAAACCGAGTTCAACGACTCGTTGAACTGAGCTCAGAGATAGTCGAACTGAGTTTGACATTTCGTCGACCTGAGCTCGACGAAAATTGTCCTAGTCTTCAGCACTTTAATTCTGATCTTAGAAGGTCTTCGGGCAGCTTCCAAACCTAAGTCTAACCCTTAGACTCATTCTAATTGACGTTTAAGACTATACAATAAGGTCAATACAATTTCCTAAGATCATAGTGATCCTTGTCCAAATTAGTAATATGGTGTTCCAACAATCTCTCCCTATTTGGGTTAGGATTACTATTTACATGTCAAATAGGAAATAACAAGCATACAGGCAGAATTAAAAAGCAGAAACAACAAGCAGAAGAAAAGAATTGCAGTATTGCAGAAGCACAGATAGAATCACAACAGACAGTCAGAATTAGATATATATTGTCAGCTTACACATTTACTTCTTTTCATTGCCCTTCTTGAATAAGATTTCTTTATTAGGGTTGAGAGCTTCCTTCTTAGATCTTCTGTCATCAGCAGCACCTAAGGAGGTATGAGATTTGGTCCTGGGAACAACAACCTCTTGGTGCAGCTTCATATAGCTTTCTGGATCAAAGAATTTTCTTGATGAGTATCTTTCTAGTTCCTTCTTTCTATGCTCAGATAAGGTTGTGATGTTTAAAGTGTCTTTTCCCTGTTCCCTTGCCTTATTTATGTGATCCAAATCATCTAGCTCTTTCATTCTGGCAGTCCAAGCTAGTGGATTATTTTCTGGATCTTCAAAAGGAACTGGAGGTTCATATCTATTTATTGTATCATCAAAAGGAGTAGTTCTTGAAGCAACAGTATCTTTCAGCTTATAAGGGAAAGGACCAGAAGTTGAGTCAATGGATCCTTGTCCTTACCTTTGATATGGATGTTGTCTAGATTGATCTTTGGAGTATACTTTATAATCTCTTTGCCTTCCTCTGTGTTGTCCTCTCCTTGATTGATAACCTCTTTGTTGATATACTCTTGGTTGAGATCTGTCTGAAGGTTGAGAAGAGCTTTGTTTTACAGCAGATACAAATTGAGAAGTGGAACGTCCACCAGTACCTGCATCTGGAGGAGGAGGAGGATTAAAGTGAGAAGATCCTTTATCATACTTATCAATCTTCCTCTTTTTATTCATGGCCTTGAGCTGGTTCTTTGAATACTGTATCCATGGTTCAGAGATGGGGCAATCATGCAGAATATAGTAAGGAATATCATTGTCATCTTTCACCTTTTCTAGAGATACCCTCTTCAATGCCTTGCTTCTAACTTTCCTCTTCCTTGCAATAGTTGCAGAGGAGTCATCAGAATCAGTTTGGAATTTATCACTGTCTGAACTCTGAGGATTGTCATATAATTCATCAATCCTTTTAAGGTATTCTTGTTGTTGTTTTGATTGTTCAGCAGAGATAACAGCAGCAACAGTAGTAGCAACAGTGACAGAAGCAGCACTGACAGATACAATAACAGCAGCAGAGACCATTAGAGCAACAGGAGCAGCAGATACAGACACTTCAGTAGCAGAAATAGAAACTTAAATAACAACATCAGAGACAACAGATTCTTCAATATGAACAGCAGACTCATTAGCCTCTATCATCAGTAAGTCAGCAGCACTATCAGAACAGACTACATCTACAACAGCAGCAGCATCATTCATATCATCAACAGAAAGAACATTTTCCACAACCTTAAGAGACTTGATATATGCATAAATCAGGCTGGGCTCACAGCTGGCAATAGGCACAATGGCCTTAGTAATGTCTTCAGCTTCATAAGCTGGAAGAAATCTGTTGTGAAGAGCATCAAAATCTGACAGCAATGACTTAAAGTCAACTGTTCTGAAGGAAAGCACTGGAGCTGAAGCTGTAACTAGAAGCTCTGGCAGGAGATCTTCTGAGGCAGGAACTAGCTCTTCTTCATGAGGCATCTCCCCTTCCTAGATTTAGTATACACTGGATCAAGGCACCCCCAGAGAAGGGACTGCCTAAGGAGGAGAAAGGGAAGAGAGCCTGGCAGATAACTCCTGGATGGATTTCAGGAGTGGAGCCATGGAGGTCTCTAGCAGGACTGTTAGCCTGGGTGACAACATCCCATACAGCCTATCTGCTAGGGCAGGAAGGTCTACATGCTCAAGTGAAACCTGAGTAGAGGTAGAGGAGAGAGTGACAGAGAATGGTGTAGAAGGGGCTGCAAATATGGGAAGGGAAGTTGTGGATGGTAGGATGGATGGTTGAGAGATTGGAATGGTGGAGATGGAAGTTATTGGAGTGGAAATGGATGGGATGAAAGATGATTGTGCAAGAATATCTTGGAGTAGTTATTGGTAGGAGGTAGAGGATGATTGGAGATCAAGAGGTGAGGAATGGGAATCATCCATGTAGGAGTCATCTAGAATACTGGAGGATGGAATGGATGAGTCAATATCCAGGGCTGGATAATAGTGTAGGGGATGGAAAAGGTCTACAGAAGTTGCTGGTGAAGAAGTTTAGAGTGGAGATGAAATGGTTATGGGGGAGGAGATTAAGATAATGATGGTTGGAAGGAAGGGGTAGTTAAAGAAACAATGGCTAGAGATGGTGGAGATGAGGAGGAGGCCAGGCAGCTCTTCTAATGGGGAAGTTGCCTGTGGGGAAGTGACCTGAACAGTCCTGGTGCCTGAAGATGAGATAGCTGCAGAAGATCTGCTTGGTTTTACAATCTGCCTGTCCCATTTACCAGATAGGGCACAGGATAGCCTCTTAGAGGCATTAATGTTCATCCCACTGGACACAAGCAGCTGTGGGCATCTATTATGCAAGAACAACCCTAGAATCCTCCCAAAATTAACAAACTTCTTATTCACCTTTTTCTTGATTAAATCAAAGAAAATCTCTCCCCAATTGAGATGTTTCTTATCCACTATAGAATCCATCAGATAGAATTGATACCTAGAAATGGTATCATGATTAGAATGCTTGGCTAAAAGCACTTTTCCCACAACATCAGTTAAGAATCTATATTCAATTGACAGATTCTTCTTAAGCAGCTTGTTAGGAATTGCTGCAGAGTGACCCATTCTATCAAGCATACTTGCAAACTCTTCTCCAGATAACTCAATAGAATTGTTTCCAGAACTCAACTAAAAAACTTCGGTCAGGAGGGAGGGGTTAGGGATACCTGTGTCCCGGCTATAGTACCAACCACAGTGTTCTGATCCAGATTATTAGCCATGTACACCCATTCTTTGATCTTATCAGCAGCAAGTTTAATCCTTGTGGTCATAATATGCACCAACTATTGTTCTTTAAATAAGTCGAGAATGTCTTTGAATATCTGGTCACTGGCGTCAAAGGAATCCATATCAATGTCGAATCTAGTATCGAATTTCATTGCGGCAAGAACTGCAACAGAAACTTCCATTGTATACCTGCAAAAACGAATAAACGAGACCAAGTGTAGAAAAGTTTGGAGGGAAAGAAAAGTTCTGCAGAGAGTATGAATGTGCAAAGGAGAACGACGGCCGAAAAAATGAATTTTATATTAGGGTTCGACGCAGAAAAGGAAAGATCGTTGAACTCCGTTCGACGATCTGGGCTTCTAAAGGAATCTGAAGAGTCTTCAACATCATCGATCTCCGTTCGATGATATTGGAGAGCGTCAAACTCCATTCAACGATCTCTGACCAGAAGAGAATAGCCTAGCGCTATTTGAAAGCGCTGAACTCAGGTCGATGCTTTCGGAAAACGTCGATCTCCGTTTAACGATCTTTGGAAAAAACGTCGAGCGCAGTTCAGAGTTCAGAAAGAACCTATAGACACGAGAGAAATTAAAATTTTTGCCTAGTCTTGGTCAATTTTAGGGTTTTTAAATCTTGGATCTTATTTTAAGCTTCCTCCATCTAACATTCCTAACTGATTCAGGAAGAAAGTGTGTTTCTTTTCATCCAATGGTTATGTGAAAATGTCTCCCCTTTACAAATCAGTTGGGATATATTGAAGTTCAATTTTATTCTTCTCAACATTATCCCTTAAAAAGTGATGTCTAATCCTTATATGTTTTGTCCTAATATAGAGGACTGGATTTTGTGCTATAGAAATAACACTAGTGTTATCACAAAATATTTTTGACCTTTCTAAGTTATAACCATAGTCTAGGAGCTGGTTTTGAATCCACAAAATCTGTGAACAACAACTAACTACTGCCATGTATTCAGCTTCAGCAGTTGAGGTGGACACAGATGTTTGTTTCTTACAGAACCAGGAGACAAGTCTGTCACCAAGAAACTGGCAAGTTCCACTGGTACTTTTCCTGTCTACTCTACATCCAGCATAATCAGCATCTGAAAATCCAGTTAATTTAAATCCTGAGTCTTTTGGATACCAGAGACCTATATTTGGACAACTTTTCACATACCTAAGAATCCTTTTTACTAATGTTAGGTGTGACTCTCTAGGGCTTACTTGGAATCTAGCACATATGCATGTAGCAAACATTATGTCAGGTCTACTAGCTGTAAGGTACAATAAAGAGCCAATCATTGCTCTATATGTTATCTGATCAAAAGGTTTCCCATGTTCATCAACATTAAATAAAGCATTAGTAGGCATAGGTGTTTTCATACATGATGCTTCAGACATACCAAATTTCTTTACCAATTCTTTTGCATACATGGTTTGAGAAATAAATATGCCATCAACATGTTGTTTGACTTGCAATCCTAGAAAGAAGGAAAGCTCACCCATGCTACTCATTTCAAATTTAGAATGCATTAGATTAGAGAATCTTTTACACAAATTTGAATCAGTAGATCCAAATATAATATCATATACATATATTTGCACTAGTATGATATTGGACTTATGAGTTCTAATAAAAAGAGTTTGGTCTACTCTACCCCTTATAAAACCATTTTTCAGAAGAAAGTATGATAAGGTCTCATACCATGCTCTAGGAGCTTGCTTGAGACCATATAATGCTTTGCGCAATTTAAAAACATGATCAGGATGAGTTGGAGAGATAAAACCTGGGGGTTGTCTAACATAGACTTCTTCCTTGATATCTCCATTGAGAAATGCACTCTTTACATCCATTTGATAGACCTTGAATCCTTTGTGAGCTACATAAGCTAGGAATATTCTTATGGCCTCTAACCTTGCAACTTGTGCAAAAATCTGGTCATAGTCTATTCCTTCTTCTTGAGAGTATCCTTGTGCAACTAGCCTTGCCTTATTCCTGATAATGATTCCTTGATCATCCAATTTGTTTCTGAACACCCACTTTGTTCCAACAATGGAGTGATCCTTAGGCCTTGGCACTAGCTCCCAAACTTTGTTCCTTTCAAATTGATGCAATTCCTCTTGCATTACAATGATCCAGTGTGGATCTTGTTCTGCATCTTGTATTGATTGAGGTTCAATTTGAGATATAAAGCAGATGTGCATCAGGTTTTGGTTGACCTGATTTCTGGTTTGCACACGAGCTGAGATGTCTCTAATCACTTGGGAGATTGGATGATCTCTTGATGTTACTAAATCAATAGGGGGTGTTGATTGTTCACCAACCTGTGTTGTTATTTCCTCTTGTGCAACAACAACTGGCTCTTCAAGATAATTCTCACCAGGATATTGAGTACCAAGATGTTGAGTGTCCTCTTCATCTTCACTGATTTCACCTCTTTGTTGGATAGGTGAATGTGTTGTATCCTTTTCTACAATATATAACCTGTCCAAATTTTCTGAAAGAGAGTGTACCTGCAAAGGTTCTATGGTAGAAATATTCTTCTCCTTATAACACATGTTAGTTTCATCAAAAGACACATGTACAGATTCTTCAATTTTAAGAGAAGTTTTGTTATACACCCTATAAGCTTTACTGATCATGGAGTATCCCAGAAACACTCCTTCATCAGCTTTAGCTTGAAATTTTGCTATATACTTCTTGTCATTATTGTGTATGTAACAAATACAACCAAAATTTTTGAAATAATCTACTTTAGGTTTCTTCCCTTTGAGTAATTCATAAGGAGTCTTGCCCTTAAGTTTATGTATCAAACTTCTATTCAACACATAGTTTGAGGTGTTCACTGCCTCTGCCCAAAAGGATAGAGGAAGGTGAGCATCTGTCAACAATGTAGTAGCAGATTCAATAAGGGTTCTATTTTTCCTTTAGGCTACCCCATTTTGTTGAGGAGTTCTAGGAGCTGAGAAAGTATGTCTGATCCCTTCACTCTGACAGAACTCTTGCATAAGAAGAGAATCAAACTCTATCCCATGATCACTTCTGATCAGGGCAATGTGAGTATTGAACTCAATCTGTATGCATTTGAGAAACTCTGTCAAACACTTTAAGTTATCAGACTTCTTCCTGAGAAAGAACACCCATATGAATCTAGAGAAGTCATCTACAATCACCAAAGTGTAAGATTTCCCTCCTAAGCTTTGTACTATAATGGGTCCAAAAATGTCCATGTGTAACAGATACAAGATCCTCGGTGAATCACTCTTATTAAGTGACTTAAAACTATTTTTAGTTTGCTTGCCTAATTGACAAGCCCTGCAAAGTCCTTCCTTCTTGTAGGGGCCAGAAGGTAGTCCTCTAACAAGGTTGTCCTTGGATAGCCTAGCAATGGTTCTAAGGTTTATATGTCCTAATCTTTTATGCCATAGATCATTTGGTTTGCAAACAGAATTGAATAAACAAATATCTATCTTAGTTGAGATAAAATCTACAAGATAAATGTTACCTTTCCTTTTACCTGTCAACACTATTGTGTTATCCTCTGATTTGATTTTGCAAAGAGGATTTGTTGAATGTCACCTGGTAGCCTTCATCACATATTTGACTGATGCTGATTAGATTGTGCTTCAGTCCTTCCACATAAGCCACCTTCTTGAATGTGACTGAGCAAATCTGAAGGGCACCATATCCTTTTGTTTGTCCAAAGTTTGAATCTCCAAATATTACTTTGGTTCCAAGTTTGGTTTTGAAGGATGTGAGATTATCCTTGCTTCCAATCATGTGCTTTGAGCACCCACTATCCAGATACCATTATTGGTTCATTGCTGGATAGGTCTTCACCTGCACATAAGCAACTTATATATTTTTGACCGAGTTTACCTTGGGCCTAGGTTGATAACCTTTAAATTTTGAAATAAAAGACATCCATGGCTGACTCTTATAATCTTCAGGATGATATCTCCTAGGAGGTATTATCCATTCAGTATAAGGGTTAAAGTTTTGGGATGTAGGACCTCTAGGATTGAAGTTTGATTTACCTTTAAAAAATTGTTCATAACTCAGATCTCTATTTGACAATCTCTGAGCTGAGTTCAACGATCTTTGGTCAGATCGTCGAGCTCCGTTCGAAGATCGACTTTGCCAAAGTTAAGAGTTCGGCGATCGTCGACCTGAGTTCGATGATTCATCTTGAGATCGCTGAGCTCTGTTCGACGATCGTCGAGCTCTGTTCGACGTTTTCCGTTGAACCTTGTTTTTCTTAGGTAAATCAGGATTCTTCCTAGCTACCTCTACAACACCCTTTTCTTTATCTGAGATAAATTTAATTGGGGTTATTAATACTATAGGTTGGCTTGATGAAGCACCCAAGCCCAGTGTACTGTTAAGTCTAGAGTTCACAGTGCTTGTGATGTCCATCAGTCTGATGCTTCTCCAATTAAGGGATTCTTCAAACTTATTTGCCTGGGATAGTTCACTTTTCAGTGAAGCTATCTCTTCCCTACAGCATTCTAACTCCTCAGAGAGTTTGAGGTTGTCTGACTTTAAGATTCTATGTTAAGACAATTGATTTCTGAGAGAGATAATCTCTTTCTCAGACTTTAGCAGGTCTAAACAATGTGCCTTAAATTCAAATTTAAAGTCCTCTGAATTAAAATCAAAGGAATCTATTACCTAGTCTTCTTCATCTTCATGTTCAGATTCAGATTCTGATTCATGTTCTGCATCAAAATTATGTTGGGAGGCATTGATATCCATCATGCAGAACTCCTTCTCTTCAGCATCATCTTCATCATCACTTGAGCTTGATGAAGCCTCTGATTCTTCTTCAGTTTCACTCAAGGTTTCAGCTACAAATCCCTTCCTGGTGTGTTTGTTCTTGCTGGAAGAGGATTTGCATTGTTGTTTCTCCTGGAGTCCTTGTCTTTTCTCCTATCTTTCCTGTCCCTCTTGTCCTTATTCTGATTTTCTGGACAATCAGGCACTATATGGCCTGGTTTCCTGCATCCAAAAATAATAATTTCTTTATTATTGGATTTGTCATACCTTGGCTTCTCATGCCCTCTGGATGACCTCTTTCTGAAATCTTTCCTGGCAATCTTATAGATCCTTTGTCTAGTAAGCTCATTAATTCTTCATTGCCTTGACTTTATCTTCAGGCTGGTCTTCTGTAGCTTTGAATGCTATTGTCTTCTCCTTCCTGATAGTTGGAGAAGCAACCTTTTGTTCTTCCTCTCTATTCTTGATGAGCAGCTCATGGGACTTGAGCTTGCCCAATAGAGCCTCAGCAGTAATCTCAGTTAGGCTTCTGGCATCCTTGATTGGCCAGATCCTTGAGTCCCAAGTGCTGGGGAAGCACATTAGGATTTTTTCATTGAGTTCAGTTAGTGAGATCTCCTTGTCCAATGTTTTTAGCTCACTGACTATTAGGCTGAGCCTGTTGTACATGTCAGCAACTGTCTCAGTTTCTCCCTTTTTGAAGTTCTCATACTGGGTTATGAGATGGGATCTTCTGTCTTTCCTTTCATCAGCAGATCCTGATACAATTTCTGACAACTTGTCCCATATTTCTTTTACTGAGTTGCAATCAACCACTTTCTGAAATATTTCATCAGATATAGTCTGAGCCCGAATATTCATTGCTTTGGCATCTGCAACTTTCCATTTCTTAATTTCTGCATCTGTTCCTGAAGGAGGTGGAACAGCACTTGTACTTATATTCACTAGGGGTCTTGGACACACTGTCAAAACAGAATTGTAGATATCCTCATCAATAGAATTCATATATAATTTTATCCTTGCCTTCCAAAGTGCAAACTTAGAAAGGTTGCACACTGGAGGTCTGGTGCTTGCATAATCTTTGTTCTGTGCAATGGTTTTGTATGAAAATAAGTATAATAGAAATAAAAATCCTCTATAGAAGATTGATCTTATCAGAGATCTTTTGGTTAAGGTGTTAGCCTGTAGGAACAACCAATCTAATGAAGATACAGTTGTTGAGTAACCAACCTGCCCCTGATACCAATTGAAAGTGAGGGTAAGATCTACCTTTACTCTAGAGGGGGGGTGAATAGAGTATATTAAAATAATTTCAAATTTAAAAATTATTTGCAGTGGAAGACTTGATTTAAGTATAGGTGTAATGTGCTTGCAGAAAATAAAACTAAGATAGCAAGAAAGCAAAAATCACAGCACACAGCAAAGCAAAAACACAGCAAACCAGAAGACACAAGGATCTATAGTGGTTCCCCAATCAACCTAGGTACATCCACTCTTCTACCACCCTAGGTAAGAATCCACTGCAGGAATAGTTGATCAGGTGTCCTGGGCACCAATGAGCTTTTGATAAGGTGCTCAAAAACCAAACCAGATTTTTTGATCAGGTGTCTTGCCACCACTGAGTTTTGACAAGGTCTCAGAAACCAGCCATAAAACTTTTGAAGGGAGTTTTGAGAAACCCTTTTACAGCAGAGTAAAGAAAGAAAAGAGTTATTGTTCTTCTCTGTCAACAGTCTAAGAAAAGACTAGTGGATGATGTTGTCAAAGCTCCCCCTGAGATCTGCAATTGTTCAGGAAGAAGAGCTTTGCATAGGGTTATAGGTCTTTAGTAACTTTAGATCTCCAGCAAGAAATGATTTCCAGCAGTTGCTGAAATGTGATGTGTCTGGAGTCTTGATTGATGAAGCCTTTGAACACTTGAATCAAGAAGATCTTGAAGGAGTAGAATAGAAGTTTTATGATCTTCTTCACAGTATTATTCCTTGTGTTCTGTATGAATTCTAACTCAGTAATCTTGTAGACATGTGTCTCTCTTTAGTCTATTCCAATTATTCTTGATTTATATCTCTTATTCTATGTTTCTCAATTATACTCTGGAGATATATTGAAAATCTGTCTTTGAGATAGTCGTTAATCAGTCATAAATGACTGCCTTAAATGACATTTTTTGTGGAGGAAAGTCCTAAGAGACATTCCTTTTTGTCTTCCTTGAAACTTGCTCCAAATTAGTTGAAACAGCTACAGAATCCTTTGAAATAAATGCTGATAATAAATCAGATTGAATTCCATAACTGACTGAATTTGAATTCCTGAAATCGTCGATCTCTTCAGAAAAGCGTCAATCTGAGCTCAACTATCGTCGACCTGAGCTAAGAGACTGAAGCTAGACTGAAAAATAGAAATCGTCAATCTGAGCTCAACTATCGTCGACCTGAGCTCAGAGATTGGATTTTTGCTAGAGACAGAAACGTCAATCTGAGCTCGAAGATCGTCAAACCGAGTTTGACGAGTCGTTGAACTGAGCTCAGAGATATTCGAACTGAGTTCAACGTTTCGTCGACCTGAGCTCGACGAAAATTTTCCTGGTCTTCAGCACTTGAATTCTGATCTTAGAAGGTTTTGGGGCAGCTTCCAAACCTAAGTCTAACCCTTAGACTCATTCTAATTGACCTTTAAGACTATACAATAAGGTCAATACAATTTACTAAGAATATAGTGATCCTTGCCCAAATTAGTAATAGGGTGTTCCAACAAACTCTTTCCCAACTCTTTCCCTTACCCCCCCCCCAGGTGTTCCTATAACCCTGTCCAGCTAATGAGAGCATGTACAGTGAGTCTACCCAGGGCCGAGCATCACTCGGGGTATTCCTTACCCCCAGGAGAGCCTACGGTCCTGAAAGCTAGTGAGAGTCTGACAGCGGGTGTACCCAGGACCGAGCATCACTTGGGGTATCCCTTTGTTTCAAAACTCTTTCCAAACTTTTTCCCATCTCTTTACCTTACCCTTCAGGTGTGCCTACGGCCCTGCCCAGTGAACGAGATCCTAGATAGCGAGTCTACCCAGGGACAAGCATCACTCAGGGTATCCCTTACCCCCTAGGCGAGCCAACGGTCCTGCCAGCTAGTGAGATCCTGACAGTGGGTCTACCCGGGGCTGAGCATCACTCGGGGTCTTACTAATCACCCTTTCTCCACCAGCTTTAAGACAGACAAAACAAAAATAGATCAGTGAATGCATTATAAAAAATCTTGGATTTGAAGATACAATTTTATCCCCTCTACTATGGGTAGAAGCGCTTCAGGTCATCGCCATTCCAGGCGTGACTTATGGACTTCCCCTCCACATCCTGGAGGTGGTATCCCCCTGATTCCAGGACTGTTTCAACAATATATGACCCCTCCCAATTTGGGTTGAGTTTACCAATGGGAGTCGACCTTCCAGCAGCGTCAACTTTCATTAGCACTATATCTCCTTCGGTGAATTGCTTGATCCTCACGTGCTTGTCGAAGTACTTTTCCATCCGTCGCTTGACCTTCAATTGCTTGATGGCAGCTACATCGCGAAGCTCCTCTGCCATGTCCAATGAGAGTCGTAGCACCTCCTCATTTCCTTCCCTCCACGGCTCGTCTCCTTTGCTGGTCGCCGGAACACGAGGGGAGTGAACCTCAAACTCCACAGGCAGGACCGCCTCAAAACCATGCGAGAGCTTGAATGGGTCTCTCCAGTGGCCATGTTTAGTGTTGTCCGCAGGGCCCATAATACCGAGGGGAGTTGCTCCACCCAACTCCCCCTCAAGTTCTCCACCTTCTTCTTGAGCAGGTTCATTATGATTTTTTGTCCACCTCCACTTTATCGTTGCTCTTGGGGTAGTGGATGGAGGCAAGCCTGAGGTCGATCCCTAGCTGGGTGGATAAGCTGATGAACTCTTCGCTTGTGAACTGTGGCCCATTATCCGTGATAATGTCCAGAGGCAACCGGTGCCTACAGATGATCTCTCCCCAGACAAAGTTCCTAATGACCTAGGAGGTTACCTTGGCCAACGCCTTGACTTCTAGACACTTTGAGAAGTAATCAATCATAATTAGGAGGAACCTTATCTGTCCACTTGCTAGAGGGAAAGGTCCAACTAAGTCCATTCCCCAGAGGGCAAAAGGCCAAGACGCTGTGATACTTCGAAGCCGCTGAGCGGGCAGGAGCTGGAGGGGCGCATAAAATTTACACTTTTGGCACCTCCTCGCAAACTCTTTCGTATCCTTCCTCAGGGTGGGCTAGAAGTATCCTTGCTTGACCACCCTCACTTCAAACATTCTACCCCTCGAATAGCTGCCACATTCTCTGGAGTGTACTTCCTCCAAAATCCTTGGGACCTCTTCTTCTGCCACACATCGCGCTAAAAGGCCAAATAACATCTTTCGATGTAATCCCCCTTCATGTATAAGTTAGTGAGCTGCTTTATGCCGAAAACCATTTGCCTCTTTGACCCCTTCGGGGAGGCGGCCTGTAGTGAGGAAAGTCACGAAGGGATCCACCCATGAGGGTCGTCGATCAACTTCCATCAGCTCCCCCTCCTCGATTGCTGGATGAAATAACTTGATCAAGGTTCCCCCCAGGGGCCCGAACTTGGCAACTTGGTTAGCCACTTCATTATCCTCCCTGGGTACGTGCTGTATTGAGAATGCTCGGAACCCCCCTATAATCACTCTCACCTTCGATAAGTACTTTTGGAGGGTGGGCTCCCAGGCTTCTTATTCTCCCCTGATTTGTGACGCCTCTACTAGTAAATCTGTAATCACTTCTACTTCATGAACCCCGAGCTCCTTGGCCAACCTTAACACGGCGATGACAGCCTTATACTCCGCTTGATTGTATGTGATCGGGAAACGCAAAGCCACTATTTGCTCTATGGTGACCTCTTGAGTGCTTACCAATACTACCCCTCCCCCCAGGGAATGCTTCCCTGAGACTTTGTCAACGTACATATTCCACGCTTCTCTTGACGGTGCTTCCTCCCCCTCCAGATCTATAAGGTAGTCGACCAAGAAGTCAACCACTACCTGTGCCTTGATGGAGAGACTTGGCACGAAGGAGACATCGAACTTGCTGACTTCAATAGACCACTTGGCAAACCGCCCAGAATTCTCCACACCTTCGAAAAGCCTACGCAGGGGATGGTCCTTCACCACTTTGATTGAATGAGCTTGGAAATATGGCCTGAGTTTTCTGGCCGAGATGACTAGAGAGAAGGCCAACTTATCCAGGATGGGGTAGCAAAGCTCCGCCTTCTTTCAAGATCCTACTGATGTAATAGATTGGAAGCTGCTTCTTCCCTTATTCCCTAACCAAAACCGAACTCACCGTCTCTACCCCTACCCCAAGATACATGGTTAGGTCCTCCACTTCCTTCGGGCTCTGAAGGAGCGGTGCTTGGGATAGTTGAGCCTTCAATGCTCGAAAAGCCTCCTCAAATTCCTCCATCCACTCAAACTATTTGTTCCCCCGAAGTATTTTGAAGAAGGGAAAGCACTTATCCCTGGCTCGGGTGTTGGATCCCTAGTTGGATTAGGGCTAGGTTCACTAAATTAGGTTGAGTTTGAACCACATTGTATAGCCAGCGTCAAGTCTAGTAGTCCTTGAGTTTAGGCTAGTCTTTGGGTTCAATCTTCATGGACCAGCCAGTAGAGGACCTCAATAGATTCAAGACTTAGAAAATTCAGAGATCAAAATGATCAGTTCGAAGTTCTTCAAACTCAGCTCGACGAACTCAGAAATCCTTGTCTGAGTTTAGCTCGACGATATTCGAGCTCTAGTCGACGATCTCTTCATTCAGACAGATTCTCAGCTCGACGAACTCAGAGCACGGAATTGGCAAGTTATTCTTTGTATGCAGTTCGCAGAGCTCAGGTCGACGAACAGGAATTCTCAGGTCGACAAACTTTGATCTCCAGTCGACGAATTCTGTTCTGAGGTCGACGATTTCTGTCCCGAGCCAGAATGAGAAGTTTTTCTTACTTCTGTCAATTACTTTCTATATTATTTAGCAGAAATATTCCTGAGT